>OY757016.1:153625941-154825941 GCA_963580285.1 Lucinisca nassula
TACGTTCTTTATATAACCCCTGTTTAGTTGTTTACTTTTCGGCAAAACTGACTCCATCAAAAGTATTGCGTCCCGTTGTGGCCTTCCACGGCTACCTGTGCTTGTTCCTGGTTCTGGTTGGAATTTGCAAGATTTCTGATGTCGCCAAAGATTGTTTTTTAAACAAAACGCCTTGCAGTATTTACATGGCAGGTAATCATCAAATGAATATTTCAAATAGTCTTGAGTACTTGGCCGGCGTGGCAGAATAAGGGTTCCTTCGTTTGTCGCCAGAACTTTAATATTATGATTATAATCGCCTTCTAGACGCAATCTGTCAAGCTCTTTTTCTCTCTCTTTGTCCGACATGTCATCAAGGGCTTTAATACGTGGATTACTTTTATGTTTTCTCACATAGTGCCTCGGCAGTCTGTAGTCTAGCTTGCCACAGAACACGCAACAGTGTTTTTTGTCAATATTTCGTCGACCATCGTCTCTATATGCTGTTGTCGCGTCGATTTGTACTACAAAAACAGGAAAGAAACATTAGAAATAAACTATGCCTATCGTGCGCCATCCTATGGCGTTTATATCTCGCAATTAATTCGATTTGCCAGAGAGTGTAGTCATGTACCTGACTGCAACATCAGAATAAATTAATCACTGCTAAATTTTTAATCAGGGTTATCGGTACCAAAAACTATGCAAAGTAGAAGTAAAACAAAGATCAGGAATTGATACAATTAACTTACTCCATCCATAAAAGACACCAAAGGGAAAGAAATACAAACACCAAGCGACCAGACCATAATGGAAACCTAAACAAAGGAAGGCCACATGGACAGTTACTTTCCGACAAAATGGCCATATGGCCATCCAAAATTAAAAGACACAAGTGACACACACAGCAAGCAACAAACAACAACATAAATAAATCGCCACAGAAGAGCCGCCTTGGAACGGTCAGTGGAAGATTTCCACTGGGGGGCTTAAATCGATTTTACGTGGCCACAATCCTCGCCCTTACTTCCGTCGCGATTTAGACAAAAAATTTGTTCAGTCCGCATGAAGGCCTCCTAACTCATCAGTGCAACATCTCCGTGAACACAGAAATCAAAGAACCACAGAGGTGAGACAACGGTGAGGACTCGACAGCAAGAAACCACTGAAATGCTGGAGCGAAAGAAAACCAACAGTTAGACTCCGATGAGCCCGACCAGAGACAGAGCATCAGGCACCAACCAACATTATCTCTTTAATTTTCAATAAGCCTTTACGTTGGAGCCGTCATAGAATCTGAGGCCTGACCCACCGGCGTGCAATTAAAGAGGGAAGCAAAGTTGCCAACCAAAGCCTTTTCAAAATATTATATACGTCATTCTGATTTAATTTCAAAATTCAATATTGGACTTAAATCTCTACTGCAACAAGGTCTATCGCAACTCGAATTTCATGGTGACTTAGTATATCAATCCAGAAAAATATATATATAACCGCAATGGCATCAGCACACCATTTCGTTAAATCATTCTTCGATATAAAAATATTGGGTATAACATAAATGCTATACGACAGACTGCATGCATGGTAGTTAACCCCGATTTTAGTTGACAACGTTGCTTCCCTCTTTAATTGCACGCCGGTGGGTCAGGCCTCTGATTCTATGACGGTTCCAGCGTAAAGGCTTACTGAGAATTAGAGTTTCTATTTTATGTAATGTTGGTTGGTGCCTGATGCTCTGTCTCTGGTTGGGCCCATCGGAGTCTAACTGTTGGTCTTCTTTTGCTCCAGTATTTCAGTGATTTCTTGCTGTCGAGTCCTCACCGTTGTTTCATCTCTGTGATTGTTTTATTTTTGCGTTCATGGAGATATTATAATGATGAGTTAGGAGGCTTTCATGCGGACTGAACAAATTACTTGTCTAAATCGCGGCCACGGAAAAAGGAAAGAATACGGACCAAAATCACATGCACATCTTCAGACTATTACAAATACGCCTGCTAAGTTTCAAGTCTATCGATATAAAACGGTATGAGGAGCTGTGCACACAAAGCACAAAGTACCCACTGTTTCTCGTCAAATACCCTAGTCATAAAAGAGGAAAAGGCAATGAGAACCCTGACGGAAAAGGGAAAGAATACGGGTCCGCCTATTTTTCATGCAGATTCTATATATGACATTTCTGGATTCTAGCTCTAACAATTTGGTACCCACTTATATATGTTAATGCACTTTTGTCGAATTTTACCTTCAAAATTGGCTTAGTTCAAAAGTCGAAAAAGTAATGAAAATTAAATTGATGATAATACAAACTCACATGCACATCTTCAGACCATGACAAATACGCCTGCTAAGTTTCAAGTCGATCGATATAAAACGGTATGAGGAGCTGCGCACACAAAGTACCCATTGTATAATGCCAAATGCCCATAAAGAGGAAAAAGGGGAATAACTCCGCAAAGAGAACCCTGACGGAAAAGGGAAATAATAGGTGTCTTTTTATTTCCCATACAGATGCTATATATATCAAACTTTAGGATTCTAGCTCTAATGATTTGGTACCCTATATAATGCGAGGATTGTGGCCACGTAAAATCGATTTAACCCCCCCCCCCCCCCCCCCCCCCCAGTGGAATTCGTTTCCGCTGACCGTTCCATGGCGGTTCTTCTGTCGCGGTTTATTTTTGTTATGGTTTGTCTTTGGGTGTTTGTGTCGCTTATATTATTTTATTTTGGATAGCCTATTGGTCATTTTGTGGGAGATTAACAGTCCTTTTGGCTTTCCGCTGTTGATGTTTCCATTGGGGTCTGTTGTTTCATGTTTGTGTTTCTTTCCCTTTTGTGTCTCTGATGGGAGCTGTGGTTTAATTGTATCGATTTCTGATCATTGCCTCCACTTCTATTTATAGATTTTAACAAAAAAAGGCTAAGTTCAAAAGGTGACAAACATCAAGTTGACGATAATGCCAAATTCACATGCATATATACAGACCATAACAAAAATGTTGGAAAGTAGTAGTAAAACAAAGATCAGGAATCGATACAATTAACTTACTCCACCCATCAAAGACACCAAAGGGAAAGAAACACAAACATTAAGCGACCAGACCATAATGGAAACCTAAACAAAGGAAGGCCATAAGGACAATTACTTTCCCACAAAATGGCCATATGGCCATCCAAAATAAAAAGACACAAGTGATACACACAGTAAGTAACAACCAACAACATAAATAAACCGCCACAGAAGAACCGCCTTGGAACGGTCAGTGGAAAGATTTCCACTGGGGGGGGGGGGGGGGGGGGGGCTTAAATCGATTTTACGTGGCCACAATCCTCGCCCTTACTTCCGTCGCGATTTAGACAAATAATTTGTTCAGTCCGCATGAAGGCCTCCTAACTCATTAGTGCAACATCTCCGTGAACACAAAAAATCAAAGAACCACGGAGGTGAAACAATGGTGAGGACTCGACAGCAAGCAACCACTGAAATGCTGGAGCAAAAGAAAACCAACAGTTAGACTCCGATGGGCCCGACCAGAGACAGAGCATCAGGCACCAACCAACATTACCAAGAATTAGATCTCTCTAATTCTCAATAAGCCTTTACGTTGGAGCCGTCATAGAATCTGAGGCCTGACCCACCGGCGTGCAATTAAAGAGGGAAGCAAAGTTGCCAACCGTGATTGGGTTAACTACCATGCATGCAGTCTGTCGTATAACATCCATGTTGTACCCAATCTTTTTATACCGAAGAATGATTTTACGAAATTGGGTGCTGAAGTCATTGCGGTTATAAATTTTTCTGAATTTATAAACTAAATCACCATAAAATTCGGGTTCCGATATACCTTGTTGCAGAAGAGATTTAAGTCCAATATTGAATTTTGAAATTAAATCAGAATGACGTCTATAAAATTTTGAAAAGGCTTTGCGTAGTTTATGGTACCGATAACCCTGATTAAGGAGTTTAGCCGTTAATAATTTTTTACGAGTGTTGAAGTCAGTAACATGACTACACAGTCTAGCAAATCGAATAAATTGCGAAATATAAACGCCATAGAATGGCGCACGAGGAACATCACCATCCAAAAAAGGAAAATTTACAATTTCAAAATCAAATTTTCAAGCAAAGTTTCAAATTGATCTATATAAAATAGAAGTGAAGGCAGTGATCAGGAATCGATACAATTAACCTACAGCTCCCATCAGAGACACCAAAGGGAAAGAAACACAAGCATGGAACAACTAGACTCTAATAGAAACATCAATAACGGAAAGCCAAAAGGACAGTTACTTTTCCCAAAAATGGGCAATTGGCTATCCAAAACTAAAATAATATAAGCGATACACACACTCAAAGACATGCCATAACAAAAAAATTGACCGCGGGAGAAGAACCGCCTTGGAACGGTCATTGAAACGGATTCCACTTGGGTGGGGTGGGGTGGGGGCTTAAATCGATTTTACGTGGCCACAATCCTCGCCCTTACTTCCGTCGCGATTTAGACAAATAATTTGTTCAGTCCGCATGAAGGCCTCCTAACTATTCAGTGCAATATCTCCGTGAACACAAAAAATCAAACAACCACAGAGATGAAACAACGGTGAGAACTCGACAGCAAGAAACCACTGAAATGCTGGAGCAAAAGAAAACCAACAGATAGTCTCCGATTGGCCCGGCCAAAGACAGAGTATCAGGCACCAACCAACATTACATAAAATTAGATTTTCTCTGATTCTCAGTAAAACAGAAGCGAAGGCAACGACCAGGAATCGACACAACCAACCCACAGCCCCAATCAAAGACACCAAAGGGAAAGCAACATAGACATGAAATTGTATGAGAAGTTGCACACACTAAGTACCCAATGTTTGTCGCCAAATTCCCTTGCCGAAAAAGGGTGAATAACTCAGAAAGGAGAATTTCGACGGAAAAAAGAAAAGTTACGGATCTGCTTATTTTTTTCATGCTGATGCTATAGATAAAGTTTCAGGATTCTACCTCTAACAGAGTCTGACCGCATGCAAGTGTAATTGATGGACGGACAGACAGACAGACAGACAGACAGACAGACACAGACCAGACCAGACCAGACCAGACCAGACAGACAAGACCATAAATACAGACATACAGAAAGACAGGCCAAAACCAATATGCCCCCTCAACTTCTTCGAAATAAAAGCCCTATCCTCAGAAACCTCCTATGTTCTAGCAATTTCAATATTTAACTGGCCTAACCCAGTTACTGACCCGCGGCAAGTGCATGCTTTTCACATATTATACATCATTTGCCCCCGCCCAACGGGGCTTGGAAAACTAGTTTGGGCTGCATATGCTTCCATACAGAGGTGAAACCAAACGCACATGAGTACTGGTAAACCGCTTAGAAGGTGTAAGCCTGTCCAGGCAAAGTGTTGCGATTCGGACCGACCAGTGCATATAAACCCTATTGGTTTCACTGGGCGGCAGGGCCTGAGATGTCCTTTCATCTATGTCTGGTAAAAGTCCCACAGAATTGAAAACCACGTCTCCAAAATGATATAGTGTTGACGGGGATGTTAATTAAAAATCAAAAAATGAGTTCCTTTAAGAGCAATGAAAACATTCATAAGAAAGAAGATGGGTCATAACACGTAGTTTCGGCTAATAAAGCCTCATCAGTGACCCTGTAATGATCCGGAAAAGAAAGCCAGAGGAAACATACTGCAATTTTTGCGAATTTCGAATAGGCAGTCGATTCAAAGACTGATATATAAATCTAAATGGGGTCAAAATAATTAAAAACCTGTCTAGAATATGAGTCTAAACCAATAATTTATTTCTGATTTCTCAGAATATAAACCTCAATTCAAACAAGCAAAATATGGACTATATCAAGATCAGCTCTACCGATCGAGGGGCATCCCTCTAACATGACTAACAGGAGATGGGGAATTTGTAAAAAGTAGGTTCAGGGTTATGTTCCGTGAGAGCTCGGTGCTTTCTTCCATTCCTGCTTATTTTCAAAATACTGAAACACCTATAATTTGCTATAAATACAACAAACCTGTTAGATCTATCATTTTTAATTTTAATAAACTTGTTTCAGATCTTGATATTGATACTAATACGCCTGATTCATGTGAGTGTAAAAATTCAGTGTATTGCTATCCTGCTGCTGACATGACTGGCAATTTGAAAATTATTCATGAATCTAGGATAAGGAATATAATTTTTAAAGGACCGAAAATTTCGGTTTCCTTCTAAAATTGATTTCAGTAAATGTAGAGATGAAATCACTGCTTCCTTGAATGAATTCGGTAATCGATGGTGTAAGCGAGAGTATGTTGAGCATAAAGCCCTTAAGGACTGGAAACTTAGCATTTTAAAACTAGTGAATAAACGCATTTCTTTCTATTCTCAAAATACTAACTTATTACCTACTAAGCCTAAGACGTCTTTACGTCATCTTAAACTAGGTATTCAAGAATTTCATAAGAAGTTTGTTTTGGCCCCTGCAGACAAGGCCGCTAACAACACTATGTTAACACGCTTAAGCAGGAGCTTGGTGGTACTAAGGCCTATGAACTTCAGCCTTTAGCCGAAGAGAGAGCTATAGTAGATAAACATATTTGTCATTCAGCCACTAAGTTTGATGTGTGTAACGGAAGGCCAAGACAAGCTTCCTACGCTATACTGGTTACCAAAACTTCATAAACGACCTTACAAAGCACGGTTTATTGCAAATTCTAGCTCTTGCACTACCACTGAACTTTCTAAATTGTTAACTTCCTGTCTTACTGCTATTAAAACGCATGTGATTAAATATTGTTATAAAGTCTTTGAAAGATCAGGAAGAAATCTGTTTTGGTCTATAAAAATTTCGAATGAGGTTTTAAATAAATTGAATTCCAGACATTTTCGTGCTTCAAGTCTGTCTACTTACGATTTTTCCATTCTTTACACTACACTTCCTCATAATCTTATAAAAGCTTAATGATATAATTGAATGGGCTTTTCACATAGAAGATTCTATCTTGCATGTAATGTCAGAAATGCATTTTTCACTTCTAAAGAGCATAAGAATTATACACTTTGGTCATGTCATAAAGTGTGTGATGCCCTCACTTTTCTACTTGACAATATTTATATTAGATTCGGTACTAAGTTATTTAGACAAATTGTGGGTATTCCGATGGGTACGAATTGCGCACCTCTTGTGGCTGATCTGTTCTTGTATTTTTATAAAAGAGACTTCATGTTGTCGCTTTCCATTGATAACCAATCTGAAATTATTGAAGCTTTTAGCTCCACTTCTAGATATTTAGATTATCTATTAAATATTGATAAAACCTTTTTCGATGGTTTGATCAGTCCGATTTACTTCCCAGAACTTCAGTTAAATAAAGCAAATTCTTCTGATACCGAGGCCCCGTTTTTGGATTTAAATCTATCTATTGTAGATGGGTTTGTTTCGTGCAAAATTTATGATAAACACGATGACTTTGATTTTGAGATTGTAAATTTTCCTTTTTTTGGATGGTGATGTTCCTCGTGCGCCAACCTATGGCGTTTATATTTCGCGATTAATTCGATTTGCTAGAGTGTGTAGTCATGTAACTGACTTCAACACTCGTAATAAATTATTAACGGCTAAACTTCTTAATCAGGGTTATCGGTACCATAAACTACGCAAAGCCTTTTCAAAATTTTATAGACGCCATTCTGATTTAATTTCAAAATTCAATTTTGGATTTAAATCTCTTCTGCAGCAGGGTCTATCGGAACCCGAATTTTATGGTGACTTAGTATATATATTCAGAAAAATATATATTCGCAATGATTTCAGCATCCAATTTCGTAAAATCATTCTTCGATATAAAAAATTGGGTACAACATGGATGTTATACGACAGACTGCATGCATGGTAGTGAACCCAATCACGGTTGGCAACTTTGCTTCCCTCTTTAATTGTACGCCGGTGGATCAGGCCTCAGATTCTATGACGGTTCCAACGTAAAGGCTTATTGAGAATTAGAGAGATCTAATTCAAGGTAATGTTGGTTGGTGTCTGATGCTCTGTCTCTGGTCGGGCCCATCGGAATCTAACTGTCGGTTTTCTTTTGCTCAAGCATTTCAGTGGTTCTTGACCGTTGTCTCACCTCTGTGGTTCTTTGATTATTTGTGTTCACGGAGATGTTGCACTGATGAGTAAGGAGGCCTTCATGCGGACTGAACAAATTATTTGTCTAAATCGTGACGGAAGTAAGGGCGAGGATTGTGGCCACGTACAATCGATTTAAGCCCCCCAGTGGAAATCTTTCCACTGACCGTTCCAAGGCGGTTCTTCTGTGGCGGTTTATTTATGTTGTTGTTTGTTACTTACTGTGTGTATCACTTGTGTCTTTTTATTTTGGATGGCCATATGGCCATTTTGTGGGAAAGTAACTGTCCTTATGGCCTTCCTTTGTTTAGGTTTCCATTATGGTCTGGTCGCTTAATGTTTGTGTTTCTTTCCCTTTGGTGTCTTTGATGGGTGGAGTAAGTTAATTGTATCGATTCCTGATCTTTGTTTTACTTCTACTTTTTAGATCCTCTAAGCGGTTTACCAGTTCGCGTTCGCGGTCGGTTTCAGCTCTGCGTGGAAGCATCATGCAGGTCATCTATTTCTTTCATTGGTCAACAGGGCTTGAGATGTCATTTCATCTCAATGTCGGGTAAAAGTCCCACATCGGGAAATGGAATTTAACCCGGGTAAATGCCAGGTCATACACATTTCCCGTTCTAAAGAACCCATCAGACACAATTACATTCTGCACGCCTGAAATCCCCCAGGAAGCTGATCATGCCTAGTACCTGGGCTTTGAGTTTAGCCGTGATTTAACTTGGTAAACCCACATTCAAAACGTGACCACCAAAGCAAATCGGAGCCTGTGCTTCATACGTAGGAATATTCGCACCAAAAATCAAGGCATACTTGAAACAGCTTATAATACCCTTGTTATGCCCCAGCTTGAGTATACCTTCCCTGTGTGGACCCCATATACCCAGTCAAATATAAACAAGGTTGAACCAGTACAAAGAAGAGCAGCTAGATGGGTCAAACATGACAACTCTTCATATAGTAGTGTGACCCAGATGCTTAATACCCTGGGATGGAGATGCTCGCCTCCTATTGTTCTACAAGATAGTATATGGCATTGACGAGATTCCGCTCCCTACATACACCCGACATCCAATCAGAACTACCAAAGACATGCATACTATGCACTACATTCAAATCCCTACTACTTCCAGTTACTATAAATACAGTTTCTTTCCCTTGGCTGTGGTACAATGTAATCACCTTCTTCCTCATGCTGTTGTGTGCTCCGATCTGGATTCTTTCAGATCAACCATATGCACCCTCCATCATCCAATGCCATGAACCATGAAACACTGTTTTATCTGATTTTAATCTCTACTTCACTAAATAGAAGTGGAGGCAATGATCAGGAATCGGTACAATTAACCCACAGCTCCCACCAGAGACACCAATTGTACCACAGTTTTACTTTCAATTCTCCTAAAATCCAATACTTTTTCTTCTATCACACTTTTCTTTTTCTGGCGAACGCAGCTGCACATAATCCTCCGGAGAAGGTGTTACAGGATGAATAGATAGATAGATTTGGCCAGGATTCGCTTCAATATCCCAAGCAGTTCCTATCATCACAGTGAATATATACAAATACCAGTTTCTTTTGATGTCTTCTGGTGTATGTATCTATCTATCTATCTTCTTATACTGAGTCGGTCATATCTATCTATCTATCTATCTCCCGTATAGTCAAACCCCTCGCGGGGACATAGACTTTGACGCGCGTCAACCGCCAAGAAGGTTAAAAGTGTAGTAGAAGCATAAAAGACAGAAAAGAAATGTTAAAAATAGATAAAAACAGGGCAAGAGTACTATGGTGAGACATGTTCAATCTGGCTTACAGCCAGACTGAACTCAGGGCCGGACAGGGTGACAACGTCAGGGGGCAAGGCATTCCAGTGGACAATAGTTCTGGGGAAAAAAGAGTACTTGTGATAGTCAGTTTTTGTATGTATTTGCTGGAATGCCTGAGAATGAGAAGTTCTGGAGGGTCTAGAGAGAGGGGTCACGGAGTTGGGTATGGGGATGGCAACCCTGCTATGCAGAATGTTCTGGAACATAACAAGGCGTTGGTCAATGCGTCTGAGGTCAAGTCGTCGCCACTGTAGAGAATTTAGCATGTCAGTAACAGAGGAGGTCTGCCCGTAGTCCCGTTTGGTCCAGCGAGCAGCTCTCCTCTGCACTGCTTCAAGTTGGTCCATAAGATTGCTTGTGTAGGGTGCCCAGACCACAGAGCAGTATTCGAGTTGTGGTCTTACAAGAGTCTTATATGCTACTGATTTTAGCTGTTCAGAATGGACTTTGATGTTACGCCTTAGAAAGCCTAGTGTCTGGTTTGCCTTTTTAGTGATGTTGTCTATGTGTGCGTGCCAGGTGAGGTCTTTGGTGAGTGTCACACCTAAGTATTTGGCTGCATCTACAGTGTCCAGAGGAGTGTTGTGAAGAAAATACTGGGTAGGTATTGGGGTTTTTCGTTTAGTGATTTGCAGGACCTGACACTTAGCTGGGTTAAAGGACATGTCCCAGGTCTTTTCCCAGATCTCAAGTTGCTGCAGGTCATGCTGGAGAAGTCTTGAGTGGGCTAAGGTAGAGATAGCTAGATAGATAGCAGTGTCATCAGCGAATAATCTGACTATAGAAGATTTAACAGCCTCAGGGAGGTCGTTAATGTATATTAAGAACAGAAGGGGACCAAGAACAGAGCCCTGAGGGACTCCAGAGGAAACAGGGATAGAAGAGGAGGTTGATCCATTCACTACAACAGACTGAGACCTGTTGTCTAGGAAACTCTTAATCCACTGCAGTGTTTGGCCCCGTATATCGTAGAAGTGAAGCTTGTACAGTAGTTTTTCATGATTGACCATGTCAAAAGCCTTCGAAAAGTCAAGTAGAATGAGATCTACCTGGCTTTTGTCATTTACTGCCTGGAGGATGTCGTCAAGAAGCATAAGGAGCTGAGTTTGACAGGAGCGTTTTTCCCTGAATCCATGCTGGAGGTCATAGAAGAGGTTATGTTGTGTAAAGTGCTTAATGATACTGGAGGCAATGATGTGTTCAAGAGTTTTGCATAGAATACAGGTAAGGGAGATCGGGCGATAATTTGCTGGGTCTGACCTCGGGCCTTTCTTATAGATGGGTGCAACATTTGCCATTTTCCAGGTTTCAGGTAGGGAATGTGTCTCAAGTGATTTTTTGAACAGCTGCGTAATAATCGGGGCAAGTTCCTGGTGTGCATTCTTAAGGACAATTGGTTTTATTTGATCGGGTCCACAAGCCTTATGGGGATTTAGGTTTTTAAGTAATTTCTCCACTCCAGCTATGGAGATGTCAATATCAGGCATGGGTACATGGGGGCTAGGATTTTGTTGGACAGTCTCCATACCTGCATCAGCTAATAATCTGGCCATTACCTCAGTTGATTGGGTGGCTAAATTTAGAATTTAGCTGAAAAAAAAAAAAAAGAGAGGCACTGGATGCGTCCTTAAAACTATTTACAATCCGCACAACAGAGGTATCCTAAAACGCATACCTCTGAGTCCCAATCCCACACCGTGCGGGCATTGAACCCCTTCGCGGACCCGGCACCCACCGCAGAGGAGGGAAGACCACCCCACCGGGGAACAGTTCTAGAAAAAAAAAGTGTATTTTTGGTATCTTTTGGTGCATTGTTTTGGGTATCTTTTGATGACTCTTGGTGTCTTTTGATGACTTTTGGTGTGTTTTGATGACTTTTGATGCCTTTTGATGTCTTTGCAGTATTTAGTAGGACCCGTCATGACAGACACGACCAACATATCACCAGCTTTTGCCAGCCGAAAACCAGGATTTGGGTTCCCGTTTGTGATATCTTTAAAGAGGAAACGGGATCCAGCAGTTGTGTTTATTTTGCAATAATTATTTTACAACAACAATTAATTGCAACAACAACATTATTTTGCAAGATTAAAAAAAAAAAAAACAGTTGAATTTGTCATAATTCAGCAGATGAATTTTGTTATCTATCTATACTAACTACCAGGTATCTTACCCGATGACATCTAATTACTCCTTGATTTTAGTGCCCAAAAAATCCAGGTATGGACATTTTAGCCAGAAGAACAGCTATGTTTATTTTCACTGGTCAAATGAACTGTTTCACACTGATAAGCCTCACTAATTGCCTAAACATATGCTGCAGGATATATAGATAGAATATTCATTCATGAAAATTTTACTTTACAGACAGCATGTTTGTTTGTTTGATATCCACCAACAATGTTTTGGTCATTTTGGAATCAGAATTGTTGCTGGTGACACGTCAAATGACATTCATACACCGTTGCTTCCAATTTTGTGTGACTTTTACCCGACACTGAGATGAAATGACATCTCAAGCCCCGTCGCCCAACGAGACCAATAGGGTTTATAAGCATGGAAGGTCCGACTTGCAGTGGTTTACCAGTACTTGTCTGCGGGTCGGTCTGAAAGCCACAAGACACCCCAAGACACTTTTATTATTACACATTAATTATTATTTTATATATATTATGATATAATTGAACCAATTTTTGCAAAAAAAAATATACATTTGGCCATGTTTAGACTATCTGATATCAGTACATTATTACATATACACATTGGTTTAAATAGTCAGTCAATTCTTTCTCTTCTATTTTCTTTCTACTTCAATAAGGTTTTGTCTTAGAATGAACAGCACTTAAATATTATCCCCAATTTTCAACATTTGAAATAGTATCCCCAGTTCTCAATATTGGTTTTGATTGCTCATTATCGCCCCGTCACGTTAGCCCAAGGATAAAATGTTATCCTTAGTTTGTCATTGACTAATTAACCTATAACAATCCGCACGCGGTATTTGGGAAAACCGAAAACAAACTTTTACCGGAAATAACCGAAAACAAATTCTCATAACCGAAAACAAACTATATCACCAATTATACCATGATTATTGTAAATTTAGACTTATACATGTTTAAATGATATTCCCAGTCAGCCTCTATAGCGCAGTGGTTTATCACGTCCGACATGATCGAGAGGTTGTGCGTTCGAATACGGCCACCGGTATCGAGGTGTGTCCTTGGACAAGACACATAATGACACTCCACCCAGGTGTAAAATGTAAATGGGTAGCAGTGGTGTAAAAGCCACTGCCTCTCTCTCGCGCATGCGTGAAAACACACGGAATGAGTGTTCGAGAGCATTTCAATAAGCTTTCATCGCAATAAAACTAAAATAAATTAGTATACTAAAACTAAATGATATGTGAATAGATAATATGGCCAAGTTTGGGAGAATAATTTGAAATAATAACGATTTTATTGCCTTTTTTAAATACAATTTTTATAGATGGAGGACCGAAAACAAACTTTTACCAGAAATAACCGAAAACAAATTCTCATAACCGAAAACAAACTAAATCACCAATTATACCATGATTATTGTACATTTAGACATATACATGTTTAAATGATATATATAAATAGACAATATGGCCAAGTTTGGGAGAGTAATTTGAAATAATAACGATTTTATTGCCTTTTTATTTTTTTAATACAATTTTTATAGATGGAAGGATCTTCACTGCTTCTACTAACTGTTTGCCCTGTAGTTTGTGATCTAAATGAATATGTTTATACTTAGTAACTTGATCATTTGATAGTCAGAAATGTTTGTGACTAAAACAATTTATTTAGCAGGATTCTGCTTAAGAAATTTAGTCAAAATGGTTCATCTGGCTGGCCATCAGGTGGTCTCAGGTTAGCTAACTGCCCAACCAGTAACCTCAGGATCAGCAGGGTACGGCTTTAGAAATTTTGTATAATAAGAAAAAAAATCATATATTATAACCAATAAAAAGTAGCCCCGCCCATCGGGGCTTGAAAAAATAGATGGGCTACATGATGCTTCCACGCAGAGCTGAAACCGACCTGCACACGAGTACTGGTAGACCGCTTAGAGGATCTAATCTACGCAGGCAATACCGCGTGAGTCACTCCGTCCATGCTTATAAACCCTATTGGTTTCATTGGGCGCCTGTGCTTGAGATGTCATTTCATCTCAATTTGGGGTAAAAGTCCCACAGAATTGAAAGCAACGTCTCCAAAATGACCTTTACAGTGTTGATGGGGGTGTTAAACCTCAAATCAAACAAACAAACAATAACCAATAAAATGATTGTTTGGAGATATGAAAGTATGCACTCTAGTCCACTGATGTGTTACTTAAAGTTTAAAAGGCCTGTCAAAAATATTTAGGTCATATCAAGGGAGTCAATTACTGAATCACATTTTCCTGGATGGGCTTAGCCACATATACTGTGGTGTCATGTGGTGTCTTGGGGCTTTCAGACTGACTGCTCGTCTGGGGTCTCTTTCAACTCTGCGTGGAAGCATCAGGTAGCCCTTTAATTTCTTCAAGTCCCAATGGCAGCTTATAGGATAGGCAGTCGTCCGTCGTCTGCATCAACATTTTTCAAATGAAATCTCCTCAGAAACTGCTAGGCCAATTGAAACAAAATTATATGTGGAACCTCCATGGGTTGGGGGAAAGAAAGGTCATTGATGGAATCTTGGTCAGATGACCAAGATGGTCGTCATGCCAGTGTATGGTAAAAACCTTTAGAAATCTTCTTCATAGCAAGCAAATGGCCAATGGCCCTGAAACTTGGTATGCAGCATCGGGGACTGTGTCGATACCAATTTTGTTCAAATGGTGACCTTTGGTTGGCCTTGATTTATTTTATGTGAAGGTTAAATTTGGTCACTTAGACATTTATGTGAAACAAAAAAAAAACTGTGGGATTTTCTTAATGAAAGTTTATTAGTTCCAAAGCTTAACCCTTGTCCTGCTGAGCCCGGATGTGCCTTATTTTCCAAACAATGAAGATCCAGATCAGATGGCTTCTGACGAAGCCATCTGATCAGGATCTACATTGTTTGCCATTCAGATTGTGAATTTGTTGCAATAATTTGCATCAAGTAATCTGATTGGTTGATAATAGGTAGTTGGTGTGGCATATATGAATATTCAGCAGGACAAGGGTTAAGGTCATTTGCTCATCTTTGTCCCCCAGACATGCCCGCGGGGCAAAATATTTGCAACATTGTGTTCTACCCTTCTTTACTTTCGATTTGATATTCAACATGGCTATGTTTGTACAAACTAGTTTTTGACACCTCAGGCAGTTTCAGGCCCCACCCCCCAGGGTGGGGGTAAGGGGTCACATCTTAGTTCCCAGTACGTTCTTCCAGTCCTCATCCATTATTTCCTGTGACAGTTTCAAACTTCTAGCTTTAAAGTAAAGCCTTGGATAGGTGTGTTGTGTGACAAAGGAAGACAAGGACCCAAAATTCTACTTTTAGACCTCTGGTGACCCAGACATGACCCCCGAGGCAAAATGTTTGCACCACTGAATCCTACTCTTCATTACCTTCAATCTCATATGCAACATGACTGTGTTTGAACAAAACGAATTTTGGCCCCTCTGGCAGTGTTGAGCCCCACCCCCTGCCTAGGGGGTCATATCACATCATGTATAAAAATTGAGGTTAAAGGGGCGTCAGAATTATATAGTTGTGTTTTCATGATGAAGAGTCTTATCTTTTGTCACAGAGAGTTTCAGGTGTAAAATAACAACCTTTGCAAAATTATTGATTCATTATCACTGAAATATTCTGATTTTTATTGTTCTTGGTAATATAAAATGACTGATATTTTTGCGAACTGAACAGAATGTATTTTCAAACATATATCTCTGCTATTTATAATATGTATTTTTTAATCTGCCTCTTTTCTCGCTTTCTTTCACATGAGTACTGGTAAACCGCTTCTAGGTCTAAGCCTGTCCAGGCAAAATGGTGCAAAGGCATACCTTCCATGCATATAAACCTTTCTGGTTTAATTGGGCGGCAGGGCTTGAAATGTCATTTCCTCTCAGTGTGGGGTAAAATTAATTTAGTCTGACAAAATTGGAAGCAAAACCCTCAAAATGACCTAAATAGTGTTGATGGGGATGTTAAACTTCAAAACAAACAAACAACATAACACACAAACGTTGACATGTTGTTAAAAATCATGTCTGGAGCTCTGAACAAATACCATAAGGTGTATTAACCCATTGCATGCAGGAAACCCTTAATGGGGTACCTTGGCAAACAGTGCAGGTCCAGATCAGATGCCGTGTTCTGCCTGCACTATTTGCTAACAGAATTTTCCTTCAAAAATAGAATAATAAAACAAATAGGCCTGCCACCCCTTATATGGTAAATGGACCTGTCCAACATATAGCCATGGAAGAGTCCATCAGTATACAATGGTTTATGCTTGAGATCTGGCTTCTTTTCAGCTGAAATATGAAAGAGAAAGGAAGACAACATGAGCTACCTCTACTGTGTATATTGTTGATTAGTTCCCTGTTAGAAGTATCAGAAGCATTACCAGCAGAGCTGGGAAACAGTAAGTATGGTAAATAAAAAAGAATAGAAATGAAAAATAAAAAATAAATAAAAAGGAACTTTGGAAACTTGTTATACCCCCGGCATACAAAGTATGCTATGGGGGTATATAGTTTTCGTCCTGCCGTTCGTCCATCCGTGTTTCCGCCCTTCCGTCTGTTAACATTTTGGTTAAAGTTTTGCGTTAAAGTTTCTAAGAGGTTGTATCTTCTGAACCCTTTGATAGATTAAGTTGATACTTACACTGAAGTAACATACTGGTCTAAAAATTTCATTGATGCATGTCACACTCCCCACAGTGACCTTGAGGTCAAGGTCACAGACTTAGAAATTTTACGTTTTGGTTAAAGTTTTGCATTATAGTTTCTAATAGGTTGTATCTTCTGAACCCTTTGATAGATTTAGTTGATACTTACACTGAAGTTACATACTGGTCTAAAGATTTCATTGATGCATGTCCCACCCCCCACAGTTACCTTGAGGTCAAGGTCACAGACTTGGCAATGCAATTTTACATCTTGGTTAAAGTTTTGCGTTAAAGTTTCTAAGAGGTTGTATCTTCTGAACCCTTTGATAGATTTAGTTGATACTTACACTGAAGTTACATACTGGTCTAAAGATTTCATTGATGCATGTCCCATCCCCCACAATGACCTTGAGGTCAAGGTCACAGACTTACAGATTTTACGTTTGGTTAAAGTTTTATGACAAAGTTTATAGATGCCTGTATGTTCTAAACTCTAAGACAAATTCAGTTGATACTAGCATCAATGTTGCATACCAGTCCAAAGATTTCGAGATGCATGTTGCTTCCCCACCTACAGTGACCTAGACCTCAGGGTCATGGACTTAGAATGTTTACATTTGGTTAAAGTTTTATAACAAAGTTTATAGATGCCTGTTACATAATGTTCTAAACTCTAGGACAAATTAAATTGATACTTGCATCAATGTTGCATACCAGTTCAAAGATTTCTTTGATGCATACACCACCCTGCTGCTTCAGTAACATTGATGCCCCCACCCCTTCAATAACTTTGATGCTCTCACTCCCTTGGTCCATTTAGAAAGATTATGTTTGGTTTAGATTTTATAAGCACATTATACATTCTTATAGCTTCTTGACTTCTTCATTCATGTTACAGATATATCAGAGGGTGGCACTGGCCGGGGGTATACGTGACCCACTGGTCACTTTCTCTAGTTGTTAAGACTTGCAGTGATGTAGCTAAAATAGTTATATACACATAGTTTTCCCTAGCGCATAATTGTCTGCAGTTTGTTGTATTCATGATGAAGATGTGTTGCATTTTGTTTGCACTGCATGTTCACTGGACTATAATCATCCATGCAATATCGCTCAGTTTACAGGTATTTGGTTCCCCCTCTAAATTCTGTCTTTTGCAATAAAGGTTTTGTCAACTTTTGTGCACAAAACCAATACTTGTTGACAAAACATAACTGCATAGAAACAATTGATAATTTTTTTCCTTGCTCTGTGGGAAATGTGGCATCTTTGCGAGGAAACTCTACAGCTGACTGAGCATCTTTGGCAGATGGACAAAACCTTTTACAGAATAAGCCAAAGGAACATCCAATAGTTAAAAACATGCATGTTTTTTTCTGTCAAATGGTTTAAAGGGAAGACCTAAAGAGGCTCTTAGGGGAAGGAGCTCCTTGTAGGCCATCCTGAGGGGCAAGTTCAGCACAGAATGATCCCATAGTGCCACATGTGGGACATGTTGAGTTTCATTGATCCTTTTTGGGGCTCCAAATCTGGAATTAAGGCAAATGCAAGTACTAGCACTATCAAAATTTGAATACAGTAAAACCTCCACTAATGGTCACCTCTGTTAAGCAACCACCTCTCTTCAGCAGCCACAATGATTCCTCCCATAGCATTTTACTATATATTTTACCTCTGCTCAGCAGCCACCTCTCTCCCCCAGTGAGCAGCCACCTTACCAAATCTAAATTCCCTCTATTAAACAGCCAGAGTTAAATCAATAGCAAAAAAAAAACAGATATAAAAATAGGAATTTCTCGTCTGGTGTGTTTTTTTATTTAAAAAAATATTTTTCCCAAAATTACCATTGTGATTTCTATTTATAAGCAAGTGAAAAGAAACATAAATGATGGACAGGTTTCAGATGACACATCTCCATCATTTATTTTTCTTTTAGCACATCCATGTTGAGCTGTCTTCAACCATCACCATTCTATGTCTGTTGATAACAGTCCATACATCATCCCAGACGTTTCCCTCTGTTGAACAGCCACCTCCCTTAAACAGCCAGTTTCAGAGTTTTCCAAAGATGGCTGTTTCATGAAGGTTACCCTGTATTTTGAATTTAGATTTAAAAGAAGGTCACTCTTTTAGAGTAAGTTAAACAAAATTTTGAACCATTAACCAACTAGTTTAGCTTACACACGACTGAGATATAGTGTTGAATTTTCAATGCAAACTTTTTCTCAATCTGTTGTCTGTGACAGCAAGATTTGAGTGCTTCATTTCTGGGTTTTCATGTGATGTATTTGGCCAATTTACTAAACATCAGGCCTCATATTTTTCAGGCATTTGCAGGATTTCAGGCTTTTAGAGCTTGATTTTTTTTCTTGATTTCAGGCTTTTAGATTCTGATTTTTGTGGATATAGTCTGTTTAAAAACTATTTAACCCTTATTTCTGACTATAAGTCAACCAAATTACTTTATATTTTCACAAACTCTACAAACAGTATAGATCCTGATCAGATGGCTTCTTCAGAAGCCATCTGATCAGGATCTACACTGTTTGCAAAGGTAATGTAGTTCAGCAGGATAAGGGTTGAAGCTGCAAAATCGGGCCTTTCAGGCACGGAAAAGCGTGGTCAGTATGAGGCCTGAAACATGCATGAACCCCTTACCAGACTCCTATCATTCTGAAATTCGATGCAGACTAATACAACACAGGTTATTGTCGATTTCAACTGCTAACCTTGACCTTTGTGTTTGCTCAAGAGCCAAGAATCAGATACTCATCACCTGTGCTTAACTTTACACACAAAAGGAATTGTTACACCTGGGATAGTTTCTACCTTTTTACAAGGGCCACAATGTTTAGGAACTTCTGCCAGTCACTTCTATAAACACAACCCTTGTGCAAAAGGGGTTTGCTCTTGAAAGAAAGGAAGAAAATTCTTTCCTTTAAGAGTAGAGTAGACCCCTGTAGACAAAGGGGACAAAAATACTTTTGAAAGATTTTAAAACTCTCCTGAATGTTTATCCATTCCTCTTTAACTGTCAAATATAGAAGGTTTACCTTATTTGAGCGGCCATGCCAATCAGGGCGTGTAGAATAGATTGGGCTGCATGGTTCTTCCACTCAGAATTGAAACCCATCCAAACTTGAATACTGGTCAACCGCTTAGAAGGTCTAAACATGCCAAGGATAAGTGGAATAAGTTGGCCCATACAGGTTTCTTTGGGTGTTAGGGCTTGAGATACCATTTCATTTCAATGTCGGGTAAAAGTCCCACAAAATCAGAAGCAATGTCTCCAAAAGATCTCAATTATTTTGAGGAAGATGTGAAACCTCAACACAAACAAACAAAACCTTATTAAATTTTGATCTATGTCAAGTGAAAATGTTACTTAACAGGTGTGCTCAAGAAAGACTTGGGGGCCTGTAGCCAAAAGCCTCTGCAGGTAGGCTAAGAATGTTGTAAAGTGTGTATGCAGGCCTATTTGGTATTCACTATAAGCATGTCTGAAGATATATTTAGCCTATAAATTGACAGTCACAACAATTGTCGTCTGTTGTGTTGTCTGGAAGCTACTTTAAAAGTCATTATTGCAAACAGTCTGGACCCAGATCAGACTGCTCTTGTAGGAGCAGTCTGATCTGGGTCCACACTGTTTGCCTGTATGTAAAAATGTTTTTAAAAAGTTAGCAAGAAGATTCAGCAGACAACATAACAACATAAACAGATGACATTTTCAGATGTAGGTTTTCTCGGCATCATAAGGGTTGGATTTTTGTGACTTAAACATGTAGATGTACATGCTGCGACAGGCAAAAATATGTCTTGTGGACATGTGCATGCATGAAAATGGCCTGCATACCAACTCAGTAAGAATATGTCTTTATGAAGAAACTTTGGGTCCACAGGCATCGGTATAGTGCACAGTGAACATTTAACAGACTTCTGAGGCCCAAGTTGGCCCCCACCCATCTGAGCTTTAAGAAATAGATGGTTCCATGCAGAACTGAAACTGACTGCACATGAGTATGGTAAATCGCTTATGTCTAAGCATGCCCAGGCAGGGTGGTGCGAGTAGGAACATCCGACGCATATTACTCGTGTTGATGTAATTAGGCGGCATGGATTGAGATGTAACCCATAACTGGAAGCAACGTTTCCAAAATGACCTTAATAGTGTTGACAGGGATGTTATACCTAAAACCAAACAAACAAACAAATCAGAGGCCCAAGCCCATCATACCCACTCAGAATACACCAGTCTATGTCTCCATTAATCCATTGTGTGCTGGTGGACTCTTCCATAACTATATGTTGGACAAGCCCATTTGTCGTATAAGGGGTGTCAGGCCTATTTTTTCATTTCTATTCTTTTTTGGATGGAAAATTCTGTTAGCATGATCAGACGCCGCAGAACGTGGCGTCTGATCATGCTAACAGAATTTTCCATCCAAAATAGAACAGAAATGAGAAAATAGGCCTGACACCCCTTATATGACAAATGGGCTGATCTGGGCCTGCACTGTTTGCCAAAGTACCCCTTTAGGGGTTTCCTGCATGTGATGGGTTAAGCTTCGGGTCAACAGGCATTTGTATAGTGTACAGCAAAAACTCAGATCCAGACTTCAGACTGCACAGTTGTGCATGCTGATCATTTTAGCTGTGTGCACATGTCCGAACACATTTCATTTGCACATGTCAGATTGGGCTTCAGGGTTCTTCAACACAGAGCTGAATCGACAGAAAATGAGTATGGGTAAACCACTTAGATGGTCTAAGGCTTGCCAGGACAGGGGGAACAACCTTCATCAGAGCAGTGATGTTGTAACTATTAATTTGTTTTGCCCATGTACTACACTAAAGGTATACACCACAAAAAGTAGGTGTAGTAGGTGCATTAGGTCATAAAAGAATCAACCATATTGAAATCTGTGTCTGGAATGTGGTTCTTCCTTTAAATAATTGGACACAAGCTAACTTGGCAATGATGTCGGATCCACCACAAATCTAGTGGCGAAGCTTTCGAAGCCTTTTCAAGGTTTCTATGTGAAATTAGTATACCGACTGGATGCTAATATTATGAGTTACAGCTGAAATATGTTTTCCGTAGATTGGTAATGTACGTACATGTATCTAGTAAGAAGCATTTTATCTACCCTATTTATACCAATATGGCTGCTACTTAAATGGGTACGACATCGCTGCTATGAGATAGGTTGTCACCCTTGCAGGAGAAGTGGTGCGAGTCTGACCATTCCTTAACCCTTATCTTGCTGAATATTCATTTAAGCCACACCCATTTCTGTCTATCAACCAATCAGATCACTTGATGTAATTTATTGCTACAAATTCATTAATTGAATGTCAAACATTGGAGATCCTGATCAGATGGCTTCTTCAGAAGCCATCTGATCTGGATCTATACTGTTTCCAAAGATAGGGGTTGTCATGAATAGCAAGATAAGAGTTAACCCATAGCAGTTTCTTTGGGCGGTAGGGCTTGAAATATCATTTCATCCCAATGTAGGGTAAAAGTCCCACAAAATTCAATCAGTGTCTCCAAAATGACCTAAATAATGTTGATGGGGATGTAAAATCTCAACACAAAAAATGTCACCACCCATATGAGCCATGTCATGAGAAAACCTGTTTTAGCCATTAGCAAACAACAAAGGTGCAGTCAGCCTGCACATCCGTGCAATTTGATCAGTACCTAATTGCTTATATAGTACAATACCTCTAGTTTCTATAGACTTACTGGTCTTGTAGCTGAGCAGGCTGCTGTTCATTACGATAGCATATCCACAACACTTTGTGCATTTTTCATACCTCAAAAACAGACATTTTTCTTGTGAATTTTTTTTTATATTTTTCTTATTTATACTGCAAAGATAGGTTGCGGGTGCTCGTTTGAACCGCCTCATAGAGGCGGTTCTAACGAGTGCCCACAACCTATATCTTGGAGTAAAAATAAGAAAAATAATATTTACCCCCGTAAACCCGTTTTCTAGGTACAAAGTGGGGTGTAAGGGGGTCTTCATTTCACGGACTTGTTCACGTGATGTTGATCGGTACCTACTGCTTATATAGTACAATACCTCTAGTTTCTGTAGACTTACTGGTCTTGTAGCTGAACAGGCTGCTGTTCATTACGATAGCATATCCACAACACTTTGTGCATTTTTCGTACCTCAAAAACAGACATTTTTCTTATATTTTTTTTTATATTTTTATTGTTTTCACTCCAAACATAGGTTGTGAGTGCATGTTAGAACCGCCTCATTGAGGTGGTTCTAATGAGCACCCACAATCTATGTCTTGGAGCAGAAGTAAGAAAAATAATGTGTACCCCCAATAACCCCAGTATTCTCTGTATAAAGTTGGTTTTAGGTGGATTTTCTTATGGCAGGGCCTCATGTGGAGTGCAGTGGTGCAGTGGTAAAGCATCGTCTTAGAGATCGAGAGGTACTGGGTTCGATCCTCACATGCGCCATGTGTTGTTTCCTTGAGCAAGGGACTTTATCCACATTGCTTAGTACTTTTTTCTACCCAGGAAAAGAGGGCCACATGGAAGATTAGTACTAGTAGTAAATGTGTTACCCTCCATAAATAAGGTTGATTATTATTATTTATTATTATATGATCTTTATCACTGTTTTCAGATATATCATTGCAAGATGATGATCAAGTGAAGTATGTTGCAGTTGGAGTTGTAGGTGTGACGGCAGTGGTTGTGACTGTATTACTAGTGGCATTATGTGGGGGTTGTACCCCAATGGAAGTAGGTAGTGATGGCCACACAGCAGCTGGTGGCAAAAACTGCAATTCTTATGGCCAGTATGACAGTGTGGCAACTGATGCAAATACAAGGGTGATGACTGCTGGAACTAGCTTACCAAATGATCCATTTCAACACGAGGACACGTCATTACCGTACACACTACGTCCACAAGGAGTGCATACTGAGAACAATTTTACCGGTTACAATACACCAGCTAATGCTGTAGGCTACGCTGGACCAGGAAATCAAAGTGCTCAGAGACCTGGTGCGCATATGCCTGCAGGGCAGAGTGAACCACCCCCTCCTAACTACTATGAAGCTACCAGAGATCCAGGGCATAGAGCAGCATCTAATCAGAGTTATGGCTGGTAGCAGGGGCTGACCTAGTACCATATTTACCTTGTATATTTGAACAAATACATGTACACCGCAACCTCTTTATAACACTATTAATGGGGTCCAAAGCAGAAACCGTGTTAGTTGAACAACCAAGTTATATCCAAACAAGAATGTGTAGATTATATAGAAAAATAATCTACACATTTTTGGGATCCAACTTGAAACCCAGTTTTATCCAAACCGAGTTATAATGAACCATTTTATAACGAAGTTGTCATGTACATTGATTTTTAGTGTATTCTGTAATTAGCATTTTGGGTTTAACCCATTTTGTACCAAGTACACTCTTCCACCTTATATATAGCACAAGTCCATTTCAAAACTTAGGGTGTCAGGTTGTGCTTCCTTCAAAATTTATTTGAAAAATGTCTGAATGTTTTTCAAACCATGTAGGCCCTGATCAGATGCCACATTCTGTGGCATCCTGTGGCATCTGATCTGGGCCTGCACAGTTTGCCAAAATGCCGCATTCTGAGTCTGATCAGGGCCTGCACTTGGAGCCTATTACCCGTTTTGGGGTTTATGGTACAAAATGGGTTAACCCTTATCCTGCTGAACACAACAACTTATACCTTTGCAAACAGTGTTGTTCCAGATCAGATGGCTTCTGATCAAGATTTCAGGATTTACACTGTCAGTTTGCAGTTTGTGAATTGAATAAATTCTATCAAGTAATTTGATTGGTTAACAGTCAGAAGTGCGTGTTGCTTAATTAATTTGTTCAGCAGGATAAGGGTTAAGTTATAGACCCAAAGAAACTGTCAATCTTTACTTAACCCTTGTCCTGCTAATCCCGAATATGCCTTATCTTTGAAACAATGTAGATCCAGATCAGATGGCTTCTGACGAAGCCATCTGATCAGGATCTACATTGTTTGCCATTCAGATTGTAAATTTTTTGCCCTAATTTGCATCAAGTAATCTAATTGGTTGATAATCGGTAGTGGGTGTGGCATATTTAAATATTCAGCAGGACAAGGGTTAAGACACAGCTGACCAGCAGGTATATAAGACTGTGCTACTTGTAACAAAATCCAAAGCTTTGTGTAACCTGGGGTAAATTTATTTAAACACAAAGAACATACAGCAAACTAAACAAGCATTGCCATAAACACATGTATAGCTTGACTTTAGCAGTAACTTGAGTTTTCAGTGTGTGTGAAAATGCAAGTTATTTGTAGTTTTTCCAGCGTTTGTAGGCATTTGTTTCCTTTACATCACAACTGATGACAAATATGCTGATAACAATTGCTACAGCATAGCAACTGTTGTCATAACCCCAGATAAGAGTGGTATGCACATATTATTTTTCTTATTAGCTCACCTGTCACGTAGTGACAAGGTGAGCTTTTGTCATCACATTTTGTCCGTCGTCCGTCGTGCGTCTGTCCATGCGTCCGTCCGTGCGTCCGTAAACATTTTCAAATAAGTATATCTCTAATACCCCATGGTCAATCTTGATCAAATTTCATAAGCAGCATCATCAGGTAGGGGGAAAGGCTGCATAAGGTTTTTGGGCTGATCAGATTGGAATTCTGGTTGCTATGGCAACATATAGCTCCCATAGACTTACAATGGGAAAATATTAAAATATCTTCTTCTCTGAAACCACAGGGCCGAATGCTTAGATATTTAGCATGTAGCAACGGCCAGTGGTCACCCACATAATTCCTGCCAATCATGCCCATGGGGTCCAAATTAACCACGCCCCGGGGGGGGCCCCTTCGCTCCCATAAACTCATAATGGAACAAAAAGCTTCAAAAATCTTCTTCTCTGAAACCACAGGGCCCAGAGCTGAGATATTTGGTATGTAGCAACGGCAAGTGGTAACCTACATAATTCCTGCCAATCATGCCCCTGGGGTCAAAATTGGCCACACCCCGGGGCCCCTTAGCTCCCATAGACTCATAATGGAAAAAAAGCTTCAAAAATCTTCTTCTCTGAAACCACAGTGCCCAGAGCTTAGATATTTAGCATGTAGCAAAGGCCAGTGGTCACCTACATAATTCCTGCCAATCATGCCCCTGGGGTCCAAATGGGCGACGCTCCGGGGCCCCTTCACTCCCATAGACTCATAATGGAACAAAAAGCTTCAAAAATCTTCTTCTCGGAAACCACAGGGCCCAGAGCTTAGATATTTAGCATGTAGCAACGGCAAGTGGTCACCTACATAATTCCTGCCAATCATGCCCCTGGGTACCAAACGGGCCATGCCCCGGGGTCCTGTAGCTCCTATAGACTCATAATGGAAAAAAGCTTCAAAAATCTTCTTCTCTGAAACCACTGGGCCCAGAGCTTAGATATTTAGCATGTAGCAACGGCAAGTGGTCCCCTACATAATTCCTGCCAATCATGCCCCTAGGGTCCAAATGGGCCATGCCCCGGGGCCCTTTAGCTCCTATAGACTCATAATGGAAAAAAAGCTTCAAAAATCTTCTTCTCTGAAACCACAGGGCCCAGAGCTGAGATATTTGGTATGTAGCAACGGCAAGTGGTAACCTACATAATTCCTGCCAATCATGCCCCTGGGGTCAAAATTGGCCACACCCCGGGGCCCCTTAGCTCCCATAGACTCATAATGGAAAAAAAGCTTCAAAAATCTTCTTATCTGAAACCTCAGGGCCCAGAGCTTAGATATTTAGCATGTAGCAAAGGCCAGTGGTCACCTACATAATTCCTGCCAATCATGCCCCTGGGTTCCAAATGGGCGACGCTCCGGCGCCCTTCGCTCCCATAGACTCATAATGGAACAAAAAGCTTCAAAAATCTTCTTCTCGGAAACCACAGGGCCCAGAGCTTAGATATTTAGCATGTAGCAACGGCAAGTGGTCACCTACATAATTCCTGCCAATCATGCCCCTGGGGTCCAAATGGGCCATGCCCCAGGGCCCTTTAGCTCCTATAGACTCATAATGGAAAAAAAAAGATTCAAAAATCTTCTTCTCTGAAACCACAGGGCCCAGAGCTGAGATATTTGGCATGTAGCAATGGCAAGTGGTCACCTACATAATTCCTGCCAATCATGCCCCTGGGGTCCAAATTGGCCACACCCCGGGGCCCCTTAGCTCCCATAGACATTTAATGGAAAAAAAAGCTTCAAAAATCTTCTTCTCTGAAACCACAGGGCCCAGAGCTTAGATATTTAGCATGTAGCAACAGCCAGTGGTCACCTACATAATTCCTGCCAATCATGCCCCTGGGTTCCAAATGGGCGATGCCCGGGGCCCCTTCGCTCCCATAGACTCATAATGGAACAAAAAGCTTCAAAAATCTTCTTCTCGGAAACCAAAGGGCCCAGAGCTTAGATATTTAGCATGTAGCAACGGCAAGTGGTCACCTACATAATTCCTGCCAATCATGCCCCTGGGTACCAAACGGGCCATGCCCCGGGGCCCTTTAGCTTCTATAGACTCATAATGAAAAAAAAGCTTAAAATATCTTCTTCTCTGAAACCACTGGGCCCAGAGCTGAGATATTTGGCATGTAGCAACGGCAAGTGGTCACCTACATAAATCCTGCCAATCATGCCCCTATGGTCCAAATGGGCCCCGTCCTGGGGCCCCTTTGCTCCCATAGACTCAAAATGGAAAAAAAGCTTCAAAAATCTTCTTCTCTGAAACCACAGGACCCAGAGTTTAGATATTTAGCATGTAGCAACGGCAATTGGTCACCTACATAATTCCTGCCAAGCATGCCCCTGGGTTCCAAATGGGCCACACGCCGGGGCCCCTTTGCTCCCATAGACTGATAATGGAAAAAAAGCTTAAAAAATCTTCTCTGAATCCACAGTGCCCAGAGCTTAGATATTTAGCACATAGCAACGGCAAGTGGTCACCTACATAATTCCTGCCAATCATGCCCCTGGGGTCCAAAAGGGCTACACCCCGGGGCCCCTTATTTCCTATAGACTCATAATGGAAAAAAAGCTTCAAAAATCTTCTTCTCTGAAACACAGGGCCCAGAGCTTAGATATTTAGCATGTAGCAATGGCAAAAGGTCACCAACATAAATCCTGCCAATCATGCCCGTGGGGTCCAAATGGGCCACACCCCGGGGCCCCTTAGTTCCCATAGACACATAATGGAAAAAAGCTTCAAAAATCTTCTTCTCTGAAACCACAGGGCCCAGTGCTTAGATATTTAGCATGTAGCAATGACAAGTTGTCACCTACATAAATCCTGCCAATCATGCCCCTGGGGTCCAAATGGGCCACACCCTGGGACCCCCTTAGCTCCCATAGACTCATAATGGAAAAAAACTTCAAAAATCTTCTTCTCTGAAACCACAGGGCCCAGAGCTTAGATATTTAGCATGTAGTAACAGCAAGTGGTCACCTTCATATTTCCTGCTAATCATGCCCCTGGGGTTCCAAATGGGTCACACCCTGGGGCCCCTTAGCTCCCATAGACTCATAATGGAAAAAGAAAACTGTGAAGCACAGAACATAGTCATTAGTGTATAGCAACATAAAATAGGCAGCTACATAAATCCTGCTAACCCTGCCCCTGGGGTCAAAATTGGCCACCCCAGAGCTCATCACCTCCAATAGACTTATAATGGAAAAAACTTAAAAAATCTTCTTCTATGAAACCATAAGGCCCAGAGCTTAGATTTTTAGTATGTAGCAATGTCAAGTGGCCACCTACATAAATCCTGCCAGGGATCCAAATTGGCCACACCCCAGGGCTCTTTAGCTTCCATAGACTTACAATTGGAGAAACTTCAAAAATCTTCTTCTCTGAAACCACAGGGCCCTTATAATGAAAAAAACAAACAAAAAAACTTAAAATGGGGGAAAAAATCTTCAAAAATCTTCTTCTCTGAAACCATAAGTCCCAGAGCTTAGGTATTTAGCATGTAGCAATGTCGAGTGGTTGCCTACATAAATCCTGCCAATCATGCCCCTGGGGTCCAAATCTTGTGGCCCCTTAACTCCAACAAACTTATAATGGAAACAGCTTCAAACATCTTCTTTGAAACCATGAAGTACAGACCTTAGTTATTCAGTATATAGCAACACAAAATGGTCGCCTACATAAAGCTTGCCAACCGTGCCCTTTGGGTCGAAATTGGCCAAGCCCCAGGGCTCATTAGCTCCTATAGACTTATACTGGAAAAAACTTAAAAAAAATCTTTTTCTCCAAAACCATTAGGCACAGATTTTGTTTGATTTGAGGTTTTACATCCCCGTCAACACTGTATAGGTCATTTTGGAGATGTCTCTTCCAATTTTGTGGGACTTTTACCCGACATTGGGATGAAATTACATCTCAAGCCCTGTCGCCCAATGAAACCAGTAGGGTTTATAAGCATGGACACCACTTTGCCTGAGCTAAGATATTTAGTATGTAGCAATGTCAAGTGGTCTGCTACACTAATGATTTTCTGGTACACAGGTGAGCGATATAGGGCCATTGGGCCCTCTTGTTCTGCATGAAAACCTATGTTGTGGTATTCATTAGAAGCGCCTCACCGAGGCGCTTCTAATGAGTACCTACAAAATATGCTTTTCCTGCAGAAATAAGAAAAATATCAGTACTTTTGAAATGAAAAAAAGCCTTATCTGGAACTATGTGTTGTGGAGGAATATTTTAACACAGCGCGCCTATATAGGCAATGGAAAATAACTGTGTTTTATTCTACAACAAATCACAACTGGAAGAGCGTGACGAGTGACATCATTACAATTCCCAATTTATGACATCACTAGTCGATTTCCTTGACGTTAGACGGTGTAACGTCATTTTCATGCATCGAAAACGTAAGAAAAGGATATAAATGCATGTGTTTCAGTCGATAATTTTAGCGGGATTTCTTCTAACAATGGCGAAAGGTTGTGTGAGTTTGAAGGAAACAACATAATTATTGCCGATTTTCAGCGTGTTAGAATCGAAATAGATCAGCTCTTGTCTGTGATTTGTTGAGTAATAAATCACAGTTTGTCGGTCAGTTGTAAGTAGACAAATCACATGCGCTACGCGCTTGTGATTTGTCAACTTTACAACTGACCTCCAAACTGTGATTTATTACACAACAAATCACAGATAGAGCTGATCTATTTCTTAAACAAAGATAATTAAGGGATAATTTTCCTTATGTTTTGTTCACTATTTTCTTGCTGAATAAATTAATTTGGTATGCCCATGTTTGACTTTCAACCAATCGGATTACTTGATGCAGTTTGTTCCTACAAATTCATGAAGTGGATGTCAAACAGCATAGATACTGATCATATAGCTTCTGCAGAAGGTTCAGCAGGACAAGGGTGAAAGACATATTGTGGGTACTTGTGAGAATCTCTTCATTGATTAATGGGATTCAAACAAGTTCCCACAAAATAGGTTTCAACAGAGAAGTAAGAAAAAATATCCCAAAATTATCTGTTCCTTCTCCTTATTATACCCCCGACATACGAAGTATGTCAGGGGGTATATAGTTTTCGTCTTTCCGTCCGTTCGTCCGTTCGTTGGTTCGTTCGTTCGTTAGTTAGTTCGTTCGTTCGTTCGTACTTCCGTCCGTCCCGCCGTTCGTCAACCTTTACGTCAAAGTTTTGCGTTAAACCTTTTTGATAGCTCATATCTCTGTAACCACATGTTAAATTCTCTTCATATTTGGTAAAGGATATCTCTATAGCATTACTTTTCATATATGGAATAACTAAGCCCCTGGGTCAAGCCCCTGTGTGGGCTGTCTGTCTGTCCGTCTGTCTGTTCATCTACTTTTACGTCAAAGTTTTGTGTTAAACCTTTTTGATTGCTCATATCTCTGTAACCACATGTTAAATTCTCTTCATATTTGGTAAAGGATATCTCTATAGCATTACCATTCATATGGAATAACTAAGCCCCTGGGTCAAGCCCCTGTGTGGGCTGTCTGTCTGTCCGTCTGTCTGTTCATCTACTTTTACGTCAAAGTTTTGCGTTAAACCTTTTTGATTGCTCATATCTCTGTAACCGCATGTTAGATTCTCTTCATATTTGGTAAAGGATATCTCTATAGCATTTCCTTTCATATGAAATATCCAAGCCCCTGGGTCAAGCCCCTGGGTGGGCTGTCTGTCCGTTTGTCAACTTTTACGTCAAAGTTTTGTGTTAAACCTTTTTGATTGCTAATAACTCTGTCACCACATGTTGGATTCTCCTCATATTTGGAACAGGATATCTCTATAGCATTACCTTTCATATGGAGTATCTAAGCCCCTGGGTGGGCTGTCTGTCCGTTTGTTAACTTTTACGTCAAAGTTTTGTGTTAAACCTTTTTGATTGCTCATATCTCTGTAACCTCATGTTAGATTGTCTTCATATTTGGTACAGAATATAGCTATAGTATTAACTTTCATATGGAATATCTAAGCTCCTGTGTCAAGCCCCCGGGTGGGGCTATGGGTCAATAATAAGGACTTACACATTTTGATCATGTCCAACTTTTGTGTTAACTGTTTTGGTTTAAACAATATTTATTAGAATAAATTCACAGGTATACATCGCATAATAGTGTATGGTACAGGATTTGATAACTGTTTTCATTATACTCCTTGCATACAAAGTATATCAAAGGTTATAGTTTTTGTCTTTCCATCTGTTCATTATTAGTTAGTTTGTTGTTTCTTTATGCTGTGACCCTTGTCAGATTTGTCAGTTTATACATGTATATTGGTCCTTGTGATCCTAGAAACAACAGCGACTAGAACTGTTAAATTTTGCATAATATTTTCTCTTGAAATGCAGACAATAATAAATGCAAGTAATAATAAAAAATGCATTGCTTTATGTCATTATACAGCTACTTTAATTCAGCAAATGTTCTATGACAGCCTATTCTATGTTTGTTGTTTCCAGTTGAAATTGTTCCAAATTGCAACAAACTTTGAATTTTTATTATTCAGCAAAGACAAGCAGTTTCATCTTTGCATATGATAAATTATACTATATTTGTTGAAATGCAATACTTATTCTCAGTGGACTAAATTGAAAGTTTATATGGAAAGGTTCAATGCTACAAACAAATTTTCATTTCCACTAAAAGGGGATGGCACTGGTCGGGGGTATACGTGCCCCACTGGGCACTTTCTCTAGTATGGAACTATACTACACCACAACCTCATTATAACACGGTTCATTACAACACGGTTTTTGATATAACACGGTTTCAAGATGGATCCCAAAAATGTATAGATTATATAGAAAAATGACCATAAATTGTCATTTTTCCATATAATCTATACATTTTTGTTTGGATATAACACGGCTGTTTAACTAACACCGTTACTGCTTTGGACCCCATCAATAGTGTTATAAAGAGGTTGGGGTGTACATGTATTCTGGAACAGTCCTAAAAAATTGGATACCTTGAGGACTTGCTGAAATTTTCCTAAAAAATTATGATCCAACAAGGAGTCCAAAGGTGGAGATGGAATGGCAAACAGTGTATTCCTGATCAGACTGAGTCTGATCTGGGTCTACACTGTTTGCTTAGGCCTATATGTCCCAATACTTAGGATCATTACGGTAACATATAACTACCAGAGTGCTGTAACTAATGTTGGTAGAACTTGTAAACTACCAGAGTGCTGTAACTAATGTTGGTAGAACTTGTAAACTACCAGAGTGCTGTAGCTAATGTTGGTAGAACTTGTAGCCCAACCCCATTGTTTATACTGTTATATTATGTACAGAGGCAATAAAATATGTTTATTAAACAAAAGGAACCTCCTCAGTCTTGACAGCAAAATGGACACCGCATGTCAAGTTTTGTCTGTGCATTATTTGCATAAATCAGACAGGAAATCATTGGTAAAGGCCTCTATATGTATATGCAGTTAGCAAAGGAGTTGCTCAAATATGACACTGTTGCTTGAACTGTCTAGTTTAATTAATCAATAGTTAAAAGCTATAATATTGCTTGAAACACAGTCAGCCTTCCTTATAAGCCAAAAAAAAACCAAAAAAAAAACCTGATTTTTACAACAGTTTCAGCATAACAAATCCTTAGCTGAAGATGAGATGTATAAAATGGAGATATTCGAGATCATTTTATTTAATACTTTGAGAAACAAATAATGTGGATATGTGTTAGAATAGCCTTGACGAGGCTAACAAATGACCACATCATTTGGGCCCCGTCAAGTGAAATTTTTGGTACTTATCGCCTATGCGAGCAGCGAAGGTTCAGGCGAGCCTGTGCATCCGCGCAGTCTCGCCAGAACCTTCGCTGCTCGCTCATACAAGCAGTGAATCAAGAGGAACCTTCAGACAGAAAGCCATATCCCTGGCCCCTCTGAATGGCTGGGCATGCACAGTTAAAATTTGTCATGACGGAATGCTCGAAGACACAAATTCGCTTGGCGGGGCTCATTTGTCCCTTAAAGTCATTGAAGTAAAAAGACTGTTTAATTACCTTTTATACTATCGTATTCCTTCCATTTAATGCCCCGGGTGCTTAAAATTTGAAAATGAGGGGGCCTTTATTAGGAACAAAAAACTTACTAAAATCTGTTACATGCAGTAGTTTGTCCCTTAGAATTCATGAAACGTGGTGGAATCGTAACATGTAAAGTAACCAGTAGTAATAGTAGGTGGAATGCCAAACAGTGAAGACCCTGATCAGACTGCCCCTTAAGGAGCAGTCTGATCTGGGTCTGCACTGTTTGCTTAGGCCTCTCTGTCCCAATTCTTGGGATCATTACAGTAGCCAGTCTGGTTGGGTTGTGTCTCACCGGGTTCCACACCCTGATTTCAGAATCTCATAAGGGTGCTCCTAAATTATCTGTTGTACAAAGTTTGTAAATAAACTTCCAATTGTTGTGTAAATCCTGGTATGTTTACTATTTAAATTTTGGATTGTTCCGATGAAAAGGGGGTGTCCATTGTTGCAAAAACACCCAATGTTTGTTCATTACTTCCATTGGTGCTGGTATAAAGAAAACTTCTTATTACATGTATATGGAAAACAGCCAACTGGATACCCACAGCCAGCTTTTCCTATTAAGAACATTTTTAATGGAACAGATGACCTTTGACATGCCTGTCAACAACATATTATTTATATATAGAATTGGATAAAGTGGGTGTCTGCTGATAATTAACCCTTTTCTTGCTGAATATTCATTTTAGCCACACCCATCTGAACCAATCAGATTACTTGATGTAATTTATTCCTGCAAATTCATAAACTGAATGTCAAACAGTGTAGATCCTGATCAGATGGCTTCTTCATAAGTCATCTGATCTGGATCTACACTGTTTGCAAAGATAGGGGTTGTCGTGAACAGCAGGATAAGGGTTAAAGGATAATTTTGTCAATTCTTCATAAAAACCTATGTTATGAGTAGTCATCAGAACTGCCTTGGTGAGGCGGTTCAAATGAATACCTACAACATAGGTTTATTTGGAGTAATAAGGAATATTCTCCCTCAATTATCACCAAATCCTCTCTTTATCTGGAGCTACCATTATGATCCTAAGAATTGAGACAGAGAGGCCTAAGCAAATAGTGCAGACCCAGATCAGACTGCTCCTGAAGGAGCAGTCTGATCAGGGTCTACACCATTTGACATTCAGTCTCCACTTTTAGGACTCCTTGCTGGATTGTGAAACAAACATTAAAATTTTAGGAGATTTACAGCAAGTCCTCGAGGTGTCGGAATTTTTAGGATTTTTACAGTACTTATAATAGTAACTAGATTAGCCATCACATGTGAAATTGTGTCTTTGGGATAATGCACACATAAGACTCGGATCAGCCTGCATATTTTGTGCTGTACAAGAGTCTTTCCTTTATATCAAAGGGCATCTGTATTGTGTTAAGTGCTCAGCAAATTGCTGTACACTATATAGGTGTCCTTAGATGCAAAGTTTCTTTATAAGACACAGATTGGTGTATTCTGACAGGGGAGTGGGCATCCAGGCATATCTGAGGTTTTCTAGTGTGCACATATCTGCTTGTCGCAACGTGTATTAATTGCTGTACATAGCATGTAAAAAGCTTCCAGTATTGTTTTTGTAACAATAGAAACTAAGTTATACTTATTTTGGTTTTGGTTTTATGGCCCTTTCAAGATCATTTCACTGATTTTGTGCTGATAGTGAGGTGTGTGAAAGTGAGGTACCCAGAGAAAAACCACCTGAACTTCCATGGCAGAACTTGTCTCCAATACGACCCGAGCATCATTAAGAGATAAATGATTAAGAGTGTGTGTATTTGAGTTTTATATCCCACCAACAACTATGGTCAGTTGGGCATCTCACATATGTCCAGAGCATGATTAAGTCATTAATGATTAAGAGTGTGTATGTTTGAGTTTTATATCCCACCAACAACTATGGTCAGTTGGGCATCTCACATATGTCCAGAGCATGAATAAGAGATTAATGATTAAGAGTGTGTGTGTGTTTGAGTTTTATAACCCACCAACAACTGGTCATTTGGAGGTGGGACCTTGGTATAAAGACTCATCAGAAAGACTGGAGGAGCCAGGAATCTAACCCACAACCCCTGGTTTATAGCTTAACCACTACACCACAGAGGCTTCTAATAGTGATTAAGAGACAGCACTCTTACACACTAGGCCATGGAGACCCGTATAAGGTTATACAGAACTGTAAAAAGTATAAATATAGATAGATACAGTCATAAGTAATATTAACTGCAGACAGGAGGAGTAGTGTGGATATACAGTAAAATTCCGCTATTAAGACCACCTAAAATTAAGACTTATTCTGGTTTGAAAAGCTTACTTAGATGTGTGCCGTTGTTCTTTCTTTGCTTCTGAAAATAGTGTCTTTCGGTCAGGGACCACCTTTGAGGCTGTTCAAAAGTGGTCTTAAAGACCACTTTTGAACAGTCCCAAAGGTGGTCTTAATATAGGAATTCTACTGTAATTATCTGATAATGATAATGTTACATTTTCACCTGTGAGTGTACATGTGCACCACAAAGTCATTATAACACTGCATGTTATAACACGGTTTTGAATACACTTTTGATTGGATATAACACATATGTTTAACTAACATGGTTTCTGCTTTGGACCTCATTAATAGTGTTAAAAGAGGTTGTCACATTCTGTTAACTTAGATGGTTTTTGTTCTTGTCTCCCCTGTCTAAAAAAAAATTTTTCTCTCTCTTCTGTTACATGGATAGCTCATGTGCACATTTCTTGCACACATGATTTTACCGTGGAATAGAAATTTATGTTCTGACCCTGGTGTTCCGACCCAGGCAACTAACATAAGTGTGTTTCAATTCTATTCAGCTGTCAGAACTACTTCTGCATTACTTGTATTTTGTAAACAATATACATGTGCGAGCTGTTAAAACTAACCGGCAAAAAAAAAAATAAAATAAAAAAATCAATAAGAATTATAATTATTTGACTCATTTATTGTTAAAGGACACTGAATACAGGACTTTTGTATGAAATCTTATAAAAGAAAAAAAGAAATACTGCCTGTAGTTCTGCTATTTGCTACAAAATAAAAAGGAAATGTTTGGGAGGTGTTGTGCAAGAAAAAGAATCCAATATGGGGTTCTGTTGTAGATTGGCGTTTCCAACCCTGGGATGATCGTGCTGAGCGGAACCTCAGCATAACCTCGGTTCCGCTCAGCATGGTCACCCCTCGGGTTGGAAACGCCCATCTACAACAGAACCCCATATCAGATTCTTATACCGGTAATCTAAACTGAGCATTCTTGTCAGCTGAATATTACCTTATGTGATGGAGGAAATTGGATTGCCCCGGAAAAACCACCAAACTTGGTTGGGTGACCATAACCCTGCTACAATCAAATCGAACACCAGTCAAAACACACTTATTCAAATACTTGTATTTTGGAAATTTTATCACCAAAGAATGAAAATTTTCAGATAAAAAAAGTGATATTTTTCTTATTTCTGCTCAAACCATAAATTGTGGGAGTTGTTACCGGTAATAAAATTGGTGTTTCATTTGTCACTAATACAGAATGGCAAACTGGGTGGATCCTGATAAGACACCTCATTATGAATATCTTGATTCGCTTTTTAAAAAGCATTCAAAATCTTTTTGGCACAATTTAATACTGCTTTGTCAGAGAACTAAGAACATTACCTCTAGTTTCTATATTTTTAACTGCAGGAATGTGTCTTACATGAACAAGAGATCATGTTTATAGTTTTTACCATGACAGAGTGACATTTATTATTTGAGTTACACCTTGTGTCTTTCAGTTCTCTTTAAGAGCAGACCTCTACTGACAAGGGGTCAAAAATATTTTTGAAAGAGTTGTCTGTCCTGAAGGTGCATCCATAAAGAGTCACATACACATTTAGCTTTAAAGTACCTGTCATGGCTTAAGAAGACATCATTTTCAAATACTTTTTTTTGTTTTAAAGAGAAAATAGGTTTTGACATTGGAGGTGATTTGTTAGTTCAGTCAGTGATTCAAATTGTCTCATTTTCTCAAAAAAAAAAAAAAAAAGATATGAAAAATATTTTGAAACGTTGTCTGCTACTGTCATGATATGCGCTTTAGTGGTTAGACGATTTGGTACGAATGGAATCTTCCCACTTATACAGCAGGATTCCATTTTGAAATTTAGGGGTAATTCAGTAATTTTTGGAAATTCATTTAGAACACTGTGAAACTTCCTACAAACAGTGAAGGCCCTGTTCAGACACCGCATTCTGCAGTGTCTGATTTGGGCCTGCAGTGTTTGTCAGTATCCAGTTTTGAGGTTATCCTGGCAAAAAAAAAAAAAAAAATCAGTTCCAGCACTGTGTACTTTCTGTGTCATATTTTGACTGTAATTTGAGATTTTCATTTTGCTGAGAATAGCCAGCAGTAAGAAATTGTTTTAGATATCAGGAAAACCATTCCTTGTTTCTTAAATTAGTCTCTCTTGATACCAGGAAAGCCACTTCCTGTTTCTTAAATTAGTCTCCTTGGTACCAGGAGAGCCACTTCCCATTTGTTTAATTAGTGTCCTTTGATACCCGGAGAGCCACTTCCTGTTTCTTGAATTAGTCTCTTTTGATACCAGGAGAGCCACTTCCTGTTTGTTAAATTAGTCTCCCTTGATACCAGGAGAGCCACTTCCTGTTTGTTAAATTAGTCTCCCTTGATACCAGGAGAGCCACTTCCTGTTTCTTAAATTAGTCTCTTTTGATACCAGGAAAGTCTCGTTTGAAAAAAAGGTTACACCTTAACCTCTTTATAACACTGTCCACTACAACACAGTTTTGGATAAAACACAGCTTAATGATGGATCCCAAAATGTACAGAATATATGGAAAAATGACCATAAATGTCATTTTTATGTATAATCTATACATTTGTGTTCAGATATACACAGCATTTAATTAGCCAGGCTCCTGCTTTGGGCTGCAACGATAGTGTTATTAAGAGGTGTGGTGTGTAAAAGCATGTATCTGCCCGAAGAGGATTTGATTCAGTGTTGCAAGTCCACCCGTCCATGCATATAAATTCTATTGGTTTCATTGGGCTGCAGGGATTGAGATGTCATTTCATCTTAGTGTCGGGTAAAAGTCACACAAAATTGGTAGCAAAATGACATTAATAGTGTTGAAGGGGACATTTAACCTCAAATCAAACAAATCTACTGTGGTAATTGTTTCAAAAATACTATAATGATCCCAAGTATTGGGATAGATAGGCCTAAGCAAACAGTTCAGACCCAAATCGGCAGTCTGATCAGGGAGTTCACTGTTTGCCATTCTGTCGGCCTCTTTTGGACTCCATGCAGGATTGTGAACAAATTCATCAAAAAGGCGATTTACAGCAAGTCCTCAAGGTGTCCGAACTCTTAGGATTTTTACGGTTGTTTTGTCTCCCTTGTCAATAGGGGCAGTGAACCTGAAGAGTTGTCTTCCTTGGAAAAATGGCAGAAAATATGATAGGTGTTTATTTCCCCTTAAACCTACAGTATTCACCCTTAACCCTTTTTGTACCAAATGGAATCTTCCTCCTTATATATAGCAGTTCATTACAAAATTTAGGGGTGTCAGGTTGTGTTTTCAGCAAAATTTATTTTGAAAATGACCTTTTGGCAAACAGTGGAGGCCCTGAACAGACGCCGCATTCTGTGGCGTCTGATCTGGGCCTGCACTGTTTGCCAGGGTACCCGTTTTGGGGTTTCTGGTACTAAATGGGTTAATATTCGGACACCACAACTCTTTACCATACTTGTTCGAAAATTTGAATAAGTACAATTTACTACCCGATGTTGTGTCTAAAAATAGCTGGATGAATGACAAACAGTGCAGACCCTGATGAGATGTGGCTACACTGTTTGTTAGGGCCTGTCTGTCTAAATACATAGGGTAAATACTGTAGGTCATGTTAGGCAGTTTATTATCATTTGTAGTGGTTGTTAGCAATTTAAAAGTAATTGTTTTGTAAATAGTTTATAATATTTTAGCGTGATATTTAATTTACCATGTTTTATATTCATGAATATTTGTTTTTACATTGCATACAATGTTTATTGTGATTACTATTCATGTATTATATTTATATATATATTTCTTTTCCTTAATAATACCTTTGTTATTAATCTTTGCAATCTTCTTTGTATTGTCCCATAACTTCCTTGTTTGTTTGTATTGGAGTTTAACAGCCCAGTCAACATTATTTAGGTCATTTTGAGCCAGTCAGTTAACCTATCCACACTATCCTGAGCAGGCTTATATACTACTCAAAGTTTGATAGGGATCCCTTTTTTAATGCAAAATAATTTTTGGATGAATTAATCACTTGAATCCAAATTCGATACATTATGATAGAAAACGTATCCTTCACAAAACCTAGTGATTAATTTTGTCAACTGGTACTGCATTCAAGCGTGACAATAGCAACCATCTTGGCACCCCCAAAATTTTCTGTAACACGAAGGGATTTGGACAACTGATTTTTCACAAATTTCCAAATTTACTTAGACAAACGTGCCTAATAACGTGTAATGCGTCCACGGGCATCAATTACAGTACGACATCGCCTGCGCATGCTCGTAATCCGAGGCTGTATCCGGTTTTGTGGAATCAGCTTTCATTCAGCAGCCAATGCATCTTTGAGCTCCTGTAAAGTCATCAGATGCACAGGTCGGGCTGAAACAGCACGCTGTAGCATGTCCCGCGCATGCTCAATCGGATTTAAGTCCGGTGACCGAGCAGGCCAGTCCAAACGAACGATTGTCTGACGTTACAGATAGGAATCACTGACGTTGGCACGGTTGGGATGGGCATTATCGTCCATCAGAATAAAGTCCGGGCCAATAGCATCTGCATATGGTCTTACAAACTCATCAAAAATATCATTACAGTACCTCACTGCCATTAATGTTCTGTTTTCAACGACGTACAAGTCAGTTTTACCGTTCACGCTTATCCCAGCCTAAACCTTGGCCGGCCCCTTTCCATAGCGATCATGCTCTGCCACATTCAAGTCATCGAATCGCTCTTTAGACATTTGACTTGACTTGACTTGATAGATTTTGTAAGGTAACCGGGCGCTAAAAGCACATAGGGGCTACCCCCATCTCGCTAAATGGGATTAGTTTATGAACTGCTCTTCCCAGGGCCTCCAATGTGCTGGCACTTGTCAATTCGACAGGTGTCAGCTGACCAATGGGAATATACTGAACTCTTAATCGGAGGAAGGCACAAATCGCACCCAAGGTACAGCGTTTGTCCTAAGAAACACAGTTCTATAGCGATTTTAGAATTTTGAGTGCAGGAATCAGACCAAAGACGGCCTCTAGTATGTGATGACGTGTTGCCAATTTCGACTGCCAAATGTGTCAGAGCACAGCCCTGTTTTCGAATGTCTGGCCGAGGAAAAAAGCTAACATACATTATCAGTTCTGGCTTCCATTATTCTCTGCCTCCACCCCTGACATGGCAAAGAAAACGCCTTAGACATTTGCCTCACTAATTGACGTTTATAAGTGAAGTCTAGACAGAATCTGGACTCCTCAGTAAACAGTACTGGCGTCAAGTCACGAACTGTCCACCTGACGTGAGTTCTGGTAAAGTCCAACCGGTCTAGCACGTGCTGTCTCGTCAACGGAACACGCACAGAAGGCCTTATGACATTAAGTCCGAGCTCGTGGAGCCCGTTTCTGACAGTTTGTGTAGAAATTCGTACTCCAGTTCCGTTCCTAAGCTCGCTTTGCAAACGCGTAGCGTTCAGGAACCGTTGACGTCGAGACTTAATCAACAAGAAACGGCCCAGACGCTGAGTTGTAGCCCTTTCTGGACCCCGCCGTGTCTGTGTGAAGGATTTCCGTGGGTAAGATGCCGACTCCACATTCGGGAAACCACGCTCTGAGACACATTCAGAATGCCAGCAACACGACGTTGAGAGACGCCAGATTCCAACATTCCGGCGCCACGATTCATTTTTTCGGGGCTCAGACGGTTTCTTAATTGTCCCCTAGGCATTTTAGTGTTTCACTAATCATATGAAGTCCTTTTTACGCTTGGTAAAGGAACACTGACAAGTTTGATTGGTCTGTTGGAAAGCAGTGCTACGCAAGATTTTGGGGGTGCATGAATTCATTTGCGAAGCGTGAGAAGTGTGCACTTTTATGAGTACTGAACTGCACACGAGTTTCTGCTTAAGATATTTATCAATATACCGAGTACAAATTCTGTCAAGAAATTTTAAGTTTACAGTGCAAAATTTTGTATATAAAAAGTGATCCCTATCAAACTTTGAGTAGTATATGTAAGTATACCTGTACAGTGCACATTCTTTTTTTACAGAAACTGACAACTGCCCTTCTTGAATCAGTTGAAGGGAGAGAATGACCGTAGAAAAGATTTCATGATCAAACTCACGAAGGAATGTTGCCGACCCCAGCAGGTATCGAACCTGCGTCCTCCTGATCACCAGTCAGACACGCATTCGACTGAGCTACCGAGGCCGGCCCCATAACTTTCTAATAGATCTGAGAAGGCCACATTCACTCTTGTCCTGCTGAATAAATTAATTTAACACACTCATTTCTGACTTTCAACCAATCATATTACTTGATGTAATTTATGCCTAAAAAGAAGTGAAGCCAGTGATCAGGAATCAAAACACAATCACCTCATACCTCCCATCCGAGACACCAAAGGGAAAGAACAATTCACAAACTGAATAACTGAATGTCAAACAGTGTAGCTACTGATCAGATGGCTTCTTTAGAAGCAATCTGATCTGTATCTACACTGTTTGCAAAAGGTAGTTCATATTCAGGTTCAGCAGGACAAGGGTTAACCCTTAAGACGCTGAGAAAAACTACATCTGAAAATGTCGTCTGCTTCTGTCGTCTGCCGAATTGTCTTTCAAACATTTTATAAATATTTTTTGCATTCAGGCAAACAGTGCGGGCCCAGATCAGTCTGCTCCTGTAGAGCAGTCTGATCTGGATCCACATTGTTTGGAAAAATGACTTTTAAAGTAACTGGCAAACGACATAGCAGACAACAGTTGTCATGAGTGACATTTTAAGGGTTAACAAGACCAGGCGATGAAAAACCTTGGAACCCCACTTTATACAGACAAAAGTGGGGTTTACAACTGTTTCTTTTCCTATTTTTGATGAAAAATACTCTTAGAATGAGGATACTCATTAGAACTGCCTCTAGTAAGTTCTAAATCATCATGATATCACATCCCTGTAAAGAACATCCTTAAAACCTCTCTTGGTATAAAGAAAAATAGGCTTCACAGGGGTATAAAATATTTACCTTCTTTTTCTTGAAACATAGATTTTGGGTACTCGTTAGAACCGCCTCAATGAGGTGGTTAGAACTCGTTAGAACCGCCTCAATGAGACAGTTCTAATGAGCACCCACAATCTATGTTTGCAGCAGAAATAAGAAATATATCCCAAATTTTCTTAAGAAAAAAATGTTAATTCAGAGCAATCAGAGGATTGGCCATGGTGCAGGGGTGTGTTATCGGAAAGGTTTCAAGGATATACCCATATTCAAGGATACCAAAAGCAGTTTCATGGCTATAATGAGTTTCTCAGTGTTTTTGTCTTTTTTATCTTGATGTACATTTAACTAACAGGCAATGAATACAAGGTATACAAAAATATATTTTATCAATATTATTAGTCATTTTCTGTGCATTTACCATTTACTTTTTGCTGAATTTGTTTCTGCCTTTTTGAAATACTTAATTTATAATTTTAGTTCCATTCACCGAACATGACTACTTATTTGAGCCTTGATGGTAAAAGACATTTTTTAAAACCTTGTCTGGAAGTTTCTAAACATATTTTGTGATGATGATAAGTATTCCATTATAGCAAAATGCAAAAATAACTTTGAAAAAAAAAAAAACATTAGCAAGTGACCTGACCCCAAGCATCTGTGACTTGGGATAGTTACCCCACATTTTTTTGTCCACTAATACCAGAGTTAACCTTTACCCTGCTGTAGGCGACAAGCCCTATCTTTGCAAACAGTGTAGATCCAGATCAGATGGCTTCTGAAGAAGCCATCTGATCAGGATCTACACAGTTTGACATTCAGTTTATGAATATGTAGAAATAAGCTGCATCAAGTAATCTGATTGGTTCAAAGTCAGAAATGAGTGTGGCTTAATTGAATATTCAGCAGGTTAAAGGTTAAAGCTTTTGATTGGCATCAGAAAATTGTATCTGCCCAAGAGCTTGTGAAAGAATTCACAGATCAGGTATTGAGAAAAAATATAGTGTCAAGGAAAATCCTAGGGCACACAACAATTTGATATTTTTCTGGGAAAATAAGGTTTGCCATTTTATTGTAAATCATCTGCCCACACAAAAACCATCTGCTAGTTGTGATTGGCTTTTAAGGGTTAACCCTTAAGACACAGAGAAAAACTACATCTGAAAATGTCGTCTGCTTATGTCATCTGCTGAATCTTTTTGCAAACTTTTTAGAAAATATTTTTGCATACAGACAAACAGTGTTGACCCAGATCAGACTCATCCTAGAGGAGCCGTCTGATCTGGGTCCACACTTTTTGCAAAAATGACTTTTAAGTAACCGGCAGTTGACAAAACAGGATTGGCATCTGGAGGGTTAATACATTTTAACAGGTCAGTAAGACTATTCATATAAAAGGGTTCAGGGGCCGAGTTGTTCAAAGCATTGTTAGCTTAACCCTTATCAACCGAATAATTAATTTAGGTACACACAATTCTGACTTTGAACCAATCAGGTTACTTGATGTAATTTATACCTGCTAATACACAAACTGAATGTCAAACAGAGTAGATTATGATCAGGAGCCGTCTGATCTGGATCTACACTGTTTGCAAAGGTAGGGGTTGTTGTTTTCAGCAGGATAAGGGTTGATAAACTCTTTAGTACGGAACCCGGGAAGGGACATGATTTTTTATTTTTATTATGTTGTGCAAACAAGATAATATCTTGAGCGGACAAGATATTATCTTGTTCGGACAACATATTATCTTGTGCGGACAAGATATTATCTTGTGCAGACAAAATATGATCTTGTTCGCACAACATAATATCTTGTGCGCACAATATATTATCTTGTTCGCACAACATATTATCTTGTTTGCACAATATAGATCTTGGGAAGTTGTGCGGACAAGATATTATCTTGTGCGGACAAGATATTATCTAGTGCAAACAAGATAATATCTTGTGCGGACAAGATAATATCTTGTGCGCACAAGATCTATGTTGTGCAGACAAGATATTATCTTGTGCGGACAAGATAATATCTTGTCTGCACAAGATAATATGTTGTCCGGCAATGTCCGCACAAGATAATATCTTGTGCGGACAAGATATTATGTTGTTCGGACAAGATATTATCTTGTCCGCAAAAGATAATATCTTGTCCGCACAAGATAATATGTTGTCCGCACAAGATAATATCTTGTCCGCACAAGATATTATCTTGTCCGCACAACTTATAAAATAAAAAACAATCATGTCCCTTCCCGGGTTCCGTACTTTAGTGACCAAACTTTAAAATTAATAGTTCTATAATACAAGAAATAGATAATTTGCAATTGCAAAAGCTAGTCACATTTTTCCAGCAAAAATACCAGAGTATTAGATATTGTACTTGCTAGAACAGTTCACATTTTGACCACTAACGAGGTTGATAAGCTAACAATGCTTAAAACAATTGGACTGTGGTTAATATTATAAGTCTAGTAATAAACATCCTTGAAAACACAATTTTATATAGAGAAAAGTGGGGCTTACATTGACATTATTTTCCTTATTTTGAATATAGGATGTCGGTGGTCATTACAACTGCCGCATTGCAGCAGTTCTTTTGTTTATTAATTTGATTTGAGGTTTAATGTCCCCGTCAACACTACACTGTAAAGGTCATTTTGGAGACATTGCTTCCAGTTTTGTGGAACTTTTACCCAACATTGAGATGAAGTGATATCTCAAGCCCTGCCACCCAATGAAACCAATAGGGTTTATAAGCATGGATGGTCCAACTTGCACCGCTTTGCCTGGGCAGGCTTTGATCCTCTAAGTGGTTTACCAGTACTCGTGTGCGGGTCGATTTCAGGTCTAACAAGCACTCACATACTTGCAGCAGAAGTAATGAAAATATCGCAATTTTTTACCAAAAGGATGTCATTTTTGCGGCCATGAAAGACTAAACTACCACATTTAAGTATGCAGACATACAGGCCTTAGCAAACAATGTAAATTGTTCTTGTTTCAAATTTTAGAACAAGTACAGAAAGGACTTGAGGTGTCTGAATACTTAGAGTGAATACAGTAAGTCATGTTGAGATTTTTGTTTCCCTGTACAATGCATTTACCATATTTATCCTAAATATTTGGATTTACCCTATTATCCTAAATATTCAGACACTAAACGTCATGAAATCGAGCGCTGTGGTACAGTGGAAAAGCATCGGTGTAGCAGGTTCGAGCCCTGCAAGCGCCAAGTGTAGTTTCCTAGCTTGAGCAAGAGACTTTATCCACATTGGTAAGTACTGGTTTCTACCCAGGAGGAAAAAGAGGGCCACATGGAAGATTAGTTCCGGTTCTACTTAACTAAATGTGTTACCCTTTATTAGTAAAGTTGATTATTATTACTATTATTATTATTAATAAAAATAAGCCTGAGCAAACAGTGTAGACCCAGATCAGACTGCTCCTGAAGAAGAGCAGTCTGATCAACGTGTTGACTATTTGCCACTGAGCAAAATTCTTTGCGACCAAAAATATATAAAAACTAATGTCAAAAAAGTGTCTAAATATTTAGGGTAATATGATATTGCCTGTTTTGACTGGGGATGCGAGAAATAAAGGCTAGGGCATCATGGAACTAGACACATCTTTTTGTTTGATAGCTTAGTTAAGTCCTGTATATTCTGTGTGAAACCATTTTTCTCTCTGATCTGGGCCTGCACTACAGATATATGCCAGTGTCCGATTTTTGTTTTTCGGTATGAAATGGTTTATTTACCTGTATGATGTTGGAAAATATACAGAAAATTACAATAAAAAAGTACATGTACTGTTGTTTGTTTTCAAATCTTTTCCATGAAAGCTTTCAGCTGAGTAGTTTTGATTTTGGTCATTTTTAACCCATTGCATGCTGGAAACCCGCGGCATCTGATCAGGGCCTGCACTATTTGCAAACAGAATTTTCTGTCAAAAACAGAATAAAAATGAAAAAAATAGGCCTGACACCCCTTATATGTAAAATGGTCTTGTCCAACATGTAGCAATGGAAGAGTCCACTAGTATACAATGGGTTAAGAATGTTGTATTAATCATAGCAGCAATAGCACTGAGTATTGCTTGTTTGAATTGCTGTTTAACCCGTATCCTGCTGAATAATTGATTTAGCCACACCCATGTCTGACTTTAAGCCAATCAGATTACTTTGATGTTATTTATTCCTACAAATTCACAAACTGAATGTCAAACAGTGTAGATCCAGAGCAGATAGGAAGCCATCTGAATAGGATCTAAAATGTATGCAAAGGTTGGGGTTGTGAACAGCAGGATAAATGTTAACGTCCCTGTCAACACAGTTCAGGTCATTATGGTGACATTGCTTTAAATTTTGTCGGACTTTTACCCAAAATTGAGATGAAATGACATCTCAAGCTTTGCGGGCCAATGAAACCAAAAGGGTTTATATGCATGGACGGTCTGACTCGCATCACTTTGTCTGGGCAATTTACCAGTAGTCGTGTGGGGTTGGTTTCAGCTCTGCATGAAAGCACCATGCAGCTAAATCTATTTCTCCTAGCCCCGAAGGGCGAAGGCTTAGCACTGAGTGTAGGCTGAAACAAGAGCTGTCATCAGACAGCATAGCTCACCTGGAAAGGTGTCCTTGTAAGATCATAGGCAGCTATAACATGAAATTTCTATGTCCTTGCCTTTAGGTAGTAGTCATGGGTGGGGTAGTACTGAATAAAATCTTGCTCCTGTATCTAGTCATCTACCAAATATGAACCATATCCATCATATGATTTGGAAAATTTTGAGCTCTTAAAAAACTTTAAAGTATAATTACATACTAAGTCTGTGACCTGGACCTTGAGGTCATTGGCATTGGGAGCGGTATTAGAAAAGGGGGAGTTCCAGCCTATAGTAAATTTCCATAGGGTTCTGCCCACGCACAGATTTCCATGATATTTTGCATAATTAATGCCTGGTAAATGACTGTTCATTATTTAGCTATTTCACTCATATCTAATTTCATTATAAATCTACAATGTTTTATTTATTTCCACATCCGAAATTAGGGGTACTCTCAAAAAAGTGTATATATACACATCTTCTTATGTTTTGGAGTTATTTTGTTCACAGGCATTGCTGTAGTCATTTGTGATTATTTTTGTATCTCATTTTCTATCGTTCAATTGAAGTTCCATAGACCATGATCAATTTCAAATGGAGCAGACCCCAGATTTCACAACCATAAAATCTTTTGGAGTATGTTTGACTTTTGATTTCACATTGTTGCAGTTCTTGTCACCCCATCATTTTATTATGAAAATTGTCCATATATGTGTAGAACATTTTGTCAAACTTTCTTGAAAATCTGAGACCGGTAACATACTGCATTTGAACATTGAATAGTAGTGGTCAGATTTTTTTTTTTCAAACCATTTGTAGATATGGTATAACATTTTCTATCGAGAAATTGTCCGCCAATATATATACACATGAATATATGTATGTTTAACCCTTCATTGTATAGTATGAGCTCATTTAATCAGCATTTGTATCAGTTATGGTACCCTGGGGAATACCAAAAACACAATTTATTTTGAGAGTTCATTAACAATTCAATCGGATTTTATTGAAAATATATTTCATTTCTTAACAGGCGTTTTTGCATTTAATGTAATCCTAAAGCCTGCTGAAGCTTATTATGACAAAAATTGTTGAAATGGCAAGTAAAATGGATAGTTCTATCGCTTGACTCTCTGAACTGATGCAGTCTTCTTAAAAAGTTTGAAAAGTCTGATTGTCAGAGGGGTGCCGGGTGGTGTGTGTTGGGGGGGGGGGGGGGGGGATTTTTATTGCATAAATGCCTATGCTAAGCTTTGTATGATAATGTGGCACTAATTGGTCATTAAAAACACAATAAAACTATATTTTAAGGAAATCTTGTCCCCTTACATTGCAAATGATTTTCGCACAAAAATAGACCTGAACCCATATCTAGCAATCAAAAACAATGTTACTGGTTTCTGACTTTTTTTAAATTTGTTAGGATATATGTGGCCTATTTTATATGCAATGTCTTTGGGTGACAAGATCAGTAACACCTCTAATACTTATGATGAAAATCTCATTTTAAAAAAAAAAAAAAAAAAAAGCATGAAAAGTAGAAGAAATTTTGTAAATAAATTTATCAGAAAAATTAAAAGACATAGACACATTTACATTTTTTATATTAGATTAGTTCTTATAGATCGAGTTCTGTTGCCAATCAAAGCAACAAAATTTGAAAATAATCATACCTATTGATTTAAGACTGAAAAGTTCACAGGTGTGTATGACCTCTACAGGGGATTACCCCAGGGAGCTCTCCTGAGGCGTATAGTAATTTATCAGTCACCCACTATATTGATTGCATTGCAGCACATTGACCTGATAAAGATATGCTATCTCAGGACAAGTGAGCTTTATCAGGTCAACGTGACATTGCACTTTTACGAATTGCACTGAAAAAATGACAAAAATAGTATTTTTACTGGAAAAATGAAAAGATTACTTGAAAAAAAAAATATTATAGGAAAAATATAGTCAGCTGATACTAAATATATTGACCGCCAGAATGCTGGGACGCACTGAGGACCATCAATAATTGATCGTAAATTGCTAATTTAAGAGTGTACAAGGGGATAAGCTGATAAATAGAATACCAGAATCGTGTCATTTGATATCAAGTTTATCAGGCTCGGCTTCGAGAACGCATGTAGAATCGCTCGGCAAGCCTCGCGATTCTACAAGCATTATTGAAGCCTTGCCCGATAAACTTAATATCAAAAGACACTCACCTGGTATTCTCTATTTATCAAATGAAACAAAGTTATATATATATATATAGTTGATAGTCCTCAAGTAAACAACAACCGAAGTTTCAAGAAAATCTGTGCATGGGCAGATTTGGAACTCCCCCTTTATGTTAAAGTTTTTTAAATGGCTCATATTTTCTAAACCAAATTGGTTCATATTTGGTATGATGATAGGTATGGGTCCAAAGTTTTATTTAGCAAACCCCATGCCCAGGCCTTAGACCTTCACCCTTGTCCCACTGAGCCCGGATATGCTTCATCTTTCAAACAATGTAGATCCAGATCAGATGGCTTCTTCAGAAGAAGCCATCTGATCAGGATCAACATTGTTTCCATTCAGTTTATAAATTTGTTGCAATAATTTGCATCAAGTAATCTGATTGGTTGATAATCAGTAGAGGGTGTGGCATATTTAAATATTCAGCAAGACAAGGGTTAAGATCATCGTATCAAGGTTTAACGACACATCAACTCTTATGGATCATTTTGTATTTTCTAACAGAGAAAGGGAGAAAAAAAGACAAGAGATAGCAGATCAGATGAAAGAGAGGGATAAATGAGAAAGTGAAGAAACAGAATACATAAAAACATTCCCCTCCACCCTAACATGCTGCAAGGGCAGCAGGCCTTGCCCAACTGTAAAGCCAATATTAGTTGGACACCCAGGTGACAAAAGATACATGGCACCTTCGCCTCACCCAACCATCCAGCACCTCAAGGTCAAGGTCACAGACTTAAAACATTTTGTATTAAAGTTTTTTAAAAGCTCAAATTTTTCAAACCATATGATATCACCACCCATGCCAATGACCCCAAGGTCGAGGTCACAAACTTAGAAAATTTATGTAAAAGTATTTTTTTTAAGAGCTCATATTTTTCAAACCATATAATGGATTTGGTTCATATTTGGTATGATGATAGACTTAGGCCCAAAGTTTTATTCAGCAATACCCACACCAATACCTATGACCTCAAGGTAAAGGTCATGGACTTAGATATTTTATATTAAGGATTTTTAAGAACTTATGTATTCCAAATGAGATGATGAATTTGGTTCATATTTGGTAAGAGGATAGATAAAGGTCCAATGTTTTATTCAGCAAGACCTGTGCCTCAAGGTCAAGGTCACAAAATTAGAAATTTTATATTAACGTTTTTTTAAGCACTAATATATTCCAAACAGATTATGGATATCCAGCGATCATATTTGGTATGAGGATAAATATAGGTCTGAAGTTTTATTCAGCAATAACTCTGACCATGCCCATGACCTCCCGGTCACGGTCACAGTCTTTGAAATTTTATGGTAAAGTTTTTAAAACCTCAAATTTTCCAAACAATATGATGGATTTGGTTCATAATTGGTATGATGATAGATAAAGGTCCAAAGGTAGCCACCTATGCCTATCTCTATGACACTTCCATGTGAGCTACACTGTCTGATGAGAGCTCTTGTTTATGAAGCAGTATCAGATATGGGCAAAGGCTGCATAAGGATTTTGCACAGGTCAGATTAGAATTCTGGTTCCCCTGGCAAAGACTTATAATGGAAAAAAACTAGCTCTGAAATGCCATTTGAAGGGCTAAACTTGCATGGGTATACATTTGAGCTGATATAAATTGTGAAATTTCGATCAAATTAAGTCTGTCAAATTCAGCTTATATAAACAGGATTGCAGATTTTTGTCAGAGCTGACCTGATCATGCGCCTTCCACTGATCATAAAGCGTCAAAAATTGTGCACCCGCCTCACCCTGGCCAGGAAAATCTAAGCTTGTCCAGAAAAAGAGTGGTTAAGTAAATTGATCAGTTTGTTATTGCTGCAGAACAACAACAAAACAGTTTTGTTTGTTTGAAGCTTAGTGGCCCAGTCGAAACCATTTGGATCATATTGAGCCAGTCAGTTTACTTAACCACAATTTTCAGAATCAGAATTGTTACTGGTGACACGTCAAATGACATTCATACACTTTTCCTTCTACTTATACAGTGATTGGCCATATAAGACCATTACTTGCAGGTGTACATAACATACATTCCAGGTTTGCAGGCTGAAAGCCTACACAGTAATCAAGTAATTAGGGCAGTGGTCTTTAACCTTTATATGGAATTACTCTCCATGCACAGGGGGCTCCGTGGTGTAGCGGTTATGCTGCTCGCCTTGTAAACCAGGGGTCACAGGATCGATCCCGGGCTTCTCCAGACTTTCGGATGAGTCTTTAAACCGAGGTCCTGTCTCCACATGACATCTGTTGGTAAGACGTAAAACTCAACACTCACTCACTCTCCATGCACAGGGGGCCTCCACTTCCAGTTAACATCCGGATCTGAAGATAGGCACAGTTTATGGCATTCATCCCTGCAAATGTTGCCAGTGTTTGAACACCAAAATTTTATCCCTACTGGAGGGGATTGAATCCAGGACCTCTAGCGTCAGAGGCATGTGCACTAACCACCTAGCTATCACCCAATGTTACATAAGCTTTTAACTAGAACAATGCACATTCTTTTGCCAGAAACTGACAACTACCCTTCTTGAATCAGTGTGAGAATTACCGTAGAAAAGATTGCATGATCAATTCCACCATACCAAAGTGCTGTAATACTGATCTATTTAAAGAAGATGCCTGTGTGATTATATGGCCTTTTGGCTTTAACCCTTATCTTGCTATTCACGACAACCCCTATCTTTGCAAACAGTGTAGATCCAGATCAGATGGCTTCTGAAGAAGCCATCTGATCAGGATCTACACTGTTTGGCATTCAATTTATGAATTTGTAGCAATAAATAACATCAAGTAATTTGATTGGTTGATAGACAGAAATGGGTGTGGCTTAAATGAATATTCAGCAAGATAAGTTAATACAGATTACAGAAAAAGAATGTTGCTGACCTGGCAAGTATCAAACCCACTGCCTGATCATCAGTTAGACTCACATCCAACTGACCTACTGAGGCCAGCACTAAAGTGAAATAAAAGTTGCCTTTAACTCTTATCATGCTGTTCACGACAACCCTTATCTTTGGAAACAGTGCAGATCCAGATCAGATGGCTTCTGAAGAAGCCATCTGATCAGGATCTACACTGTTTGGCATTCAGTTTACGAATTTGTAGCAATAAATTACATGAAGTAATCTGATTGGTTCTAAGTCAGAAATGGGTGTGGCTTAACTGAATATTCAGCATGAGAAGGGTTAATCAATAATCAGGCTTTTTTGGACAATTAGGTCTCATCAACCTTAATGAATTGGCTGCGCGATATGTGTGCAGTTGCAGCTATACATTTTCGTAGTCTATCCCTACCTTAAGGCAAAATCACGTGACACAGGAAATATTTGCATAAATTAAAGATGGACGAACAGTGAGTCAAAACGTTAACATTTTCCATCCGTACAGGATTTTCTTGAATTTCGTATTTCTTCCGCAACATCGTGCAGCCATGTCTGATCGGACAGGAACCGCGCTCACCGTAGATGATCTACGACGAGATATTGAGCGCCTACAGCAAGAGTTGGCGGAGTCAAACCAAGAAAAAATCCGAGCCGCAGAATACGGATTGGGGGTCCTTGAAGAAAAACAACAACTTCAGTCCCAGATTGAGGAGTTGGAGTCGACTTACGAGTCCACACGACTGGAACTTGATCATGCCAAAGAGGTACACTTATTTTGTGGTGTTCAAAGCATCGAAATCACATCTTCTGCACTGCAGTTCTATCCAGAATCAGAATTGTTTACTGGTGACACGTCCAGTCCTTACTTTAGACAATCCTTCACCAGTGTGAGATGAGGGAAAACACATACCAAGAAGCTTTATTAGAAACAATTCACATAAGCTCTGTTGAGCTTTTTTTGCGACAAACAATGTATCTATCTATCTATCTATATATCCTGCAGCACCCTCTCGCGAGGATTATGTGCAGTCCTTTTAACAAATACTTACCTGCCTTCATGTATCTTCCTAGACTACCCCTGATAATGCAAGTTTCATCCAAGGGAGCACCTAGTACCATTTTACACGTCTTTCAAAGGCTTTGGGATCGAACCCGCAACCTCCCAATCCTGTAGCGGACGCCATCGGAGCCGGTACCTTGGTGCATTTTGATCAGAAAATTAGAAGTGATGGTCATGATCAGGAATCGATACAGTTAACCAACAGCTGCTCCCATCAGAGACACCAAAAGGAAAGAAGCACAAACATGAAACAACCAGACCCTAATGGAAACATCAATAGTGGCTAGCCAAAAGGACAGTTACTTTCCCACAAAATGGCTTTGGCCATCCAAAATAATATAAGCGATACACACACTCAAAGACAAACCATAACAAAAATAAACCGCGACAGAAGAACCGCCTTGAAACGTCAGTGAAACAAACTTCACTTGGGGACTTAAAACGATATGACATGACCACAATCCTCGCCCTTATTGCCGTCGCGATTTAGACATAATTTGTTAAGTCCGCATGAAGGCCTTCTAACTGATCTGTGCAACATTTCCGTGAACACAAAAATCAAACAACCACTGATATGAAACAACGGTGAGGACTCGACAGGAAGAAACCACTGAAATGCTGGAGCAAATGAAGACCAACAGTTAGACTCCGATGGGTCCTGACCAGAGACAGAGCATCAGGCACCAACCAACATTACATAAAATTAGATTGTCTAATTCTCAGTTAGCCTTTTACACTGGAACCGTCATAGAATCTGAGGCCTGACCCACTAGCGTTTTGTTTGTATTGGAGTTTAACGGCACAGTCAACACTATTTTAGGTCATTTTTGAGCCAGTCAGTTTACCTAGCTACACTTTCCTGGGCAGGCTTATACGTAAACGGTTAACCAGTACAGTGCACATTCTTTCACCAGAAACTGACAACTGCTATTTGGATCTGAGGAAGGGAGAGAATGACCATAGAAAAGATTTCATGATCAATCTCCATGAAAGAATGTTGCCGAACCAGTCAGGTATTGTACCCGCACCCTTCTGATCACCAGTCAGACACGCATCTGATTGAGCTATCGAGGCTGGCAACCCACTGGCGTGCAATTAAAGAGGGAAGCAAAGTTGTCAACCGTGACAATGATGCATGCAGTCTGTCATATAACATTTATATAAAATATATTCTTTGTATATAGCACAGGTTTTATGGTTATAATAATTATTAAAGTTTTGTCGAGCACTAATATACGATCAGTAATGTTCCCCCGCCCATAGGGGCTTGAAGAAATATATGGGCTGCATGATGCTTCCACGCAGAGCTGAATCCGGCCCGCACACTAGTACTGGTAAACCGCTTAGAGGATCTAAGCATGTCCAGGAACCGCGGTGCGAGGCGGACCGTCCATGCTAATAAACCCTATTGGTTTCATTGGGCGACAGGGCTTGAGATGTCATTTCATCTCAATGTCGGGTAAAAGTCCCACAAAATTGGAAGCAACGTCTCCAAAATGACCTTTACAGTGTTGACGGGGACGATAAACCTCAAATCAAACAAACAAAAACGATCAGTAATGCTGGTTTAAGGCTTTCTTTTCTTTCTTCGTATACTCGCGGGTATTTTTGGCAGTTGTAGATTACATTCACTCCAGATTTGCAGGATGAAAGCATACGCGGTAATCATCATGTAAAGACGGTAAGGATCTTTTACCTGCACAGGGGATGGTTCTCTATGCGCATAGGGCCTCCAGATGACACTCTGATCGGAACAACAGTGCACCTTGTGGCATTCATCCCTGCAAATGATGCTTCGGACACTGCAATTTTATTACCGCTGCTGGGAATCAAACCGGGGGCCTCTAGCATTAGAGGCAAACTGTGCACTAACCACTAATTAAAATAAGGCTTGTTTTAAAATAAGACTGACACATGTATCTCGGCAACATGACTCATGCATGCTGAACATGATGAATTACAAATAGTCAAATACCTAAACAAATCATTTTTGTTTGTTGTAAAAAGATTCTTTTTTCCTGCAAAGTACTTTTTTGGGTTGACCTAATTTACTAAATAGCAAAACGGAATTCTTGCAGTTGTCCACATGACTATCACTGATGTGGGAAAACCAATGTTAATAGAACTTGAAACGTTGCGCTATTTTTATCAATGCAACATAGAGGTCAGTGCAGTCTGACCTATCAATAGAGTCTTGACAGGAATCGTGTGAACAGTGAACACTGAATACACAGATCAGACGCCGCAGAATGTGGCTTCTGCTTAGCAGGTTGCACAGGGTCTACACTGTTTGCTTAAATAGTGGCATTTGAGGGTTAAATGAAATAGTATAAGAATGCCAGGTTGCTCACGTAATGAAAGAAAAAACAATACAAGCTGTCACATGACGTCTTCGGAACAATCCAACACAAATGTATGCCAAGTCGAGTAAAAATAGAATTTTCCCACTTCTGTTTAGAACCTTGAAATGTTGATGAGGAAAAAATGAGACACTACATTCCTTCTGATCAGGGTCGGAAGTCGGCCCTGTTCGCCATATGTATGTAGCAACAGTTTTGAACATGATTCAGCCCATACGCAGACTCTGAAAAGGGGCGGGTTAAGGGTGCGAATTTCAGGTGAAAAACTGCATGAATCTGAGATAATTTCCAAAAGTGGGGAGGGACTCCGGTTGCAGCCTCCCAACTGTGTGTGGGCCTGCATCAACAGGTACAATTAACTTTTTTGTTTGAGAATATCACTGAAGGGGCTCGGTTACAGATCACTGTTATTCAGGAGCTGGGATGCAGCGGTGGGACTGAGCGAGGAGAAAAGAGAGAGGAGAAACAACGACAAACATTGTAGGTTCTGATCAGAATTCATTGGTGGATCTACACTGTTTGCAGCTGGATAAAATGTTAAACATGTAATATTTTTTCAGCACAGATTGTTTTGCATAATCAATGAAATACTCTAAATTCAGAAAGATGAATCAATATACGCGCGTATATAGAAGGGAAACAATTAGACACATTAACAAATGACAAGTACGTGTAAATAATTTGACGGAAATGCAACCATATTTTTTTTCAGACAAAAAATTGACTGAACATGTTTCTTATAATGAAGAGTTTTAACGGGTACTCACAGTCCATGTTATAAAGTAGAGGATATTTTGCTTGCTGTTGTCCGCGTGACTATCACTGACCATCTGACCTTAAACAAAATCCAAGTACTGGTTGTTTATAGCATCCCTAAAGCCCCGGTCCCACAGAGCTTGCAACCGTGATGCGACCTCTCCACGACTAAAAAAATTGGAAATCGTGGAGCGGTTGCAGAAGTCGCAGAGAGGTTTTATAAAGGTTGCAGCAAGGTCGCGGGTAGGTCGCCGATCAAATTTAGTCGCCGATCGTCATGTGTGCATGGACAAAAGACAAGCTGCGACTGATTTTGATCGCAGACTAGTTGCAATGGTTTTCTAGACGTCGCAGACCAATCTCCGATCGATCCCCGAACAGTCACCAATCGATCCCCGACCAAATTTATGCAAATTTGGCTGTAAATTCTATCAACCTTATTGCAACTTATCCGAGACTGGTCGCACACCGATCGCCGACTGATCCGCGATTGATCCACGACCTATCTGCGATCGGTCGGCAACTGTTTGGCGATCGATCAGAGATTGATCACTGATAAGTCGGCGATTGATCTGTGATTGATCTGCAACTGGTCACCGACAAGCTGCGAAAAGGTGTTAAACCACCGAACGATTATAGCGCCAACTACAATAAAAAACTTAATATCCTAGCATCATTTCGACGACAGCTTTCAAAGAGGCCACATGGTTCGGAGAGGCGGACAAAAGAAAACGGCGGCACAGCCGAAAAAACAGGAAGCAAGGCTCAGACACCAATTTCGTATGACGAGAACTTGCAGCAGCCCAGAGAAGACCCTCAGCAGTCAAAAATTTAGTTTATTTTTGTCTGTAAAAAAAAACGCAAAACAGTCTCCGACAAGTCACCGATTGGTTTTATCCAGCCTCTGAAGAGTCGCCGATTGATCACCGACTAGTCCCTGATCATGTTTCACTTGTTGCAAGTCAGTCGCTGATCATACGGCGATTCTTTGGCGTCAAGTTGCTGATCAATCGCCAACTTGGGGCAACATAAATCGCCGATTGTTCGGGGACCGGCCGCTGACTAGTCTGGGAGGGGTCGGCGATCACATTTACGGAGCAAATTTAGTTGCAACAGTTGCAAAGGTCTCGGGCCAGTTGCAACGAAATCAGTTGCAGAGAGGCCCCACCGCAGTCGCAAGGTCTGTGGGACCGGGGCTTAAGACGTCGGAGCGAAGTGTAAGAAGGCAAGTCTAGGCTGTGCTCGTTTGTTTGTTTGATTTGAGGTTTAACATCCACGTCAACACTGTATAGGTCATTTGGAGATGCTACTTCTCAAAAGACAAATTCAGTTGATACTTTGCCTCAATGTTGCATACCAGTCCAAAGATTTCGTGATGTGTGTCCCTTCCCCCACCCACGGTGATCTTGACCTTAAGGTCACAGACTTAGAAATTTTATATTAAGATAAGATTAAATTGTTTAATCTGTTATTAATTTTAATGACCGTTCTCTCCTGCAGGGGTTGCCCAAGGTTCCCTTCTGGAACCCCTATTCTTGGCTGTTTTATCCAGTATTGATCTCCTGGTCTCCCACAAGGGGCATGATCTTTATTTTATAATTCTGTCATCACTGACCTTAACCCTTGTCCTGCTGAGCCCGGATATGTCTTATCTTTCAAACAATGTAGAATGTAGATCCAGATCAGATGGCTTCTGAAGAAGCCATCTGATCAGGATCTTCATTGTTTGTCATTCAGTTTTTGAATTTGGTGCAATGATTTGCATAGAGAAATCTGATTGGTTGATAATCAGTGGTGGGTGTGGTATTTTTAAATATTCAGCAGATCAAGGGTTAAGTGTGAACTTATAAGATATATTATAAAATTCCTACATTAAGCCTGTTAGACCACCTTTGGCCTGTTCAAAAGTGGTCTACAAGATGTAGAAAACACAAAGAATGAAAAACTGAACCCTTAAAAATGAATATATTTTTAAAAGAAGAATAAGTCTGAATTTTAACTACATGTTGTCTTGTTAGCAGAATTTCACTATATTAAATGATCTAATAATCTGACATACAAGTACAATGTATTACCAAAAGAAAGTTCTAGTGAATAAATGGTACTTTAAAAGCGTACTACTGTAAGCTTATTGATATCTTTCTAAATGCTTTTTCAGACTTTACTGAAACATCATATTACATTTCGTAAACAACACGAGAGTGGCATCAGTCATGAGGAATCTGTGCTTGCAGAGACTGCTTCCCGAGAGGAGGGGTATCGCTCCAACATCCTTGAACTGGAGAATGAACTCAAAGCATGCAAGCAGACTTTGGAACGTATCACATCAGAAAACACGAGTTTCAACAGTGTTATGTCAGAACTGCAGCAGAATGCAGAAACACTGGAAGAGCAAAGGAGACAGCTTAAAAGTGAGCTAAAGGAATATAAAATTAGAGAAAACAGAAATATTATGGATTATGCAGAACTAGAAGAGGAAAATTGTTCACTTCAGAAACAGGTATCACAGTTAAAGCAGAGTCAGGTAGAATATGAAGGTATGAAACATGAAAAGAAAAGACTTGAAGAAGAAGTTGATGATATTAATATGCAGTTAGAAGACAGTTTAACACTTAAAAAGATTACTGAGAAAAATTTAGAAGAGGCATTGAATGCTTTACAAGTTGAGAGGGAACAGAAACATGCTCTGAAGAAAGAATTAGATACAAGATTGACTCAAGAATCTATGTTCAATTTAAGTAATTTAGCACAGTTAGGTGGTCTTAGTGAAGGACTAAAGATGAACAGTCATGAATCAGATGAAGAAGATGGGCCCTGTCCAGCTTTGAAAAGAGTTGAGGCTGATGCTAAAAATAACCAATCTAAAACTCCAAAAAAAGGCCCTACAAAAGTAAATGATATTTTAAGTGAAATTCAAGAAAATGAAGTGAAAAAGCTTGAAGAATTATTAGAACAAAGTGAAGAAGAAAAATCAGAACTTCAAAAAGCTTTAGATGAAGCTAAAAAGTTGATAGAGGACACTCAGAAAGACTTAATGGAACAGAAAGAACGAGCTGATCAATTAAAATCTCATATAACATCTGTGCTTAGCCTGAATGGAAGCGAAAACTTGTCCCCAGCTTCTGATGATTCTGAAGAACTAGACAAACAAATAGAGGCTGAATCAGACCAAGAGAAGAAGGCCTTGTTAGAATTAAAGAAGAACTTGATGATGAACGAGCAGAAATATTCAACAGCCCTCCAGCAGATCAGTGGCCTGCAGATGGAAATAAGTAAACTTCAGGAAAAGAATCTTCATGGAGGTGACCCAGAAATAGCTGAAGCTTTAAATGAGCTGCAGGCTAAATGCAAGAAATATGAAGATGTGATTAATGATTTAGAAAAAGACTTGAAAGCCATGTCTCGAATTGCAAAGGAATCAAGAGGTAGTCTGAAGTTAACACAAGATGACATGATTAAGGTCACAGAGGAACTTGCACAGCTTTATCACCTGGTCTGTGAAGTAAATGGGGAAACACCTAGTAGAGTAATGTTAGAACATGCTAAAGCAACTGCTCAGCTTCAAAAATCAGATTCACGGGAAGGCAGTGATGAGCCACAGGACAAGGAGAAAGTATCAGAAGAAACAATTGGGAAAGATAAAACATCAAAAAAGAAAAGGTCTAAAACTAAAAAGAGTGCTGAGAATTTGGGTGAAGTAGATCCAACTTCAGCACAAAAATTAACAGAAACTATCTTGGATCAAACCAAATATTTGAAGAAAGCTGTAGAACATTTGATGGAAGTTTCAAGAAGTAGGACTGTTGATACAGAACAAGCAGATGCACAAGAATTACAAGAACAAATTGTGAAGCTGAAGGCAATGTTGTCAACAAAGAGAGAACAGATTGCAACACTCAGAAGCGTCTTGAAGGCTAACAAGTCAACTGCAGAATTTGCTTTAGCTAATCTTAAACAGAAATATGAAAATGAAAAAGTGATAGTTACAGAAACAATGATGAAATTGAGAAATGAACTTAAAGCTCTTAAGGAAGATGCTGCAACCTTTGCTTCTCTCCGTGCCATGTTTGCACAAAGATGTGATGAATATGTGACACAACTTGATGAAAACCAACGCCAGCTTGTAGCAGCAGAGGAAGAGAAGAAGACATTGAATTCGCTGTTGAGAATGGCAATTCAGCAGAAATTGGTTCTCACTCAGCGATTAGAAGACCTGGAATTTGACAGAGAAAGACGAAATATGAGACGAGGTGGACAAGGAGGTGGAAGAAATAAACCAGGGGCTTCGAAAGTAAGTCACTACAATGAAGAATCATATGGGAGATATGGGGGAGGCCGCCACCAAAACTATCAAAACCACTCAAACCCACGCAGAGACTATTAGAAAAAATGAAAGAATCTCATTAATTTTGGTAAGTCCATAAATTTAAGTCAACCCAAAACCTCAGAATGGGATCAAGTCTTCCTTTATATTATTCCATTTGCCTTACCTACACTTTTTTCTGACTCGCCCTCCAGTTGAAATTTTTTCAATGGTAACTTATAGTAAACCCATTGTACACTGGTGAACTTGCCCACTGTAATACAATGTATGTGCATTTGTCATTTAAGGGGTGGGTGGTCTATATTTTCATTTTTCAATTTTGACTGACAATCCTGTTTGCTAACAATATTGATCCGGATCAGACACAGCATTGTGCAGCATCCGATCTGGGTCTACACTGTTTGTCTTTGCCCCTTTCACGGGAGGAATGGGTTATTAAATGAGCCCCGCCAAGCGAATTTGTGTCTTCGAGCATTCCGTCATGACAAATTTTAACTGCGCATGCCCAGCCATTCAGAGGGGCCAGGGATATGGCTTTCTGTCTGAAGGTTCCTCTTGATTCACTGCTTGTATGAGTGAGCAGCGAAGGTTCTGGCGAGACTGCGCGGATGCGCAGGCTCGCCTGAACCTTCGCTGGCGATAAGTACCAAAATCGCTTGACGGGGCCCAAATAAAGTTTTCCTTAATTTTGAAGCAGCAAAAGTCTTGGGATTAAAATTATTAATTTCTTCTTACAGAGAACAAATTAATTCATCTTAGATTACCATATTTTAATGATAGAATTTTTGAGATATTGCAGTGCAACTTAGAAATAAATACATGTATATCACTACTTATTTTAAATTTTACAATTTTCTTTCTTTTGGAAAAAACAAGAACAGAAAACCCTTTAGTTTTTATTTTGCTTTTGTTATATTTTCTGAAAGGAAAACTTGATTGCATTCTGTTAGATTTGGCACATTCTATATATCCTCAAAGTCACGCTTTCATACTACCACCCATCCATACTTCTAATGCTAGCAAGCTGGCTTCCTGATATTTCCACATGTAGATCATTGCTAGTTAATACCAGTCTCACTTGAAGGTTAATATTTCCTGTTCAACATTTTAGAAATCTATCGTGTGGTTTAAAACAAAAACATACATCAGGGCTTTATCCAGGTATTTTGGGAAAAGGCCCGTGGGCGAAATTGGGAAAAAAATACTGACAAAGTACCAAAATTGCCTTTTGGGGACAATTTCATCAGAGAAATGCCAGCATGATGAAGTTTTGCTCATGAGAGTCTATGACTAGTCAAATAGCTTCACTGTAGTGAATTTTCATCCGTTAACCTCTGATGTTAAGTATTGTTTTCTCTGTTTCCTTTTGTTTTGGCTTTTATTTCTTCATTTTTTTTGGGAAAAATATGTTGAAATTGGGAAAAAAATTGAGACTATTTGGCATCGGGAATGGGGCCGAATTTCGGCCCTGCTGAACAGGCAGAAAATGCCCTGTACATGTACCTGTAGGCAGGTATTTGGGGAGGTTGAGTGGGGACTTTAGTTGGTGCTGTACATGTAGTTGGGTTGCAGTCAAAATTATGGTGCCAATTTGTGCATGATAAACACTATTTGCTGTATCTTGCTCTTGCTCAAGTAAAATATGGCTTACCTAGGAAACATTCAAAATTTAGATCAAAATCTGATAAGATATAGTGAAGTTGAAATCCATGGTTGGGGTTATAGAAATGTCAAGAGTTTCATTAGATGCACACATGAAATTGATGGAATGCTATGCAATGTTAATGGCATGGTTATGGGATTTTTGTGCATAATAATACAGTTTAATGTCCTTTTATACCCTGAGACCTTGGTCATCATCAATATTTGGTTAACTGCATCTGAGCATTTAGACTACTAATTTTGATTAGAAACATGTACATGAACTTGATTTAAGTTTTTGCAATTCTGTCTGGTCGTAGTATTGCATATCATGACCAAGTTCACAGGGTGTGACTATTTCACATTTAATATTTCTGTCACTTTTAGTTGGGATTGGGAAAACTAACAACTGAAGACAAAGATGCCTTTAAGCCTGATTTGCAGGAGCCACACCATGTCTTTGCATAACAAATATCGGATCAAATCTACTTTGGCTGCCTATGAATTACCCAGGAGACAAGTTACTCCCCATCCCCAATTTAAAATCCCAATGATACATGCAAACCTGTTAATGGCTCAGGCTTTCCATAGGCTTTGAAATAAACTGACTAATTTCAATGGCTTTATAATGAGATTTCGTTTTAAAGGAATACACTTTTGACATTATTATAGCCCCAGATAAGAGGGGATATCCATTTTTCTTGTTTCTGCATGAAAACATATGTTGTGGGTACTCAATAGAAGGGTCTCGTTGATGCACTTCTAATGAGTACCAACAATATACGTTTTCATGCAGAAATAAGAAAAATATCAGTACTTTTCGGATGACAAAAGCGCCTTTCTGGAGCTATCTAAATTAATAAATGATAGGTGCTTGGTTCACAAGGGAGTTCTGTCGTGAGAAAACCTGTCTTCAGCATTTTCTGGCCAGGTTCAACGCAAACTGTTCTGCTAAGCTGCACAGGCTGGGAAGCAGTGAAATTATACACTAAAATTCCTATATATTTTAAGACCACCTTTGGGACTGTTCCAAAGTGGCCTTAAGACCACATTTGAACAAAAGAAGAATAATTCTTTATTTTTGATGGTCTTAAGCCTTGTCCTGCTGAGCCTTATCTTTGAAACAATGTAGATCGAGATCAGATGGCTTCTGAAGAAGCCATCTGATCAGGATTTTCATTGTTTGCCATCCCGTTTGTGAATTTGTTGCAATAATTTACATCAAGTAATCTGATTGGCTGTTAATCAGTAGTGGGTGTGACATATTTAAATATTCAGCAGGACAAGGGTTAATAGTGGGATTCCAGTGTAGTTAAAGAAACTAAGGTTATTGCGCTGTCCAAGTAGTGAGCACTTATTTACCGATCCGCCTCCACAGATGTAGACCTGAAGACTCATCTGCACCTTCGATGTACCTGCCGGGGTCGGCAACATTCTTTCGTAGAGAATGATCATAAAATCCTTTCTACAGTCAATCTCTCCCTTCTGCTGATTCAAGAAGGGTTGTTGTCAGTTTCTGGCAAAAAAATGTGCACTGTACAGTACTGGTTAACTGCTAACGTATAAGAGCCTGCCCAGGAAAAGTGTGGATAGGCAAACTGGTTGCTCAAAAATGACCTTAATAGTGTTGACTGGGCCGTTAAATCCCAATACAAACAAACAATTACCTTCAATGTTCACACATGGCTAAAACAGGTTTTGTCAGGAGTTAGGACAATAGGACATGGCTAACATTATTTCAGAATTTAAGTCAAACCTGAAATTAACACTAACATGTATACATACGGTAATGATCCTAAGAATTGGGGCAGATAGGTCTAACCAAACAGTACAGACCCAGATCAGACTGCTCCTTCAGTCTTATCACAGTATGCACTGTTTGGCATTCCGTCTGCACCTTTTGGACTCATGCTGGATTGTGAAACTAATTTGTTAAAATGTTTGGAGAACTACAGCAAGTCCTCAAGGTGTCCGAACTTTTAGGATTTTTACGGTATACGTCAAACTGAAGAATTGGTAATTCCACTGTAGAATGTCTCATCCCTTGTTAACAGTCTACATGTAATTGGTAATTCTGTGAAAGATTATCAATAGCTAGGTTGGTAACATTTTATTACAATACTATTGATCTTGTCTCTCATGCAGATTAGGTTGCCTTGCAAAAAAAATATCGTTATTGATTAACCTCATTTTGGTGCTTAGTCGCTGCATCATGAATTTTCTTTTCCTAAAATATAGATCCAGATCAGTCTGATCAGAATTTGCACTGTAAGCCAATTTGTCGCTAGTTTTTTATCTGTCTTAATCATGATAAATGTATATGTTTTTTTTATACATATGTATTTTTTGTGTCATCATTCTTCCAGTTCTTCTGATTGAAGGACACTTGTCTTTTACTGTTGAAAGACTTGTTAACTGCTTTGAAAGTCTAAGCCTGTCTAGGGCTAGTGTGATAGCTATAGGTTAACTGCCAGGTTTCACCTTAATAGTGTTGACTAGGGCATTGAACTCCTAAGTGGTTGCTGTACCTACAAGTTCAAATCTTATGTGCCATATAAAAATTGATTTTTATTAGCTCGGCTGTTTTGGTAGGGATCCACTTGGTGTTGGCATTGGCTGTTCAAAGCTTTATATCACCATCTATGGGGCACATCTATGGATGGATTGTTACCACACTTGCATGGTTATATCACTAGTATGGGGGAAAACATTTGTTAGGTTTTGATGACCTTTACCTTATTTTCAAAGTCACATGCTCCCAAAAGCTGTCAAATTTGGGTCAAAAATACCTTTCTTGTTGGCTGTTTGAAGCATTATCATACAATTTATGTCTCCTGCACCAAGGGATCCATGGGGAGGGGGGGGGGGGACAGTGGATATGTTTTGATGACCTTGACCTTATTTTCAAGGTCACAGGCTCCAAAATCTATCAAATTTGGGCCAAAATATCTCGCTGTTTGGAGTTTTATGACTCCTGTACAAATGGATGCATATGATTACGTCACTAGGATAGAGGAAACAGTTGATAAGCTTGGATGACCTTGACCAAATTTGCAAGGTCACAGCCTCCTCTGAATTGTCAAATTTGGGCCAAAACACCTTGTCTATGTTCGGTTTGTTTGAGGTTTAACATCCCCATTGGGGATGTTTAACGTCCCCAATCCCCATCAACACTATTTAGGTAATTTTTGAGGCATTGCATCCAAATTTGTAGGACTTTTACCAGACATTGAGAGAAGCCTCAGTGTAGTGGTTACGCTACTTGTCTTGTAAATCAGGGGTCACAGGATCGATCTGGGGCTTCTCCAGACTTTCGGATGAGTCTTTAAACCAAGGTCCTGTCTCCGTATGACCTTAGCTATTGGTGGGATGACAAACTCAAAAACTCACTCACGAGACATTGAGATGAAAGCCCTGCCGCACAATGAAACCAATAGGGTTTATATGCATGGATGGCTCGACTTGCACCACTTTGCCTGGGAAGGCTTAGACCTTCTAAGCAGTAACTAGTACTCGCATGTGGTCGGTTTCAGCCCTGGGTGCACCATGCATTTCTTCAAGACCTGATGGCCGTGTGTCCGTTTAGCTTTGGCTGTTCAAAGTCTTGTATATCTCATTAAACGAATGGATGGATAGGTACAAACCTTCAATGGTTACAGTAAATATACCAAAAATACCATGTCTGCACCCTGTCTGCTGAACATATACATGTACATGAATTTTGGTTAAATATTAGTATAGTATATCATTGCAGCCTTCCAAAGACTTTCTTAGATTTTGGTGACTTTGATCTCGTTTTCAAATTCACATGCCTATCTGGATCAGTTGATATATTCTAGCCAAGTTGATATAAAATAAGTACTTCAGCTTACAAAAGATTGATTACACCTTACATGAGTGTTCATGTATTATTGAATTTATTAAACAAGTTGAGGAAAAGGGATAAAATGTGAGGCTTTGGAGTTTTATGTGAGTAATATATGAGCATAAATGCAAGATACTGTTTATCATATGGTATTTAAAACGCATTTTATTCACGATTGTTTACAAAAATGTCAATAATCCGCCGTTAGTAAACGGGATGTCGTTAAGGACGTCGAACATGTAACGTTACGGGATGTATCTAGCTAATTTGCATATTTACTCCACCAGTGGATTATTGAAAATATTACATGGCATTATTACACTCTCAGACGCGACATAATATGATATATGTAGGTTGTCAGCAGCTAGTCCCTAATATTTATGGTATGAGGAATGGTTTTCTTCTGAAAACATATCTGGTTCAATTTTGAACAACAGGTTCGGCAAGAAAGTTGTAGTGGAGTAGCTCAGTGTCAACTTCGCAAAATGGTTTCAATATCATACCTCAAATTGTCTGGGCAGAGTTATAATCAGATGGAGGTCACTCGGATCTAAGAGCAATTTTAACTCTTATCTTGCTGTTCACGACAACCCCTATCTTTGCAAACAGTGAAGTTCCAGATCAGATGGCTTCTACATTGTACACATTGATCTACATTGTACACTGTTTGACATTAACTTGATGAACTTATATAGATATAGATTACATAAGGTAATTTGCTTGGCTAAAAGTCAGAATGGGGTGTGGCTAAAATGAAGATTCCGCAGGATAAGGGTTAAGGTATAATGTGACTGAAAGCTTGTTCCTTTTCTAGAAGTTGGAGGAACTTAGACTCTTCTACAACTTTCTCACTGAACATGTTGCTAAAGCCATATGTTGCTGAAAAAATAAATCGAAGACAGAATGGTTATCGCTAAAAAACATGGCAAAAACATAAAAAAATGCTTTTACATACAAGTAAATGCATTGAAAAATATAAATGTGTTTTCTAAAAATGTTATTTCCTGTTTATTTTATGATGCATGTAAATCTAATTGCCTTATTTTCAGAGACGATTTTGTCCCTTGCTGAATGGATCCCCAGGAAGCTGACTCGGATGAATTATATTATTTAGATTTCTTATTGTCAAATGTGCCTTTCAAAGTTGTGCTTAATTGTGAGCGAAAACATAGTGCCTCAGAATGATGTTGACAAATAAAGCAATACCTTTTCCCTATACATGTAGTCACATCATGTGAAAAAAAGGGTCCTTCACCTTTATTCTGCTGAAAAATTAATTTTACCGCAACCATTTCAGACTATCATCAAATCAAATTACAATATACTGTAGTGGGGCCTGTAGTCATTTGAATTTGCAAACTGAATGACAAAAGTGTAGATCCAGATCAGTTGGCTTCTTCAGAAGCCATCTGATCTGGATCTTCACTGTTTTCAAAGGTAGGGGTTGTCATGTTCAGCAGGATAAGGGTTATTTTTCCATGATGTTCCCAAACAGAAGATGAAAGTGGACATAATTAGGGGCCATGTCATAGAATATAAGTATTTCTCATTTGCGGACAACGAAGTTGCACATTGGCCTGCACATAAAAGCCTGTATTGTTCCTATGGTCACAGTTCAAAGGAAATTGTATGCGTTGCTCAAATAAGTGTAAGGACCCTTTCTAAATGCTGACTCAAAAATTCTATAAGCAAATAAAATTTATGTACATGTATGTGATCAACTTGTTAAATTATAATTTGGTGGTGCTTTTAATACATATAGTAGAAGCGAATGTAGGAAAGCTCTAAAGGTGCTCAGATAATTTGCCGTTTTCTGTTTCTATAGAACCATTATATATGAGACAACACACAGCAGCTCATTTAATAAATGTTCTTGCATAAAGTCCTATGAACATAGCTGTGTGAAGCTATTCTTGAATGGGTCAGAAGCCATGTTCAAACAGCAAAACCCTTGTTCAAATCAAGAAATTCATGTGCTGTTTGACGTTTGATATCACAAGGTGGGCATTACCTTGAGCGACGTAATGTCTTCACCCTGAAGGAAGCATTTTAAAATTTTATGATGACGTCAGAATGTCATTGTGGAACTGCGGTCATTGTTAACAACATTCTAAACTAGCCACCATGTTGGTTTTTATGGTCGCATATGAAGTGTTTATATGATGTTTACCGACAATAATGCTAATAATAATAAGCAACCTTATTTATAGAGGGTAACGCATTTAGTACTAGTACTAATCTTCTATGTGGCCCTCTTATCCTGAGCAATACCAACCAGTACTGAGCAATGTGGATATAGTCCCTTGCTCAAGGAAACAACACTTGGCACTTGCGGGGATCGAGCTGGCTACCACTCGATCTCAAATGCCATGCTTTACCACTGCACCACAGCACTCCACATCTGTTTAGAGCCGTTTTGGTCACAATTTGACGTTGGAATAGTAAGTTATGCAAGCATAATGACAGGGCCTGACAAATCCAAAAAATTTCCACTTGCCCATCGGGCAAGTAAAATATTTTTGCACTTGCCCAGCTCAAAATCCTACTTGCCCAGGTTTTCGGAACTCAAAGTGGGGTTGGATGTAGGGGGGGGGGGAATAATGGTGACGATGATGACGACCAACACTTATAAATATAATCCAAGGTTTCTGTCAAGTTTCAAGCACAACCACTTTCTTTGAGGGTCTAGTTGTTTCATTGTAGTGTTATTTCCCTTTGGTGTCTCTGATGGGAGCGCAGGGTTAATTGTATCGATTCCTGATCATTGCATTCACCTCTATTTATTTCTCTCTTTGCGGTAATACGGTAGAAAATACTGTTGTTGTCACAGTCAATAACGGTACCTTTCAAGTTAATTGCTGACATAATACCTTAACCAATTAGCAATTTAAGATACAGTTATATAAACTCATTTAGCTTGACATGCTCGATAGACACGAGCTGCAGCCGATATAGATCTACTCAAAAGATCAGAAGTGCCAGGGCAGCGAGATAAAAGATTAAAACAATGCAGTTTATTTAGCTTGCAATTTAATGATCCAACCAGAAGACGAGAACCCACTCTATCACAAACGAACCCAAACGTTCACACCCACCCTACAAGCAAGTTCAATGCGATCATCATTTCCGCCATCCAAATCGTCGTCCACAAACCACCACTCCCAATTTTCTGCACGCGATCGGTAAATGACGTCATCCGACTCCAGCAACACCACACGTGTTTAACGTCATTGTTTTATTTTAATAGGGCGTATCTCTTTCATAAAAAAATGTTTGGAACCGGTAAAAATATTTTCTCGATAGCTAAACGGTTGTGGATAGAGGCGGGACTAATCCGCGGTTACCAACATTAAAACATTCGACTTTTTCCGCCAGCGTCTGCTATTTGGCGCCAAAACATAACCATTCACGAGATAGTAGAATAGTCCGTTTTTACTACCGTAAGATGTAGCAAATCGCCTTAGGAGCTATCAAATCATTTTCACATTGATTGTGGATTAAATTTTATGGCAGGGATAAACGCAAATTAGAGACAATCTTATTTTCACACCTTGTCACGCTTATCGATAGCGCTGGCGGTACACACAACACCAGAAATGAAAGACACGCACCGCCGGGCAATCATGTTTAATTGGTAATTATATCACGGGGATTAACAACAGTGTCATACATGAACCGTTATAAAAACAGGGATGTTTTCGTCCCTGAATTGCCGACAAAGCGGGAATTATTGCGATTTATTTACTGGTCTAGTTTTATGGTATTTAAGGACTCAAAAGACTGACGATTGACGTTCTGTGCCTACATGACATCTTGAGCGGGGGATGTGGGAGGTGGGATTGACCTACTTCTCACATCCTCCGCGAAAGAAGTCACCCAACTCCAAATCGGCTAGCTGATAACTGTCAAGCAGACAGGAGTCAGCATATTGGCAGCCTAGGGAAAACAGCAGTACCTACAACTAATCCCAGATGGCGAACTGGGGGTAGCCCCTATGTGCCTATGGCGCCCGGTTACCTTAAAAACAACTGTCAGTCAGACGATTGTAAACGATTTTTTGCACTTGCCCGACCGGGCGTCGTAAGGTCAAAGTGTACCTGCCCGGCGCGATGTCGGACTTGTCCCGGGCGGCCGGGCAATGAATTTGTCAGCCCCTGATAATGATCAGCCATGGTTATAAATTGCCGGGTCCTTTGGAAGTGTTTGAACACATGGCCTTGTTCAGACAGCACCCTTGGGACCCGGCAAATGTTATTGCAATCAGACAACCATGGATGAGTCCAAAATTTTCAAATATGAAGCAATAGTAATGATAGCCACAGACATGGAAAGGTAACGGGATATTTTAGGGATATTTTCTTTATTTTTTTGTCAGAAAAGTTTGTAGTGGATGTTCTTTAGATTGCCCAATTTTAATGCAGAAATAAGGAAATTGAAATCATCCCGAAATTATGCACAATACCCGGTACTTATAGCTGCTTGATCTCTTACTGATTTTGCGATATACGCTTTAAATAGTACAGACTGAAGTAAATTTTAGAGATAAAAAAAATCCTAGACTATAGACAATGAAAAGTAGATGAAAAGTGAAGGGTTTCCTACGAGTAAAAAAAGTAAGTTTCAAATAAAAAAAAAAAAAAAACAGGAAAGAAACATGCTCACAATCTAGGAGAAAAGTAAAGAAGGATATAACCAATAGTGTCAAAGATTGAAAAGTGACCAACTTAAAGCTGTTGCGTTTGAGGTTTATATTTATTTCTAGGACTGTTTGTCATTTCCTGGCCAATGTAGCAGTCATCACAGTAAGTCAACAGGATTTTCTCAGTGTTGTCCGTCTGCCATTAATTTAACCCATAAAATGCCAATCACGACAATTGTCGTCTGCTTTGCCGTCTGCTGGTTACTTTAAAAGTAATTTTTGCAAACAGTGTGAAACCAGATCAGACTGCTCCTGTAGGAGCAGTCTGATCTGGGCCCACACTGTTCGCCTGCATGCAAAACTATTTTTAAAAAAGTTGGCGACGACATAAGCAGACGACAAATTTTCAGCTGTATTTTTTTCTCGGCGTCTTAAGGGTTAAGCTTGTAGATTGTCCAGTGTTGATGTCATTTTTATGTTTTATTTGACACAAAGAAAGTATTCATTATTAATTATTGTGGTCAGTCACCTGCGGCTTTTCCTTATTTCAGACCTAGCCCTTGTCCAGCTGGACCATATACATGTAATAAAAATATTTTGTTTGCAGTTGCCAACCCATTTCTCTTGGAGTAGGTAGGTTAGCATATTTTTTTTTTTTTACAAACTTTGAAAACGCCCAAATGCATCAATACTACATAGAACCATGTTACAAACAACATCCTTCAATTTAAATCTATTTTTACCACAAATGCTGTACCGAAAATGTGCAGCTGGAAAGGCAAATAGTGCAGACCCAGCTCTGGTCTGCATTTTTGCTCAGGCCTGTTTGTCCTACTATTTAGGGTGATCTTAGTAAATTTGGCTTTTTGAAAAAAAAATAAAAAAATAAAAAAAATGCTGTCCCAAGTGGCCAAAAAAGAATTAGTGACCAAACAAAAACTTCAGGAAGGGAGGATTTGGTGGGTAGGTAGGCAGTTGCAAACAAAATTTTATTTTGGGCCTTGCAAACAGTTTAGATCCAGATCAGACCTGATTAGGATCTTACACTGTCATTCAGTTTAGGAATTTGAATGAATACATTATGCCAAGTACATGTACTGTAATTTGATTGGTTGGTGGTCAGACATGGGTGTGGTTAAATTAATTTATTCAGCAGGACAGGGGTTAAAGTGAATGTGTACATTTATAAGGAAGTGCTTTCCATTGAATCTTTTCTCATAACTTCTCTGAATGAAGAAATTTGCTCAGGAGATATTTTTCCTTCCATACAATAACTGGAAAGCCACTTCCTGCTTTCAAAAGTTGTCTTCCTTATGAAAAGGAACAGATTGTTTCAAATGTCACAATTCATCTTTATTGTACCAATTGTTTTGAGTTGACATCACTTGTCTTTGGTGCTCAAACTTTTTGAGACAAGCATTTTTATTTTTTTAGCACTTTTTATACATGTACCTTTAGCATTTTTTTACTTTTAGCAATTGTAGCAATTTTATACTTTTGTTAGCTCATCAGAGCCAAAGGCTCCATAGGGAGCTTATAGGATAGGCAGTTGGCCGTCGTCTGTCGTGTGACGTCAACACTTTCAATCAAATGACATCTCCTCTGAAGCCATTTGGCATATTCAGCCCAAATTTCACCTGTAGCATCCTTGGGCTGGGGTATTGAAAGTTTCTGCTTTTAATAAAAATCGGCTCATTAGTTTGGTTGCTATGGCAACTTAGGATTTCTAGAGATTTATCATTGGGGGGGTGGGGGGGGGGGGGGGGGATAGAAAATTGGCATTTACTGCAAAGCCTTTGCAGATATTTTGACAAAATTTTATAGACATGTTCCTTGAGTAAACTTCTTTCGGCTAAATATATGCTTTTGTGCCAACCTGAGGGTCTCCCGGGGTGTGCCAAGGTCATGCCCCACACCCTCCATTTCATAAAGGGTCATATATCTTAGAAGCCATTCAGATCCCCACCCCCAAGCCATATAGTACATGCATTATATTCATGTTCCTTGTGATAAGACACAACATTGGGCCATGCCTGTCACCCTCCACTTCGTAAAGCCCAATATCTCAGAAACCATTCAGAGCCCCATTCCTAAACTTATATACACCACAACCTCATGATAACGAGGTTCATTACAAAACAGTTTTGGATAGAGCACGATTTCATAATGGATCCCAAAAATGTATGGGTTTATAGATTTTTGTTTGGATATAACACAGTTGGTTAACTAACATGGTTTCTGCTTTGGATCCCATTAAAAGTGTTATAAAGAGGTTGTGATGTATTCTGTTTCCTTATGATAAGACACATTCAGTGATACCAACATAGGGGTCTCCCGAGGTGCGCCAAGGGCATGCCTTACCCTCTCCACTTCACAATGGCCAAATATCTGAGAAAAATGTTCAGAGCCGTACCCCTAAGCCATATATATTCATGTTCCTTATGGTGAGACGCATTCAGTGACACAAACGGGGCCACCGAGTCATGACCAGGGTCATGCTCCACCTCTCCACTTCATAAAAAGCCATATATCAGAAACTGTTATGATATTACCCCTAAACCATATATTTTCTAATTCCTTATGGTAAGACTTATTCAGTCAAACCAACTTGGGGGTCTCTTTTGCATGGCCAATGTGCTGGGGCCATGCCTTCAGAACTTTCTGGGACACCTGAATACCAGTATCTAAAACGCTTACATCAGGCTTCAAGAAATAGATTGGGCTGCTTGGTGCTTCTGCACAGAGCTGAAAGCACTGAAACTTGAGTATTTGTAAATAGCTTAGGTCAAAGCCTGTCCAGAAAAGTGGATTGGGTTGGACTGTTCCTTAAAGTCTGGCAGTCACAGTCTTTGGGCAGTAGGATTTGAGATATCATTTCATCTCTTTGTCCTTAATTTAAGTCCCACAAAGTATGAAGCAGTGAAACCAAAATGACCTAACTTTTTGAGTGTTGCTGGGGACAAAGCCTCAAAAACAAACAAAAATGGCCTCACATGTCCTTGTGGATGAGAGCGCTGACTCTTAATCATTAGGTCTCTCACCGTTGTTGTTCGAGCCTGGCTCAGGTCACTTGTAAGATGCCAAGTAACCAAAGGAATGCCAGGTGGTTTTTCTCTGGGTACTACGTCTTTTGCCCTCCTCTGATTATACCCCTGCAAACGAAGTTTTAGATGGGGTATATAGGACTCAGTCGGTTGGTTGGTTGGTCTGTGTATCCGTCCGTGACACATTTTTTCTTGTTATGTACTTCCACATAAATAATTATCTTCACCGACTCACTTCAATTTTTAGCTCACCTGAGCACCAAGTGCTCAAGGTGAGCTTTTGGGATCGGTCTTTGTCCGTCGTCAACTTTTGCTTTAAACAACTTCTTCTCCAAAACTGCTGGACAGATTTTGATCTAATTTCACAGCGATGCTCCTTGGGTGATCCTCTACCAAAATTGCTCAAACTGTTCCGCTCGGGTGAACAAGATGGCCACCAGAGCTAAAAATAGAAAAACCTTTAAACGACTTCTCCTGCTTAACCAGTGGATGGAGTTTGAATTTATTTCACAGGAATGTTCCTTGGATGACCTTCTACCAAAATTGCTCAAACCGTTCCGCTCGGGTGAACAAAATGGCCGCCAGAGCTAAAAATAGAAAAACCTTTAAATGACTTCTTCTCCTTAACCAGTGGATGGATTTTGAAATTATTGCACAGGAATGTTCCTTGGGTGCCCCTCTACTAAAATTGCTCAAACCGTTCTGCTTGGGTGAACAAAATGGCCGCCAGAGCTAAAAATAGAAAAACCTTTAAACAACTTCTTCTCCTTAACCAGTGGATGGATTTCAAAATTACTTCACTGGAATGTTCCTTGGGTGACCCTTTACCAAAATTGCTCAAACCATTCCGCTTGAGTTAACAAGATGGCTGCCAGAGCTAAAAATAGAAAAACCTTTAAACGACTTCTTCTCCTTAACTAGTGGATGGATTTTGAAATTACTTCACAGGAATGTTCCTTGGGTGACCCTCGACCAAAATTGCTCAAACCATTTCGCTCAGGTGAACAAAATCGCCGCCAGAGCTAAAAATAGAAAAACCTTTAAACAGCTTCTTCTTGTTAACCAGTGGATGGATTTTGAAATTACTTCACAGGAATGTTCCTTGGGTGACCCTCGACCAAAATTGCTCAAACCATTTCGTTCAGGTGAACAAAATGGCCGCCAGAGCTAAAAATAGAAAAACCTTTAAACAACTTCTTCTCCTTAACCAGTGGATGGGTTTTGAAATTATTGCACAGGAATGTTCTTTGGGTGCCCCTCTACTAAAATTGCTCAAACCGTTCCGCTCGGGTGAACACAATGGCCACCAGAGCTTAAAATAGAAAAACCTTTAAAGGACTTCTTCTCCTTAACCAGTGGATGAATTTCGATATTACTTCACAGAAATGTTCCTTGGGTGACCCTTTGCCAAATTGCTCATACCATTCCGCTCTAGTGAACAAGATGGCCACCAGAGCTAAAAATAGCAAAAACTTTAAACGACTTCTTCTCCTTAACTAGTGGATGGATTTTGAAATTACTTCACAGGAATGTTCCTTGGGTGACCCTCTACCAAAATTGCTCAAACCTTTCCGCTCGGGTGACTAAAATGGCCGCCAGAGCTAAAAATAGAAAAACCTTTAAACGACTTTTTCTCCTTAACCAGTGGATGGATTTTGAAATTATTTCACAGGAATGTTCCTTGGGTGACCCTCTACCAAAATTGCTCAAACCGTTTCGCTCGGGTGAACAAAATGGCCACCAGAGCTAAAAATAGAAAAACCTTTAAACGACTTTTTCTCCTTAACCAGTGGATGGATTTTGAAATTATTTCACAGGAATGTTCCTTGGGTGACCCTCTACCAAAATTGCTCAAACCGTTCCGCTCGGGTGAACAAAATGGCCGCCAGAGCTAAAAATAGAAAAACCTTTAAAGGACTTCTTCTCCTTAACCAGTGGATGGATTTCAAAATTACTTCACAGGAATGTTCCTTGGGTGACCCTCTGCCAAATTTGCTCAATCCATTCCGCTCGAGTGTACAAGATGGCAGCCAGAGCTAAAAATAGAAAAAAACTTTAAACAACTTCTTATCCTTAACCAGTGGATGGATTTTGAAATTATTTCACAGGAATGTTCCTTTGGTGAATTTCATCCAAAATTGCTCATACCGTTCCGCTTGGGTGAACAAAATGGCCGCCAGAGCTAAAAATAGAAAAACCTTTAAATGATTTCTTCTCCTTAACCAGTGGATGGATTTTGAACCGGGGCCCACTGGTTTTACATAGGCGTATATATCGAAAACCTTTAAAAATCTTCTTGTCTGAAACCAGAAGGCCCAGGTCTTTGATATTTGGTATGAAGCTTCATCTAGTGGACCTCTACCAAGATGGTTCAAATTATAGCCCTGGGGCCAGAAATGTCGCCACCCAGAGACCCTTTGGTTTTACATAGACTTACAAAGGGAAATTTTTAAACATCTTCTTCTCTGAAACTGCACGGCCCAGGTGTTTGATATTTGGTATGGAGCTTCATCTAGTGGACCTCTACCAAGATTGTTAAAATTATAGCATTTGGGCAACAAATGCCCCCACCCCGGGGCCCTTTGGTTTTACATAGACTTATATAGCCTGGTGCATAGGCTTATGTAGGGAATATCTTTATAAAAATCTTCTTCTCTGAAACAGCAAGGTCCAGGTCTTTGATATTTGGAGTGTAGGGTCATCTAGTGGACCTTTGCCAAGATTGTTAAAATTATAGCCTTTGTTTTTGTTTGGTATGAAGCTTCACCTTTAAGACCTCCCTCAACATTATGCACATTAAAGCCCTTCGGCCAATAATGGCCCTCCCTGGGGCCCACTTGTTACACTATGGATCAGGTGAGCGATCCAGGGCCATCATGGCCCTCTTGTTGCATATGTACCCACAATTTGGTGTAGATGTGCAAGACATAGATTTCATAAAATAGAATAATCTTGCGATGCGAATAACTTCCACATTTCTTCACCCATTGACTTCAAATTTGCATATGTATTTATAATGAGATGTAGATGTGCATGCCATAAGTTACATTTGGGTCATGTCAAGGTCACTTTGGCTAAAAAAAAAAAAAATCTTGTGGTAAGAATAACTTCCACATTTCTTCACCGATTGACTTCAAATTTGCATATGTATTTATAATGAGATGTAGATGTGCATGCCATAAGTTACATTTGGGTCATGTCAAGGTCACTTTGGCTAAAAAAAAAAAAAATCTTGTGGTAAGAATAACTTCCACATTTCTTCACCAATTGAGTTCAAATAGTGTTGACGGGGGAATATCAATCAATCAACTGCAGCTTCCAGAAAGTTATGCCTACAAATAGTTTTAACGGCAGCTAATCAATCAATCAACTGCATAACTTTGTTTTTGTCCACCTCAGAGCAAGTTCTAAGTATCACAATAATTTTGAAAAGTAAACAGACAGACAATAGAATGGCTTATTAATAGTAACATAAACATTTTCATCTTGAAATAGCTTATGGCTGAGCCTTTAATTTCATTACTCAGTAGTTGTCTGTCTTGGACATCTTGGGGTCATGAAAACAGTTTTAACCCTTATCTTGCTGTTCACAACAACCTATATCTTTGCAAACAGTGTAGATCCAGATCAGATGGCTTCTGAAGCCATCTGATCAGGATCTACACTGTTTGGCATTCATTTTATGAATTTGTAGCAATAAATTACATCAAGTAATTTGATGGGTTGATAGACAGGAATGGGTGTGGCTTAAATGAATATTCAGCAAGATAAGGGTTATATTTACATATGCTTTCTTTCCTACCTGCTTTCTGAAGATGTGATGACAACTAGTTGGGAGTCCACTAATGGAACTAATTGAATATGACTGAGTAAGTCTGTGATTGTTGTGATAAAGTGGATCTGTTCATGTACGTTGGAGGCCATGTTCATAAGGATTTAGTAACAGTATATTCATTTCAGAAAATTCAGTTTGTATTTATTTTGTGGTAAATGTACATTGGTGTTCATAGTAAAAGTAAAGATACATTGTTATACCCCCGGCATACGAAGTATGTCAGGGGGTATATAGTTTTCGTCTTTCCGTACGTTCGTCAGTTCTTTCGTACATTCTTTACTTCGTTCGTTCGTTCGTTCGTATCTTCATTCGTCCATTCGTCAACCTTTACGTCAAAGTTTTGTGTTAAATCTTTTTGATCGCTCATATCTCTGTAACCACATGCTAGATCCTCTTCATACATGTATTTGGTAAAGGATATCTCTATAGCATTACCTTTCATATGGAATATCTAAGCCCCTGGGTGGGCTGTCCGTCCGTTTGTCAACTTTTATGTCAAACTTTTGTGTTAAACCTTATTTGATTGCTCATATCTCTGTAACCACATTTTGGATTCTCTTCATAATTTGGTACAGGATATCTCTATAGCATTACCTGTTATTAGGGAATATCTAAGCTCCCGGGTCAAGCCCCTGGGTGGGATGTCCATCTGTCTGTTCATCAACGTTTACGTCAAAGTTTTGCGTAAAACCTTTTTGATTTCTCATATCTCTGTAACCATATTTATACCCCCGGCATACGAAGTATGTCAGGGGGTATATAGTTTTCGTCTTTCCGTCCGTTCGTCCGTTCGTTGGTTCGTTCGTATGTTCGTTCGTACGTTCGTTCGGTCGTTCGTCAACCTTTACGTCAAAGTTTTGCGTTAAACCTTTTTGATTGCTCATAACTCTGTAACCACAGGTTGGATTCTCTTCATATTTGGTACAGGATATCTCTATAGCATTACCTTTCATATAGAATATCTAAGCATCTGGGTCAAGCTCCTGGGTGGGTTGTCTGTCTGTCCGTCTGTCTGTTCATCTACTTTAACGTCAAAGTTTTGTGTTAAACCTTTTTCATTGCTGATATCTCTGTAACCACATATTAGATTCTCTTCATGTTTGTTACAGGATATCTCTATAGCATTACCTTTCATATGGAATATCTAAGCCCCTGGGTCAAGCCCCTGGGTGGGCTGTCTGTCTGTCTGTTCATCTAATTTTACGTCAAAGTTTTGTGTTAAACCTTTTTCATTGCTGATATCTCTGTAACCACATGTTAGATTCTCTTCATGTTTGGTAAAGGATATCTCTATAGCATTACCTTTCATATGGAATATCTAAGCCCCTGGGTCAAGCCCCTGGGTGGGCTGTCTGTCTGTCTGTCTGTTCATCTAATTTTACGTCAAAGTTTTGTGTTAAACCTTTTTCATTGCTGATATCTCTGTATCCACATGTTAGATTCTCTTCATGCTTGGTAAAGGATATCTCTATAGCATTACCTTTCATATGGAATATCTAAGTCTCTGGGTCAAGCCTCTGGGTCAAGCCCCTGGGTGGGTTGTCTGTCTGTCTGTTCATCTACTTTTACGTCAAAGTTTTGTGTTAAACCTTTTTCATGGTTGATATCTCTGTAACCACATGTTGGATTCTCTTCATGTTTGATAAATGATTTCCTGATGCCTGTCCCTTCCCCCACCCATGGTGACCTTGACCTCAAGGGCACAGACTTAGAAATTTTACATTTGGTTAAAGTTTTATGTCGAACTTTATAGATGCCTGTATGTTCTATTTGATGCCCTCACTCCCTTGGTCCATTTAGAAATTTTATGTTTGGTTTAGCTTTGACAAGCACATTTATAGATTCTTATAGCTTCTTGACTTCATTCATATTACATACAAGCTCGAAAGATATATCAGAGGGTGATGCTGGCCGGGGGTATACGTGACCCACTGGTCACTTTCTCTAGTTTAGATTCTCTTCATATTAGGTAAAGCATATCTCTACAGCATTACCTTTCATATGGAATATCTAAGCCTCTGGGTCAAGCCCCTGGGTGGGCTGTCCGTCCGTTTGTCAACTTTTACGTCAAAGTTTTGTGTTAAACCTTTTTGATTGCTCATATCTGTGAAACCACATGTTTGATTCTCTTCATATTTGGTACAGACTATCTCTATAGCATTACCTTTTATTATACCCCAGGCATACGAAGTATGTCAGGGGGTATATAGTTTTCATCTGTTCGTTCGTTCGTTTCTTCGTCTGTTCGTCAACCTTTACGTCAAAGTTTTGTGTTAAACCTTTTTGATGGCTCATATCTCTGTAACGACATGCTAGATCCTCTTCATATTTGGTAAAGGATATCTCTATAGCATTACCTTTCATATGGAATATCTTAGCCCCTGGGTCAAGCATCTGGGTGGGCTGTCCATCCGTTTGTCAACTTTTACGTCAAAGTTTTGTGTTAAACCTTTTTGATTGCTCATATCTCTGTAACCACATGTGGGATTCTCTTCATATTTGGTACAGACTATCTCTATAGCATTACCTTTTGTTTGGAATATCTAAGCTCTCGGGTCAAACCCCTATCCATCTGTCTGTCTGTTCATCAACGTTTACGTCAAAGTTTGCGTTAAACCTTTTTGATTGCTCATATCTCTGTAACCATATTTTAGATTTTCTTTATATTTGGTAAAGCATATCTCTAAAGCATTACCTTTCATATGGAATATCTAAGCCCCTGGGTGGGCTGTCCGTCCGTTTGTCAACTTTTATGTCAAAGTTTTGTGTTAAACCTTTTTGAAAATTATATAAAAATGCAATAAAATCGTTATTATTTCAAATTATTCTCCCAAACTTGGCCATATTATCTGTTTACATAGCATTTAAACATGTATATGTCTAAATGTACAATAACCATGGTATAATTGGTGATATACTTTGTTTTCGGTTATGAGAATTTGTTTTCGGTTATTTCTGGTAAAAGTTTGTTTTCGGTTTTCCCAAATACCCAGGGTGTTCTGTTCTTGTAGTTTAAGTGCTAGTTTTGTGTACATGTACATTGGTATTCATTTTCATGGGAGTTATATAGCAGTTTAGATACATGAGTATTCATATACTTGTAATTTAAGTACATGTACTAGTTTGTGTACATGTACAGCTGTGTTCATGTTTATAGTTGAAATATTGGGGCATATTGATCCATTATTGTTATTTTATATATATATAATTTGATCTACATGTGAGATCTGGTTAGTTTTCTCTGACACTGCTAAAATTTGAATGATTGGCAAACAGTAGACCCTGATCAGATCTGCGTCTCTGTACTGTTATCTCAATCTCAGTTAAGTATGGGCAGTTAAAATAGTAAAAAAAAAAGTTCTAAGAGTAAATACTGCTGTTTGGGACTAGACACCAAAATGGGACACTGCAAACTGCAGCATCTGATACAGCAGGCCTATCTAGCAGGCCTAGATCAGATCCTGCAGTTTTCGAATCTGACTAGTGATAGGGCCCATTTGTTCACATCGTTTTTCTAATAAATAAATTAAAAAAACCTCAGCCTGACAATTCTATATTTTAAAAAATGGATTCCTCATATATATAATTATAAACAAGATTGAGGATATAGCTTTAACCTTTACCCTGCTGAATAAATTTAATTTTGCCATGCCCCTTAGTGAGTATCAACCAATCAAATTGATATGTTGTATCCATTGATTTCACAAACTGCATGACAAACAGAGTAGATCTCGATCAGATGGCTTCTTCAGAAGCCATCTGATCTGGATCTACACCGCGAAGGTTAGTGGTTGTCCTGAACAGCAGGATAAGGTTAAAACACCAGTCTGATCTGGGTCCTCATAACATATAGCATAATAGCAGTGGCCAAAACTTCCATTAATATTTTCTCATAAAGAACATTCAATTAGTTAGCTTGCAACATTAGTACAGGTTGTTGGCAATATTGCCAAATTGTTTTACAGCATGTTTCTATATTAATCATGTTTTTACCTTGCAGCATAAACAAGTACCCTCTGTGTCAGTTTCAGTACAGTCATTCAAGCATGAGTACAGTGAAATTCCGCTGTTAACCCTTTTTGTACCAAATGGAATCATCCTCTTTATATATAGGATGTGTCCATTTTAAAATTGAGGGGTGTCAGGTTGTGTTTTCTTCAAAATTTATTTGGAAAATGGCTGAACTTTTCGCAAACAGTGGAGGTTCTGATGCCGCGTTCTGCGGCGTCTGATCTGGGCCTGCACTGTTTGCCAGGGTACCCCTTTAGGGGTTTCTGGTACTGAATGGGTTAAGACCACCTAAAATTAACCCTTAAGATGCAGAAAATTACATCTGAAAATGTTGTCTGCTTATGTCTGCTGAATTTTTAACAATATTTTTGCATACAGGCAAACAGTGTGGACCCAGATCAGACTGCTTCTGTTTGCAAAAATGACTTTAAAAGTTACCGGCAGACGACAAAACAGGTGACAGTTGTCATGATTGGCATTTTATGGGTTAAGACAAATCATATTTAGAAGCTTTCAGGTAAATTATTTGGCATTTTCTAGATCCAGTGTGCTCTAGCCAGAGACCACCTTTGGGTCTGTTCAAAAGTGGTCTTAAAAGTCCACTTCTGAACAGTCCCAAGGGTGGTATTAAAATAGGAAATTTACTGCACCTTATTATTATTGTAGAAGGCTGTTTGTTGAAGATGTTTATTTTAACTCTTGTCCTGCTGAATAAATTAATTTAGCCACACCCATGGTTAGAGCATCGGACTTTCACACAAGCTGCCCAGGTTCCAAGCCCACCATAGGCAGAGATTTTTCAGCCATACTTCTTTTCTGTTACGACTTTAATGTTGTAAGAATTACTGACTTGAGGTCTTCCAAATTTACAGTTCTTATACCAATCTGTGTGACATTTTTGTTTGTTTTCTCTTTCAGTGCTGAGGTAAAGCCAGTGTAAATTTCGGAGACTAACTTACTCGTTATATTTGTGATAATTATGCCGCCCTCTAGATGATTCTTCTATTGTGATACTGTAGTGAAATACTCAGACGCTTTTATACTTGGAGTTGTGAATGCGAGAAAATAGTGGCTTTATTTGGTGTCAAACTTCAAGATATGGTAGTGTCAGAAAACGGAGACTTTATTTGGTGCGACACTTCAAGTTATGATGTGTCAGCAGTATTATCTTTTATGGCTCTGACATAGCTTCAGATAAGAGGAGTTCCACGAGGATAATTAAACCCCCGCAAACGAAGTTTGAAGGGGGTATATAGGAGTCAGCTTGTCATCTGTCGTCGTCTTCGGTCCGTTACAATAAACTTTAACATTGCTCATAACTTCCTTATTCTTTGACCGATTTCTTTAATATTCACACACCACACACCTTGCCACTAGTACTTAAGATTGATATACACAAACCTGACCTTGACCTTTACGTTGACCTTCCTCAAGGTCAAATACTTGTAAAAATTTGTCTGACAACGCATGCGGGGGTATAATTGGCGCCCGTTAGGCGGCAGCTCTAGTTAAAGGACAGTTTTCTGCATTTCTTGTCAGAAACATTATGTTGTGCGCGCTTGTTAGAATCGCCTCAATGAGGCGATTCTAACAAGCACACACAACATATGGTAATTGAAGCGATTCTTACAAGTACACACAACATAATAACTTAATCCTTCCATTGATACTTGTCAGAATCAATACAATAAGGCCATTCTATCAAGTACCGATATGGCAAAATGTTTTGTGGATAAAAAGGAAACTATATCCCATAATTGTCTTCAATTCTTCTCCTTATCTGGAACTATGGGTCTAGAAAAAAATGTGAGATGAAATGGAGTTTGCCAGAATCTCTGAATATGGACTTGTTAATGTGATGTTCTAGGAAATTTGAACAAAGTTCTAGCTTGTGTTTGAGCCAGAACTAAGAAAACCTATGGGACCAGTCAGGACTGATCAGCCGATGTGTTAGACTGATCTGGCTGGAATCTATCTGTCTTCCAATACATGTTAACCCATTGCATGGGGGAAACCCCTAAAGGGGAACCTTGTCGAACAGTTTAGGCCCAGATCAGATGCCACAGAATGCGGCGTCTGATCAGTGCCTGCACTGTTTGCGAACAGAATTGTCCATCAAAAAATGAAAAAAAAGGCCTGACACCCCTTAACTGACAAATGGACTTGTCCAACAATGGACAATATAGCAATGGAAGAGTCCACTAGTATACAATGGGTTAACATAGGTCTAGATAAGGAGTGATGAGAGTACTTTAGGGTCTTATTTTCCTTATTTCTTATTGGAAACTGACATATTTAATATGGATCTTGCAGGCATTTCAGCAAGTACCTACAATTAACATATGTTTTTATGATGATCTAACATGGATCTTGCGGCTACTTTTTAGAATAGCCTCATTGAGGGGATTTTAACAAGTACCTACAACATACGTTTTTATTGAGAAATAAGATAAATTATCCCCAAATTATCCTCAGCACTCCTTGTCTGAAGTTGTGTAGATGAAGAAAAAAAACTGCACCTTTCAACTACTTCATTGCTAAGATTTTGCTAAAAAATATAAGTACATGTACAGACCTGGTGACAAATGTCCCGCAATAAAAACTGGCAGTATTTTACTTCAAGTAGTGAAAACCTAGCAAAAAGAGTCATTGTTGGAACAGGATCTAGGAAAAATGTAATATTGAATTAACTATTAAAATCCTGTATTTTGTGTGAACAGTACCCACAAGTAAAGTCAAAGTTGCTTTGATTTTACTGAAGGGGAATATGAACGCCTAGCATATTTTCTGACATTTTTCAAAGGGAGACAACTTTCAGGACTTTCTGTTCACTTTTCTATAGGATCAGTCCCTCCGAAAAAGGGTTTTACTCTTAAAGGAAAGAATTTGCTCCTCAGGAGCAAATTCTTTGAGCAAATTCTTTCCTTCAAGAGTTGACTGCTATTACATGGGAGACAAAAATACTTTTGTAGGAGTTGCCTCCCCTGAAGGTGTATCCATTCCCCTTAAGATTAAGGGGACTGTTCACACAAAATACAGGATGTTATTAGTGATATAGCTATGATATTACTGTTCACAAAAAATAGAGAATTTTAATGGCATGTTTAAGTTATGCCTTGAGAAAAGAAAAAGATCTACTAAAGACAGAAGAATGATAATCTTGTACATGATTGCAGTCTGATCGGAGCTATGGGTAGCTGTTCATTCAGTGTAAACCAGAGGCTTCGATAGAAAATACCGGGTGCAAATTTTGCCTGTTTTTACAAGGGAGATAATTTATGACCACCGTATTTATTCTTACATATTCGGACAGACGGGCCTGAGCAAACTGTGTGGACCCAGATGAGACGCCGCAGAATGCGGCATCTCATCTGGGTCTACACTGTTTGCCGTTCATCCAGCTATTTTTAGTCACAACAGAAGGTAGTAAACTGTTATTCACATTTTAGAACAAGTATGGTTAAGGAGATGAGGTGTCCGAATATTCAGGGGAGATACGGTGCATGATTGTATGCTTTCTTCTGCACCCAGGAGAGATCTCGGTGTAACGCTCTCTAAAGTTATGTATCAAAAACAGGCAGGACAGTCAGGCTCGGGACCTTGGGCCTTCACTGTCCATGTTAATTGATTTGATGTTATTTGCTCTTGTACATAATGTAAAGTGCATTTTACATTTCATTCAGTCACATGAGCTTTAGTAGCTTTATGTCCATTTGAGCAGACAATATAACTATTTCATTGATTTTATAAACAGGGCTTGGCATTTCCTTCAAACTGTCTTGAGTTGTAATGAAATGTCAAGCCATATTTTAAAGTACAAAACACTACCATATTTTCTATTGTGCAATGTTACTAGGTGTTTTATTGGTTAAAAGCAAGCTTGCAAAAGAGAACTGTGTTGCACAATTGATTGTTTCCATGACACTAGAACAGCAGAGAGCTGTAGTGGTGAAAATGAAAGGTTCACACATTCTTAATCTGTTCAATAGCTAATCTGTGATTCATTTTATTTGTTAATTTTATATGCAAGCTGTTTCTGTTATGACTAATTCTTACCATTGCAACAGATAAGGTGGCTATTTAGTGATAATCGAAGGATAATTTATTTCTGATTTCTCCATATAAACCAATGTTGTGGATATTCACTAGAACTGCCTTGGCAGTTCTAGTGAATATCCGCAACATAGGTTTTTATGGAGACATGACAAAAATTATTACTTAACCATTATCTTGCTGAATATTCATTTAAGCCACACCCATTTCTGTCTATCAACCAATCAAATTACTTGATGTAATTTATTGCCACAAATTCATAAACTGAATGCCAAACAGTGTAGATCCTGATCAGATAGCTTCTTCAGAAGCCATCTGATCTGGATCTACACTGTTTCCAAAGATAGGGGTTGTCGTGAACAGCAAGATAAGGGTTAATTATCACCAACTACCCACCTAATTACTATAGTTTTCCTAAGTCACGGGGAATCTAGCAAATGTCCAGTCCTTTGTTGGGTCTGTATGATTGGCTATGCTGAATTATGTGTAGATAGTATATGTGAGAAAAATTCTATCACATTTTGAAATACACATCACCAAGTCATGAGGCATTATGATGCCGATTAATGGATACTTTCTGAATCTTCTTTGAAATAATGGAATGTTGTGTGTACTCATTAGAATTGCCTCGAGGAGATTCCAATGAGTACACATAACAAATCTTTTCATGGATACTTTCTGGATCTTCTTTGAAATAATGGAATGTTGTGTGTACTCTTTAGAATCGCCTCGAGGTGATTCCAGTGAGTACACATAACAAATCTTTTCGCGGATACTTTCTGGATCTTCTTTGAAATAATGGAATGTTGTGTGTACTCATTAGAATCGCCACGAGTTGATTCTAATGAGGACAAATAACAAACCTTTTCATGGGGAAGAATGCTTTAGGGATTCTGAGCATTGAGGTTTTATTGTAACCTACAGATTTTTATATATATACAGTTAACCCTTATCCTGCTGAATACTTAATTTTGCCACACCCATTTCTGACTATCAGTCTATCAAATTACTTCATATTATAGTCATTTAAATTTTCGAACTGCTTGACAGTGAAAGTCCTGATCAGATGGTTTCCTCAGAAGTCATCTGATCTGAGTCTACACTGTTTTCAAAGTTAGGGGTTGTCGTGTTCAGCGGGCTGAGAGTTGAAGGCTATTTTATGTCCAGAATTGTGCTACAGTAAAGAGGTGGTGTCTTTAATCTGGGCTAGAGTTAATTCAAGTGTGTGTTTCTTAAACTTCTGGTGCTCTTTTTCTTTTATTCTTACATTTTTATAATGATGAGTTCAAATTGTTTTATATTTGATTTTAATTTTAATGCAGATATCTGAAATTTATATCAAATTTTGTTACTTTTAACCCTTTAAGCACCCATCAGTACTACCAGATGACATTTTCCTTATTTTGTATTTTTCTGGGAAAATAAGACTTGACCTTTCCTGTAAATAAATACTAAATGTCAAGTCCTAATTTGTCTGAAAAAAAAAATCAGAATAAAAACCTAGATTGTCAGCTGTTCTGGAATTTTCCATAGTGCTTCATATGGGTTGATATATTTGTTTGCTTTGTTTGTACAGACTTCAAGTCTAGAAAAATGTCTATGAATTCATTTGATTTTCATTTCATTATTTTCATCAGTGAATGAACCTGTAATGATTTTTAAGCAATCATTCTTTGAAACAAGAGGTGGAGAGACTTTCGTGTCTGTGACAATTAAAACTGTAATTCTGCTTTCAGTTCTGCCTGATTAGATTTTTTTCCCTAGAAAACATGGGAATTGTTGGATAATAATTACAAAAATAATATCAGTTTTGAGGTATATGTTTGACAGCAATACATGTGTATATGTTGTAAAGTTATAATAATGCAGTAATTGTAAGAAAAAAACGTCATGGCCTTGTGTTGTTCAAATCTGTGAAAAATAAAAAGTGACCAAATTTGTGCAATTTAATCGAGATCAAAATCCATTTACTCATTTTGGTTCATCAATAAATATGAAAATCAAGAAAACTAGTGGGATTTATGTTAAAATGGTGTTGAATCAGCCCTTTACCATTGTCCTGCTGAACATGACAACCCTATCTTTGCAGACAGTGTAGAACAGATCAGATGGCATCTGATCAGGATCTGCATGTTTGTCATTCTATTTGTGAACTGAAAGAATACATTATATCAAGCAATTTGATTGCTTGATAGTCAGAAATGGGTGTGGCAAAATTGATTCATTCAGCAGGACAAGCATTTAAGCATGATTCAATATTTGATTGTTGCTATGCCTTTGAATCATGTGTCATATTTAATTATTAATAAACCCTGTGGGAATGCCTATCCTGGCCAGTATAAGTCTTTGATGTTCAAAAACTTCTTTTGATTTGTTATGTAGTTCCTCTATAGTATTGCTTGTCAAGCTAGCATGTTACAGGTTATGATGAAAATTGAAATCAGATGAAGTATAATGATTACATGTGACTGCAATATAATATTGTCTTCAATATCTGTGACATTTTTGAGATGCTTCAAATATAGGCTGTTAGTGTTTGTTAGGTCCTTCCAAGGAATACCCACAATCATTGTTTTGAAATGGAAATAACAGAAGTAATACAGTAAAATTCCTACATTAAGACCACCTTTTGGACTGTTCAAAAGTGGTCTTTAAGACCACTTTTGAACAGTCCCAAAGGTGGTCTCTTACTAGCAGACACTGTATATTGATGACACAAAGAAAAACTGAAACATTTCCAGTATGTTTTGAAACGAAGAATTTAGTCTCAATTTAGGTGGTCTTTACAGCGTAAATATTTTCCTACCGTGTTCATTGCACAGTCACGTTAACGTGATGGCGGTATTCAGTCTTTTCCAGGGTATTTGACAAAAGTTTAATCGAGGTCAGTGTTGTTGAATTGGACAAAGTCTTTATAAGATTGATTCTGTTGAAATTGCCTGGGGGACTCACTGACATGCTAGTTACTTGCCTATTTCACTTCAGGGTCCAGTTGTTCAAAAATAGCTGTGTCGTAAGTTAATATATCCTTAAAACATTTGCTATTATTTTTGCTGAAAAATGTGAGTAGCTTTTGCATTTGCAAAAGCTACTCACATTTTTCAGCAAAAATACAGGAGTATCAGATATTGTACTTGTTAGAACAGTTAACGAGCTCGTTAAGCTAACAATGCTTTGAACAACTGCGCCCAGGTGTTCAGAAAGCCAGGGATGCTACCTCAAATGGATCTAGAGATCTGGTATATGTGTGAAACTTTGTGTTTTAACCCTTGTCCTGCTAATCCCGGATATGCCTTATCTTTGAAACAATGTAGATCCAGCTCAGATGGCTTCTGAAGAAGCCATCTGATCAGGATCTACATTGTTTGTCGTTCAGATTGTGAATTTGTTGCAATAATTTTCATCAAGTAATCTGATTGGTAGATAATCGATAGTGGGTGTGGCATATATGAATATTCAGCAGAACAAGGGTTAAAGTTCTATATTACTGAGGAAGCTCAGAATATTTGTAAATACATGTACTGTGAATTATCATGTTGAAAACTTCGCAAATACTTGTACATTGTGCTTTTAGTTTGCTGTTGAAAGTATCTTATCAGGTTTATAGCTATTGGAGAAAAGTTTAAGATTTTAAATCGGCGGAAATACACAAACCAGTGCACCTGTACTTTTACATGTAATTGTTTAAGAGTCCGTTCAAGTAAACCTTAATTCTTAAGTAATAAGACCATGCCTCTTAACAATTACAAGTTCTCGTACACTGAGAATGATGATTTTAGTTCTTTTTAGTTAGTATAGAGGGTCTTTTTGAAGACTGTTTCACCCTCTGAAAATAAAGCCTATTATTATCACAATTATTTATTATTTTGTTGAATGCTTATATCCTGTTTGAATTTTATACATTTTATATAAGTGTGATTGTTAAAATAATGAAGGGCTCCAGATAAGACAGATTTTGGTCAAATATTTAGTTGGAAAATTAGAAAATGTTTGTGCAACATTATGATAACATATCTGTGAGGCAGTGTGCATCTTTACATATCTCAAAAACCGACATTTTTCTTTGAAAATTTGTGTTATTTCTTATTTTTGCTCCAAACGTAGGTTGAGAGTGCCCGTTAGAACCGCCTCAATAAGACAGTTCTAATGAGTACCCACAAACTGTATCTTGGAGCAGAAATAAGAAAAATAATGTATACCCCCATAAACCCCCACATTTCTCCATATAATATAAATTGGGGTTTGGCGGGGTCTTTATTTCATGAACGCGTTGAACTGATGAGATCACATTTTGCATAGCTTCAGATGGCACAGTAAAAACATTTGTTGTGGGTGCTTGTTAGAATCGCCTCATTGAGGCGATTCTAACAAGTACCTACAACATATATGACAAGAAATAAGTAAAATTATCTCATATCTTCATTCTTGTTATTCCTCCTTAACTTCAGCTAGGTTTTTTGGTCTCATTCTAAGAAAAGGAAACTTTTCTAAATACAGTCGAACTTCAATGGCTCGAACACCTTTGGGACCTTGAAAATCTGTTCGAGACAGGGGTAGTTCGAGCCACTTAGGGGTACTGCCAGGAGGTATACGATATACTTTTGGACTTCTTTTCGGTGTTATATAATGAAAATGTATGCTGTGTGCAGTCATTAGAATCGCCTCATCGAGGCGATTCTAATGAGTACACACAGCATACATTTGCAAGTAAAAAGTCAAAAATCTCTTAAATTATCCCCACTATTTTCTATGTACAGGATATCTCTGGGTTCGACTCAGCCATGGTAAACGAGCCATTGGTGTTCGAGCCATCGAAGTTCTACTGTACCTCTTGTCTGGAGCTTGCTAGAAATGAGTTGTGTATGCTCATTAAAACTCATGGTGCCCAGTGTCATGTCTACTCAAATGTATGTTGCTGTGTCGTCTTCATAAGGTATTTATTTATATGTGCAATGGATACTGTTTGTAGGAAAAAATTATGAATATAATACAAGATTTACTCATTGTCTTCCTTTGATTGTCTTCCACACATAGTGCCAGAAAAGAAGTAGTAATTTGGACAATTTTAAGGGGAATGGGAACACCTGGCAGATTTTTTGGCCATTTTTCAAAGGGAGACAACTTTCGGAACTACTTGTTCGCTTCTGTATAAGCTCTGTCCCACAGAAATAGGGGTCAACTCTTAATTTGCTCTTCAAGCAAATTCTTTCCTTTAAGAGTTGACCCCTATTTATGTGGGAGACAAACATACTCTTGGAGGATTTGCCTCCCCAAGAAGGTGTTCCCATTCCCCTTAATTTGTCACAGAAACATAGGCTATGGGTACTTATAGGTTAGAATCACCTTGGTGAGGTAAGTTCTGCTTATCCTGCTGTTCATTACAACCCCTACCTTTGCAAACAATGTAGATCCAGATGAGATGGCTTCTGAAGAATTCTATCCTGTTGTTCATAACAACCCCTACCTTTGCAAACAATGTAGATCCAGATCAGTTTGTTTTAGAAGAAGCCTTATGTTGCTGTTCATAACAACCCCTACCTTTGCAAACAGTGTAAATCCAGATGAGATGGCTTCTGAAGAAGCCTTATCCTGCTGTTCACGACAACACCTACCTTTGCAATCAGTTTAGATCCAGATCAGATGGCTTCTGAAGAAGCCTTATCTTGCTGTTCATAACAACCCCTACCTTTGCAAACAATGTAGATCCAGATCAGATGGCTTCTGAAGAAGCCTTATCCTGCTGTTCACGTCAACCCTACCTTTGCAAACAATGTAGATCCAGATCAGATGGCTTCTGAAGAAGCCTTATCCTTCTGTTCACGTCAACCCTACCTTTGCAAACAATGTAGATCCAGATCAGATGGCTTCTGAAGAAGCCTTATCCTGCTGTTCACAACAACCCCCACCTTTGCAAACAGTGTAGATCCAGATCAGATGGCTTCTGAAGAAGCCTTATCCTGCTGTGCATGACAACACCTACCTTTGCAAACAGTGTAGATCCAGATCAGATGGCTTCTGAAGAAGCCTTATCCTGCTGTTCACAACAACCCCCACCTTTGCAAACAGTGTAGATCCAGATCAGATGGCTTCTGAAGAAGCCTTATCCTGCTGTTCAAGACAACCCCTACCTTTGCAAACAATGTAGATCCAGATCAGATGGCTTCTGATCTTGATCTTCATTGTTTGACATTCAGTTTGTGTTTTTTCAGCAATAAATTACATCAAGTAATCTGATTGGTTCGAAGTCAGAAATGGGTGTGGCTAACTTCATTATTCAGCAGGATAAGTGTTAATTATCCTTGTTACTCTTTATCTGCAGCTATTGAAAGCTCCATGGTGTAGTGGCTAAGCTGCATTTCATCCAAATTGTTGGTGGGAGGTAAGAATATAAGAATCTGATATGGGGTTCGGTTGTAGACGAGAGTTTCCAACCCGAGGGATGACCGTGCTGAGCGGAACGGAGGCTACGCCGAGGTTACGCTCAGCACATTCATCCAGAGGGTTGGAAACACCCATCTACAACAGAACCCCGTATGGGATTCTTTTTCTTGCACACCTCCGGTTAGTTTTGACAGCTCGCACATGTATATTGTTTACAAAATTAAAGTAGTGCGGAAGTAGTTCAGGCAGTTGAATAGAATTGAAGCGCATTTATGTAGTTGCCTGGGTCGGAACACCAGGGTCAGAACATAAATTTCTATCCCAGGATAAAATCACGGATTTCCTTGTCTGGTGTGCAAGAATGGCATGTCTGTGCAAATAAAACAAAAACAAGAGGGCCATGATGGCCCTGGATCGCTCACCTGATCCATAGGGTATCAAGTGGGCCCCTGGGAGAGCCATTATTGGCCCAGGCTATAATATGAAATCGGGCCAAAGGGCTAGGAGATGTTGCTTAAAGGTATTTCTATTTTTAGCTCTGGTGGCCATTTTGTTCAGCGGAGCAGAACCATTTTATCAATTTCGGTAGAGGGTCATCCAAGAAACATTTCAGTGAAATTATTTTGACATCGGGCCAAAGGGCTAGGAGGAGATGTCGTTTACAGGTTTTTCTATTTTTAGCTCTGGCGGCCATTTTGTTCAGTGGAGCAGAACCATTTTAGCAATTTCTGTAAAGGGTCAGCCAAGGAACATTTCAGTGAAATAATTTTGAAATCAGGCCAAAGGGCTAGGAGGAGATGTCTTTTAAAGGTTTTTCTATTTTTAACTCTGGCGGCCATTTTTTTCAGCGGAGCGGAACCATTTTAGCAATTTTGGTAGAGGGTCATCCAAGGAACATGTCTGTGAAATTATTTTGAAATCGGGCCAAAGGACTAGGAGGAGATGTCGTTTAAAGGTTTTTCTATTTTTAGCTCTGGTGGCCATTTTGTTCTGCGGAGCGGAACCGTTTTAGCAATTTTGGTAGAGGGTCACCCAAGGAACATTTCTATGAAAGTATTTTGAAATCCATTCACTGGTTTAGGAGGAGATGTCATTTAAGTGAATTGTTGACGACGCACAACGCACACCGCACGACGGACAAAAGGCGATCACAATAGCTCACCTTGAGCACTTCGTGCTCAGGTGAGCTAAAAACTTGAAACATTGACAGTAACTGTTGATTCCTAAGAGATATGACTTTTCTGCCTCTGTCAATGTTTTTGAGCCTTTGACCTAATTTGAGTGATTGTGTTTGAATAGACTTCTCAGCTTCAAAACAAAGAAGTTTGTGAAAACATGAACTCTTGTACCTATGTTATGGGCCCTCCCATTTGTGATGGTTGGGCCCCTGCCCATCAAGGCTTGGGGAAATAGATTGGGCTGCATGGTGCTTCGACGCACAGCTGAAACGGACAGCATGTGTACTGGTAAACCACTAAGGTCTAAGCCTGCCCAGGCAAAGTGGTGCGAGTCGGACCGTTCCTGCCAGCTCCCGCCCATCGGGGCTGGAAGAAATAGATGGGCTGCATGATGCTTCCACGCAGAGCTGAAACCAACCGGCACAAGAGTACTGGTAAAGCGCTTAGAGGGTCTAAACCTGCCCAGGCAAAGCGATACGAATTGGAGCATCCATATTTATAAACCCTATTGGTTCCATTGGGTGGCAGGGCTTGAGATGTCATTTCATCGCGATATCGGGTAAAAGTCCCACAAAATTGAAAGCAACATCTCCAAAATGACCTTTAAAGTGTTGACGGGGATGTTAAACCTCAAACAAACTTACAGACCGTCCCTGCATATAAACCCTATTGGTTTGTTTGGGCAATAGGGCTCAAGATGTCATTTCAGCTCAATGTCCCACCAAATTGGGAGTGACGTCTCAAAAATGACCTAAAAATAGTGTTGATGAGACGTAAAACCTAAATTCAAACAAACAAAATTTGTGATGGTTGATGCCACCATGGCAGAGAGGTCTAGAGCATTAGTTTTACTTGATCACTAGCATTTCACCAGAGTGTCAAGCCACATAAGAAAACAACTATGTGACTGGAGTGGGTTGTTGAGTCACTAACCTCCCTCTGGTAATATCGACTTTTGTCAAGCCTGCCTAATGGAGCCAGTTTTCCAGCCAGTCTTCCAGCTGTCAGCCGAGTGTCCAGGGTTCTCTTCAGGACGGTTTTTTGGGAGCTGAAGCATCTTGTCCTGTTGAATGACGATAACCCCAACCTTTTCAGTGTACATCCAGATCAGATGGCTACTGAAGAAACCAACTGATCAGGACTTAACCTCATTCAGACTGCAAATTAACACTTATCTTGCTGAATATTCATTTAAGCCACACCCATTTCTGTCTATCAACCAATCAAATTACTTGCTGTAATTTATTGCTACAAATTCATAAACTGAATGTCAGTGTAGATCCTGATCAGATGGCTTCTTCAGAAGCCATCTGATCTGGATCTTCACTGTTTGCAAAGATAGGGGTTGTCGTGAACAGCAAGATAAGGGTTAAATGAATGCATTATATCAATTTGAATTTTTGATACACAAATATGGTTGTGGCAAAATTAGTTCATTCAGCAAAAGACTGGTTAATGCAGTGCCCTATGAAGAACCTTGTTGTTTGCTCCCTTGTCCTGCTGAATAAATTAGTTTTGCCACACACATTACTATCAACCAATCAAACTATTTGATGTAATATATTCCTTCAAATATGCATACAATGATCCTGATCAGATGGCTTCTGGATGGTCGTATGCCTTCTCCAGAAGCTGTCTGATCTGGAGCAGGTAGGGGTTGTCTTGGGCAGCAGAACAAGGGTTCAAAATCTGGTTAACCCTTGTCCTGCTGATCCCGGATATGCCTTATCTTTGAAACAATGTAGATCCAGATCAGATGGCTTCTGACGAAGCCATCTGATCAGGATCTACATTGTTTGCCAGTCTGATTGTGAATTTTTTGCAATTATTTGCATCAAATAATCTGATTGGTTGATAATCAGTAGTGGGAGTGGCATATATGAATATTCAGCAGGACAAGGGTTAAAATCTATGGCAAAACTAGCACCCTGCATTTTCAAAATTTTTGTCATGCCTGCTTTTGGCATGCCACACCACCGTTTTCCCTTTGTTGTTTATTTGTCAGAAATCAACAACTACATGTCCTAAGTTTAGCCCTAATGTTCAGATCAAATAGTTGGCCCCCAAAGGCAACATGCCGTCTGAGGAATGCTTATTTCTAACATTGAGTCTCGAAATATCATGTAAATTGACTGATAGGCAGACAAATTATTTCTTACATAAGTCTTGAAAATTTCATTTGTATTGTCTGATTGGCAGACAATTTGCTTTAGTTTCTGAGAAAATGAATGTATGCTCCAGAAGTTTTCTTGGCACTTTTAAGAGTCAAGTACCCTTTACTGGCCTTAAAGTTGCTTCTCTGTATCCATGAAAAGGTGAGATCCAGGGTTTTGAAAGTAGACATTCATCAGTCCAGAAGAAAGCCACCTTTCAAAAAATGGACTCACCAGCCTTGCCTATCCTAACGAAATGCCTCTTTCTGGTGTCCAACAATTACCACTAGAATTTGTTTTTCTACAAAAACACAGAAATCTCCCCCTTTTTGACCTCTAAGTATGACCTTGACATTGGAGGTATCTTGTGTGCAACACATCATCTAATGAAGATGAACATTTCTGCAAAGTAACTTTAAAAAGTTCATAGAGAAATAAGAAAGTTATTGACCGTACACAAAAAAAGCCCTTTTTTACCTTTGACCACTAAGTATGGCCTTGACCTTAGAGGTACAACACATTGTCTCATGATGGTTAACATTTCTGCCAAGTAATTTCAAAATCCATCAAAGAATAAGAAAGTTATTGACTGTACACAAAAAGGCCCCTTTTCTGATCTTTGACCTCGAGCTAAGACTTTGACATTGCAGGTATGGACCTTGGTCTTGCACACGACTCATCGTCTAATGAAGGTGAGCATTTCTGCAAGGTTACTTTCAAAAGTCCATCAAGAAATAAAAAATGTTATTGACTGGACACAAAAAAGACTTTTTTTTTCACTTTGACCTCTTAGTATGACCTTGACCTTGGAAGTAACAACCTGGGTCTAGCGTGCAACACATCGTCTCATGATGGTTAACATTTCGGCCAAGTAATTTCACAATCTATCCAGGAATAAGAAAGTTATTGACTGAACACTAAAAAAGGCCCCTTTTTTACCTTTGACCTTAGTATGACCTTGACCTTTGCGGTACCAACATGGGTCATGCAAGAGACACATTGTCTCATTATGGTTAACATTTCTGCCAAGTAATTTCAAAATCCATCTACAAATAAAAAAGTTATTGACCAAACGCAAACAAAGACCCCTTTTTTGACTCTAAGTATGACCTTGATCTTTGAGGTACCAACCTTGGTCATGCACACTCCACATCGTCTAATGGTGGTTAACATTTCCGCCAAGTAATTTCAAAATCCATCCAAAAATAAGGAAGTTATTGACTGAACACACCCCTTTTTCTACAGTTAACCTCTATGTATGACCTTGACCTTTGAGGTACCAAACTGGGTCATGCGCGCAACACGTCATCTCATGATAGTTAACATTTCTGCCAAGTAATTTCAAATTCTATCTAAAAATAAGGAAGTTATTGACAAAACACGAAAAAAAGGCCCCTTTTTTACCTTTGACCTCCAAGTATGACCTTGACCTTTGAGGTACCAACCTGTGTCATGCACGCAACACATCGTCTCATGGTGGTTTACATTTCTGCCAAGTAATTTCAAAATCCATCTAAAAATAAGAATGTTATTGACCAAACACGAAAAAAGGCCCCTTTTTTACCTTTGACCTCTAAGTATGACCTTGACCTTTGAGGTACCATCCTGTGTCATGTGCGCCACACATTGTCTCATGGTGGTTAATATTTTTGCCAAGTTATTTCAAAATCCATCTGAAAATAATAAAGTTATTGACCGGACATGATTTGCCCATACATATATACATACCAACAAACTCTCAAGGGAGATAACTCAAAAAGTATAAATGCGAGAGTTATAGTTCTTGCGTGCTGCACATCGTCTTATATTGATTAATATTTAATGAAGTTTCGTGAAGATAGCTTGAACGGTTTTTAAGATATAGATCGGACACAAATTTGTGACAGACGGACAAACAGATGGACAGACAGACGCACGGGGGAAAACAATATGTCCCTCCGAAAAAAAAAATTTCGGGGGAAGACATAATTATCCCTTTAGATGCCAAGGAAAACTGCATCTGAAAATGTCTGCTTTTGTCGTCTGCTGAATCTTCTTGCAAACTTTTAAAAAGTATTTTTTGCATACAGGCAAACAGTGTGGACCCAGATCAGACTGCTCCTAGAGGAGCAGTCTGATCTGGGTTGATACTGTTTACAAAAATGACTTTTAAAGTCACCAGCAGAAGACAACTGCAGTGACCGGCGTCTAATGGGTTAAAATGGCATATGTTTAGGTTGTATGCTGCAGCTTTTTGCAAACTTTTAAAAGATATAAGATATTTTTGCATGTAGGTAAATAGTGTGGAGCCTGATCAGACTGCTCCTAGAGGAACAGTCTGATCTGGTTCCACACGGTTTGCAACAATGACTTTAATTGAAACCAGCTGACAACAAGCAGACGACAATCAGATTAAGGGTTTTAAAACAAGCAAAAGTGAACTTAACCCTTATCCTGCTGAATAATCAATTTAGCCACACCGATTTCTGACTTCGAACCAATCAGATTACTTATTCCAACAAATTTACAAATTGAATGTCAAAGAGTGTAGATAATGATCAGATGGCTTCTTCTGGATCTGTCGTGTTCAGGATAAGGTTAATACTGGGAGTAAATTTTTGGATATTAACCCTTATCTTGCTGTTCACGACAACCCCTATATTTGGAAACAGTGTAGATCCAGATCAGATGGCTTCTGAAGAAGCCATCTGATCAGGATCTACACTGTTTGACATGAAGTTTATGAATTTGTAGCAATAAATTACATCAAGTAATTTGATTGGTTGATAGACAGAAATGGGTGTGGCTTGAATGAATATTCAGCAAGAGAAGGGTTAAAGAAGATATAAGACTACTAAGACAGACAATTTTAATGACAGAACTCGGGTACTGCAGAATAAATTACCACTCATAACAATGAGGACAAAGGAGATAGTGACATATTACACATGTACTGTCATAATTATCTGGGGACTCCATATGACTTCAAGGTCTGTCACTGCTGTGGTTCAAATATCACTTCAGTCTCCAAGACAAATTCAGCATCAAAATATTTGGGTAAATTTATTCAAAACTACCATGTCCGTAGTTCATATTTTGTTAAAATTTTGCAAAAAGAAAAAAGAAGATTTGCAAAATACCCAAATTCAATATTTGACATTTTACAAAGAACAAGCTTGTAAGAATGCTTTAACAAATGACCCCTAGTGTTCTCCCTTTTTAGGCACTGAATAAAAACATAAATTAGCTTACATGAAAATGCATTTTCTATAATTTTAACATGCCTGCCATCTGGCATAGACTTGTACATTTTCTAAAAGACTGCTCCTATTTTTAGCTCACCTGAGCCGAAGGCTCATGTGAGGTATTAGTATACCACGAGCCGGCGTCCGTCGTCGTCGTCCGTCGTCCACACTTTCAAAGAAGTATATCTCCGGAACCAGTGGGCCAATCTTGATCAAATTTCATGTGAAGCATTATCAGGTAGGGGGAAAGGCTGCATACTGTTTTCGGGCAGATCGGATTGGAACTCTGGTTGCCATGGCAACAAATAGCTCCCATAGACTTAACATAGGAAAAAGTTTGTCATCACTCTAGCTCCGTCAATTTTTTTCTGATTGTCTTCATTCTTGCAGATAACGAGGACAGGCATGAAATCTCGATCAAGTTCGATTTTGGGCTGAATCGGATTATTCACTCAGGAGTTACGTGCCCTTGAGCGTTGAAAAAATTGCCTATTGACTTAACATGGGGAGAATGTTGTCATCACCGTAGCTGCTTCAATTATTTTCAGATTGGCTTTATTCTTGCAGATAACCAGCACAGCCATGAAATCTCGGTCAAGTTCGATGACTGGCAGAATCGGATCATTCACTTAGGAGTTACCTGCCCTTGTGTGTTTTTGCATTAGGGTTAATGGGAATTAGGAAAAAGCTTGTCATCACTCTAGCTCCGTCAATTTTTTTCTGATCGACTTCATTCTTGCAGATAACGAGGACAGGCATGAAATCTCGATCAAATTCGATTTTGGGCTGAATCGGATTATTCACTCAGGAGTTACGTGCCCTTGAGCGTTGAAAAAATTGCCTATTGACTTAACATGGGGAGAATGTTGTCATCACCCTAGCTGCTTCAATTATTTTCAGATTGGCTTTATTCTTGCAGATAACCAGCACAGCCATGAAATCTGGGTCAAGTTCTATAACTGGCAGAATCGGATCATTCACTTAGGAGTTACCTGCCCTTGTGTGTTTTTGCATTAGGGTTAATGGGAATTTCAAAAATGTATATCTTAAAGACTACTTGGCCAACTTTGATCAAATTTCATGTGTCGCATTATTGGGCAAGTGGAAAGGCTTCATTAGGTTTTCAGGCAGATCTGAGTGGAACTCTGGTTGCCATGGCAACATCTAGCTCCCATAGACTTCACATAGGAAAAAACTTGTCATCACTCTAGCTCCGTCAATTTTTTAGCTCACCTGAGCCGAAGGCTCATGTGAGGTATTAGTATACCACGAGCTGGCGTCCGTCGTCCGTCGTCTTCGTCCGTCGTCGTCGTCCACACTTTCAAAGAAGTATATCTCCGGAACCAGTGGGCCAATCTTGATCAAATTTCATGTGAAGCATTATCAGGTAGGGGGAAAGGCTGCATACTGTTTTCGGGCAGATCGGATTGGAACTCTGGTTGCCATGGCAACAAATAGCTCCCATAGACTTAACATAGGAAAAAGTTTGTCATCACTCTAGCTCCGTCAATTTTTTTCTGATTGTCTTCATTCTTGCAGATAACGAGGACAGGCATGAAATCTCAATCAAGTTCGATTTTGGGCTGAATCGGATTATTCACTCAGGAGTTACGTGCCCTTGAGCGTTGAAAAAATTGCCTATTGACTTAACATGGGGAGAATGTTGTCATCACCGTAGCTGCTTCAATTATTAGCTCACCTGAGCCGAAGGCTCATGTGAGGTATTAGTAAACTTTCAACGAAGTATATCTCTGGAACCAGTGGGCCGGCCTTGATCAAATTTCCTATGAGCCATCATCAGGTAGGGGGAAAGGCTGTATTAGGTTTTCGTGCAGATCGGATGAGAACTCTGGTTGCCACAGCAACAAAGAGCTCCCATAGGCTTAACATAGGAAAAAGCTTGTCATCACTCTAGCTCCGTCAATTTTTTTCTGATCGACTTCATTCTTGCAGATAAGGAGGACAGGCATGAAATCTCGATCAAGTTCAATTTTGGGCTGAATCGGATTATTCACTCAGGAGTTACGTGCCCTTGAGCGTTCTTAACATAGGAAAAAGCTTGTCATCACTCTAGCTCCGTCAATTTTTTTCTGATCGACTTCATTCTTGCAGATAACGAGGACAGGCATGAAATCTCGATCAAGTTCGATTTTGGGCTGAATCGGATTATTCACTCAGGAGTTACGTGCCCTTGAGCGTTGAAAAAATTGCCTATTGACTTAACATGGGGAGAATGTTGTCATCACCGTAGCTGCTTCAATTATTTTCAGATTGGCTTTATTCTTGCAGATAACCAGCACAGCCATGAAATCTCGGTCAAGTTCGATAACTGGCAGAATCGGATCATTCACTTAGGAGTTACCTGCCCTTGTGTGTTTTTGCATTAGGGTTAATGGGAATTTCAAAAATGTATATCTTAAAGACTACTTGGCCAACTTTGATCAAATTTCATGTGTCGCATTATTGGGCAAGTGGAAAGGCTTCATTAGGTTTTCAGGCAGATCTGAGTGGAACTCTGGTTGCCATGGCAACATCTAGCTCCCATAGACTTCACATAGGGAAAAGCTTGTCATCACTCTAGCTCCGTCAATTTTTTTCGGTCAAGTTCGATTTTGGGCTGAATCGGATTATTTGCCTTGGAGTTACCTGCCCTTGAGCATAAAAAAATACGTTGTGACCACGATAGCAACTTTATTTTTATTCAGATCAGCTTCAAACTTGCAGGTATGGTGGACAGGCATAAAATCTCAGTTAAGTTCGAATCGGAATATTGACCTCGGAGTTACATGACCTTGAGCAACAAAAAATTTGCCCATAGACTTTACATAGGGAAAATGTTGTGACTACGATAGCGACTTGAATTTTTTTCAGATCAGCTTCAAACTTGCAGGTAACGAGGACAGACATAAAATCTCGGTTAAGTTCGATTTTGGGCCGAATCGGATTATTTGCCTTGGAGTTACCTGCCCTTGAGCATAAAAAAATATGTTGTGACCACGATAGCAACTTTATTTTTATTCATATCAGCTTCAAACCTGCAGGTAACGAGGACAGGCATAAAATCTCGGTTAAGTTCAATTTTGGGCCGAATCGGAATATTGACCTCGGAGTTACGTGACCTTGAGCGACAAAAAATTTGCCCATAGACTTAATTAGGGAAAATGTTGCGACTACGATAGCGACTTGAATTTTTTTCAGATCAGCTTCAAACTTGCAGGTAACGAGGAGAGACATAAAATCTCAGTTAAGTTCGATTTTGGGCCGAATCGGAATATTTGCCTTGGAGTTACCTGCCCTTGAGCATAAAAAAATACGTTGTGACCACGATAGCAACTTTATTTTTATTCATATCAGCTTCAAACTTGCAGGTAACGAGGACAGGCATAAAATCTCGGTTAAGTTCGATTTTGGGCCGAATCGGAATATTGACCTCGGAGTTACGTGACCTTGAGAGACAAAAAAATTTGCCCATAGACTTAACGTAGGGAAAATGTTGTGACAGAAATAGCGTCTTGAATTTTTAGCTCACCTGAGCCAAAGGCTCCAGTGAGCTGATAGTATACCAAGGCTCCGGAGTCCGTCGTCTGTCGTCCGTCCATCCGTCGTCCACACTTTCAATGAAGCATATCTCAGAAGGCAGTCGACCAATCTTGTTTAAATTTTATGTGTAGCACCATTGGGCAAGGGGAAAGGCTGCATTAGGTTTTGGAGCTAGTCTGGTTCATTTGTTTCTTCATTCTTCTTTCTCTCGATATAGAGATAATAGACCAATGTTAAATTTTTAATCAATATTCAGCAGGTTAAAGGTTAAACCATTTCAGAGTGGCAAACCAGACATTGGCAAATAGTGCAGGCCCAGAATGTGTCATCTGATCAGGGCCTTCAATGTTTGCAAAAACATCAGCCATTTTAACCTTTAACCTGCTGAATATTCAATTAAGCCACACTCATTTCTGACTTTGAACCAATCAGATTACTTGATGCAGCTTATTTCTACATATTCATATACTGAATGTCAAACTGTGTAGATCCTGATCAGATGGCTTCTTCAGAAGCCATCTGATCTGGATCTACACTGTTTGCAAAGATAGGGCTTGTCGCCTACAGCAGGGTAAAGGTTAAACTGAATTTCAAAAAACAAAACTCAACCTGACATGGTTGCCTGCTGTATAAAGTGAGGCAGATTCTTTTCAGCTGAAAATGGGTTGAGTAGAATGTTTTAAATCAACCCTTTCACTCCCAAGTTCCTCAAGTGAGAGTTACTTTCTTTGAAAATTTGGCGCTTTCATACTATTAAATAGGTGGTTCAATCTATAATCATTAGTTGGAGGCAAGCAGTGTAGATCCTGATGAGAAGTTCATTATGAGCCCATTCAAGATTATTTTACTTATGTTGAACTGATCGTTAATCAGATGTTAGCAAGAATTGGAGTCCATCAGCAAAAAACGAGTTTTCGTAGCAGAACTTGGCACAAGACCTGAGCGAGGCTTGAACCCACAATACTGAGACCTAATGATCACACACTAGGCCACAGAGGCCCACAAACTGTCTATAAATGACTAAATGAGCCAGGCCACTATATACCTGTTTGAAAAAGTGTGGTGAGCTTCATAGGAGATCAAGCAATCCACAGGACACACAAAAATTGCTCTGTAGGTAATCTGCGTCTTTATTGGGCAGCAAGAAAACAGGTACCAGAGGTTTCTAATTTTTGTTTGCAATGAGGTTTTACATTGTTTGTTTGTATTGGAGTTTAATGGCCCAGTCAACACTATTTTAGGTCATTTTTGAGCCGGTCAATTTACTTATCCACACTTTTCCTAGACAGGCTTATATGTATTTTAACCAGCACAGTGCACATTCTATCGCCAGAAACTGACAACTGCCCTTCTTGAAACAGCGGAAGGGAGAGAATGAACGTAGAGAAGATTTCATGATCAATCTCTACAAAAGAATGTTGCCGACCCTGGCAGGTATCGAACCGCGACCTCCTGATCACCAGTCAGATGCGCATCCGACTGAGCTACTGAGGCCGGCCTAGAGGTTTTACATCCACATCAGTACTATTTAGGTCATTTTGGAGACAAAGCTTCTGATTTTGTGGGACTTTTACAACATTCAGATGACATCTCAAGCTCTACCACCCAAAGAAACGTCAAGGGATGGTCTGACTTGCACCACTTTTCCTGGGTAGGCTTAGACCTTCTAGCTGTTTACCAGTACTCCAAAGTTTGGTTGGTTTCAGCTCTCCACAGAAGCACCATGCAGCCCAATATATTTCTTCAAGCCTGGATGGGGTTTCTAAAACTGGTTTTATGCACAACCCACTTGAACATGACAAATTAATCCTCTCCTGATTTCAGCAAGAAGTTTACCTGATTTGTTTGTACATATAAACCTCTATATAAAACCCTTCATTATATAGAGGATCTAACATGAGTGTTCATGCATTATTGAATTTATTAAATGAGTTGAGGAAAAGCTTCACTGAGCATTTTATCTCTTTTCCTCAACAAGTTCAATAAATTCAATAAAACCTGAGCACGAATGCAAGGTTCTATTTATCATATGACATTTAAAATGCAGTTTATTCATGATTTTTGTACAATAAAGTCATTATTCCACCATCAGTAAATGCGACGTCATTAAGGACGTCGTATGCGTAATATTATGTAATGTATCTAACTAATTTACATATTTAATCCACTAGTGGATTATGGATTTTAATACATGGCGTTACTGCGTTCTCAGACGCGATGTCGTATGATAAAACAAGACTTTTGGATATAACAAGGCTTAAAGATGGATCCCAAAAATGTATGGATTATACAGAAAATTGAGCATTAATGGTCATTTTTCTATATAATCTATACATTTTTATTTGGATATAACTGGTTTGTTTACCTATTAAACTCGACTTTGGACCAATAGTTTTATAAAGAGATTCTGTTTTGTTTTGATATTTGAGAACAAAACGAATGTCATGCTCAACTGATTTCTCATGAAAATGTTTTAATTACTCAACTGCTACCCTTATCCTGCTGAATAAATTAATCTTGCCACACCCATTTCCAACAACCAATCAAATTACTTGATTTAATGTATTTGTTAAATTCCCAGACTGTATAACAAACCAATGTAATTGCTGGGCCCATCAACCTAAATTACTAAGGGCCCTAAATGGGCTGGGGGTTCAGCGGCTCCCATGTGGGTCCAAGCAATGCACTGGTAGGGGTTCGGGGGAGGGGGCCCTAACCATACATGAAAAATTTGCACAAGTACTATTTACTATCCGACGTTCTGTCTTAAAATAACTGGATGAGTGGCAAACAGTTTAGACCTGATGAGCAGCACATTCTGTGATGTCTGTCTGGGTTTACACTGGTTGCTCAGGCTTGTCTGTCCGAAAACAAATGGTAAATATAGTATCACAGAATATGATGAAATCAATATCACGATGCCTCAGACTTGCTATCTCCACCAGACTCTTGGACACCAGAAGTCTCTGTGTCAGTAGCAGTTTCAGATTTATCATTTGATTCTGTACTGGTATTCTTAGAATCACCTCCGGCCCCCTGCTCTTGTACAGTTTCTGTGTCAGTTTTATCAACTGTTTTATCAACTGTCTCTACTTTATCTACAATTTTAACATCAGCAATAGACTCTTGTATAGAGACTGTGGTAATCTCAGCTTTCTGTGCCTGCTCTATCACTGTGGCAGTTGCTGGCTTCTGAAATAAAAAAGAAAATCAACTTAAATTTCACTGGATAATCCAGTAAAACGGATATACCTTGGCCAGGTTGTTCAAAGTATTGTTAGCTTAATGAGCTCATCAGTTGTCAAATTGTTAACTGTTCTAGCAAGTACAATATCTAATATTCTGTTTTTTTTTTTTTTTTTTTTTTTTTTTTGTTCTTTTTTGTTGCAAAAATGTGAGTAGCTTTTGCATCTACAAAGGGTACTTATATTTTTGCTAATATTTTTTAGCAAAAAAAATATGAGCATATTAACCATTACAAAAACACACCTGTGTGACTTTAATAGTGCATTCTTTCATATTTCCAAAATGGTTACTTTTCTGCTGAAGCAGTGTAATATTATTCTTATTTATACTCCAAACATAGGTTGTCTGCAGTGGTTAGAACCACGTCATTGAGGTGGTTCTAACGAATGCCTACAACCTATGTCTTGGAGCAGATAGAAAAATAGTACATACCCCCAAAACCCCCAGTTTTCTCTATAAAAATGGGGTTTAAAGGGTTGTTCATTGCACAGACTTGTTTTCGTGATGCACGATCAAAGTTTTTAACTTGTGACACCATTAGTTTTGAACAACTGAACCCTGAGAAAACTGTGTGTCACCGTCTTCTTTTTCTGTTTTGCAAGGTAGACAACTTATGCAACTTCATGTTTGCTTTCCTTTAATCTTTCCTCTTCAGTGTTTACTCTTAAAGGAATTAACTTGCTCTGCAGGTGCAAACTACTTCATTTTAAAATTGTTCCTATTAGTGCGACAAAAATATGCAAGAGTTCTCTCCCCTGAAGGTGTATACAAACACCTGGAAGATTCAAGTGATGACTGGTGTTTTAATGCCCATTTGCTGGGTATTTTTAAAGCAGACATCACTTTTCAAGTAGTTTTCTTATTTTTGCAAGAAAACAGGATTTGACATTTCATACAAATTGTCTCCATAGCAGACAATTTGCATGAAATGTCAAATCTTGTTTTCTTGGGAAAATAAAAAAAAAATATCAATAATTTGCCTTCTGCTGATTTAACCCAGAGGGTGGTAAAGGTTAACTTGAGCTGGCATATGTTGAAATGGTTCTTATGACACAAACAACTAGCCAAGTTTCATAAGGACATTGCTTATACCAACTCTTGTAAGAATCCTTCACAATCAGAACAAGAACTTTGTCTACATGATGACAAAGGTTCAGAAACACTTCTTGTGACATACTTTGTTTAAACAAGAATTCCGCCGAAGGCTATGTCGCGCCTGTGGGGGCGCAAAGTCATCGAGCCATGATATGTAGGTCAAGGTCAAACATAGATGCTTGCACAAAAGATTCCATTCTCAAATGCAAGCTTGTACTAAGTATCATTAATGAAGCTCTAATAATTCTTGAGAAATGAACTTAACCATAAGGGTGAACGCTAGGGTGGTCGCAATATTTTACAAAGTCAGTGAACCATGAAATTTAGGTCAAGGTCAAATATGGATGCTTGCATTTAAGTTGCCATCCCCAGATTCAAGTTTGCACCAAATATTAATGAAGCTCTTATAGTTCTTGAGAAATAAACTTGACCATTAGGGTGAACGCTAGGGTGGTCGCAATATTTTACAAAGTCAGTGAACCATGAAATATAGGTCAAGGTCAAATATGGATGCTTGCATTTAAGTTACCATACCCAGATACAAGTTTGTACCAAGTATCATTAATAAAGCTCTTATAGTTCTTGAGAAATAAACTTGACCATTAGGGTGAACGCTAGGGTGGTCGCAATATTTTACAAAGTCAGTGAACCATGAAATGTAGGTCAAGGTCAAATATGGATGCTTGCATATAAGTTGTCATCCCCAGATACAAGTTTGTACCAAGTATCATTAATGAAGCTCTTATAGTTCTTGAGAAATAAACTTGACCATTAGGGTGAACGCTAGGGTGGTCGCAAATGTTGATGCCTTGACGAACGGACGGACGGACGAACGAACGGACGGACGGAAAACCGGGCGCCTATATCGCGTCATGCTAATAGCAGGGGCGACAAAAAATGTTCATATTTACATTGCCAGTGCATACATGTGATATCTCCCGATTTCGTCGGGATATCCCGATTTCGACCCCATCTCCCGGTCTCCCGTCCGACGGCCCTAATCTCCCGACACGACAATTTTCCTATAGTAGTTTTCCGCCGACCGACCAATTTAGTGTTAACCACTGTAAAATACCTATGCGGTTAACCGTCAGTGTATTTACGCTAGGCGGTATGCAGGTAAATTGCAATACACACCTGCACAAGTATATTATCGCAATACGGTACCGGTAAATACAATTATTAAAATGCAACCCGCAAACAATGTGATAAAAAGCGAGAAATTCAATAAGGAAGAAATGTGATGTTTGCATACATTTATTACTGATCACCGATTTGCTCAAGTTGCCAACGCTATTAAACCGTTTACACCCGAGGCGGGCCCTATTGATAAGCCGACAATTAACAATGTGACAAGGTGTTAAAACTAGTCAATCAAGATATACCAGTTATAGCTTATTTAATCCCTTTGTAATTGACACGTGTAGACGCTAAATATTATTCCCGCCAAAACAGAGCAAAGCAGACGCTGTTTTTTTTTCTACGCGTCTGTAAACCGTTATTCTTTTATTAATCATAGAACTGGGTAATTACTAAGTGACATTTTCTATTTAAACCCGACAAAAATATTTTTGCCGTTTTTAACGGAAGAAAGAAATATACCCCACGTGACACCAATGAAAATTCGTGCATGCTTTTTGGCCTTTGACAGGTGAACGCGCTAAATATTTTTCCCACCAAAACAGAGCAGAGCAGACGCTGGTATTTTCTAAGCATCTGTATGTAGTTTTTCATTTATTAATAAACATAGAACCGGAGTTTTGCAGGGTGAAATTTTCTATTCAAACCTGTTTCATTTTTAGCTTGCGAAAAAAAATATTTTTGCCGTGTTTTTAATGGATCTTTTATGAAAAAAATATGCCCCCAAGTTAAATCAATAAAAATCATGCATGCTTATTAGTTCGGACTAAGTTCCGAGGCACGTTTTGGGGATGATAAGAGAAGGGGTGTAAGAGTATGAGTAATTTTTTGCTATGCGGGTATTCTGAACGTTTTTTTCTGCCAGGTGCTAGGTGGGTATTTAACACCGATCTATTGGTCAGTGCTTGTTCTTTGATCGTTCTTCCGAGAAATTGTCTCTATTAAAATACAAAATGGAAGTTTGTCGTCTGCTGCTTTCTTTTTCCAAGCTTTTATAACATATTTTTGCAGAAAGGCAAACAGTGTGGACCGTAATCAGAATGCTCTGCAGTCTGATCTGGGCCCAAACTGTTTTCAAAAAAGATTTTTAATGCAGATGACAAAGCAGACAACAATTGTCGTGTTGGCATGTTATGGGTGAAAAAGTGCTTCAGAGGTAAATTTTAACCAAAAATAACATCACTTTTTACCGCGGAAAAATCTCCCGATTTGGGACCCCAATCTCCCTATCAGAAAATCAAAATCTCCCTATTTCGGTCCAAGAAAATATCACATGTATGCCAGTGCATTTACTGAAAACGCCTGTAGTTAACTTCTGGGAAGAATGTTGTTCATATTTCAATGAATAAATTGACCCGGGCTACGTCAGTGATGTTAAAATAAACAATGGCTCTCTTCAATATGTTTAATCTATGGCAATGTAATGGCGCCAACGACGCTGTTCAGCTGTCAATAGGAAAACTGTGTGCAGCTGTTTTCTTTTTCATTTAAGCCATTCAACAGGATTTTTTCGTCATATGATGTGTTGAAAATAATGTAAATATAAGTAATAAACGTAATTTATTTAACGTTCATCGCATAATGAAGTTACTTTGCTCGTGATCCGATGTTGTTCATACTCTGATGAACGTTAAATAAATTACATTCATTTCTTAAATATACTCAATAACTTCATTAAAAGAAGTAAGAGCAATACTAATGCAGCCAGGTCTGATATCACATTTTGTTGCGATACTTCTACTATAAGTGGATGTTGGAAGCTAGGCATAACTCGAACCATCAAAGTCATGATCAGGGCCCAGCGATAGCATGTTTGAAGAGGGGTAACCGTACAGTGATTCATGTGAAAAAAATCACATTTACCATATTCTTGAACTCATTTAGACTTCTTCTCATGGCGTAAGCATCTTCACCATCAGCATAGTATTTCGGTTCTATCTCATTGATCCTGAAATAAGCAAAGGAACTCTTTCACATCATATTAACAAGTCCATGTAACGAATACCTTGCAGGTGTCATTTCAAAGATGAAACACGTACATTTTTGCGGTTTTTGACTGAAAGATCGGTCAAGGTCTGTCATGGCCCACCACATTGAAAAGTCTACAGTCCAACCTGTCTACAACGACCACTCAAGGGAATGACCAAAAGTGGTCTTTGTTCACAGGTGGTCTTTGCTCGGAGGGTTGCATTTACCGAACAGAAACTTTTGAAAAAGTCACTAATTTTGGTCATTTCACTTTGCTCTGTACAAGCAGCTTCGAGTAATCTATCGATCCGAAGCATCTATGTCGCTTGGCTTTTCCTATCACCAGCGGCATAACCTCACCTGAAAATGCAAGAAAACCTTGCTTAAATGCTGCTGTTTTCGCTCTAACAAAGGACCGGTGGTAAATTATGGAGGCCGCCATTTTGTTTGATCACATGATCAATAAAAAAAAGTGTGTTCATTTAGCCCTATGCATTCAAAGAGAAACAACCTAAACAGGAATAAAAGTGTGTTCGTTTAGCCATATGATTAATAATCGCTATTGGTTCGCTTTGCAAAGATTTTCTTATGCAAATTGGTGAAAGCATTTAGAATTTCTTCAAAAAATAAGTTTTTATGACAAAACGGTAAAAATAAGAGACAGAATGATTGAGAAATAATAAACCGACCTGTCACGACTTTCTAACATAAGGAATGTCCGTTTTGGACTGGACGCCATGATTTCAACAAAGAAAATGAGAATGGATGAGAATGAATGAAAGAATAGTATTTTTTTCTGATTTTTATTCAAAAACAACTCACTCATATTTATGACCACAAATATATTTATACAGGTACAACAAAAGAACAAAACAAAACATTACAAAAGAAAGTTGGATTACATATTGAAAATCAATCAAGGAGGCCTTCCGTAGCATTGCAGATAATTACCGTTACGCTTGTTGAGCAGCAATTAACTTCTATCGGTCCCTGTTCGGAGGTAAAATGTACCTTTCGGACAGTATGTGCCTGTCCGCTGGTCGCAGTGCACAGGTGGTCGCTATTCAGAGGTAAAATATACAGGGATTTTTGATGGGGGGGATTTGAAACTGGTCGTTGTGCACAGGTGGTCGCTATTCAGAGGTGGTCGCTAGGACAGGTTAGACTGTACAAGCATTAAGTCCTGAGAAATGGATCCTTGACGCTTGGGTTGATGCAAATGATGACAACTGGATGATCAAATGGATAGATGGAAAACATGCTCCCTTTGCATAATAAATCCATCTCAGATTGTGGAAAATACAGTAAAAATTCTAAAATTGGCACACCTTGAGGACTTGCTGTACTTTTCCTAAAATTTTAACAAATTTGTTTCATGATCCAGCTAGGAGTCCAAAAGTGCAGACGGAATGGCAAACAGTGTAGACTCTGATCAGACTGCTTCAGGGGCAGTCTGATCTGGTTCTGCACTGTTTGCTTAGGCCTATCTGTCCCAATACTCAGGATCAATATGGTAACAATGTCATCCCAAGAACTATTTGAGATATGATTCTGTTGGGTCAGGAGTTCAACGACCCAACATACACTTAATTGGTCAGTTTACATAACCACACTTTTGACATAAGTGGTTGACCAGTGCAGCGCACATTCTCTTGCCAGAAAGGGTCAACTGAATCAGTGAAAAGGAGAGACTATAGAGAATATTTCCAGGAAAGAAAGTTGCTAACTTGACAGAAATCAATAACAGTGTCACATGCCATGTTTTTCTCTAAGAGAAATTGCCCCAACCTTCCCAACTAATACTGTATAAAAGTTGTTTAAGTGGGGCATCCCATTTCCAAACATTTCTTTTAACTGCGGCCATAAAATACTGCGGATGGACCGATAATATGATGCTACATTATGCAATCGTATGCAATGCTGGTAAGACAGTTAATTAGAGGTAATTAGAAGCCTATACTAAAACCAGTGCTGCAGCTGAAGTGCACGGCCCGCCGGATGCTTTTAGCTTTATGGGTGTTACCATATATGGGAATGGCGGCCATTTTGGTCATGTGACCTGGACCTAAAACGGTTCCCCCAATAAATGTGCCTTATCGGAAGGAGCAAAAATATATCTTATACTTTAGTACTGTATTCTGAATCGTTTGCAGGATAAACTCACTTTTCCAATACAAAAGCATATGTGTCAAAGTTTGACCTAGGCACAAAGAAGGTCAAGGTAAACCCAGGGTCACCATTTTAGCAATTTATGATGGGCCTACGTCCCAGATGCTATTTATCAAGTTTCGTGGAAATCTGCCCAGTGGTTCTGGAGAAGACTATTTTTGAAGGTTTTTACCATATATGGCTTGGCGGCCATTTTGGTCATGTGACCTGGACCCCATGAGCAAATTTTGGTTTCCCCCAACTCATAGAGGCTCCATATGAAATTTGACTTCAATCGGCCCAACGGTTTCCGAGGAGAAGCAGTTCGAAAATTTTCACATTTTTCGCCTGGGCGAGGCTATACTAAATGGAATGTAAAATTTTGCAAGTTCGTTGGTAAGACCTCATTGATATCTATCAGTATGCCAAAATTTGTTTAAATATTCCAAGTGGTTAAGTCACTATCACCAATTTTCACAAACGGGTTACGGACGGACAGACAGACAGACCATATACGGCTTGGCGGCCATTTTGGTCATGTGACCTGGACCCCATGAGCAAATTTTGGTTTCCACCATCCCATAGAGGCTTCATATGAAATATGATTTTAATGGGCCCAACAGTTTCTGAGGAGAAGCAGTTCGAAAATTTTCACATTTTTTGCCTCGGCGAGGCTATACTAAATGGAATGTGATATTTCACAAGTTCATTGGTTAGATCTCATTAATATCTATCAGTATGCCAAAAATTGTTTAAATATTCCAAGCGGTTAAGTCACTATCACCAATTTTCACAAACGGGTTACGGGCGGACCCAAAGAAGGTCAAGGTCAACCCAGGGTCACCATTTTAGCAATTTATGATGGGCCTACGTCCCAGATGCTATTTATCAAGTTTCGTGGAATTCTGCCCAGTGGTTCTGGAGAAGACTATTTTTGAAGGGTTTTTATCATATATGGCTTGGCGACCATTTTGGTCATGTGACCTGGACCCCATGAGCAAATTTTGGTTTCCTTATCCCATAGAGGCTCCATATGAAATTTGACTTCTATTGGCCCAACGGTTTCCGAGGAGAAGCAGTTCGAAAATTTTCACATTTTTCGTCTCGGCAAGGCTATACTAAATGGAATGTAATATTAAGCAAGTTCATTGGTTAGATCTCATTGATATCTATCAGTATGCCAAAAATTGTTTAAATATTCCAAGCGGTTAAGTCACTATCACCAATTTTCACAAACGGGTTACGGATGGACAGACTGACAGAATGACCGAATGACACGGTGATTTTAGGGCACTCTTAGAAATCAACCGACTTCAGTCGGTTGCTTTTTCTGCGGGTCGTGCAATTTCTCAATTTAAAAAGACAATCAATTAGTCAAAAACCGAGATGAAAATAAAAACCTCCATCAAATTTTAATCAAATTACAAGTTTCAAACGCTTTTCTGCCTGGAAAAATATGTGTTTTAAGATTAATCGTTTTGAACGGAACTGACAGATATATTGAATAAAAGTAGTTCCCCAGGTAAAGCTAGTAATGCCACCTGTTGTGAGCAGAGTGATGATGCCAGTAGCCATAAAACATTTTGTTAAATTATCAGGTAAGCATGATTTTTTGGTCATTTTTCTATTAGAGAAAAAACATGTCCTGCAAATTTTTGATATTATTCAATAAATAGATGTCACTTTATATCTGCAAGTGTGTTGGAATACAGATTCTTGTGTCCAAGAAGTAAGTGTATCACTTGGCTGCAGTTTAAACTTACGTGAATTTCAGTGTATTTGTGTACAAGTGTAGAGCTGCCCTGTTACTCTTCCTGACATGAAGAGACACATACTGAGCATCAAAACATTCCACCATTGCTCTACACGCCTGATCCATCAACTTCTTAGCTAGACCTAGTCGCCTGTACGAACGCTTCACAGCCTGAAAAGAAATGTTGGTTTGTTTGTTTTTTGTTAAGAGTTTTATTAAGAATTAAATGGCTCAATCAACACTATTTAGGTCATAACAAGTTGGTCAGTTTACCCATCGAAACAATCCTAACAAGAGCACCGCATGCAGGTGCCAACGCTCGGCTGCACCCCCTTTTCAAAATGAACAACTAGTCCGAGTTTCAAGTAAATATGTTCAGCAATGACAGAGATATTACAAAATGTTTAAGTTTTTGCATGACGACGCAGACGACGCCAGAGCTATGACAATACCTCGTTGTTTTCTTCGAGCTAAAAATTCTGACACCTTGAGGAATTGCTGTTATTCTCCAAATATCTTAAGCAATTTGTTTAACGATCCAGCATGGTGTCCAAAAAGTACAGAATGGCAAACAGTGTATAGCCTGATCCGACTGGGGCAGTCTGATCTGGGTCTGCACTGTTTGCATAGACCTGTCTGTCCCAATACTTAGGATCACTACAGTAACCAGACTTTTCCTGGGCAGTGGTTAACCAATAAAGTACACACTCTTTCACCAGAAACTGACAAGTCAAATGTTTGTCAATCTACCCAAAGTTACTTAGCTTAGTAGCTTTTAAGTTGCTGATATCCATGTGACTACAACTGATTTGTACAAAATTCAGTAACATTTTATACTTGTTGTGACATCAGGGGCCGGTTGTTCAAAGCATGGTTAGCTTAACGAACTCATTAGTTGTCAAAGTGGATTACTTTTCTAGTACGTATAATATCTAATAGTGGTATTTTTGCTGCAAAAATGTGAGCATCTTTTGCATTTGTAAAGGTTGCTCACATTTTTCAGCAAAATATTAGTACATTTATCATATTAAATGACTAAAATTTTAACAATATGTTAAATAATGATGTCATTACTTTAAAACAACTGGGCCCAGAGTGCTGTGTAAAGATATCTGTAAAACATTGACCAGGCTCATGTACAGGGGATACAGTGTAGATCCAGATCAGACAGCACTGCATAAATACAGGAGTTTAAGGGTTAAATGAAACAGCCTAATTTTCCCCACTCATAGACAAATGACCAACCAGTGATGTCAGTGCTTTGATTGAAGCAGCAGAGGGGAGAAAATTGAAAAGAAGAGAATGGTCCACCTGTCATACCATCTGCTCAGAATGTTCTACCTATCATACAAGGCTGAGATGAATCTATTTGCAACCCATCACCACTACAGAGTGATCAGACACTTGACGATAGCCCTATCATTGCCCAAGATAAAGGGGAATAACAAAGATAATAATGGGAGGATAATTTTCCTTTATCCTCTTCAGCAAACCATGCTGTGGTCCTTGTCAGAATTGCTACATTGAGGTGATTCTAACAAATAACCACAACACTGTTACTTTACTCGTATGTAGAAATACAACAAAATCCATCCTTGAGAAATGAGAAAGTATCCACTAAGCCTTATTCTGCTGTAGATGCGAATTAGCCACACCCATTTCTGACTATCAGTCAATCAGATTACATGATATAATGTTTTCATTCAATTTCATTACTGAATGACAAACAGTGTAGATCCTGATCAGATGGCTTCACTTACTGAATGACAGAGTAGATCCTGATCAGATGGCTTCTCTGATCTGGATCTATACTGTTTGCAAAGGTAGGGTTTGTCGTAAACAGCAGGATAAGGATAATTTATACTTGTTACTACCTTTATCTGAATACACTTCAACAGCCCATAATGCTCTATGAAGTTCATGCCGAGCTGGTCAGTTTACCTGACCAAACATTTTAGGACAAACTTATATGTAAACTGTTAACCAGTACCGCACACCAGAAACTGACAACCAGTAGAAAGGGGACAATGACCATACATAATGATCCATTTCTACAAAAAGAATTATCTGGACAGGTGCAATGCAACAGATCAATAACAGGACCAACTTACTGATTGGCATCAACAGCTTAACCCTTATCTTGCTGAATATTCATTTAAGCCACACCCATTTCTGTCTATCAACCAATCAAATTACTTGATGTAATTTATTGCTACAAATTCATAAACTAAATGCCAAACGGTGTAGATCCTGATCAGATGGCTCCTCCAGAAGCCATCTGATCTGGATCTACACTGTTTGCAAAGATAGGGGTTGTCGTGAACAGCAAGATAAGGGTTAACAAATTCATTAGCAGTCAAAATATTAACTTTTCTAGCAAGCACTCTGTCTGTACAAACCATTAACAAGAGTTGTCAGAAGACAACATAGCTCGCCTTTGGGGGCCTATGATGGATGAGGGCAAGTTTCTAAAAAACAGCCACAGTGACCTTGACCTTCAGCCCCTGACCCGGAAACTCAAAGTCACTCAAGATATCATCATACCAAACATTTGTGTCAAGTTATATTAAAATCCATCAATAAATGAAGGTGCAAGAGCGATGACGAAGTTTTTCTAAAAATAGCCACAGTGACCTTGACCTTCAGCCCCAGACCCTGAAAGTCGATCTCACTCGAGATATCATCATACCAAACATTTGTGTAAAGTTATATTAAAATCCATCCATAAATGTAGGCACTAGAGCGATCACAAAGTTTTTCCAAAAAATAGCCACAGTGACCTTGACCTTCAGCCCCTGACCCTGAAAGTCGAACTCCCTCGAGATATCATCGTACCCAACATTTGTGTAAAGTTGTATTAAAATCCATCCATAAATGTAGGCACTAGAGTGATCACAAAGTGTTTTTCTAAAAATAGCCACAGTGACCTTGACCTTCAGCCCCGGAACCTGAAAGTCAAAGTCACTCGAGATATCATCATACCCAATATTTGTGTGATGTAATATTAAAATCCATCCATAAATAAAGGCGCAAGAGCGATGAAAAAAGTGTTTTTAAAAATAGCCACAGTGTCCTTGACCTTTAGCCCCAGACCCTGAAAGTCGTATCCGCTCGAGATATCATCATACCCAACATTCGTGTGAAGTTATATTAAAATCCATCCATAAATGTAGGCACTAGAGTGATCACAAAGTTTTTTTGAAAAAAAAGCCACAATGACCTTGACCTTCAGCCCCAGACCCTGAAAGTCGAACTTGCTAGAGAAATCATCATACCCAACATTTGTGTGAAGTTATATTAAAATCCATCAATAAATTAAGGTGCAAGAGCGATGACATTGTTTTTTCTAAAAATAGCCACAGTGACCTTGACCCCGTGACCCTGAAAGTAGTCACCTTGACCTTAAGCCCTGGTCCCTGAAAGTCAAAGTCACTCAAGATATCATTATACCCAAGTTATATTAAAATCCATCAATAAATGAAGGCGCTAGAGCGATGACAATGTTTTTCTAAAAATAGCCACAGTGACCTTGACCTTGAGCCCCAGACACCCTATTTTTAAAAAAAAAACAAAAAAAAAAAACATGCCATCCCCGGGATTTGAACTCACGCAGCTTGCAGGTAAACTTTAACACAGGATTTCAAGGGAGGTAATACAGAGGATAATATTAACTTCTCAAAAAGTCCAATTTAAGCCAAAAAACCTGAAAAATGAAGTACAATGATAATGTTAAATATTTTTTTTTACCAATTGTTAATTATATATTCAAAATAAACTTGTAAAACATCACATATAATAGCTTGCAGGTAAACTTTAACCAAATGCGGACGCCGACGCCGACGACGGACGCCCGGGGGTATGGCAATAGCTCCCCCTTACTTTCGTAAGGCGAGCTAAAAATGTAGTGCTCTTATCTTTTCAGCATAAATATTTTTTTTTTGCCAGACTCACATTTTTTCCTGCAAAAATGTCAGATTTATTTGCCACACCGAAAGACTGAAGTTTTAACATCCTTTACTAACAGTTTTTCTACACAATTTAATGGGACCAGAATTCAAAGATGTAGAGGCAGCTTTCACACAATGCATATGTTTTTTTCCCAATTATCCCACTGCAAATCTTGCATTAATTTGGTAAAATTGTTATACTTGAATATACACAACAACCTCTTTATTACACTATCATTGGGGTCCAAAGCAAAAACCGTGTTAGTTAAATAACTGTATTATATCCAATCAAAAATGTATAGATTATACAGAAAAATGACCATTTATGGTCATGACCATTTATGGTAATTTTTCTATACAAGCTATGCATTTTTGGGATCCATCTAGCAAGCCTGTTATATCCAAAATCATGTTATAATGAACCATGTTATAATGAGGATGTGGTGTATTACCATATTTACCCTAAGTATTTGGACACCTCGACTCCTTACCATATATACTTGTTCTGAAATTTGAACAATTCTAATTTAATACCCAAAATAGCCAGACTGGCGAACAGTGGAGACCCAGATGAGACATCACATTCTGTGTCTCATCCGGGTTTACACTGTTTCTCAGCCCTGTCTGTCCAAATACACAAGGTAAATGTAGTAACCTATTACATGCTAAAAAGGAATCTTCCTTACTATAGACAGCAGGGGTCCATTTCAAAACTAGATTGAGCTGTCATTGGAGAACAATTAAAATACCACCCCCCCCCCCCCCCCCCCCACCACCATGATCAAGTGACACGAAATTGAATTGCAATCAAGCAGTTTTGAGCAAATGAGGAACATGTATAAAATTTCATGTACAAAGTGATACGTGTCAGATTTTGATGGTGATCGTGTATCAAGATGGTGGAAATCGGTAGGTAAACAGACTTAGTCCAAACGGCTAATTTCAGCATCATCTGAAGAACAAAGGCCCATAACTCCTGTGATATGCATGGGATTTCGACGATGAGCAAACTCGTGTGAGGTTTCATGAATGCAATGCCATGTATCAAGTTTGGTGGAAATCGGTAGATAAACACAGACTGTAGAGTCCAGAAACAACTAATTTCAGCATAATTTGAAGAACAAAGGGCCATAACATCCGTGACAGACGGCACATTTTGCCAATGATCAAACTCCTGCAAGGTCCTATGGATACACAGCCATGTATTCAGTTTGGTGGAAATCGGTAGATAAATAATGTAGGGTGCAGAAACGGCTAATTTCAGCATTACAGTATAGCTCCAATATATCGCGTTCCGATATTTCACGATGTCCAATCTATCGCGGTCGCGCCGTGGATCCCGTTTTTTTTCCCTTAAAAATTCATAATTAAAAAAAAAATAGAGTTTTAAGTTGTTAAAATTTATTTAAAACCAGGTTAAACCAGGCCCCAACAGCGTTTGACTTTTCCCGGCCAGCGTCTGCTATTTGGCGCCAAAACAACCATTCACGAGATCGCAGAAAAGTCCGTTTTTATGATGCAAACATATACTGTTAGATGTAGCTAATTGTCTGAGGAGGGATTAAATTATTTTCACATTGATTGTGGATTAAATTTTATGATTGGAAGATAAACGCCAATTAGAGACATAACTTGACCATATTTTCACACCTTATCGACACGCACCGCAGGGTGGCAATTATATGACAGGGATTAACAATAGTGTCATACCTGAACCGTAATAAATACACAGATGGTTTGTCTCTCAATTGACAGTGCAGCAATTATTGCGATTTACTTATTGGTCTAGTTTTACCTTATTTCAGACTGACAGTTGTAGACGATTTTTTTTTACACTTGCCCGCAATCAAAACACAATAAAATGATAGTTTTGTTGTTGTTTAGTTTTTCGGCCCGTGGTAGACGTTAAATAATTTTTTTCCAACCGCTCCTTTTAATGCAAGCCAAGGTAAACAACTAGAATTGCTTTAGCGCTTAGCGCTTATGGTAGTTGTGCCCCTTGGCCGTCACCCGTTACGCAAATCCAAAATGGCGTCCTGTTTTGACATTTTAGCAATCATGTTTTCAGACGCAGTTTTCAGCTGTTCTCAAATGTAAGTTAATTGGTAGACACAGTCCCCTTTGTTTTTTCTGTCACTGAGTAATTCTGAACCTACTTTAATGGTGAAATACGGCCGATAGCATTACTGACAGCCATAAGTGTGGATTGATAAACGGTTCTCACCAAACTATCACCGCGACTTGTAGTGGCATCTCGGCAAACTACCGCGACTTATATCGCACTCCGACCACATCGCGGTTTTCGGGCTATGGCCCCCGACTACCGCGATATATTGGAGTTATACTGTATTAACAAAGGGCCAAAACTCCTGTGAAATGTGTCAGATTTGACGATGGTCAAACTCATGCGAGGTCTCAAGGATGAAAAGCCATATTTGAAGTTTGGTGGGAATTGGTTGGGAAACATAGACTGTAGAGTCTGGAAACAGTCAATTTCAGCATTATTTGACGAACAAATTGCCGTAATTCCCATGATATGCATGGTATTTTGATGAATGATGATCGAAATCATTCAAGACCTCATGGATGCAAAGCCATGACATCTATGAAGTTCGGTGGAAATCCATTGGGAAACATTGACTGTAGAGTCTGGAAACGGCCAATTTCAGCATTATTTGAAGAATATAGGGCAGTAGCTCCAAGGATACCTGTCAAATTTTGACAATGATCGAACCCTTCCGAGGTCTTATGGATGTGAAGCCATGTATAAAGTTTGGTTGAAATCGGTTGGGAAACATAGACTGCAGAGTCAGGAAACAGCTAATTTCAGCATTATTTGAAGAACAAATGGCAGTAACTCCGATGATACTCGCCGGATCTGAGGTCTTATGGATGTGAAGCAATGTATGAAGTTTGGTGGAAATCGGTTGTGAAACATAGACTGTAGACTCCGGAAACGACCAATTCAGCATTTGTTTGTTTTGTCATTTTGGAGATGTTGCTACCAATTTTATGGGACTTTTACCTGACATTGAGATGAAATGACATCTCAAGCCCTGTCGCCCAATGAAACTAATGGGGTTTATAAGCATGGACTGTCCGACTCGTACAGCTTTGCTTGGGCACGCTTAGATTGTCAAAGTGGTTTACCAGTATTCGTGTACGGTCCCTTTCATCTCTGCGTGGAAGTATCATGCAGCCCATCTATTTCTTGCGTGGAAGTATCATGCAGCCCATCTATTTCTTCAAGCCCCGATGGGTAGGGGCCTACCAATTTCAGCATTATTTGAAGAACAAATGGCCGTAACTCCATAATACGTGCCAGATTTTGACAATGACTGAACTCGTCCAAGGACTCGAGGATGTGAAGCCATGTATGAAGTTTGGTGGAAATCGGGTGGAAAACATAGACTGTAGAGACCGTAAAGAATGCTGATGGATGGACAAGCTGAATCCAGTAGTCCCCTCAAACTTTGTTTGCAGGGAGCATAACTTAGGGTGTCAGATTAAATTATTTTTAGATATCAAATTAAAAAGTGGCTGAATGTTTTGCTATACATGAAGAACTTGATCAGATGTTTCTCAATGTACTGTTTTAGGGTTTCCTGTCAACAGTTTACTGACTTCATTTTCAGAAAAACAACAGGTTTGTTTAAGCTATAGCTAGGCTCATCACTGGTTATCAGGGATACTACAAGCTATAGCTAGGCTAACTTAACTTCACCATGGCTGGTGTAAAAGGAATGTGGTGACCCTTTATAGCGACGATTATACTTTCTAGTCCTTCAGGATGATTTATTCTACTGCAGAATTTTGAAAATATCTGAGGATCACTGATGAGGCCTTATTGGCCAAAACAAGCTAGTCAGGCCCAGAAAAACTTGTACACTCCAGGGTTTTCAGTTATGTGTTGTAATCCATGCTTTGTACATTTACAGTAAAATTCCTATATTAGGACCACCTTTGGGACTGTTCAAAAGTGGTCTTTAAGACCACTTTTGAACAGTTCCAAAGGTGGTCCCTGACCAGAGGACATTGTCTGTAGGAAATGCGAGGAAAGAATAACTGCACCCTTCTATATAAGCTTTTTAACCCATTTATTACCAGAAACCCCAAAATGGGTAGTTGGCAAACAGTGCAGGCCCAGATCAGATGCTGCAGAATGTGGCGTCTGATCAGGGCCTACACTGTTTTCAAAAAGTTCAGCCAATGTCCAAGTAGAATTTGGAGACAATACAACCTAACACCCCTAAATTTTGAAATGGATTCATGCTATTTATAAGGAGAAAGATTACATTTGGTACAAAAAGGGTTAAAGCAGAATTAGTCCTAATTTTAGGTGGTCTTAATAGCGGAACTTTACTGTACTTCCACATGTGTATACATACCAGGGATGTAATATGTCCATGTGGAGAATCTTCTGGGTCTTCTTCCCTAAAATGTTAAAACAAATTTCAGAAACTCTTCATGAACACACATTTGTTTGTGTTGAGGTCTTACATTCCCGTCAAAACTATTTAGGTCACTTTGGAGAGGTTGTTTCAGCTTTTGTGGGAATTTTACTCGACACTGAGAAGGAATGAAATTGTGAGCTCTGCAATCCAAAGAAACCCCTAGGGTTTATATGCAGGGGAGGTCCTACTTGTACAACTTAGCCTTGGCAGGCAGGCATAGCCATTCTATGCTGGTCACCAGAACTCATGTTCGTTCTGTTTAAGCTCTGCATGGAAGCACCAAGCAGCTCCATGCCTCAATGGTTGAGTGCAATAATGAAAGTATCTTATTCCATTGTATAACTTCGCACTTTTAACCCTCCAGCACCAAGAAAATCTGCAACTGAAAATGTTGTCCATTTATGTCAACCAGTGTACCTATTTCCAAACTTTTAAAAACAAGTTTTGCAGAAACACAGTATGGACCTGGGCCCAGTTGTTCAAAACTAACAACGTTGTTAGTTAACATATTGTTAAAACTTTGATCATTAAATATGGCAAATATGTTGAAATTTTTGCTGAAAAAATGTGAGCAGCTTTTGCAGATGCAAAAGCTGCTCACATTTTTTCAGCAAAAATACAAAAGCTGCTCACATTTTTTCAGCAAAAATACCACAATTTACGATATTGTACTTGCTAGAAGAGTTAACAATATGACCTCTAACAAGCTTGTAAAGCTAACAATGCTTTGAACAACTGGCCCCTGATCTGACTACTCCAAAAGGGCGTGTCTGATGTTAGCCAATACTGTTTGCAACAATGACTTTCAGAGTAAGAAGTAGACAATAAAGCAGACAACAAGACAAACTGTGTGGACCCTGATCAGACTGTTTCTAGAGGCAGTCTGATCTGGGCCCATACTATTTGTAACAATCACTTTCAATGTGACCAGCAGACAACGAAGCAGACGACAATTTTTGTTACTGGCATCTCAAGGATTAACCCTTGTCCTGCTGAGCCCGGATTTTCCTTACCTTTGAAACAATGTAGATCCAGATCAGATGGCCATCTGCTCAGGATTTTCATTGTTTACCATTCAGTTTATGAATTTGTTCCAGTAATTTGCATCAAGTAATCCGATTGGCTAATAATCAATAGTGGGTGTGACATATTTAAATATTCAGGAGGACAAGGGTTCAACAATTTCAGTGTATAATTTTTATGAGTTAGTTTGTATACATCAAAGAACTCACATTTTAGCCAGAACATATCCAACTATCTTTGAGGTTTCGTCTTCAGCGACATAGGACAGCTGAAAAACAAATAATTGTGTAGTTTCAATATGTCTTGCTGTTCATGATAACCCCTACCTTTGCAAATAGTGTAGATCCAGATCAGATGGCTTTTAGAAGCCATCTGATCAGTATCTACACTATTTAAACAGTCATTCAGTTTGTGTATTTTAATGAATGTTATAAATCTAGTTATCTGATTGGTTGATAGTCAGAAATGGGTTTGATAAAATTAATGTATTCAAGAGAACAAATTGCAAAGGACAGAGGAAAGTGGCGAGGTCTCACCAAAAGAGGTGTCAATGAATATGAGGCAAAAAGAATCAGTGAAGCTGAGCAGAAATGCGCACAGCACAAAGCCAGAACTAAGGCATCACCAACAGAGCTGTCTTCCTCTAGCCTCTGTTGCTCTATTTGCAACAGACAGTTCAGAGCTAGAATTTGTCTCATCAGCCATCTTAGAACACACAAATAGTAACATTTCTAAAATATATTTAAGACTGGTCAGTGTCAGTAACTAGAGAAAGTGACCAGTGGGTCACGTTTACCCCCAGCCAGCATCACCCTCTGATATATCTTTCGAGCTTGTATGTAATATGAATGAAGTCAAGAAGCTTAAAGAATCTATAAATGTGCTTGTAAAAGCTAAACCAAACATTAAATTTCTAAATGGACCAAGGGAGTGAGGGCATCAAACAGAACATACAGGCATCTATAAACTTTGACATAAAACTTTAACCAAATGTAAAATTTCTAAGTCTGTGACCTTGAGGTCAAGGTGACCATGGATGGGGGAAGGGACATGCATCATGAAATCATTTATCAAACATGAAGAGAATCTAACATGTGGTTACAGAGATATCAGCGATAAGAAAGGTTTAACACAAAACTTTGACGTAAAAGTAGATGAACAGACAGACAGACAGCCCACCCAGGGGCTTGACCCAGAGGCTTAGATATTCCATATGAAAGGTAATTCTATAGAGATATCCTTTACCAAACATGAAGAGAATCTAACATGTGGTTACAGAGATATCAGCAATGAAAAAGGTTTAACACAAAACTTTGACGTAAAATTAGATGAACAGACAGACAGACAGCTCACCCAGGGTCTTGACCCAGGGACTTAGATATTCCATATGAAAGGTAATGCTATAGAGATATCCTTTACCAAACATGAAGAGAATCTAACATGTGGTTACAGAGATATCAGCAATGAAAAAGGTTTAACACAAAACTTTGATGTAAAAGTAGATGAACAGACAGATGGACAGACAGACAACCCACCCAGGGGCTTGACCCAGGGTTTAGATATTCCATATGAAAGGTAATGCTATAGAGATATCCTGTACCAAATATGAAGAGAATCCAACCTGTGGTTACAGAGATTTGAGCAATCAAAAGGTTTAACACAAAACTTTGACGTAAAGGTTGACGAACGAACGTACGAATGAACAAACGAACGGATGGAAAGACAAAAACTATATACCCCATGACATACTTCATATGCCGGGGGTATAATGACAGACAAACTATTGTTCAAGAGAACAGGAAATAATTCATTGTCTTCAAAATTATTTTAAGGAAGTACATTGTAAACTGTCTATTCTATGGGTGCAAATTTCATTCTGCGGTGACATGTCAACAGTACTCTGCAGAATATCATTGTAAACAAGAATTCAGCCCAAGGCTATCTCGCGCCTGTGGGGGCGCAAAGTCACCGAACCATGACATCTAGGCCAAGATCAAACATAGATGCTTGCATAAAAGGCTTGTATCATTAATGAAGTTCAAATAATTCTTGAGAAATGAACTTAACCATTAGGGTGAACGCTAGGGTGGTGGCAATATTTTACAAAGTCAGTGAACCATGAAATGTAGGTCAAGGTCAAATATGGATGCTTGCATTTAAGTTGCTATCCCGAGATATAAGTTTGTACCAAGTATCATTAATGAAGCTCTTATGGTTCTTGAAAAATTAACTTGACCATTAGGGTGAACGCTAGGGTGGTCACAATATTTTACAAAGTCAGTGAACCATGAAATGTAGGTCAAGGTCAAATATGGATGCTTGCATTTAAGTTGCTATCCCGAGATATAAGTTTGTACCAAGTATCATTAATGAAGCTCTTATGGTTCTTGAAAAATTAACTTGACCATTAGGGTGAACGCTAGGGTGGTCACAATATTTTACAAAGTCAGTGAACCATGAAATGTAGGTCAAGGTGAAATATGGATGCTTGCATGTAAGTTGCCATCCCCAGACACAAGTTTTTATGAAGTTTCATTAATGAAGCTCTAATAGTTCTTGAGAAATAAACTTGACCATTAGGGTGAATGCTAGGGTGGTCGCAAATGTTGACGCCTTGACAAACGAACGGACGGAAAACCGGGCGCCTATATCCCGCCATGCTAATAGCAGGCACAACAAAAATGAAATTTGCAAATTCTGTAAAACAGGGGCCAGTTGTTCAAAGCATCGTTAGCTTAACAAGCTCGTTAGTGGTCATATTGTTAAGTGTTCTAGCAAGTACAATATCGAAAATTTTGGTATTTTTGCTGAAAAAATGTGAGCAGCTTTTGCATTTGCAAAAGCTGCTCACATTTTTTCAGCAAAAATTTTAGCATATTTGCCACATTTAATGATCAAAGTTTTAACGATACATTAACTAACGACGTCATTAGTTTTGAACAACTGGCCCCCAGATAATTGTAATCACAGCACCAGATAAGAGGGGGTATCCACATAAGATAAGAGGGGGTATCCACATAAGATAAAAGAGGGTATCCACATAAGATAAGAGGGGGTATCCACATAAGATAAGAGGGGGTATCCACACAAGATAAGAGGGGGTGTCCACATAAGATAAGGGGGGGGTATCCACATAAGATAAGGGGGGGGGTATCCACATAAGATAAGAGGTGGTATCCACATAAGATAAGGGGGGGGGTATCCACATAAGATAAGAGAGGGTATCCACATATAAATTGTCTTATTTCATCATGAAAACATATTTGTTAGTTGTGAGAACTCATTAGAAGCGCCATGGCCATACCCACTACATATGTTTTCATGCAGTAATAAGAACAAGAGGCCCATGGGCCACAATGCTCACCAGAACTCAGGCGGACACTGCCCACTGGCAGCCATGTATGGTTTCAGGTTTTAATTTATTGATTATAAAGTCTCCCAAACAAACCCCCATTTCAAAATGAGCACCCATGTGGACTCTGTATCTGAAATATTAGGCCTTTTATGAGGAGGAAGGATGAGACATGGACCCAACAGAGCTCTGAATGGTATCACTGAATCCATCTTATCATAAGGCCAGGGGCTGACAAATCCATTGCCCGGCCGCCCGGGACAAGTCCGAAATTGCGCCGGGCAGGTGCACTTTGACCTTTCGACGCCCGGTCGGGCAAGTGCAAAAAAATCGTCTACAATTGTCAGTCTTTTGAGTCCTTAAATACGGTAAAACTAGACCCGTAAGTAAATCACAATAATATCGGCTTTGTCGGCAATTCAGAGACAAAACCATCTATGTTTTATAACGGTTCAATTATGACACTATTGTTAATCCCTGTCATATAATAACCAATTAAACACGATTGCCCGGCGGTGCGTGTCTTTCATTTCTAGTGTAGTGTGTACCACCAGCGCTATCGATAAGCGTGACAAGGTGTGAAAATAAGATTAAGTTATGTCTCTAATTTGCGTTTATCCCTGCCATAAAATTTAATCCACAATCAATGTGAAACTGATTTAATAGCTCCTAAGACGATTTGCTACATCTTACGGTGGTAAAAAACGGACTATTCGACTATCTCGTGAATGGTTATGTTTTGGCGCCAAATAGCAGACGCTGGCGGGAAAAGTCGATTTTTTTAATGTTGGTAACCGCGGATTGGTCGCGCCTCTATCCAAAACCGTTAAGCTAGCGAGAAAATATTATTTACCGGCTCAAAACATTTTTTTAATGAAAGAGATTCGCCCCATTAAAATAAAACAATGACGTTAAACACGTGTAGGGTTGCTGGGGTCGGTTGACGTCATTTACCGATCGCGTGCAGAAAAATGGGAGTGGTGGTTTATGGACGACGATTTGGATGGCGGAAATGATGATCACATTGAACTTGCTTGTAGGGCGGGTGTGAAAGTTTGGGTTCGTTTTGGATCGAGGGGGTCCTCGTCTGGTGGTTCAAGCTAAATAGAGTGCATTCTTTTAATCTTTTATCTCGCTGCCCTGACACTTCTGATCTTTTGAGTAGATCTATATCGGCTGCAGCTCTTGTTCATCATGCGTGTCAAGCTAAATGAGTTTATATAACTTTATCTTAAATTGCTAATCGGTAAAGGTATTATGTCAATTAACTTGAAAAAGTACCGTATTGACTGTGACAACAACAGTATTTTCTACCGTATTACCGCACACAGAGAAATAAAAAGAAGTGAATGCAATGGTCAGGAATCGAAACAATTAACCCTGAGCTCCCATCAGAGACACCAAAGAGAAAGAAACACAAACGTGAAATAACTAGACAGGGTGTCCACAATTCGAGTAAAGCAAAATTACCTGACTTTTCCCTGACTAAAATCAAATTTCCCTGACCAATGTTAAGAAGAGGACAAGACACTATTGTTATTATAATTATTATTATTAAAATTATAATTATTATTATCAAGGTAAAAGCCAAACATGAAGAAACGGCCTTAGCCTTTATTTTTTATGTTTTTTTATCATTCATGGACATATTTTTTCAAAATTCCCTGACTTTTCCCTGACTTTTGCTAAAATTTCAAAAAGCCCTGACCAATTTCAAAATTCCCTGACAATTCCCTGACCTTGAAAAATATTTTTTTCTCTGACTTTTTCCCTGACCGTGGACACCCTGACTAGATCCTAATGGAAAGTGGTTGAGCTTGAAACTTGACAGAAACCTTGGATTATATTTATAAATGCCGGTCGTCATCATCGTCCCCACTGTCACCCCCACCCCCGCATCAAACTCCAATTTGAGTTCCAAAATCCTGGGCAAGTAGGATTTTGAGCTGGGCAAGTGCAAATATATTTTACTTGCCCGGCGGGCAGGTGGAAAATTTTTGGATTTGTCAGGCCCTGAAGGCACATGAATATATATGGTTTAGGGGTTGGGATGTGTACTGTTCCTGAGATATAAGGCCTTTTAAGCTGCGAAGGGGTTGGAGCATAGCCCTGGCAGACCCCAGGAAAGCCAAGATTGTTGTCGCTGAATGTGTCTTATAATAAGGACCAAGAAAATATATTGTTTAGGGGTGGGGATATGAACAGTTTCCAAGATATGAGGCCCTCTTATGAAATGATGAGGAGAGGAATGGCCCCTGTGGACTGAATGTGTCTAATCATAAGAAACAAGAATATATATGATTATGAGGTGGGGATCTTAATGTTGTCTGAGATATATGGCCTTTTATGAAGTGGAGGGACGGGCCATGGCATCAGCATGTTGCCCTAGCACATAGACGCATTGATGTGAGTGAATGAGTCTTATTATAGGGAACACAAATATACATATTTTAGGGGTGGGGATCTGAACAGTTTCTGAGATATATTGCATTTTATGAAGTGGAAGGGTGGGGCATAGCCCCAGCACACCCCCAGAGCCCCTAGGTTGGTATCACTGAATGCGTCTCATCATAAGGAACAAGAATATATATAGTTTAGGGTTGGGGGTTCTGAATGGTTTCCGAGATATTGAGCCTTTTACGAAGTAGAGGGGGTTGGGCATGGCCCGGGCACATCCCAGAGGACCCCCATGTTGGTTTCAATGAATGCGTCTTATCATATGAGACAAGAATATATATGGTTTTGGGATGGGGATCTGAATGGTTTCTGAGACGTATCACCTTTTATGAAGTGGAAGGGTGGGGAACAGCCCCCGTGTGGCCCGGGAGACCCTTAGATTGGTATCACTGAATGCGTCTCATCATACGGAACAAGAATTTATATGCTTTAGGGGTGGGGATCTGAACGGTTTCTGAGATATTGGGCTTTTACTAAGTGCAGGGGGTGGGGCCTAGCCCTGGCACATCCTAGGGGACCCCCAGATTGGTGTCACTGAATGCGTCTTTTCATAAGAAACAAGAATATACATGGTTTTGGGGTGGGGATCTGAAGGGTTTCCGAGATATATCACCTTTTATGAAGTGGAAGGTTGGGGCATAGCCCTGGTGCGGCCTGGGAGATCCTTAGGTTGATCTTAACATAAGGAACAAGAATTTATATGGTTTAGGGGTGGGGATCTGAACGGTTTCTGAGATATTGGGCCTTTTGTGAAGTGGAGGGGTCGGGCATAGCCCCCGTGCGGCAAGGGAGACCCTAAGGTTGGTATCATTGAATGTGTCTTGTCATAAGGAACAAGAATTTAAATGGTTTAGGGGTGGGGATCTGAACGGTTTCTGAGATATTCAGCCTTTTACGAAGTGGAGGGGGTGGGGCATAAGCCCCGCCACATCCTAGGGGACCCTCAGATTGGTGTCACTGTATGCGTCTTATCATAAGAAACAAGAATATATATAGTTTAGGGGTGGGGATCTGAATGGTTTCTGAGATATATGGCATTTATGAAGTGAAAGGGTGGGGCATGGCCCCAGCGCACCCCAGAGAGACCCCAATGTTGGTATCACTGAATGTGTCTTATCATAAGGAACAAGAATATATATGGTTTAGGGTGGGGATCTCAATGGTTTCTGAGATAAATGGCATTTTATGAAGTGGAGGGGGTGGGGCATGTCCCCGGCACATCCCGGGGGGACCCCAAGGTTGGTGTCACTTAATGCATCTTGGCATAAGGAACAAGAATGATTCCAGGACATTTGCCCCCCAATGAATTAATCTAAAAATGGACATTTGCCCCCCAGTTGAAAATGCGACCCGGACATTTGCCCCCCAGAGCTTATTTTTGGAATGGACATCTGCCCACCAGTGCTTATTTTACAGGTGGACATTTGCCCCCCACTGCTTATTTCAGAAAGGGACATTTGCCCCCCAGATAGACCAGGGCTAACACAAAGGAAGAAAACAATGTATTTATTGGTATATTATCATCAGAAATACAAAATGTTAAGCAAAAAATTACTCCATCTATATAAATACGAATCCCATAATAACCTGCTGTTATGGACAACCCCTACGTTACAAAGCAGTATGGATCCCGATCAGATGCCATATCTGATGGGGATCTATACTGTTTGTCATGCAATCTGTTAAGTTAACAAAAATATACAAAGAATGTGATGGTTAATAGTCAACAGTTGGAGATGCTTAATTTATTCAGCAGGATAAGGGTTAAGCAAGTCAGCTACAGAACCATATATTGAGTTTCTGCCTCACTGAGGGTCCAGTGTCAGACGCCTATACTCAAGTGGTTTTTACACTGGATATACTGATGGTTAATTCTTGTAGAAATTGAAATGATCTTGAATGGGCTGTAAAACTTTACCCAAACATTATCATGTAAATTATGTAGCTATATACAAGTCTGTGTAATGAATATCCTAGTCTAGCCAGGTTGGGGGGCAAATGTCCCTTTCTGAAATAAGCATTGGGGGGCAATTGTCCAACTGTAAAATAAGCACTGGGGGACAGATGTCCATACCAAAATAAGCTCGGGGGGGGGGGGGGGGGGGGGGGGGGGGGGGGGGGGGGGGAAATGCCCGGGTTGCATTTTCAACTGGGGGGCAAATGTCCATTTTTAGATTAAGTCATTGGGGGGCAAACGTCCTGGGGGGCTAACTATATATAGTTTAGGGGTGGTTTCTGAGATAAATGGCATTTTATGAAATAGAGGGGGCAGGGCATGTCCCCGGCACATCCCGGGGGACCCCCAGGTTGGTGTCACTTAATGCATCTTATCATAAGGAACAAGAATATATATGGTTTAGGGGTTGGGATCTGTAAGGTTTCTGAGATATAAGGCATTTTATGAAGTGGAGGGGGCAGGCATGGCCCCAGCACAACCTAGAGGACCCCCAGGTTGACATAAAGCATATGGAGAGAAGTTTACTCAAGGAACATGTTTATGTAAGTTTTGTAAAAATATCTGCAATGACTACTTGGCAGTAAATGCCATTTTTCAGTTTTCCCCATTATAAGTCAATGGAAACTCTAAGTTGCCATAGCAACAAAACTAAAAGGCCAAATTTCATAAAAAACACAAAACCTGTAAAGGCAAATATGGTGAATATTTTCATAAAGTCTCAGCCTCCTAGAGCATATGGTTTCTGAGGAGATGATTTTTTAAGTATTTTTTGTCTATTTTTGCATTTTGGTTCCCATGGCAACCAATAAAAAAGAGCAGAAGGCTTAAAATCATACAGCAGATAGTAGATTGCCTATGGAACATTTCTATGAAAGTTTTCTCAAAATATCTGCAGAGGCTTGGCAGTAAATGCCATTTTTCAATTTTCCCCATTATAAGTCTATGGAAATTCTAAGTTGCCATAGCAACCAAACTAATGAGCCGAATTTCATAAAAAACACAAACTTTCAATCCCCCAGCCCAAGGATGCTACAGATGAAATTTGGGCCCAATGGGCCTAGCAGGTTCAGAGGAGATGCTGTTTAAAAGTGTTGACGTCACACGACGACAACGCACAACTGCCTATCCTATAAGCTGCCCCGGAGCCTTCGGCTCTGGTGAGCTAAAAATACACAACAACCTCAATACAACACGGTTCGTTATAACGCAGTTTGATAACACGGTTTCAAGATGGATCCTTAAAATGTGCAGATAATGGAAAAATGCCCATGAATGGTCAATAAATCCTAACAAGAGGGCCATGATGGCCCTGGATCGCTCACCTGATCCATAGTGTAACAAGTGGGCCCCAGAGAGGGCCATTATTGGCCCCAGGGCTTTAATGTGCATAATGTTGAGGGAGGTCTTAAAGGTGAAGCTTCATACCAAACATCAACAAAGGCTAAAATTTGAACAATCTTGGCAAAGGTCCACTAGATGAAGCTACACATCAAATATCAAAGACCTGGGCCTAGCGGTTTCAGAGAAGAAGATTTTTAAAGATTTTGCCTATATAAAAGCCTATGTAAAATCAAAGGTCCCCGGGACAGGGGCATTTTTTGCCCCAGCACTATAATTTGAACAATCTTGGTAGGGGTCCACTAGATGAAGCTTCATACCAAATATCAAAGTCCTGGGCATTGTGGTTTCAGAGAAGAAGATTTTTAAAGATTTTCCCTATATAAGCCTTTGTAAAACCAAAGGGCCCCGTGGCGGGGGCATTTTTTGTCACAGCACTATAATTTGATCAATCTTGGTAGGGGTCCACTAGATGAAGCTTCATACCAAATATCAAAGTCCTGGGCCTTGTGGTTTCAGAGAAGAAGATTTTTAAAGATTTTCCCTATATAAGCCTATGTAAAACCAAAGGGCCCCGGGGCGGGGGCATTTTTGGCCCCAGCACTATAATTTGAACAATCTTGGTAGGGGTCCACTAGATGAAGCTTCATACCAAATATCAAAGACCTGGGCCTTGTGGTTTCAGAGAAGAAGATTTTTAAAGATTTTCCCTATATAAGCCAATGTAATACCAAAGGGCCCCCTGGCGGGGGCATTTTTTGTCCCAGCAATAAAATTTGAACAATCTTGGTAGGGGTCAACTAGATGAAGCTTCATACCAAATATCAAAGTCCTGGGCCTTGTGGTTTCAGAGAAGAAGATTTTTAAAGATTTTCCCTATATAAGCCTATGTAAAACCAAAGGGCCCCGGGGCGGGGGCATTTTTGGCCCCAGCACTATAATTTGAACAATCTTGGTAGGGGTCCACTAGATGAAGCTTCATACGAAATATCAAAGACCTGGGCCTTGTGGTTTCAGAGAAGAAGATTTTTTAAGTTTTTGGTGAAAAAAATCTATTTTTTGCTCCTGTGACCTAGATTTGCAACGGAGCGGAACCATTTGAACAACTTTGAAAGGGGACCACCTAAGGATCATTCCTGTGAAGTTTGGTCAAAATCAGATCAGTGGTTTAGGAGGAGATTTCGTTTAAAGAAATTGTTTACGCACGCACAGACGCACGCACGACGGACAAAAAGTGATCCCAAAAGCTCACCTAGTCACTACGTGACGGTGAGCTAAAAATGTGTAGAGTATATAGGAACTAGACAAAGTGCCCAGTGGGGCACATATACCCCCTGCCAGTGCCATCGCCTCGGCTGAAAATGGCAATGTCAAAAGCTTCTTTGCATATACAGGCCATATTCCATATAAAAGGTAATGCTATAGAGATATCCTGTACCAAATACAAAGAGAATCTTAACATGGTTACAGAGATATCAGCAATGAAGAAAGTTTAACACAAAACTTTGACGTAAAAGTTGACGAAGGGATGGAAAGCCCACCAAAGCGCTTGACCCAGGAGCTTAGATAATCCATATAAATGATAATGCTATAGAGATATTCTTTACCAAATATGAAGAGAATCTAACATGTGGTTACAGAGATATGAGCAATCAAAAAGGTTTAACCCAAAACTTTGATGTAAACATTGATGAACTGACGGATGGATAGACAGCCCAACCAGGGGCTTGACCCGTGCGTTTAGATATTCCAAATAAAAGGTAATGCTAAAGAGATATCCTGTACCAAATATGAAGAGAATCCAACATGTGGTAACAGAGATATAAGGAATCAAAAAGGTTTAACACAAAAACTTTGACGTAAAAGTTGATGAACGGACGTACAGCCCACCCAGGGGATTAGATATTCCATATGAAAGGTAATGCTATAGAGATATCTGTTACCAAATATGAAGAGAATCTAATAGTGGTTAAGGAGATATCAGCAATCAAAAAGGTTTAACGCAAAACTTTGACGTAAAGGTTGACGAACGGTGGGACAAATGGAAGTACGAACGAACAAACTAAGAAATGAACAAACAAACTAACGAACAGACAGAAAGACGAAAACTATATACCAGGGGATATGAAAATGACCACAAATGGTCATTTTTCTATATAATCTGTACATTTTTGTTTGGATATTACAGGGTTGTTTAACTGACACCGTTTCTGCTATGGACCCCATCAATAGTGTTATAAAGAGGGTGTGATATATCAGTACTTTTTGGGTGTCTTACGACATGAAAGCCGTAACAAAGGAAAGAAGCATAGCCTGAAAAAACTCCCCGCCTATTGGCTCAGCAGTTAGAGCACTGGACAATCATCCGAGCTGCCCAGGTTCGTTCCCACCATAGGCGGGGATTTTTTTTCAGGCTATGCTTCTTTCCTTTGATACAGCTTTCATGTCGTAAGAGGTGAAAAATAAAGCACCATATCTGGGGCTATGAACTAATTACAACAGGCCATCATTAAAAGTTCAAATAAAATAATCACTGTTCACATGGAAGTTTAAATTGCAGAAAAATTTCAAAAATTAAGTTTTGTTTGTATTGGAGTTTAATGGCCCTGTCAACACTAATTAGGTCATTTTCGAGCCGTTCAGTTTACCTTCCACACTTTTCTGGGACAGGCTTATTTATAAGTGGTTAACCAGTACTTTGCATTTTCTTTTGCTAGAAGCTGACAACTGCCCTTCTTGAATTAGCATAAGGGTGATAATGACCATAGAAAAGATTTCAAGATCAATCTCCACGAAATAATGGTTCTGCTTGTCCCCGGCAGGCATCGAACCACATTCTCCTGATCACCAGTCATATCATCTGACCGAGCCACCGAGGCCAATTCAAAAATTAAGTTGAGAAGCTTAGTTAAACAATATGCATGTGCATTTTCAGGAATTACCTGTGGCCATGACAGTCCATGATAAAAGTAATATTTCATCTGGTAGTTCTCTGGTAGACACAGCAAATTACAATGCTGCATATTCATCAGGTCTTCTGGCTGAAATATCAACAAACAATAAATAAAAAAGGTCCCCTTGCTACAATGACACAATTTGTTCCCTAAAAATTTGAATATGCCGTCATAAAGAATCCCAATAACGAGTAGTAAAATAGTCTATAAAGGACTTTTCCCTAAATTACTCCTAGAAACAAATATCCACAACATTCATTGCTTTAACAGCGAGGTGATCCTTACAAATGTCCACAACATTTATTTCTTTAAATTTTAAATGATTAGGCCTAAAAATGTTCTGTTTTCAAATTTTATCAGATATTTGACATAGGGTCGGTAGGTAGACTTTATTTATTTATTTTTTCTCAAACCAAATTATGGTCGGTAGGTAGGATTTTTTTTGATCACACGCAATTAAAATTTATAAATTGAGCTACAGTATGCCTAGTTAGTTTCTTTCTACTCTCCCCCCCCCCCCACCCCCCATCCCACTCCTTCCTTGATGCAGAGGGATAAATTTCCAGCCCAAATGTGATCCTTTCCATTTTCTGTTTGCTCTTGGTTTCTTTTCCCGCCACAGATCATGGTGTATCCTCCACGCCTCATCATGGTAACCTATATTGTCACCCCTGGCCCAAAGTCAATCTTTTTGTTATGCTGAGATCGTTTTTCTATAGAGTATATGTTGCCCTACAGGTTGGTATAAAAATCTTTGAAATTGATCAAAAAAAATAACAAAGTCATGCCTCTTTATATAAAGATTATTTCAGACATTTTTAGCAATAAATTGTTGCCTATTTGACAGTCCACATTGATGGTTGACTACTAATCCCTCTGTTTATTGTATTTAATTATCTCTCTTTAAGAAATCATTACAGTGTTTTGATAACAATGACACCAATTAAAAAAATGAGCGTGAAAGGTTGCCTGACCAGTGTTATTATGTGCGTGTAGCGAAGACTACGTCATGTGCGGGCAGTCTGATCAGCGACAGTGTCTAAGCTTTCCGAGAAATGAAATATTGTGAACAGTAAACTCAGATCAAACTGTGCAGATTTTGCAGCTGATCTGAGTCTTTTCTGTGTGCGCATATGCATTTAGTGTATTTCTTGGGAAGCATTTCTAATGATACCACAATATAAATTTAACAGTCTGATCCTAGCACTCACTAGCTGTCATGTTTGTCGGATGCAGAAAGGCCGCATTTTTGCAACACACTAAACTGCATCCTACCATTGTTTCTTATACATTTACATGCAAATGAGCCAGCACTCAGCAAAGAAAAAAACATCTTTTCATTTAATGAAAGATCAGCCTGTTCATCTGGCTCTTTGTTTGCTGCTCTCTGAATATCCTAGAGGCCATACTATGAAAGGCTTGTTTTGTTTGTTTGAGGTTTAACGTCCCCGTCAACACAGTAAAGGTCATTTTGGAGACATTGCTTCCAATTTTGTGGGACTTTTACCCGACCTTGAGATGAAATGACATCTCAAGCCCTGTCGCCCAATGAAACCAATAGGGCTTATTAGCATGGACGGCCCGCCTCGGACCGCGGTTCCTGGACAGGCTTAGATCCTCTAAGCGGTTTAACAGTACTAGAGTACGGGCCGGATTCAGCTCTGCGTGAAAGCATCATGCAGCCCATATATTTCTTCAAGCCCCTAGGGGCGGGGGCCAATGAAAGGCTCGTACAAACAGCAAAGAATGGTCAGACTGAACAGGATTAATCCTGAACTGTCTCACCCCTGCTAGATGCAAGTGTGTTACAAAGTTCATTAACGAAGCTCTTATAGTTCTTGAGAAATTAACTTGAATGGTGGGATTGTCGCTAGGTTTGACGCAATATTTTACTAAGTCAGTGAAAGCTCCCGCCCAAAGGGGCTTGAAGAAATACATGGGCTGCATGATGCTTCCATGCAGAGCTGAATCTGGCCTGTACACTAGTACTGGTAAACCGCTTAAATATAGCACCAAACGAGGATATTACAATATTTTCCTGGACTCCCCATACAACCATCAACCCCTTTATACACCAAACGTATCTAACCTAAATTCATATGGCTTGAAAAATATAAGGGCTAAATGACCCACCAAATCAGGGTGAAACGACCCACCTCTTACACCGTGTGGGCTTTGAACTCTTCTGCAGACTTGGCATTCACTGCAGAGGAGGGAAGACTATTCCATTGAGGAATAGTTCTAGGAAAGAAGGAGTTCTTCAGGGCATCACTATAGGACTGGTACCTACGATATTGTGAGTTGTTTATTTTTGATGTCCTTGTTTGGGTTGACACTGTTGTAGGGGTCAAGTACCTATCTTTATTAACAGACACTGTATCAGAGTGTATCGTACAGAAGAAGGTTAGAGAGGAGTGCTCACGACGGGCCGCCAGGAATGGCCACTCTAGCTCATTAAGCATGTTGCCAACCCTACTTCTATTTCGCCATCGCCTGCAGATCCATCAAGCAGCTGTCCTATCTATCTTCTTTTACTGAGTCGGTCACATTTGGCCATTACCTCATTTGGGTGCGTAGCTAAATTTATAATTTAGCTAAAAAAACGAAGTCACTGGATGAGTCCTTAAAACTATTTACAATCTGAATAACAGAGGTATACTAAAATGCATACCTCTGAATCTCAATCTTACACTGTACGGGCTTTGAACTCCTCTGCAGACTTAGCATTCACCACAGAAAAGGGAAGACTATTCCCCTTGGGAATACTTCTAGGAAAAAAGGAATTTTTCAGGGCATCACTATAGGAATAATACCTATGATATTGTGAGTTGTTTACTTTTGATGCCCTTGTTCGGGTTGAAACTGTCGCAGCAGTCAAGTATTTATCTTTATAAATGGCCACTGTACCTGAATATGTATCTTACATAAGAAGGTTGAAGAGGACTGCTCACAACGGGCCTTTAGGGACGGCCATTCTAACTTGTTAAGCATGTCACCGACACTGCTTCTATTGCGCCATCGTCGGCAGGTCCATCGAGCAGCTGTCATCTGCACCTTCTCCACCTGCTGAATCTGAGTTTTAACATAGGGATGCTAAATGGGAGACGCATATTCAAGTTGAGGGCAAACCAATGTTTTATATGCAACATCCTTTGTCTGTCTAGGTGCAAAGGCCAAAGTACGTCTAAGGAATCCTAAAGTCCTAGTTGCTTTAGATGTAATCTAGACTAAGAGACATATTGACCCAAATCAAGATCTTCAGTGATGGTGATACGAAGATATTTGGCAGATTGAACATGCTCCAAAATTTGCTGGTGAAGTGTGCTAGTCAAACTTAATTTGCTTGTCCGGAGGTGTAAGGTGTCATGACACCCTCATTTTCTTTTTTCTCCTATTTCTGCTACTCGCTCACATCTGAGCATTACTGGTGTATGAATGTCATTCGACGTGTCACCAGTAACAATTCAATTCTGATTACGAGCAGGATTTCCTGGGTAGTAACCAGATGATCGAAATCAGGAGTGCAAGATTACAAATAAGGAGTGCAGTAGTAGAATTTCCCAGTACTTGGCATTTACAAGGAAGAGTGGGAACAGAAGGTGTTCGGAGGGCTTGCTAAACTTCAAGTCCTCACGTGGTACAAACTTGGCTTCTAATCTTGGCCGGAGACATTGAAACTAACCCCGGCCCAAGGTTTCGCTGCGGACTCTGCAAAAAGTATTGCACAGGTTCCAAGAAATGGTTAGAATGTGAGGACTGTAACAAGCGCTTTCACTCCTCATGTTCTGATTTGGATAACAGTCAATTGTTAGAAACTGACTCTAGAGCTGGAACTTGGTATTGCAAAGACTGCAAAGCTGACTGTGGTCTTTGCAGTGGTGCTGTCCTTAATGGCCACAAAGCCGTTCAGTGTGATCAATGTGAAATGTGGATATACACTGAATGTTCCTTCATTTCAGATGCAGAATATGGCACTTTGGTAAACTCAAGCTGCCACTGGATATGTTCGAAATGTGAGGTTTGTAACTTTTCAGACTCCTTCTTTGATGAATATGTAGAACTGAGAAAGCCAAACAGATTTGAACCTCTGTCAGAGATATATATAGATTATGCTCCAACGGCGATATATTCATTGTCCGTATAGCACCGATTGGAGCATATATATTATACCACAATTTTCCAACGGCGATACAAACTATATCGCCGACTTCAATCGGCGATATACCTCACTTTCTTTCGCTATATCACCGATTGAAGCACTTTACATATATATAATATACCACAATTTTCCAACGGCGATACAACCAACATGAAAATGAATGGATGGACAGACACCAACATTGGACAATGATACCCCAATTACCATCACTTTATATAGGGAAAAGATGGACTTGCAGATGTATACATTATTTTTCTTATTTCTGCTCAAAACATAGATTGTGGGTATTCGTTGAAAGTCGAGATAAGAAAAATATCACAAATTATCATCAGATGATATGGAGTTATGATATTTTTCTTAACCGGTGATAGGTTAAATTATTATGTGACACGCGTGTCATATACGTCATCGGTGATAAGATAAAAACTTTCCTCTGATGTTTACACTGATAGTCCAGTAGAGAGGTGGACAAAAAAATATTCACCCATGTATTCATCTTTGATACAAAGGCGGTGGATCGTTTTTTATTACTATTTTATTGAACAAAATTATGTGTCTTTTATCTTTTTTTGAATAACACTTAATGCCTCTAAAACGACGTTCGTCATTGTCAGATTCTTAGACACTTTCACCATTGTGATAAAGGTATCTTTTAGCATTTATGAATAGGGAAGACCCTGACCAGACTGCGCACCCTTATAGTCCGAAAGTCGTTACGGATATAATCAAAGTACAGAAAGGCCTGAAAGTCGTTACGGATATAATCAAAGTACAGAAAGGCCTGAAAGTCGTTACGGGAATAATCAAAGCACAGAAAGGACCGTGAATCACCGTAATGCGTAGCTTTTAACAGTCAGTAAAAGAAATTTGCAAAGAATTAGAATGAAGAAATCTGCATATTTAGTTTGTGCTCCTATAAATAGGTGGTGGGTCATTATTTACTATTGTAATTTTATTCAATAAAATCAAACATTTCCTATTTTTTTTTTTACCTCGGCTAAAGCCTGTACCTTACCTTCCTCAATAAGTTTTTTTCTTTCCGTTTCACTTAATCCTGTTTGTTTTGAGTGTATGCTATCTTTCAGTTTATTATATTTGTCTAATTCATCTAAAATCAATTTAAATTCATTCTCAGATATCTGTCCGTCTGTCAAAGCCTTAGAAATCAAATCCTTTATACTATTCAGTTTTGAATCTGCAATAGTTTTAATCTCATAATGTTTTTGTGTTTTTGCATGTAATCTACGTCTAACAAGTTTAACACACACACCCAAACTCCCACACACAACAGCACCAATCTCTAAAGGCAACATAATTGGAACAGCCAATCCAACACCTGCCAAAATAACACTTGTTGATATCAAACCAGTATCAACACCGTCGGTAATATTTATACCTCGTTTATACTTTTTATACAATGCTTTTCTCACATCTCTCTCATTAATTAACGTCTTCTCTATCTCAGATATCTTCTGTAATCTATAGTTCTGCCCATCTTCAACAGGCAATTCAGGATATAATGGTGCAGTAGGTTGTTTCATTTTTTTTTCTTAATAACATATATTTTTTTTATTCAATAAATAATTCAATTATCATCGAAGCCACAGTATTAACACATGTAGCATTATTAGTCTGACAAACAAAATCAATTGCATCACCAGCCTCAACCTTTAACGGTGTAGCAAAGTTATCGTGTTTTCTTAAAATATTATTCAATGATATATCATATCCTGCTTGTGGATTTCCATTAATTGCAATCGCCACAGACACATCGCCTTTTGTTCTTTTACTCGACAGTCCAACACCTATTATCTGGCCAGGAAAGTTCATCACATATCCAACACCTACTTCTCTACCACCATTTCCAAAGCCAAACACTTCATTCTTCTGTAAGGAACCTTTACTCTCCGCACAAATGCTTATCAATTTTCTGTCTGACATATTATCAACCTTATTATATAATAATCGATGATTGACATACATATCCCGAAATCTATCTTGAAGTCCTGTATGTCTATCATTCAATGTATTTATTTGTGTAAATGCTTGACTTCTCATATTAAATATTTCTTGTTTCAGCCCAAATGCATCTACGTGTTTTCTCTTAGCACCAAATATACTCATTTTTTTTATTATAATTATATAATTTCCAAAACGCAATTAATTGGTAGATGATTAATTACCTTGTTGTTATTTTCATCCCTGATTTCTAATTTCAATTCTGCTATAGCATCATTCACCAAACACTTATATTCTGGATGCTCAAATCTCACTGTTGTTATCTCTCCAAACTCTTTATTTTCCACTGGAACAACAGCCAACACAGTACTCGGCATACCATCTAAATAATTATTTGAAGTATTAATCTGTTCCAAATGAACATACAATGATTTATAAACAGCAAAATCTACAGCTCTCTCACCATAATGAGTTTCATTAACAGCAAACTTTCGCTTATTTCCAAACCCCAACATTTGTTTTAAGCCCTTGCTTATCTTCAATTCATCCGGTGTAATTAAAGAAGCAATTCCATTTGTTTCATTTACAGATAATGTAATATTATTACTTTGAAATAAATCTGCTATTTGTTGGAAACTATAATAACCATCTATAATCTTATGAGGTCTCTCTTTAGTCTTCTGCAAATATTCATCAACAACATTATACCATCCAACACCATATGTTATAGATTTCAAACCAATACGTTTATTCCCATCTCTGTTATCAATGTATTGTTGCAAGTTTATTGTCTTGTCAATATTCGAAATTGTATGATACATTTTTATTTTTTATATATAATCAATAATAAAAATGATACCTAAAGAATTCAAGTACAATCCCAATGCATCATATAACCCCAATACTAAATATACCGAAAAGAATATTGAACTTATAAAACAAACGATTTATGTTAATAAAGACGACCATTTTCCAGTAACGTTTCCCGACTTATTTCAAAACTATCAAAATCCAACATTACACACCAATGAACCGTGGAATACATGGCTTCATTCATCATTTGACTGGTGGCAATGTCAATTAAATTTTGCTGTCTGGTGTGCCACTACAGGATGTGGTGTAAGTTATCAAGATCATTTGCAAAACACTTCAGGACTAACTAAAACAGTATATACATTTCATGTTTATTATTGTATTGCTCGTATTTTGAAAGAACTTCAAACACCTTTACCAACAGATGCATCATTTTGTTATTACAAAAACCCATACGACAAAGCAACCTATCAAAAGTTATGCAATGAATTCAATGTTTCACCTAATACAGATTGGAGGCAAAAATTAGAAAGTAGTTCTAAATGCAGTGGTCTAGGGAGTTACACACAATATTTTAAACCAAGTGGAAAATATAGACAAGAACATCGAAGTGAAGGTCCATTCTTTAATCCAAATGATAAAATAGAACATACAGAAGATATAAGTGACGCCTGGACAATGTTTATATTAGACAAATCAGAAGGATTAACAAAAACAGGTATTGAACGAATTAACGAAAGTATTAGAATGTTTGTATGGGCACTATTAGCAGCACAATCTCAAACACGTGTAGAAATACTAAAAATAGGCACAGGATTTGATGCTCAGAAACAATTTCTTGCTAACATTGAAGACGCTATTAATAGTCCAGTTGATTTACCAAGTCAAATACAAAGATATCAAAACACACTCAAATATGCAAGAAGTAAAGTAGATTTTGTTTATGGTATTGGATTATATATGTCTCCCAGTAATATGATTTTACAAATTGGCACTATCGCTGGATATAATAATAAAATTGTAATTGCAACAGAAAAACAAACACTTGGTTTCAATAGTGATGTAAATGTTAAACCTGTTGCACCTACTACACAACCTGCAACTATACAAGGCACACCAACAAAGAAATCTCTACCAGAACCAAAACATCAGGAAACAAAGAAATCTCTACCAGAACCAAAACATCAGGAAACAAAGAAATCTCTACCAGAACCAAAAATCAAATCTCTACCAGAACCCGTTGAAAAAAAAGAAACAATACAACACGAAGACAACAAAACAGCATTAATAGTTGGTAGTATTGCAATTGGACTATTAATTATGTATGAAATTTATTAAGTTCTTTTTTTTCTTATAAACTCTCTTGCAGATGCATATAACAATCCAGCAACCAATACAACTAATGCCCATAGATGTTCTCCAAACCAACTAACAACTTTACCCGCAGAAGACAACAACCAAGACACAATAGAACCAATAACACCTGGTAATGCAGTAGCTACTTTTCCTGCAAGGGTAGAAAGTAATTTACCAAGATTTGATAATTGTTTCTTAACCCAATCTTTAACACCACCTTTTGGTGGAGAAGGAGGGGTTGAAGTAGTACCACCACCAGTAGGAATAACAGCCTCAACAATAACTCCAATAATCATTCCAAAAGCGGTTAAAATACTAACAATTGTAATGCCTTGTTCTCTGAATAATGTTCTAATTCTTTCACCCAATGTAGTGTCTTCTTTTAATACTTTGTTTATAGTCTCTTTGATTCTATTTACCTGACTACGTAGTTTTTCTTTATTAACATTAATAACTTCCAATCTTGCACTTCTCTCACTTTCTAACTCTTTGACTCGACTACTTATCCTCTCTATTTGAAATTCATCATTGTCTGCTTTGGCTTGTTCTAATTTTGTATTTTCTTTTGCTAAGTCTTTATTTGTTTCATTCAGTTTTGCCAATTCATTTGCTATCTCTTCTTTGACTGTTGTCATTGCATTTGCTATTCCATCAATCTCTCTTTTTGTCCAATCTGTTTGTGTTCCTGCTTCACTACTAACACTTTCAATGAATGATGTCTCTAATGTTTTCACAGATGTTTCTGCATTATTTGCAGTTTCTAATAGTTCTTGTGCTTCTTGTTATGATGATACATCATTATCAAGATTCTTGAATTTTTCTGATAATAAATCAGATTGTGTCTCTCTCAACTGGTTTTCTATTAAAGTTGTAAGCTCAGCTCTACCTTCTTTAATTCTTGTAGCAGATGGTTTAAAATCATCTACACCTAATACATTCCTAACAAAATCAACACCATATTTCCTTTGCAAAGTATTAAATGATAAAAATGTTGCTATTTCATCTGGTGCATTGGAACGATAATATGTTAATGCAATATCCTTTCCACCTTCATCTTTAACATATACTCACTCTCAAAAGAAACGATACATAGATTTGAAAGGGAAAAAATAATTGAAAACATAATAATGATCAATCCTTTACATGTATAATGAAAATATAGACTTTTATGGTACATTTCATCCAAAATTCCTAAAATTTGAACAGCATCTGATTCCATTAGAAAGTACGAAGTCTCGTAGGGGTCACATCAGAATTTACACAAAAGTCAATAACGTGTATGCCCACCATTTGCATCTCTGACTGCAGTACAACGACGCCTCATTGACCGGATAAGTGTCTGGATTTGGTTCTGGGGTATCGCGTTCCATTCCTGGTTTAGAAAAAGTTCAAGCTGGGCTAACGTTGCAGGTTGACGACGTCTAATGCGGCGATCCAGAACATCCCACAGATGTTCTATTGGCGAGAGGTCTGGAGATTTTGCGGGCCAAGGGAGAACATTCACTTGCTGCTGCTGGAGGTAGTCAGCACAGACACGAGCCGTGTGACATCTGGCGTTGTCTTGCTGAAATAACGTCAGCTGTCTGTTAGCGTTCATCAGCGGAACAACAACTGGTGCCAGAATCTCGTCCCGATAGCGTACTCCAGTCAAGTTTCCTCGCACAACAACAAGCTGGGAACGATGGTGGAAAGAAATGGCACCCCATACCATCACGCTACCGCCTCCGTAACGGTCTACTTGACGCACACAGGCGTCAGCAAAACGTTCACCGCGTCTTCGGTAAACCATCACTCGTCCATCCTTGCGTTCCAAAAGAAACCTTGATTCGTCGCTGAATAGAACCGTGTTCCACTGTTGCTGAGTCCAACGAATGCGCTGACGTACCCACTGTGCCCTATTAAGACGGTGACGTCGATTAAACTTTGGTCCATTGTATGGGCGCATTGCTCTGATACCGTGTTCAGCCAATCTCCTCCGAACTGTTGATGCACTTATTCTGTTGTTGTTTTGTCCCCGTGTTGCCGCACTAGTTGTTGTGGCCATAAGAAAACGATTACGTAAATGTGACGTCCGAATGTGACGGTCCTGAGCACGTGTTGTTACGCGAGGCCTGCCTGAGCGGGGTCGATCAGCAACTAATCCTGATGTTCTGTAGCATGCTACAAGACGTGTGATAGTCAAACGCGAGACACCAAACTGAGCTGCGACGTCAGCTTGACGTCTTCCAGATTCAAGCATCCCAATGGCTCGCCATCTCTGATTTTCATTCAGCCGTGGCATTTCGCTTCAATTCAAATTCTTAATTTTAGGTGTTTTTTCTTCGTTTGGGTACAAGTCCTTCACAAAACATTCGAAGTTTTCCCTATACATGTATTGGGATATGCTCGAATCGGGCTGCACGTGCAAATCGTTAAAATCGACTTAGCAGGCAATCGGACTGTCCGATATGGTTCAAAAGCCACCACACTCTAGCTAGACGTCATATACAACGAATTTTTATGTCATTTGAATCTGTAATTTGGTTGTTTTGAAAATATTTTCACTTTAATCTTGTATCGTTTCTTTTGGGAGTGAGTATATAACATTGGTCTCCCTATATCATCTTTCTTGAGAGACAAACCTTTGATTTTACGTTTAGATTCATCATTCCTTTCGTAAAATCTATCTATCATTTTTTTACCTATGCTATTACGCAGAGTTTTCCAATCATCACCGGTTAAATCATTCAAACCAGCAAACTGACTATTTAATGTTCTCTGAAACTCTTCTTCATCTGTAAAAGATGTTTCTGCTTCTTTATCATAATCCTCCCTGTCATACTCAGGATTTTCATATTCAGCCATTATTTATTTATTATTTAAAAATATTTTTTTATCTTTTAAAAAAATGTCAGCTTACGGAGATAAACTAAACCCTTACAGAAAATTAAGAGAACCACGAGGTGTGAGAGGCATCCGCCAAAGTGTAGTAATAACAAATAACCCTTCAACTATTGACCAAAATCAACAATTGTTAGTGAGATTTCCTAATCTAAGTGGTAATGATGTTATTGTTCCCGGAACAGTCAGATTAGCATTTGAAATTGAACTAACCTCTAAAGATGCAAATGCAACTATATTTCAAAACATAGGAAGAGCAATAATTAAGAAAACAACAATTAGAATAAGTGGAAATGAAGTTATGTCCATTGACGATAGTGACATCTATCATTGTTATATTGATTTATGGAAGACTATTACAGAACGTGTAAATATGGTATATCAAGGCGTTGGCAAAGAGAACATGTTGAAACATAGAGTGGGTGCAGGAAACGCAACAGCAGATAAAGAAGATCAAGCCATCGCAAAAGCATATGGAAACAGGTTTTGCATCCCACTTGATTTTGAATTATTGGAAACCCATATGCCTTTTTATCAAGCTGGATTAGGAGATAGACTTGAATATGAACTTACATTCAATGATTATAATAAAGTAATTAAATCAGGCGATGCAACTTCATCTTATACAATCAAAAATATTTGTTTGGAATTTGATATTGTTTCTGATACTGAATTAGCAAGACAAATAAGACAGCAAGTTGATGGTAAAATGGTTATTTTGTATGACAGAATACTAAGACACAGAAAAATAACTAAAAACAAATCTGATACACTATGGAATATCAATCTAAATGTTCCTGCAAGAAGTATGAAAGGAATTCTTATGCTATTCGAAGATCCTGAAAGGGCCAGCACAGAAGAATATTATAATCCAGAAATTACAAAAGTGGAAATGACAATAGAAGGGATTCCGAATCAATTGTATAGTCAAGGAATGAAGTCCCACCAACACTGGGACGAAATAAATAAATTCTTTGCTTTGAATTCAAAAAGAAACAAAGAAACAAGTATGGTTGTTAAAGATTTATATTTTACTGATACAACAATAGAGAAATATCTAACGAACAGGTATGCTTTATGGTTGGATTTACGTTCAACTGATGATAATACACTTCATGGTTCTGGAAGAAGAATTGAAAATGCATCAGAAGGTATCACAATACAAATAACGAAAGAAGCAGGAGCAGATGAACCAATCAATCTTTATTTGTTTGTTATACAAGATGCACAAATCAACTTTGAAGATGGTAGATTTAAAGAAGTCAGTTATTAATATTTTTTTTACAAATAAAAATGGAACTACCAAAATATCCTCATTGTGCTATTATATGTGGTCAAACTGGATGCGGGAAAACAGAGTTTGTCCTTGACCTTTTGGAAGAGGAATATCGTCAAGTATTTAAACATATTGTTATACTTTGCCCAACCATTCAATGGAACAAGGCTTATAAAAATCGTGAGTGGATTGGTGATGTTAGAAAGCCTAAAACAAAAAATATAACAATTGTTAATCCTATTGTTAATGGAGAAGAAAAACTACAAGAACTATTAAGAATGTTCTTTAATAAATATGCTGGTCATTCTACTCTCTACATTATTGATGATTGCAGTGCAACGAAAGAACTAACAAAGAAAAAAGATATGTTATCAGAATTAGCATTTTCTGGTAGGCATGCAGAACAATCAGTGTGGGTTATTTCGCAGAGATATAATTCTGTGTTAAAAGATTTAAGAGAACAAACAAAATGGCTATGCATGTTCTACACAAAAGATAGAGATAGTTTTGAAAATTGTTTAAGAGAGAATGATGTTATTCCTACTTTGGAAGAACGACAGAGAATAAAAGAAGAACTGAAAAAAAAGAAGCATCGTAAGTTAATTTTGAAGACTGACCAGCCTACTGGTTATTGGTTGGTTGATTGATTATTTTTTTTTAGCAATGATTAAGTAATGCTTATTCAATGCTGTAGCAAATCTTAAGTAATGCTTATGCAATGTTTTAAGTAAAATAGCAATACTAAAAAACAGTGCTGTTAGAAATATTATCAATCACTGCAATCTTATCAATAATCATAACAAACACTGCAATCTTATCAATAGTCGGATATGCGATGTTTTATTTTTTAAAAATAAAAAATAAATTACATAAAATAAAAATGAATGCTGAAGAATTATTACAAGACATTGAATGTGAAAGCACTTATGTAGAAAATAATGAACAAGAAACAAAACGTGAGCGATTATCAGCCATTGTTGCTGGTGGTGGTAGTAAGCAGTATCTTGGTAAAGACTTACAACTATCAGACATTGATACAATGACAGCAGAACAAATAAACAAACTTTACTGCAGATATGAAGCAAGATTGGGAGCAAGTATGACTAAGACATTAGGTAATTCTTTTATTAGCTTATATGTGATGGGTGTATCAAAGTATTTCAATGTTGTTAATCCACCTAAACTGATACAAGACTTAGAGGAAGACCCTTTTATCAATCACGCTTTGACAAGTTCGTGTTGTGAATTGTATTATAGATATGGAATGTATCTTGCTCCTTTAACTACAATTTTAACAACAGCAAGACATATTGATTTTAATAAAAAAGAAAATATCCCCTTAGAAAAAAATGAGTGATACTGAAGTTAAAACAAAAGACCCAAGACGAGTATCTGCTGGTAAGAAAGGTGCAGAAGCAAGAAAAAGAAATGCAGAATTAAGAAGAAAGGAGACTGAAACTATAAAGAAAGAAAACATGGAATTAAAATCTATAACAAAAGATGATGAAGTCGGCTCTCCAAATTCACAGAATATAAATATATACAAAAATTATATACCATTATGCATAACAGTTGGAGTTGTTGGAATAGGATTGTATATGTACAAGTCTAAACAAGTTGTACCACAACAACCTATGATGCAACAACCTATTATACAACAAAAAGAAATTGACCCATTCAGTCTCCGCGAAAACCGTCGGTCCGTCGGACAAAACCGGCAATTTCCGAAAATGACCGGCATTTTCTGACCGTTTCCCGGACCACGGGTCCGGCAGTTTCGGTCCGTCTCGGTACTTTGCGGGTAGCCATTTCGGTCCATTCCAATCGTTTTCGGTCAATCGATTTTCCAATATCGGCTTATTTGAGACGGGCAATTTTATTGGCTTACTAATTCCAGCGGACCAATCATATGGTAGGTAACATATTATTTTTGTTGTATCGAATCTTCTCGGCCTTTTTCCAATTTCAACCGACGTTTCAATGGAATAAAGATATTAACGGTGATTTCGCTTCTTTATCGCTACTGTTTTCATCTAATTTAATTATTAACACGTTGTTTTCGCTACTGCATTAGCAAGGCTCGATACAAGGATCCGATCGTCCGTCTGTCCGTTCAGCCGTCTGTCTTCCTTAGTCAACATGTTTTCTCAGTTGAGATACTTTGAAGGAGCTAAACCTGGAGTCAAACCTGGGGGTGGTCAAAAACGTAAACTGTCCGAGGAAAAAAAAGAGAGAAAGGAAAGGACTCTGAGTGAGGGGTGGAAAACTGGGAGGGACTGGTTAATTTTTGATTATGATAAAAACTTAATGAAATGTCAAATTTGCATTGATTTTTTTAGCAAGAAATCCCAAGATTTAGCTCCTTCAAACCTTAAGAATCAACATACCTTCATTACCGGATGTACAAACCTCAGAGCATCTGCAGTGTCTGATCATGAAACATGCAAAGCACATTTAAAAGCTATAGCATGTGCAAGGGCTAAAACCTCATCTCAGACAGAAAAACTAGAATCTGAGGCTGGCAAAGCACTCATGTCACTTAAGTCTGCAGAAAGACATAGATTGGCCTATTTATTTCGTAATGCACATGCTGTCGCCAAGCAGAATCGTCCACTCAGTGATTACACATGGTTATGTTCTACAGACAAAGCCAAGGGACTTGATATAGGAGATACATATTTGAATGAAAAAGCTGCACTTGTATTTATATCTTCAATTGCAGGTACAGAGCGTGACAAAACAGTACAGATGTTAGGCCGGGCACCATTCTTTTCCTTCATGATGGATGGTAGTACCGATATTTCTGGGGATGAACAGGAAACAGTGTATATAAGGTCATCCATGAAAGGTGTTGTAACAGAGCGATTTCTGTACATTGGATCTCCAACCAGCACATGTTCGAAAGATCTGTATGACTTTATTGTAAAAACTTTTGACCAATATGACATAAACAAAGAGAAGCTTGTTGGGATGGGTAGTGACGGTGCATCAAATATGGTTGGCAATCGGTCCGGGCTTGTCACACTATTAAGACAAAATCTCAGCAAAGAGATAGTTAATATACACTGCCTTGCTCATCGCCTGGAACTATCATTCAGAGATGTGGTAAAAAAATCAAAGTTATATGACAAACTTATGACCCTTTTGATTGGTCTTCATTACTTTTACAAGAAGCAATACAAAAACAAATCTGGTCTCCTGCGAAGCATTGCTGCTCTTGGAATTAAAGGTGTTCTGCCCCCAAAAGTAACAGGGACCCGCTGACTGCCACACCTTTCAAGAGGCATTAACAGTTTGCTGAAGACATTCTTGGCTTTTGAAGCTCATCTCTCTACTGCTAGCCACCAGAATCCCAAGGCAGAAGGACTATTGAAAATGATGTTGGATCAGCATCTAATGGCATTTGTCCTTTTCCTTCAGGTACTTACCATTCAGTATTAATATTCATTTTATAAACAACCAACAGAGTAATTTGTTTCCACCTGTAGTTAAACTTGTGAATTCAGTTGGCTTGCTCTTTTTGGATCAGGTTTTCAATTTTCTTTCCCTGGTTTTTCTAGTTCAGTTATTTGAGATGAAAAGGACCGGTCCAAGCACCGAACCTTGGGGAACACCAGATACAACATATTAGATACTTTGCCATCAAGTATAACTTGATTTGAGCACCCAGAGCAAAGAGCAAATCAACTGCAGTGTGGACCCTCTTATCCCATAATAATCTAATTTATACAACAGCCTCCTGTTAGGTTAAGATAGTTACAAATATCAATTAGTTTATTTGCTTTGTCTTGCTGACTGCACCTTAACAGCTGAAATTTATTGTAGGATATACTGGATCCATTAATGAAGCTGTCCCTCAAGTTTCAGCGGACAGAATGCACCCTATCAGATTGTTTGGTCTGGGTTGAAACAACAATTGAGTTACTTGATGAAGCCAAATCTAGGTATGTATGCAATTTGCAACTATGTTTTTGAATATACCCGTACTCTACTGTCAAATTCACAGACAGGCTTTGAAAACAGATATTATTTGGGTATAAAAGTAATCTTGTGCATTACTGATTATACTGTAAAGTCTTTCTTCATTATTTAAAAATGTCACATTTTCAAAAGTAGGACTTTTATCATCTAGTTAGTTTAGAACTTTAGATAGTGGTCTAGAGCTTTCAAAAATTAAGGGTAATATTAAGTGGCATTAAATAGAATACCACAGAACTTCTTTATATCACTATTGCTGTGTTCCAAAGCAGAACCCATGCGCATTTAATTAATATTTTGTAAATGAAACAAAAATAGGATCATATCGGAAATTGATCCAAAATGGTCATTGTTCTTTATAATCATGTACACTTTTGTTGGGGATAGTTGCAACATCATTTTCTAGGACCCATCTTCCAGCCATATTATATGAAAAACTATTTTGTTATGCAATAGTGATATAAAGAGTTTGTGTTTATCTGTCTGTAAACTGTACTTTTCTCAGGGATAATAAGCAACTTTCTGAACTTCTGGAGTCGGGAAAGCTGTATGGGGTAACCCTTAAAGGGGCAACTCCATCAATGGCATACAAGGATGAACTAGTCAGTGGCTTGTCAGAGGCAATAAGTACTAGGTTCCAACTTATCCAGGGTGGAAAGAGTGTGATAGATGCCACAAAGATTCTCAACCTGAAAATATGGCCATCCAATAAAGATGGGCTGAGAGGTCTTGTGTTGTTCAAAACTGTTTGACGTTACTTGTTTAGTTCAAAACTTGATCTGTTTCCTTGGCAGAGTAAAATAAATGTTAGGTCTGTCAGTTTGATTGTTAATGTGATCTGTTATAAACACTTTTTGAAGTATTTGACCTTGATCCAAAAACTTTCAAACAGTATTCCAAATCTGACCAGAACCATACTTTTATTATGCTCTGTACGTTTTATTCTTTCATTTTATCTAGTTAGATTTACTAGTGGTAGCAGAATTTTAAGATAAGCAGCAGTTTAATCAATAAACATATTCACCACCCCAGTCACTTTTTTCATAAATTTGAAGACAGACTTAAGTCTCTCCCTGGCAAATACCCAAAAGAGCTCAATACTTAATAGTCTACATGTTAGCATTACAGGGTAAGTCTGGGATATGTTTAAAGCAGAACATTAAATTATTATTTCACACTTTAGTTAATCAAAACTTTTTTGTGTCTTAAGAGTGTGTCTTACTGTATCTATAATAACCAGCATCCATGTCTTAAAGCAAACCTAATGGGAATTCCATCAAAGTAGCATTCAGTCCAGCATAGGCTCGTATATTTTACTCTGACGAATGGCTCAGTGGGTTTGGTCAGTGAATAGTCTATGTCCATGGAAAGCTTGTGTGAACAGCACAGGCCCTGATCAGACTGCATATATGCATGCTGATCACGGCCTCTGCTACTTTGTAAGATTTCCCAAAAGGTGGCTGAATTCTTTTGTTAAGGCAGATTCGTAATTGAAAACTACAATACACTGAAAGTGTAATTTTCAAGTGCATACCCACTTTTATAAAACAATCGTTTACGCTTCATTTTTCTTCAGAATTTGGAAATGATGAAATCAAGGGAGTCCTGTCCCATTTTTCATCAACATTGCTGAAAGCCAAGGCAGATTTCTGTGTTGAGGATGTCCTGTCTGAGTGGATACTGCTGAAGAAGATTCTTAGTAGACGGTATGTATATCCCCTGCGCCTGTAGGAACAATGTTTGCTAATGTACATAAAATTATGCTTCTTTCTATTTTTTCTACAGTTTGGAAACACATTCTGATTCATGCTTGTGCAATGATGATTGTACTTATTGCTGTTCCTACAATATGCTGTAGGTGCTCATTAGAACCACCTTATGCAGTTGAAATAGATACGATCAATGTTTTGGAGCATTATAAAAATGATGTATGCTATTGTGACCCTGGGTTCTCACTATACTTAGTGGACTTTACATGTGTAATAATTTCATGGACCTATTGAAGAATGTCAGACTCAATAAATCAAAACTTTTTCTAATTCAGGCATGGACCAGATCTTGCTAGTCTAGGGTGGCCAACGCTGCTAAAGGATGACGAGGATTTCAGTTCTGCATCTTTGGTCATTGATCTTCTGTTGAGCTTGCCACCAACAAGTGTCCAATGTGAAACTTCTTTCTCCCAAATGAAGTTAATCAAGACCAGCAGAAGGACCAACTTGAGATCTTCTACATTAAATGACTTGCTGACAGTTAAATTAGAGTCTCCAGAGGTTGAGAGATTCAGCCCTGATGCAGCAATTGACAAGTGGATGGTGAGTAAATTTAACGGGTTTAATTCTATTGGTGGCTGAATTTGGGTATATTCTAATGTTATACCGAAAGTCATGTTTATCTTAAAAGCTTTTTAAATATAAAAATATAGACAATATGTTTTTGAGCACTCAAAACTACATGAGATGACCAGTTGCATGTTATCACTTGATAACCTCACTTTCCAATATATGAAGTAGGATTTTCAAGGGTGTATGTAACACAGGTCTTGTTGGCGTGTCTCTTTTTCACAGTAACACTGAATTTCTAATTATGGAATGTACCTTTTAATAGTCGAATTCCTAAAACCCAGCCTCTGGCTGTAATACTGATTGGAAATGTCTAAATGTTTGATGGAGAGCGGTCACTTGAATACCATGTGTTAATAAATCATTTCAGACTTTTGGGTATAAAAGTTGAGCATCACAGGTTTAGTGGAAAGGGTCACAGATTAGAATTTGTGTGATGCTTAACTTCTAAAACTCCCAAAATGATATGCAAGTGATCTCTTTTCCATTAAACACTGAGGCATTTCGAATCAAAATGTTTGCAGGAAGATGTGTTACAGGAATCAGCTGGTGTCCAAGTAATTTACAAATTCCATATTAAAAGACAAATTCCATATTTAGACATTTTACTGTTTGGTGTATTTTTCTCATATTTTCAGACAGCACCAGTGACACAGCGTCGCACTACATACAAAAGGTCTAAGTCTGATCAGAAGACAGCCACAGTTATAGTAATTGAGGAAGATAAACTTCAAAGTAGTGAAACTCCTGAAGTTGAGAGGGATCATAGAAACCATGACGATGAACTGTATGATAATGGCCCAGATTCTGATGAGGAAGTTGACTTCATTAATACCATGTGTGGTGATGAATCTGACGTTGAGTGTGATGACTACCAAGATGAGGACATGAACCTCCATAAGATTTTTCTCTATACAAGAGAATAAATTGGGACACTTTTGCCAGTTGGCTGTTGATGAAATAATTATTAATTCCATTCCATGAGGAGCAAATTCTTTTCTCTCACAATACACCTTTGTTATAAATAAATTGGAATTCTAAGTTAAAATCAGCATGTTAACAGGTCAGAATGTTTGTTACACTGACTTGTTAACATGATGATTTATTGTTTAAAGGCACTCACCAGAACTGCTTGATTAAAGCCTTTCTTATGAGTACTGATCTTAACATATTTACTTTATTTTATATAGAAATAAATATAAACAAAAATCAACATATATGTTATTTATTTACTGCATCACACTGCATCACATTGCATTGGCATGAAATATAACTAATAAATTTGGCCGCCTTTAAGCAAACCGATTAATATTGGTTAGAAGTTTATTTCGGTCCTGCAGATTTCTGCTTGGTCCTGCAAAATATTTCTGTCTGTCTGACCAGTGTCCTGTGACACTTCAAAAGATTTCGCGGAGCCTGCCCATTTGAATTTAATTAATTTAAAAAAATAATATTCTCATTAAAAAAAAAAATGACAACCTCAATAGACGGAAAACAAATTGCAAACATGTTATATCATGCTGGAGTGGAAACTGTATTAACTGTTGGATATTCAGAATTAGGTAGAAAACTATTGAAAAGACCACCACCAAAAGTAGATTTTAATATGACAGATATTGGTATGTTGTCAATTGATATATTACTTGCAATGGCAACAAAGGATATGCTTGTTAAGCAAGGTATTATTCCTGCAGATATTATGAAGTAATTTTAATATTTTTTTTCCATTATATAAAAATGGCAAGTGCAGTAGCATTAATGGTTGGAGGAGCAATTACAAACGCCTTAGCCTTTTCAGGTAGTAATTATTTATTTTCACATATGGGTAGTAATAGTGATGAAGAGAGAAAAAGACATGATAAGGCGATGGAACAATTAGAATCAGCAACAACTGCGTGGAATGAGAAGAGAACAGAAAGATTGGATTTTATTAATGAACAGTTAAAAAAGGAACATCATGCTTTGAATGAGTTCAGTGATGCTGATACTGCTATGAGACAGTATTACTATATTACAGGAAAACAATTGCCAGATAATTTATCCACACCATTACCACCAAAACCTACATTAAGTGATTTTTACACTCCATCAGAAGACCAGAAAAATAGAGAGATTGCATTTGTTGTTGGTGGTATGGCATTGACAGGATTTGTTGCTTGGAAGTTGATGTAGGTAAAAAAAAATTATTTTTTGACATAATCTTTCTTTGGAAAAACTAAATCATAAGCATGATATTTTTTTTTTTTATTATTCTTACATGGTTTCAAACCAAGTGGTCTTACATAAAATGGTGGTTCTTTACCTTCTATCTTCTTTATGAGATGTGCAGGACTCCATACTTCACCATTGTCTTTGAGAGTTAAAATTACACTCACACCATTTTCTGTGTTAATTTCTCTGTAGTCAGTGATTGTATAAATGTTGTTGATTTCTAAATCAGTCCATTTCTTTGTGTCAAATTGACTTTGTTCCTTTAACAGCTCTTCAAACTCTTCTTTTGTAGGTGAATAGTCATCATCAAGCAATTGTGCTATATTTTGCGTTTGTGCGTTCTTTGACATCTTTTTATATATAAATATTTTTTCTTAAATAAAAATAAATGGAGAAGATATACTATAGTCCAAAAGGTTTCTGGAAAGGACACTCAGCTGTTGGTAAGTTAGCAAAAGAAGCAAAGGTTAGTCAGAAACAAGCATTAGAGTTCTTAAAGAAACAAGCAGTATGGCAAATATATTTACCTGCACCTAAGAAAATAATAAGACCTAAATTTGATGTGTCTGCAGAGAATGAAGTTCATCAGGCTGATTTGTTGTTTTTACCTCACGATACTATTGGTAGAAAAACATACAAGTATGCATTGACAGTGGTTGATATTGGAACAAGATATAAAGAAGCCGAACCTTTGACGTCGAAAGATAGTAAAGAAGTTGCAAATGCTTTTGAGAAGATTTATAAAAGACATTTGAAGTATCCTAAACTATTGCAAGTTGATCCTGGTAGAGAATTTATGAGTTCCGTTTCAACTTTGATGGAAAAGCATAATACCAAAATAAGAAGAGGTAGAAAAGAAATACACAGAGACCAAGGAATAGTAGAAAGATTTAATAGAACCTTAGCAGAAAGATTGTTTGGTTATCAGTATGCTAAAGAGATTGATACTAAAAAAAGAAACAGAGAATGGGTTAAGAGATTATCTGATGTTATTAAAGCATTAAATAAGGAGACGAAAAAACCTCCTCCAATTATAACAAGAAAAGTTGATGCTGAAATCTGTCCTTATGCAAATGTTAGATATTTGTATCAACCTGGAGAATTAGAAGGTGGTGGAAAGAGAAGGGCTACTGACCCAGTATGGTCTGTTGATATTCATAAGATTGACTATCATATTATAACGCAGGGAATAAGAGTTTATTATTTGAAATCTCCTGCACCTAAGAGAGGGTTTGTCAAAGAGGAATTACTTATTGTTCCGGCTGATACCCATACGCGTATGTCGTGATTCCATCTGGTGCTATGTATCTTTTTGTGTCTAAAGGAGAAAGTGTAGTCTTATTTACTTTTAATCCATATATGTTGTGATGCATTGAGCGTAGCATGTTCATTGAGTGTGTGTATTTCTTTTTGTTGAATAATGCATCTCTGTAGTTTTCAAAATTGATTTGTTTTTTGATTACATATTTTTTTGTTCCTTTCGCTTTTTTGATGACTTGTTCATCTGCTCTTAATACTGAATATAATTTAGGACGAAGACCAATATATTCTGATATTGAAACACCATCACATTCATCCTTCATCTTACCTATGACCTTCTTGTTTGTTTCATCGTATAGTGGATGTTCTTTTGGATAATCAGAGAAATCGTATTCATCTTTCATTTCAGACATATCTTTGTAAGCATCTTTGGTTTTGATATCTACTAATAAACTATCGGTGTCGGTGTACAGCAAGGTGCAGTTATCACCATACTTCTTTTTCAATGTATTATAATACCAATCGTACATAAGATGTTTTGATAAATCTAAAACACAGAAGCCAACATATATTGGTTTATTTAGAGTTAATCTTGTTTTATTCACTTGAATGGCAGATAAATCATCAGAGAACTTTATTCTACGATTGAAGTTTGGTTTGGCTATTATCTTGCGGATTTTTTCATTTTCGCTGCCATCTGTTTTGACTAATTTAATATCAACTCTTTTACGTATGTTTTCCATTGTTTTGCCAAATACTGAATTGTTCATAAGTTTAAAGAAATCTTTTTCAAATGTAGTCTTTGCTTTTTTACGTAATTCTGTATTCAGACGTATGTAAGGTTCCATCCAAGGTTTCTCATCAAATTCTAATATTCTGTGTATTTTTGTTATTTTCATACCAAGTTGTTTGTATAGTCTCAAGTTCTTGTAATGTACTACATATTTCTTCTTATCCATTAGATTGGGGACAAGTTTTTCTGTTTTTAACATACTATTTTCAATTAGTTCATTTTGATAGTCGGATAACCATTCTTTTTTAATTGCTAATTTTTCAGGTGCAAGTGGATAGTCGTTATGTAGTTTATGTAAATGTTTGGGATATTCTAAATCTACTTCATATATTCTTCCTCTACCTTTTTTTAGTGGTTGAAGTTCTCCATCTATTAAATCTTTATTAGTTATCCATTTGAAACCACCATATGGAAGTGGTTGGCTCATTGAATGACCATATAAATTATTTGCATCTAAATACATTATGTAATTGTCTTCTTCATCTGGATTATAATCTGCGACATATTTATTGTTTGCTTTTGCGTGTCTTTTAGAAACCATACTTATTCCACCTCTCATTCCTTTTTCAATGAAAAGATGCATATCCAAATCTGATAAAAGTTGTAATTCTATTTTTGTGTATTTTAGAAGAGCATCCCAAGATAGACCAGGTGCAGTGTAGTAATGTAGAGGGTCAAGTTTATAGTTATTCATACAGGTTTCTCTAAACTTTTGAAAAACATCTGCAAGTAAGAGAACATCTGTTTTGAGATATAAATCATGATAATCACCAAGTGTTTTACAGTTAAATTGTTTCCATACTTTTTGAGCGTGTTCATAGTCTTTTTGTTTGATACTTTCATCTGTTAGAGAACTGTAGAATTTGTCTATTGGTGGTAGTTCAGTTTCATTGAATCTTTCTTGACTGTCAATATATTCGTATGGATAGATACCTTTACGAGCAAGAAGATGTGAGTTAGTTGTATGTTTTACAGTTAATGGTAAGTCTGATTCGTTGAGTTGTTCATATCTTGTATTGTGGCATTTTTTACATTTTGCTGTTAATAACCAATTTTCATTGATGTTTATTTCTTCTGTATCTTTACATTTTTCACATTCTCCTACACCAATTGCTCCATCTACTAACTTTTCAAGAGAGGAAGCCATAAATTGAAAACTGTCTAAGAATTTTAGCTGTCCAATGTTGAATGAGATGAATTTCTCTGAATTATTTGCAATACAAGTAATGTTTCCACTTGCTTTGTGTATTTTCTGCATTATTAGATGACTATCATAACCTTTTAAGTTGTGGAAGATAACTGGAATTTTGGTTTTATTTGGTTTGATTGCAAGTTTGAGATTACAAGATTTATGTGCTGGTCCTCTATATTCTCCTGTGAAATGACAGTGGTCTTTTACTTTTGGGTTGTTTTTGTTATTTCCTATTTCTTGTTCGCATATTCAACATTTAGTGGCATTTTCATAGTCTTCAGTGTTTTGCTCTGTTAATGGTTTGGGGTGAGCAAAGATGTTATTGATATTGCTAACCTCACATTTTAAGTGATTCAAAAATACTTAAACAACATCTTTACCTCTGTAGATAACAGGTTCTTCAGCTTCACCATCATATCTGACAACTTGATAACCAAATCCACACGCTTTGTGTTCGCTTGTTATTTCTGATTTATCTCCTTTTTGTTCTGTTTTAGGTTTGATTATGCTTTCAAAGTCGGCATAAATGACATATGGAACGGGCATTTGATTTTGATGATTTTTAAACTTGATAAGACCTTTTAATGGCATTTCTATTCGCATTGGAGATTTATTTATGCCTTCACAGTCTTCTTTGTGTTTGATTAGTAGGTCTTCTCTTGAAAAACCGTGAAGACATCTTTCACAAAAGTAAGTAGCTCCGTGTTTGTTATTCTGATTACGAAGTAATCTATTTAGACTTTTAATCCAACAGTAGTGATATTTTGTTTCCTTTTGTGGTTTTTCATCTGGATTATAATTTTCATCAATTTCCTCTTCAACTTCTGTTATCAAAAGCAGGTTAATTCTTTCTTTATCATTTGATTGATTTGAAATATGATATGGAAATACAGTAAGTTTCTCTGTCTTTTTTGTGATTGTATATCCATAAACATTGATTGCTATATTGTTTTGTTTCTCAACTTTTGGTATTTGTGAGATTGGTGTGGGAAAGTCAATTCCTTCCATATTCAGATTAGGACATTTTTTATAACTATATACATTATTCAAGTTATTCTTTGCTGGATATAAGGCAGATTTTAATGCCCATTCTAAACATCTATTATCATTGTTTTTCATATTAATTATTGCTTGTTTGTTTGCTATTACTTTTGGAAGAGGAATATATGAAGAACCTTTGAGTGGTTCATATTTTGCTATGTTAACATAGAGTTTGATACAATGGTCAATTTCTAAACCTGTTGCGGTATTTGTGAATTTTTCAATCCATGTTTGTATATAAGTTGTTTGTTTGTTATAGTTTTCATCTAAATTATTTTCATTAAGAACTGCACATTGTTCTCCGTGTGATGCACCGATAACTTCTTTTCTTTCACCATTAAGTTCATCTTTAAAAAACTTTATAGATAACCCAATTGAAAATTTAATACCATTGTATTCTTTAATGTTTTCATTAATTTTATCTATAATGACAGATTTTTTATCATTAAACAAAATATTTGGGTCTTTATATTTATGAGCATCTATTTCATACGCTTTGAAGTAATTGCATAATGGTTTATCAACTAATTTCAGAGCACTTTTCTCTTCTTTAGTATCATCATCTATATCTTCATTATTAATTTTTTCACTTGTTTTAACAGCATTTTGTTGCTGTCGTTTTCTTTTCTTTTTATTTCTACGTCTTTTACGCAGATTATCTAATGCAGAAGTTTGTTGTGGTGCATCACTCTTCTGTTTCTCAATATCTAAGGATTTAAGACCCTTGTCTAAAGCCTCATCACTAATTCTTCCTTCACTATGCAATTGTATTAGTCTCTCTACAGTACTCATTTTTTGTTTTCTTTTAAACTATAAAAAATTTTTTTTAAATATAATAATAAAAATGGATATAGAAAAAGCAAAGATACAAAATATATGTGCTATGTTGCCGTTAGGTTCAAATAAACCATGTAAAAACAAATCAGTAAAGCATTCTATATACTGCAAGGCTCATAATTTTATTATAAAACATAACAAAAGTAAAGTAGTGAAATGTTTGCAATGTGGTAAAGGTACTACAGCAAAATATCAAATCTGTGATAAGTGTGGTGGAAAGAATTTTAGAGAAAAACAGAGATATTTTAACTCTATAAAACCTTTTAAGCAGGAAATTGCAAGATTGAGTATGATAGAGTGTTGAGGATGATAATTTAATTTTTTTATGCTCAAGTCGGCGATATAGTTTGTATCACCGTTGGAAAATTGTGGTATAATATATAGATTATGCTCCAATCGGCGATATAACGAACGAAAGTAAGAGTTTTCTACAATTTATTTTTAGAATGCCCAGATATGCTGCCTGGTGACGGTTCTTGTTTATCGAGTTGCTTAGCAACCTTTCTTAATTAAACCGATTACAGTGTTACCAGGATTTTTTTGTATTTTTTTCTTTTTTCAACCTTTTTTATTGCTTAGCAACACTTTTTATTTAAACCGATGACGGCGTATAACATTTTACTCAATATTCCATCAACAACACACATAAAAATATGTCATTTCCGGGATTCGAACTCATGCCCCACAAAACCTCACCATTTACAGTCCAAACCATCTAGACCACTCGGCTATCACGGCTTGTACTAGAATAGTAAGAAATTGAACGTAAATAAATGACTACGCTATCAGTGTGGCGATAGGTAAAGATAAATTGACATGTAATAGTCGGTTTATCTGTCTGTCTGCTCATATAACTCAGGATAAAATATGAATGTGTCTTTCGGTGATTATAAAGTCGTTTGCAAGATTGAATAGGATAGAGTGTTAGTTCTGCGGTGCAGAATATATGTGGTATGACGTGTCTATAGTGTGTTAGTTGTTGTTCTGCTGAGTAATCACGCCAATCATGATTTACATTGATTCATTTTTCTTGTAATCTTTGTTGAGGACTATAGTTATAAGTTCATTTTCTATACACACACACTATAACTGATAAAAAGGCCTGCGCAAGCCTATCTGTATAGGTCATGACCTTTATCCGTGAATCAGTCCAGTATGTCATTTCATATCTCAGATATAGATGTATTTGAAAGAGGATGTGTTTGGAAATTAACATTATTGTTTATAGAGGTATAAAATATAGTGTATATATTGTGGTGTATTGTTGATGTATATTGTGTCAAAAATTGTATTTACATTGTTTTATGCTATGTATAATGCTCCAATCGGCGATATAGTTTGTATCGCCGTTGGAAAATTGTGGTATAATATATATGCTCCAATCAGTGCTATACGGACAATGAATATATCGCCGTTGGAGCATAATCTATATATATCAGAGGATAAGAGAGGCAAATCTTCGACTACTGATGAAACTAAGTCAAATTTTGTAAAAGGTTTGAAACTTTGCAGTATAAACATAAATGGAATTAGAGGAACAATTCTTGAACTTTTAGCTTTCCTCGGTACATCTCAACCTCACAGAGTTCTCGGAAACGCCGAATCCGGCGTATTTTTACGCCTGTTTTTGCTTTTGTACGCGTAAAATTTCCTGTCGTGGATTCTTAATTACGCCAATTTTTTTTCGCCTGACGCGTCCGTAATCCAGTGTAAAAATGACCTCAGTCACATCAAAAGATGACAGCGGGTTCCAATTGATCTCCAAATTTAGCTACCGCTTTCGGATCAAAAGTTTACCATTAATCGTCGCCACCAGGCTTGTTCAACCGTAATCAAAATTTCCAGGACATGGTCGTGTAACATATCAAAGAATCCAAAAGTTTCATATGCCATTTTATGAACTAGGATGTAGTGCATGGTCTGAACGGACTTATTCTGTTGGTGCAGCCTGATCAGAGCCTGTAGTACTGTTAACTGCTCATACTCAATTTAAACCCATATCCTGATGAATAAATTAATTTACCCAGTCCACTCCTGACTTTCAAAGCCTAATGTAATTTATCCATTCAAATTCACAATCTGAGTGACAGTGTAAATCCTGAATAGATGGAAGCCATCTGATCTGGATCTCCACTGCAAGAAAAGGGTTTGTCATGTTAAGCAGAACAAGGGTTCAAACCTCAAAGTCTTTTGGAGTCACACAAAGCCGTACACATTTAGCCATAATTGACACACGTTTTTAGGGTCAAACTCCAACTTTTCAAAATTTGACTCCAACTTTTCAGATTTGAATCCAACTTTTTCCATGGATGGATTCTTAAACTCCTGTTACTTGATTTCAGTATATTTTTATGTGTCTTTGCCCAATCTAAATGTCTTTGGGTGTCTTTGCTTGATTTTGGCTGTCTTTTGTACATCTTTGCGGTGTTTAGGTAGACCCGTTAGAGCTAGGGACTAACTTCCCACATCACAGGTCCTGGTGTATGAATGTCATTTGACGTGTCACCAGTAGCGATTCTGAGTCAGTACTTTTTTTCTTTTTTTTAAGCAATGTGGTGAAGTGCCTTGCTCAATTACAACACTTTTGTCAACGTGAGGCTCGAACCCGCAACCCCTAGATCACAAATCCGATGCGCTACCACTGCACCAAAGTGCTCATTTGAATGATATTTGGCCACATTGAATTTTATCTGCCAATAGGCCTACCACTGTGCAAGTTGACAGATTGCAATATAAGTAGAAAGAAAGAACACCTCACCAATGGACTGCGAACACAACACAGATGTGGAGCACTTTGGTGCAGTGGTAGTGCATCAGATTTGTGATCAAGAGGTTGCGGGTTCGAGCCTCAGGCTGACCAAGGAGTTGTGCCCTTGAGCAAGGCACTTCATCCACACTGCTTAAAAAAAGTACAGGTTATCACCCAGAAAATCCTGCTCGTAATGCTCAGATGTGAGCGAGTAGCAGTAATAGTACAAAAAAGATAGATAATTCTGGTGTTTTTGTCGCGAAAACCTATGACATAATCAAAGTTTCAATTCCTAGCAAAAGGCCGCCGCTTCACATTGTGCAATAATAAAAAATGATCATATTTCCTTACTGTTGCACATCGAATATTCATTTTGTTGCCTAAGTCTGGAAGAAAGATTTAAAAAATGTCAAATTAATCGTCTAATGTATGACCGGAAGTACAATATACACTGTTCGCATGACCGTCGTGTAGACGTCGGGGTACCGAAACACCGAAAAGGTTTCTGGTCAACTCGTACCTAAGCCAACTCGTACCTTAGTCAACTCGTACCCGAGTTTGGTCAAGTCGTACCTTAGTCAACTCGTACCTAAGTCAACTCGTACCTTAGTAAATGTAAAATTTGTTTTGGGGTAGATCACGTGACTAGTCAGCATCCAATTCAGTCTTCAAAGCACCAGCAGATGATGGTTGTAACACAAATACAACCATGATCTGCTGTCCAAAGTGAAGAATCAAAATAAGGCTTCCCAATATGGGTAGGGAAGGGTGGGTGTGTGATCCCCAAAGGAGTCTACAGTCGATGAAATCTAGATCAAACTTCACCTTCCCAAGGTAAGTCTCGTTTAATCTTCCCATTTTATCGACTGAATGACTCCTTTGGTGGACCCCACAGAGATTTCAGAGTTTGATTCTTCACCCAATTCAACATTATCACAAAAGATAAAAGCAAAGTTATTATGAATAATTAAGAATATTAAAATTGTTTACTTTGTCATTATGTGATAATTCATGAAATATCAGACATACATCAATTAACCTATATCCCAGCAGGCAGTCAACGTTGAATCAACGTTGAGTTTGGGTTGAAATTAGGTTGATTGGTTGATCAACCTTATATCAACCTCTGTTCAACGTTGGCAGTATAACGTTGAATCAAAGTTGATATGTTGTTGTATATAAACAACTGATTCCGCAAAGTTGTACTTAAGTTGGTAAAACTCTGCTGATTAAACGTTGAAGTCCTTATTATTTAATCAACGTTGAAATTTGGCTGACAACCAACATTTGGTTATCACGACATAATAAACAACAACAACAGCAACGATATTATTATTATTATTATTGTTGTTGTTGCTGCTGTTGCTTTAAAACAACACTCGCACATACCGAAGGGCACATCAAGTCGGGTCAACGTCGTATCAACGTCGTCGCATCGATGTTGATGCGACGTTACCTAAACGTCATGTGTCCACTGGGATAAAAATCCAGAAGGCGCGCAGGTGCGGCAAACGATCAGGGTCTACGCTGTTTGCTTGTCAAATACCAATTATATATGGATCTTTCAAGTGTGCAAGTTTTGAATGAACTTTCCCACGAAACTCGCAGAAACAAAAAATGGCGGCACCGAACAGAAAAAGGTATCTTGAGTTTTATCCTTACGTACGTCGCTGGCATAGCCAGTGTTCGGCTTATCCTGCGTCTAAACGAATACTAGTTGATGAGATGGTGCTTATAAAAAAAATGCAGGCTTTGTTAGATCTTATTTTCACATCTTTTTGGTCGTGACGTGACGCGCCGGGAAAATCATTATTGCGCATGCACACAGAGCGTGTACGATTTTTCGTGAGCTTGAGACAAAGAGGAAAAAACAAAACAAAACAGAAACATGTTATTCATTGTGCGAGGTAAGATTTATTATTATCATTATTACTGCATGTATTTTCATACTAGCATGTGTTATGTGTTATTACGCACAGTAGAATGGAAACGAAGAAACTTTTGGATTAATAAATTTAGTACTCTTTCAAGTGCTCATTGCAAGCGCATGCACGCAGACGCGCAATTATGAAAATGTACCGCCAAAACGAACTTCTCAACTTGCAATTAATACAACATATCATTTAAAAGTGACTTTGTAATAGCTTTGTTCTTTATAAATTTTAAAATTTACTTTTAAATGAAGAGAAACTTTTCATTTTTTTCAGTAAACTTTTAAATCGAACGAATCGAAGTGCAATGATGAATATATAATTGGCCAGTCATAGGAAAAATATATAAATTAAAATGCTCTTTAAAATGCACGATTCTATTTCTATTACTTAGCAGTAAAAATCAAGCTTCTGTGCCATGTAATTCTTAGTTTAAGTCACTGGGAACCTTTTTAGAAAATATGTGTTTTTCAGCAAACCACTTAAAATTTTGTTATGCTCCGGCTTTACTCCTTTGTGTATACATAACTGTGCTTATCAGTTTGGTGAGTGGGATATTTTCACATTATAGGCGTGTAATATTAAAGCGATTCCCAGCTTATGCCACAAGTTTTATGCCTTTTTTTTACGAAAACATACCCGTGCGACACAGTGCATTTTTTCACATCTCAAAAATGGCTTCTTTTCTGATGAAAATTTGTGATATTTTTGTTACTTTTACTTCAAACATATTTTGTGGGTGCCCGTTAGAACTGCCTCATTGAGGCGGTTCTAACAAGTACCCATAACCTATGTTTTGAAGCAGAAATGTAGAAATAAGAAAAATGATATATACCCCCGTAAACCCCAGTTTTCTCTATATAAAGTGGGGTTTAGAAGGTGTTAATTTCACGGACGAGTTCACGTGATGGTCTGTTCGGCCTTTCAAGATAATTTCACTCATATCGAGCCGATCGTTTATCAGAGGTGGCCGAAAACCGGAGTAACCGGAGAAAAAATTACCTGACGTTCCGTTGCAGAACTTGGCGTCTCACGTGTGACCCGAGCCAGGCTCGAACCACAGCGGTGCGGGTTCTAATAATTAAGAGTCAGCGCCCTTATCCACTAGGGCAATGAGGCCCATATGTTTTATGCCTGTACATGGTTAGTTTGGACGATTCCGTTCCCTATTATATGTTACTGTTATTATACATGTATTTGTATGCAAATGTTGCAAGATGCCCTGGGTGTACGTAGTACGTGGGTCTACACTATTTACCCAAATATCATCCATTGTACCCTATATAGGCATTATAATGTGGAAATGTAATCCAACAGGGTTTACAATAAAAATGCATATTAAAACGTTTGTTACAAGACATGTGCGGCCCCCGCCAATTGGGGCTTGCAGAAATAAATGGGCTGCATGATGCTTCAACGCAGAGCTGAAACCGACCGCACATGAGTACTGGTAAACCGCTCAGAGAATCTAAGCCTGCACAGGTAAAGCGGTGCGAGTTGGACTGTCCGTGCTTATAAACATTATTGGTTTCATTTGGGCACAGGGCTTGAGATGTCATTTCATCTCCATGTCGGGAAAAAGTCACACAAAATTAGAAGCAACGACTCCAAAATGACCTATACAGTGTTGACGGGGACGTTAAACCTCAAATAAAACAAACAAAACAAGACATGTTAAAACTAAAATCATATCACTTTATCTAGAAAAAAAACTTGAAATTAACAGAAGCATAGGCCTACCCCTGCATTATTATTATTATTATTATTATTATTATTATTATTTTACTTTTCTTATTTCTTCTCAAAACATAGGTCGTGGGTACCCGTTAGAAGGCGGTTCCAACAAGCAACAACAAGCTACGGGTACGTATGCATGGAACATGTTAGACGTTAATTTTATTTAGTAAGAAAAGGTTACTCAGGAAAAGCCACAATCAAAGACGACAGTCACCACAAGCCACCAAAATAACAGTTAGAAAAGATGAGACGACACGTCACATACACAATCGAAATGTGCGTGCACCAACAGTACAAAACCAGAAACTGCAACGGAATCATTACGGCAACATGCCTATGTAATGCAGGGCAATATTTTATGCATCCAGTCGCTTCATGTTTGTGTTTCTTTCCCCTTGTTGTCTTTGATGGGTGGAGTAAGTTAATTGTATCGATTCCTGATCTTTGTTTTACTTCTACTATGATAATTGGTGATTTGTTCTTATTTCTGCTCCAAACATAGATTGTAGATGCTCGTTAGAGCCGGTTCTAACGCGTATACACAATTAGTATTAATAATTATAATCGACCTCTCGATCTCAAACCCGATGCTTTACCACTGCACCCCAGCGCATTTATGTTTTGGAGCAGAAATAAGTAAAATAATGTAAACCCCACTTTTCTCTATATAAAAGTGTGTTTACAAGGGTAATCATTGCATGGACTTGTTAACATGATGTGACCGCCAGTAGTTAAACCACTGATTGGGTTTCAAATCCGGAGTTTACGAAATTTTCACCATCGCCCCCAATTCCGATGCAGTGTCATACATAATGGCAATAACAGTATATTCAGCATTCATGGTCAGGTGGAACAGACGCAGCAAAGCGTATGGCATTAACAAACACTACCACCACATTTATTTAGCTGCTTTGTTCATAAGCATATTTAGCTTTCTCTCCTCTAATAAATAATGACTTCTTTAATGAATGAAATTTTGAAGATGAAGGAACAGGTTTCAGAGAGGGATAGGGTAGGTAGTCAGAGAGACATTTATAGGTCTAGAGTGAGTTAGAGTGAACATTTGGACTGATTCCAGTCTACCACGATAAGTAAAACCGAAAAAAAAATGTTTGGTCATTGTAAGAATACTTAACTCAGATTTTTGGTTCAATCCTATTTTTGGTTATGGCATTTTCAAGATTAAACGTTATTTTATGCATGTTTTCGTGTAAAATTGAGGATCCAATGCAAATTGTTCATAAATAAGAACTTATCCTGATGTGCGATTTAAATTACTAATTCATAATTAAAACGCTTGCTGCATATATATTTATATTATCGGTCGATCCTCAAACCAGTCTGTTGTAGAGAGGTGGCTTACAACATAGAAAACGATCCTCATACCTTGCAGTTATGGTGAGGTGGTATCGATACTGCAAAGTATACAACACTCATGATTGCACTATTTAAGTAGCACATAAAGTAAGGAATTAAACACAATAAATATTTAATTCAGAATTTAAACTTCTCGATGCTCATGTTTTTATTTCAATTTTCGATCGATCCTCATACCAGTCTGTTGAGGAGAGGTGGCTTTTAAGAAAAAGATCCTCATGCCTTGCATTCATGGTGAGGTGGTATCGATACTTCAAAGCATACAGCACTTACACATACATACCTTCGGTTTACAAGCATGATTTCATTATTTACGTAATTAGCACATGAGGTAAGGCAATACTAATTCAGAATTTAAACTTCTCTATGCGCATGTTTTTTTTTTTTTTTCAATTTTCGATCGATCCTCATACCAGTCTGTTGAGGAGAGGTGGCTTTTTAGAAAACGATCCTCATGCCTTGCATTCATGGTGAGGTGGTATCGATATTTCAAAGCATACAGCACATGCACATACATATTTTCTGTTCACAAGCATGATTTCATTATTTACGTAATTAGCACATGAAGTAAGGCACCCTAATTCAGAATTTAAACTTCTTTATGGTCATGCTTTTTTCAATTTTCGATCGATCCTCGTACCAGTCTGTTGAGGAGAGGTGGCTTTTTAGAAAACGATCCTCATGCCCTGCATTCACGGTGAGGTGGTATCGATACTTTAAAGCATACAGCACTTACACATACATACTTTCGGTTTACAAGCATGATTTCATTATTTACGTAATTAGCACATGAAGTAAGGAAATAATAACTAAGAATTTAAACTTCTCTATGCTCATGCTTTTTTTTTCAATTTTCGATCGATCCTAATACCAGTCTGTCGAGGAGAGGCGGATTTTTAGAGAACGATCCTCATGCGAGGTGGTATTGATACTTCAGAGCATACAGCACTTACACATACATACTTTTCCTGAAAACTTGAACGACAACGGATCGCGGTCAAAGTTTACGCGAACCCATTCGGGGTTCATTTAATTTGCATGCGACCCACTGCGTTCATATTTACATAAACAGCAGAAAGATAAAATGCATTTCTAAAGTGTACGGATTTTCTACACAATACACAATAATTCCTTCCAGAAACTAAACATGCATTTATAGGAGAACATACATCTGTGGTGTAATTTGAAGAATTGCCTTTCTTGTTTTTCAGATAGTGTTATGAATGGCGTCAAAGCCTTGACCCCGACAGAATTAAAAAGAAAAGAAAAGAAACTAGCGTCCGACTAAAATAGACAGCTTACAGAACAGGCGGTAGCTAATGTCGAAAAATAAAACAACAGTGATCAGATCTACAAACTTGAAGTACAACAGTGTTTGTGGCTCGTAATATCTTAAAAGAAAATTTAAGTGAAAAAGTGGGCGCCCTTGCGTGCGTATGAAATATTTACAGTTTCCAAATTTATATGTTAGTTTCGTTTCTTTAATAAATCATGGTTTCTTAAAGTGAATGACCACCTTTATAACATAATTACTTCATCTGCAAGAAAAAGTTACTGTAATGATTAATCTCTGACTTTTATTACCAATTGAAACCTGCTAAGGTAATTAAATCAACATTTAATGGTTTCAGTGAAGTCTTCTGGCAGCGGCCATATTTTCCCCAAGGTAATCCAAATCTTTCCCAGGATTCAACATGTTTGCTAAAATCCTGATCTCATGGAGACTGTAGAAGCTCTATTTCTCTCTGTGCAGCTACTAAAGGAGAAGTGATTAGGCTCTCTAATCAGGTTGAATTCTCAAAAATCCTTTGAATAGGCTGTCAGTTCAGCATCTTACAGAAGGCTTCATTATGTCTTTGGACGAAAATAAAGACTTTGAAGACAGTTTTCCTGAGTTTGGTACTCAGGGCTATCAGTATGAGCCCGAGTTCACAGAAGAGGAGTTTTTGTAGGTAAAATGGGGATTTAAAAGGACATATGTATATATTCTGATAATTTCTCCAAAACATAAAATATGGGTGCTCAAAGGAATCGCCTCATTGAGACATTTTTAACGAGTACCCACAATCTATGCTTTAAAAATATCACAAAATACCATGTGAAATGCAATGAAATTTTACCTAAACTTGTCAAGGCGTGTTACTGTAATGATTGGTTAAATGATAATGATATGCATTACTTTTTGTACCAAATGGAATCTTCCTCTTTATATATAGCAGTAGTTCATTTCAAAATTTAGGGGTGTCAGGTTGTGTTTTCATCAAAATTTATTTGGAAAATGACTGGACTTTTAGCAAACAGTGGAGGCCCTGATCAGACGCCGCATTCTGCGGCATCTGATCTGGGCATGCAATATTTGCCAGGGTATCCATTTTGGGGTTTTTGGTACTAAATGGGTTATTGAAGAAAAGAAAAATAAGTAATTAAGAAACCTTCAAGTCCACTTGAAAACAGCTATCTTCAAAATGTTAAGCACAAACAATGCTATGCTTTGCATAAACAAATGTCTTGATGTTGAGATTCTCTGTTTCAAGATTATGAATCTATTTTTCACATAACTCTCTATGTTTCTTAGGGTCAGGGACAGCAAAACAGCTAATTCCTTGTTCTCTTTTCTCTGTGCAGTATTTGGCCTTACAAGAAGGCATTTTTATTTTAATGTTCACTTTCTTCTCTAAAATCCTCAGCTGCTAAAATACCAAGGTTTGTTAACTGCAGTTGCCGTGAGGTCACCCCAGGAGATATAATCTGTAAACATGTCTGACACCCTATCAGCAACTTTAATGAGCCATTACAGTTAATTAGAGAAACAGTTTAGATGAAGAATGTGATTTTATCATTCCTCAATGGTGTTACTATAAAATGGATCTGAGAAAAAAAAATGGTGGTCATTCACTTTAAACGCTGTTTCTGTAGTTATATCAGTTTGGTTTAATGGTTGATATTTCAACGTTGATGCAAGCTTGTAAATTAAGCTGTGGTTCAAAGATGACTGCTCAACGTTGATTCAACTTTCATATTCAACCGAATATCAACGTTTATTCAACATTAATATCTTAACGTTGAATCAACACTGAAATATCAACGTTGATTCACTGTTGGATGGTCAACTTTGAGTCAACGTTGACTGTGCAACGTTGATTCAAATTTCATATTCAACCCAAAATCACCGTTTATTCAACGTTTGCCTTCAACGTTGACTCAACGTTGAATCAACCGATTATTGCCCGCTGGGATACATGTACAGTGTTGTCTGCAGAATGGTCTAATGATCTTTGCTTAAAATTGCTGACTGGAAAGATAGAGGCTGATCCTCTTTAGGTAAGCTTCTGTGATAGAACTTTTCAAATGTTCTCGCATTAGACCATCCTGCAGTCTTAATGATAGAGGCAATGGGCACTCCTTTAGCTTTTGCAGCTGACGTAGATGCTGCTCGAGTACTGTGTACCCCAAACTGCTTTTTAATTCCAGCTTTAAACATTAAAATCTTAACCCATCTTGATACCGTTGCCTGGGAGACTCCCTGATGGGGCTTTTGTGCTCATATATACAGGTCAACTTTATGGTCTATACAGACTCCTGATCCTTTTCCCGACGATGAAGACGATACATAGTGTGTGCATGACGCCATTACGCACGTGCGCCAAAATGGCGCATTCATGTGTATGACCCCCATATCCCTTTAGCCAGACATAATTTATGGGTGCTCGTTAGAACTATCCCTGTGGGGCAGCTCTAACGAGTGCCAACAATCTATGCTCCAGAGGGATGTGATTGGTACATAATACCATGCTCAACATAAGAATTTCATATATAAATATGTAAATGAAAATAACGAGAAAAATAATATAATTGTAGAACTTACATTTCATGCTCATTTGCAAATAAAATGTAGTTATACAATTATAATTTGTTCTCATATATGCTCAAAACATAAATGTTGGCTAACATAAATGTTGCATATTCCTAATTACTGTTACTTTACGATAACACAGCCGTGCAATATAGTGCGCTTTTCACATCTCCAAAAATGGCAACTTTTCTTACGAAAATCCGTGTTTTTTTTGTGTTTTTTTCTTATTTATACTTCAAACATAGGCTGTGATATTTAGTTGGAACGACTCTAACGAGTACCCTCAACCTATGTATTGGAGCATAAATAAAGAAAGATAATGTATACCCCCGTAAAACCGAGTTTCTCTATGTAAAGTGAGGTTAAGGAGTGTCCCCATTGCACGGACAAAACAGGTAACATGCCGGCGAGTACACAGCGGGATGTACAGGTAGCACAATAAAAATAAATTCAGTTATTCATATAATTATATTGCTTAAATTATAAACATTTGAAAAGGCAAGCCTATATGAATTTGTCCCTCTTAAAACCCACTTTTATATACAAATAGTAAAACTGGGATTTACAGGGGTATACATTATTAATTTTTTATATTCGCTCAAAAACATAGATTGTAGGTACTCGTTAGAACCGCCTCGTCGAGGGTTTTCGAAGGATGTGTTCGAGCAGATTGTGCGTAATCCTAAGAAAACCCTCGACCAGGATGTTTTATCGAGTACCCAAAATCAATGTATGAGCAGATATATGAAATTATCATTTATGGTGGTTAAATTTTCATTATAGTTGAATAGGCTTGCTTTCGTAATGGGAATATTGGTATTGAAAAATCAAACTTCAATACATCGAAGCACCACAATAAAATATGTCCAAACTGATAATGATCTTGAATAATGTCGCCACAGCTGAAACACCTCTTTCTGCATCGTCCGATATTGGCGTCGCTGGTATCTGGAGGGCTGCATCTGTGAAAGTTTTAAGCCTTGATTCTCAGTAAGAGATTTCAAAGAAGAATGCTACTGCATGGATTCTGTACTTCTTATATATCCAGTAATCGGCAATTCAAAAGAAAATGATACACAATAGATAATTGACCTTAAAATTCCTGCTTGTCATTAAGTTTTGTCAGAACAAAAAAAACAGCCGCTCGCCGGCAAAATTAAAGCAATTAAAACAGTCTTTAATGAAGGACGATTAGATTAAACTAGTACCGATAATCGTTTTTTACACCCACATTAATCGGTACACGATTAATTAAAGTGTTAATTAAATTAACTCCAATGGAATCTTCCATCCTATATATATTTCGAAATTTAGGGGTGTCAGGTTGTGTTTTCTTCAAAATTTATTCGGGAAGTGACTAAACTTTTTCAAACAGCGTCCGCCCTGATTAGTCGACGCCGCGTTTTGCGGCGTCTGATCTGGGCCTGCAGTGTTTGACAACCCAAATGGAGTCTTCCATCTTATATATTTCGAAATTTAGGGGTGTCAGGTTGTGTTTTCTTCAAAATTTATTCGGGAAGTGGCTTAACTTTTTCAAACAGCATAGGCCCTGACCATACGACGCCGCGTTCTGCGGCGTCTGATCTAGGCCTGCAGTGTTTGACAAGGTATCCCTTTGTGGGTTTCTGGTACTGAATGGGTTAAAAGTGAATAACAATAAAATAATAATAATAATAACAATAATAATAATAACTAGAGCAGGTTGATGGCGCGCCATCGCATATCCCCGTGTTCTGCGGCGTCGGATCTGGGCCTGCAGTGTTTGACAAGGTACCCCTTTGCAGGTTTCTGGTACGGAATGGGTTGAAAGTGAATAATAATAATAAAATAATAATAATAATAATAATAATAATAATAATAATAATAATAACAATAATAATAACTAGAGCAGGTTGATGGCGCGCCATCGCATATCCCCTGTGCTGTGAAAATCATGTTACAATAAAATGACCCAAAGTACTTCTTTCTGGCCTCCGGTGAACTCAAGACATGTCTCGGGGGCAAGTTATGACCCATTTCAACTATTGTTTGGCAAAAAAAAATAGAGTACCCCACCTACCCCTAGGGTACGAGTTGACCAAAATAGGTACGAGTTGACTAGGGGGTACGAGTTGACCAAAGAAAGGATACGAGTTGACCAAAAACAGGTACGAGTTGACTTAGGTACGAGTTGACTTAGGTACGAGTTGACCAGTTACCCACCGAAAACCCGGAAGCCGCAAAAAGACGCGGTAGGACGCAAAATGAAGGTCTAACAAACTCGGCCCCTGACAAACTCGGCCCCTGACCAACTCGGTCTCCAATAATAATATTACTATTATATTATTGGACCAAAAATATTGTTTTAGCTTGGGAAAAGGTGGAAGGTTAGCAATAGTTAACCTACAATATAATACATACTTGTCTCAGTGTTTGCCTTTTCAAAACTGGAGATTTTCATATTTATTGGACTGTTACGTATCCTCAGGTAACTGCCAATGATATTAATGAAGGCGTAACTATACATAATTTAGTGACACAGAGGCCTTTCTGATATTTAATCTTCATCAGTGTGTCTCAACCCCAAAGTTTTGAAACCGAAACGGATGATGGACAAGACCCGGCAAACACAGCACATCCCCCTCCGAGCACACACCGACCGACGTAGCCTATGAGACAAGTCAGCTGGAGGCATCAGGCAAGAGAGCCTACCCGCGGACTTATAGGGTACCCACCGAGCCAACATCAGCAAACATCACCCACACTCCACGGAAGTCCCGGGCATCAGGAAGGAGATGTCCAAAGTAGCGAGACTTGCAAAATTTAAAATATAACAAAACGTGTAAACCAAATCCGCTAAGATACATGTCTCACCTGACAAGTCAGTCCTAGTTTTAGAACAATTAGAATCTTATGCTGCAAAAATTAAAGATATAATATAGTTATTTAAATCAGTACTTGAGCACTGACGTCAACACCGCAGAATCAACCTCAGCACTAAGGAACTGATACTGAGCTGATGATATCATCGGGGACGAACGAATCATCCACCAGCAGAGATATCGACCCAGTGGTTGCAATTAAGGCGTAACTATACCTAATTTAGTGACACAGAGGCCTTTCTGATATTTAATCTTCATCAGTGTGTCTCAACCCAAAGTTTTGAAACCGAAACCGAGATTTTTTGCACGTGCGAATAATAAATGCGCAGATCAGCCTGCGCATCGCGCACTCTGGTCAGTGCTGTTGTTCGCTGGTCTGAGACTAAGCAGATAGCAGGTAATTGAAATGTATTTATGAATCGGGCTAGGCTGCATATCAAGTAGCCGCCTTATGTTTAAGAGGAGAAATGAGAAAATTTCTCGCTGCTTTGATAGTATGAAAATTGCACGGGCGAATAACAAATGCGCAGATCAGCCTGCGCATCCGCGAACTCTGATCAGCGCCTTTGTTCCCTGCTTGGATAGTATGATTACTAAGGCTGCTGTATGCTAAACGTTATGCCTCTGAACGACTTCTGAGACTAAGCAGGTAGATCTAGGTCTAATATTAGGAGCAGAAATAGGAAAAATTAAGTCGTTAGATAGTTGTTATCTCCGGAAAAAAGCATCAGCCACAGGGGGTGCGCGATTCGTATAATATTAAGCTGCGTAATATTGCAAAGGACACATATGTTTTATAACAGTATAAAATATTCCAAACAATGACATAATTATTATATCTCAGACAATATTATGTAATAGCAGTAGAAGTCAAAATGCACAAAAAGGAGAACAATATAGAAATAGATTCCCAGAAAAAGCCAGGAAAGCTACAATCAAAGGTATCAATGGGACCGAGAGGAAGAGAAACTAACAATGCAGAAAACAAAACAGGAAATATACGAACCACAAACAGCACAGTCATTATGCAAATACGCCTATACAAATACATTGCCATCTTTATCGCCGAAAAAATGAAAATTTTATGATGAAAAATTGTGATATTTTTCTTATTTCTGCTCAAAATATAGATTGTGGGCACTCGTTAGAACCGCCTCATCGAGGCGATTCTAACGAGTACCCACAATCTATATTTTAGAGCAGAAATAAGTAAAATAAGGTATACCCCCGGAAACCCCAGTTTTACTATATAAAAGTGGGTTTCAAGGGGGTCAAAATTATATAGGTATGTTTTCGTGATGGTGACCAGTTCCCTCTTCCCCACAGAAGGTGATCACGGTGCAGCATACACAGGTAATGAAAATTAAATAAATAAATAAATAATAATCGTAAGTACAGATAACACGAAGAGCCTCGTAGCTATATTAAAAATCATATCAGAACCACCGCCTTACGACTGTCAGTAGCAAGAACCACTGGGGAGTTTAAATCGATTTTATAGGCCCAACCTTCGCCCTAAGTTTTAATATTATTCACAACACACAAAATAGTTGGTCCACCTGAAGGTAACTAACTGGATCAATTGGATATCACAGAGTAACATACACATTAGAACAAACAGAAATACAAATCAAATTAAATAACTGTGATGAAACAAAGATGAGGGATCGTAGCTCATTACGCAAACACGCCTATACAAATACATTGCCACCTTTATCGCCGAAAAAATGAAAATTTTAGGATGAAAAATTGTGATATTTTTCTTATTTCTGCTCAAAATATAGATTGTGGGTACTCGTTAGAACCACCTCATCGAGGCGGTTCTAACGAGTACCCAATATATATATATATATATATATATTAGAACAGAAATAAGAAAAATAAGGTATACCCATGTAAACCCATGTTTTACTATATAAAAGTGGGGTTCAAGGGGGTCAAAATTATATAGGCGTGTTTTCGTGATGTTGTTCCACACTATCTAAGCCAGGGCTAAAAGAAAACCACCAGAAGGCACATAAAAAGAGTAAAAAGACGCGTTATGTAGTAAAAGGGAAATAAATAAGTACAAAATGATATATAAAAATCACTATTCGCGCCAAAAATAGCTGAGTTACTGCATAAGAAGAAGCCTTCAAATAATGGAAAAAAGCTTCCCGAGAAAAGACGAAAGAAAATTTTGATTAAAAATGAGTACAAGGGTAAAAAGTCCGTTATACTAAGTATTAAAATCGGGTGACAACTTGTTGAAACTGTTTTAAAAAAATTCCCCGAGCGATCTGATTGGACGGATATTAAGGAGTAAACTAAAATTCAAATCCGTCTCAAAGACCGGGAAATTGACTCAAGAAAACACCACCCAATCAGATCGCTCATAGAAAACGAACGTACCAGAAAGCGCCTATCCAATGGAGGAATGTGTGTTTGTGCGAAAAAAAATAATGTCAAATGTTCTCATGTAAAGGTGAGTTTTTCAAAGTCGTGGCCTATATCCCTAGACTGAGTAAGCATTCCAATATTGAACGATAGTCGGGTATTTGTTTCTGTCGCGGTTTATTTTTGTTATGGCTTGTCTTTGACTGTGTGTACCGCTTATATTATTTTGTTTTGGATAGCCAATTGGCCATTTTGTGGGAAAGTAACTGTCCTTTTGGCATTCCACTATTGATGTTTCCAATAGGGTCTAGTTGTTTCATGTTTGTGCTTATTTCTCTTTGGTGTCTCTGATGGGAGTCGTCGGTTAATTATATCGGTTCCTGACCATTGCCTTCACTTCTATTTTGCAAGTGTGTGTATCGCTTATTTTGTTTTAGATAGCCAATTGGCCATTTTGTGGAAAAGTATCTGTCCTTTTGGCTTTCCGCTATTGATGTTTCCATTGTGGTCTAGTTGTTTCATGTTTGTGTTTATTTCCCTTTGGTGTCTCTGATGGGAGCTGTGGGTTTATTGTATCGATTCCTGATCATTGCCTTCACTTCTATTTTTGCGACAAAACTGAAAAAAAAAAAAATGGTGAAATTCAAGTGTATAATGAAATGTTTCGGAATATCAGCCGAGACAAAAAAAAAAAAAAAAAAAACATTGATGGAGTAATAAAAAAAAAGTTCGATGACCATTACATACCAAGAAAAATGTAATACACGATGGGGAAGCTCAGATTAATCAAAGAAAACAGCAAAGCAGTGAAAGTGCAGAAATTCATCAGAAGTCCTCAACGTTGTTTCATCTCTGTGGTTGTTTGATATTTGATTTCTCGAAGATGTTGCACTGATGAGTTACTTGTCCTTTGGGATCATTGATTCCATTGTGGAATTTTGAAAATATTTGAGGGTCACTGATGGGGCCTAATTGGCCGAATCTAGCTAGTCTGGCCCAGAAAACATGTATACTCCATATGTTCCAGTTCTGTCGTGTATTCCTTGTTTCCAAAGGATAACCCTTTCTAGAACATATTTAGGAGGCCTTCATGCGGACTGAACAAATTGTCTAAATCGCGACGGAAGGGCGTGGATTGCGGCCGCGTAAAATCGATTTAAGCCCCTCCCCTGGAATTCGTTTCACAGAACGTGTATGTATCGCTTATATTTTTTTCTGTTCTGGATATCCAATTCGTCATTTTGTGGGAAAGTAATTGTCCTATTGATGTTTCCATTAGGGTCTAGTTATTTCATGTTTTTTTTTTTTTTTGTTTTTTTTTTTTTTCCTTTGGTGTCTGATGGGAGCCATGATTTAATTGTGAGGTAGTTCGATCACGAACCGTGGTTAACCATGGTTAACGAAAGTGTGATCGAACTCAGTCTGGTAGCGGTCTGGTAGCATGGCGGAAGTGTCGTGACGTCACTCTGGTCGAACCAGACTAAAGCGTGGGTTACTCTGGTAGATACTTCACACCATACGTAACAAAGATGGCGGCGAAAGGTGCGAACACTAATGTCCGGGAATTGACTGCTTCTATTCAAGAAATAGAGGGTCTGTGTACCAGTCAACCAAACATCTACCAGACGTCGTTCGATCACACCGGTGAAAAAAAGGAAATCATGGGAAGAACGTGTACAATTTGACTTCGGCTACCATGGTCTGGTAGATGGTCGAACTCCCTCTGTATCTATCCCTGATCATTGCATTCACTTCTATTTTGCTCTAAACTGCCTGTTGCAGATAGAGTAAGAAAGGTAGGTGGAATTAAGCGGCATTATCCTGTTATTTGGATCGAGTTCCAAACAAGTTTTTGTACTTTATAAGACAATGCAATACATCTGTGCAGGGAAAGGGGCACACTATTTTTAGCTCACCTGTCACGTAGTGACAAGGTGAGCTTTTGTGATCATATTTTGTCCGTCGTGCGTCCGTGCGTGCGTGCGTCCGTCCGTGCGTCCGTAAACATTTTCAAATAAGTATATCTCTAATACCCCACGGCCAATCTTGATCAAATTTCATGAGAAGCATCATCAGGTAGGGGGAAAGGCTGCATAAGGTTTTTGGGCTGATCAGATTGGAATTCTGGTTGCTATGGCAACATATAGCTCTCATAGACTTACAATGGGAAAAAATTAAAATATCTTCTTCTCTCAAACCACAGGGCCCAGAGCTTAGATATTTAGCATGTAGCAACGGCCAGTGGTCACCTACATAATTCCTGCCAATCATGCACCTGGGGTCCAAATTGGCCATGCCCCGGGACCCCTTCGCTCCCATAGACTCATAATGGAACAAAAAGCTTCAAAAATCTTCATCTCGGAAACCACAGGGCCCAGAGCTTAGATATTTAGCATGTAGCAATGGCAAGTGGTCACCTACATAATTCCTGCCAATCATGCCCCTAGGGTCCAAATGGGCCACGCCCCGGGGCCCTTTAGCTCCTATAGACTCATAATGGAAAAAAAAGCTTCAAAAATCTTCTTCTCTGAAACCACAGGGCCCAGAGCTGAGATATTTGGCATGTAGCAATGGCAAGTGGTCACCTACATAATTCCTGCCAATCATGCCCCTGGGGTCAATATTGGCCACACCCCGGGGCCCCTTAGCTCCCATAGACTCATAATGGAAAAAAAGCTTCAAAAATCTTCTTCTCTGAAACCACAGGGCCCAGAGCTTGGATATTTAGCATGTAGCAACGGCAAGTGGTCACCTACATAATTCCTGCCAATCATGCCCCTGGGTTCCAAATGGGCGACGCCCCGGGGCCCCTTCGCTCCCATAGACCTATAATGGAACAAAAAGCTTCAAAAATCTTCTTCTCGGAAACCACAGGGCCGATAGCTAAGATATTTAGCATGTAGCAATGGCAAGTGGTCACCTACATAATTCCTGCCAATCATGCCCCTGGGGCCAAATGGGCCACGCCCCGGGGCCCTTTAGCTCCTATAGACTCATAATGGAAAAAAAAGCTTCAAAAACCTTCTTCTCAAAAACCGCTGGGCCCAGAACTGAGATATTTGGCATGTAGCAACGGCAAGTGGTCACCTACATAATTCCTGCCAATCATGCCCCTGGGGTCCAAATTGGCCACACCCCAGGGCCCCTTCGCTCCAATAGACTAATAATGGGAAAAAAGCTTCAAAAATCTTCTTCTCTGAAAACAAAGGGCCCAGAGCTTAAATGTTTAGCATGTAGCAACGGCCAGTGGTCACCTACATAATTCCTGCCAATCATGCCCCTGGGTTCAAATGGGCGACGCCCCGGGGCCCCTTCGCTCCCATAGACTCATTCTGGAACAAAAAGCGTCAAAAATCTTCTTTTCGGAAACCACAGGGCCCGGAGCTTAGATATTTAGCATGTAGCAACGGCAAGTGGTCACCTACATAATTCCTGCCAATCATGCCCCTGGGGTCCAAACGGGCCATGTCCCGGGGCCCTTTAGCTTCTAAAGACTCATTATGGAAGAAAGCTTCAAAAACCTTCTTCTCTGAAACCACAGGGCCTAGAGCTGAGATATTTGGCATGTAGCAACGGCAAGTGGTCACCTACATAAATCCTGCCAATCATGCCCCTATGGTCCAAATGGGCCACGCCCTGGGGCTCCTTTGCTCCTATAGACTCATTATGGAAAAAAAGCTTCAAAAATCTTCTTCTCTGAAACCACAGGGCCCAGAGTTTAGATATTTATCATGTAGCAAAGGCAATTGGTCACCTACATAATTCCTGCCAATCATGCCCCTGGGTTCCAAATTGGCCACACGCCGGGGCCCCTTTGCTCCCATAGACTCATAATGGAAACTAGACATGTGTCCAAAGTACACATATGCCCCCGCCATATATCTTTGTCGATATGGCTTGTACCCATTCTCTAGAATGGCACAGGGGTGTCCGGAGGGACCCGGAGCTGTCCACAGGGACCCAAGGTCTGTGTCAGTGAATGCATCTTATCATAAGGAACAATAATATATATGGTTAAGTGGTGGGGATATGAATTGTTTCTGAGATATAAGGCCTTTTATGAATTGAAGGGGGCGGGGCATGGTCCGGGGTTGACCAGAGGGAGACAAAGTCTGTGTCTTAGAATGAGTCATATCATAAGGAACATTAATATGTATGGTTTAGGTGTTCGAATCTGATTAAGTCTGTGTCAGTCAATGCATCTTATCATAAGGAACAATAATATATATGGTTTAGGGGTGGTGACATGGATAGTTTCTGAGATTTAACGAAGGGGGCGGTGCATGGCCCAGGGTGGACCCAAAGTCTGCGTCTTGGAATGTGTCATATCATAAGGAACGATAATATATATGGTTTAGGTGTTCGAATCTGATTAATTTTCAAGATAATTAGGCGGGGCATGGGCCGGGGGTGACCGGAGGGACCCAAAATCTTTGTCTTGGAATGTGTCATATCATAAGCAACAATAATATATATGGTTTAGGTGGGGGGGGGGGGGGGTTCGGGATGGACCCAATGTCTGTATCAGTCAATGCATCTTATCATAAGGAACACTAATATATATGGCTAAGGGGTGGGGATATAGATAGTTTCTGAGATATAAAGACTTTAATGAAGCAAAGGGGGCGGGGCATGGCCCAGGGGTGACTGTAGGGACCCAAAGTCTGTGTCATGGAATGTGTCATATCATAAGGAACAATAATATATATGGTTTAGGTGTTCGAATCTGATTAATTTTCGAGATAATTAGGCATTTTGACAGTTTTGCAAACAATTTTCTATATAAATGAGGGGGGGGGGGTGATTGGGGGGGGGGGGGGGGAGTCGGGATGGACCCAATGTCTGTATCAGTCAATTCATCTTATCATAAAGAACAATAATATATATGGTTAAGGGGTGGGGATATGGATAGTTTCTGAGATGTAAAGACTTTAATGAAGCAAAGGGGGCGGGGCATCGCCTAGGGGTGACTGTAGGGACCCAAAGTCTGTGTCATGGAATGTGTCATATCATAAGGAACAATAATATATATGGTTTAGGTGTTCGAATCTGATTAATTTTCAAGATTAGACATTTTGACAGTTTTGCATACAAATTCCTATATGACAATTTTGACCTGTTACGCAATCTGACCCCTGGGCCCACCCAGGGGCATGACCCTGGGTCAACTTGAACATGAACTGATAGGTCTTGGTCTGAGTAGATGTCATTTTGTAATATGGATAGTTTCTGAGATATAAAGACTTTAATGAAGCAAAGGGGGCGGGGCATAGCCCAGGGGTGACCGTAGGGATCCAAAGTCTGTGTCATATCATAAGGAACAATAATATATATGGTTTAGGGGTTCGACGAATCCGATTAATTTTCAAGACAGTTATACTTTTTGACAGTTTTGCATACAAATTTCTATACAACGGGGGGGGGGGGGGGGGGTGTCGGTATGGACCCAATGTCTGTATCAGTCAATGCATCTTATCATAAGGAACAATAATAGATATGGTTAAGGGGTGGGAGATGGATAGTTTCTAAGATATAATGACTTTAATGAAGCAAAGAGGGCGGGGCATGACCCAGGAGTGACTGTAGGGACCCAAAGTCTGTGTCATGGAATGTGTCATATCATAAGGAACAATAATATATATGGTTTAGGTGTTCGAATCTGATAAATTTTCAAGATAATTAGACATTTTGACAGTTTTGCATGCAAATTCCTATATGACAATTTTGACCTGTTACGTAATCTGACCCCTAGGCCCACCCAGGGGCACGACTTTGGGTCAACTTGAACATGAACTGATAGGTCTTGGTCTGAGTAGATATCATACCAAATTTCAACTTTGTAGCACAACAGGTAAAAAAAATATGAGCTCTAATGCGAGTCCGAGGTTTCAGCTCGACATTTCAGCCCGAGGTGGTTACGCACGAACACACATACGGACGTAACATCACGGCGAAACGCTATATGCCCCACTCCTGCCAAGGCAGGCGGGGGCATAAAAAGCTTACAAAATCTTCTTCTCTGAATCCACAGGGCCCAGAGCTTAGATAATTAGCACATAGCAACGGCAAGTGGTCACCTACATAATTCCTGCCAATCATGCCCCTGGGGTCCAAAACGGCCACCCCCGGGGCCCCTTAGCTCATATAGACTCATAATGGAAAAAAAGCTTCAAAAATCTTCTTCTCTGAAACCACAGGGCCCAGAGCTTAGATATCTAGCATGTAGCAATGGCAAAAGGTCACCCACATAAATCCTGCCAATCATGCCCTTGGGGTCCAAATTTGCCACACCCCGGGGCCCCTTAGTTCCTATAGACACATAATGGAAAAAAGCTTCAAAAATCTTCTTCTCTGAAACCACAGGGCCCAGAGCTTAGATATTTGGCATGTAGCAATGACAAGTTGTCACCTACATAAGTCCTGCCAATCAAGCCCCTGGGGTCCAAATGGGCCACACCCTGGGACCCCCTTAGCTCCCATAGACTCATAATGGAAAAAAAACAACTTCAAAAATCTTCTCTAAAACCACAGGGCCCAGAGCTTAGATATTTAGCATGTAGTAACGGCAAGTGGTCACCTACATATTTCCTGCTAATCATGCCCCTAGGGTTCCAAATGGGCCACACCCCGGGGCCCCTTAGCTCCCATAAACTCATAATGGAAAAAAGCTTAAAAAATCTTCTTCTCAGAAACTGTGAAGCACAGAACATAGATATTTAGTGTCTAGCAACATAAAATAGCCAGCTACATAAATCCTGCTAACCCTGCCCTGGGGTCAAATTTGGCCACACCAGAGCTCATCACCTCCAATAGACTTATAATGGAAAAAAAACACTTAAAAAATCTTCTTCTATGAAACTATAAGGCCCAGAGCTTAGATTTTTAGTATGTGGCAACGTCAAGCGGCCACCTACATAAATCCTGCCAGTTGTGCCCCTCGGATCCAAATTGGCTACACCCCAGGGCTCTTTAGCCTCCATAGACTTACAATTGGAGAAACTTCAAAAATCTTCTTCTCTGAAACCATATGTCCCAGAGCTTAGGTATTTAGCATGTAGCAATGTCGAGTGGTCGCCTACATGAATCCTGCCAATCATGCCCCTGGGGTCCAAATCCTGTGGCCCCTTTACTCCAACAAACTTACAATGGAAAAAAGCTTCAAACATCTTCTTTGAAACCATGAAGTACAGACCTTAGTTATTTAGTAAATAGCAACACAAAATGGTCGCTACATAAATCCTGCCAACCGTGCCATTTGGGTCAAAATTGGTCAAGCCCCAGGGCTCATTAGCTCCTATAGACTTATACTGGAAAAAACTTATAAAAATCTTTTTCTCCAAAACCATAAGGCACAGATTTTGTTTGATTTGAGGTCAACACTGTATAGGTCATTTTGGAGATGTCTCTTCCAATTTTATGGGACTTTTACCAGACATTAGGATGAAATTACATCTCAAGCCCTGTCGCCCAATGAAACCAGTAGGGTTTATAAGCATGGACACCACATTGCCTGAGCTTAGATATTTAGTATGTAGCAATGTCAAGTGGTCTCCTACACTAATGATTTTCTGGTACACAGGTGAGCGATATAGGGCCATTGGGCCCTCTTGTTTTTATCACGTAATTATTTTTGCAAATCTCTGATTCGGTTTATTCCGTGAGAACAATTTGTGATCAGAGAGGACTAATTCCGAATAAAATTGGGTGATTCGGTTTATTCCATAAGAATTCTGTTTTGCACTATAAACCCATTTCAAGAATGAAGTTACTAATGATAGACCTTATATATACTACTCAAAGTTTGATAGGGATCACTTTTTTATTGCAAAATAATTTTTAAATGAATTAATCAGCTGATTCCAAATTTGATACATAATGATAGAACACGTATCCTTCACAAAACCTAGTGATTAATTTTGTCAACTGGTACTGCATTCAAGCGAGACAACAGCAACCCTCTTGGCACCCCCAAAATTTGTCGTAACACGAAGGGATTTGGACAACTGATTTTTCACAAATTTCCAAATTTGTTTAGACAAACGTGCCTAATAACGTGTATGGCGTCCACGGGCATCAATTACAGTACGACATCGTCTGCGCATGCTCGTAATCCGAGTCTGTATCCGGTTTTGTTGAATCAGCATTCATTCAGCAACCAATGCATCTTTGAGCTCCTGTAAAGTCCTCGGATGCACAGGTCGGACTGAAACAGCACGCTGAAGCATGTCCTGCGCATGCTCAATCGGATTGAAGTCCGGTGACAGAGTAGGCCAGTCCATACGAACAATTGTCTCACGTTCCAGATAGAAATCAGTGACGTTGGCATGGTTGGGATGGGCATTATCGTCCATCAGAATAAAGTCCGGGCCGATAGCATCTGCATATGGTCTCACAAACTCATCAAGAATCTCATTACAGTACCTCACTGCCATTAACGTTCCGTTTTCAACGACGTACAAGTCAGTTTTACCGTTCACGCTTATCCCAGCCCAAACCATGACTGACCCATTTCCATAGCGATCATGCTCTGCCACATCCAAGTCATCGAATCGCTCTTTAGACATTCGCCACACTAATTGACGTTTATAAGTGAAGTTTAGACAGAATCTGGACTCCTCAGTTAACAGTACCGGCGTCAAGTCACGAACCGTCCACCTGACGTGAGTTCTGGCAAAGACCAACCGGTCTAGCGCGTGCTGTCTCGTCAACGGAACACGTACAGCAGGCCTCATGGCATTAAGTCCGAACTCGTGGAGCCTGTTTCTGACAGTTTGTGTAGAAATTTGTACTCCAGTTCCGTTCCTAAGCTCGTTATGCAAACGCGTAGCGTTCAGGAACCGTTGACGTCGAGACTGAACCAACAAGAAACAGCCCTGACGTTGAGTTGTAGCCCTTTCTCGAACCCGCCGTGTCTGTGTGAAGGATTTCCATGGGTAAGATGCCGACTCCACATTCGGGAAACCACGCTCTGAGACACTTTCAGAATCCCAGCAACACGACGTTGAGAGACGCCAGATTCCAACATTCCGACGCCACGATTCATTTTTTCGGGGCTCAGACGGTTTCTTAATTGTCCTCTAGGCATTTTAGTGTTTCACAAACTCAAATGAAGTCCATTTTACGCTTGGAAAAGGAACACTGACAAGTTTGATTGGTCTGTTGGAAAGCAGTGCCACGCAAAGATTTTGGGGGTGCATGAATTCATTTGCGAAGTGTGAGAGGTGTGCACTTTTATGAGTACTGAACTGCACATGAGTTTCTGTTTAAGATATTCACCAATATACCGAGTACAAATTCTGTCAAGAAATTTTAAATTTTCAGTGCAAAATTTGGTATATAAAAAGTGATCCCTATCAAGTAGTATACATATAATGACGCATTTAGCCATTCACTAGCTGTCCTTTTTTGAGGACCTTTAGTACATTAAAGACACCGCAAATATATATGGGTAGTAACCATCAATAATACTTACCGATCCAAATAACATGAGTATAATATAGTAAGTAAGCAACTAATCAGTAACAATAGGCTAGTAATATTGCCATGCAAGGGGAAGTTTCCCCGGGAAAAGGGTTTTCTTTGGGGGATAATTCCAAAGAAAATGGGGCTTGGCATCTTTTGGGGTTAGTGTCTTAAAATAACGTTTTCAAAGAACATATGCTTCATTGACAAGCTGTGATCCAAAGAACGGGAGTATTAAGACGACGGCAAATATAGATCTAGTACTCACCAATCTTTCACTGTCGCATACTTCTCAAGATATCAATAGTCATTCATTCATGAGACGTGTGTAGTGATATGACGTTGCAACGACGTTGGCTCGGCATTCGTTGCTGGCTGGGAGAACTGTCACGGGAAATTGTGGAAACTCGAGATGTGTGTTAAAATTACGGAATAAATCTTATATGACACCCGTCAACGCGGTAAGTAGACATTTTACCTCCAGTAGATCGTAAAAATCGTCACCTTAATAATCCTGTTATTTGGATCATGCATTTCTTATAACTGAATATTTTAAGACACTAACCCCAAAACATACCAAGCCCCATTTTCTGAAGCATCATCCCCAAAAGAAAACCCCTTTTCCCGGGGAAACTTCCCCTCTCATTGCAATATATTTTATTATTGATTGAAATTGATACGAGATATACTCAGTGCCTACAAAGTAAGGCTTGCTTGTCGTCTTATATACCACTCCTGTTATTTGGATCGGTCAGTTAATCTTTCCAAGTTCTACACAAGCATAATTATACGAAATAGCTGAATCATGGGGCCGACAGCGATATGATGTTGCAACGACGTGGATAGGCATTCTTTTTGCTGGCTGGGAGAATTATCCCTAGAAATTATGAAACAACGGAATAAATCTTATTTAACACCCAATTCGCGGTAAGTAGCCATATGACGGTGCACTCGGCACTCTTTGCAGGCTAAAAATATGAAAATACCGGAACAAATAATATGTTTTAATTTGCCTCAGGTATGGTGTAGGGATACGACAACCTAATTCGTCGCCTTAATACTCCTGTTATTTGGATCGCCTATTTGAAAAGCGAATTTCCTTATTACTTGTCATTTTAAGACACTAACCCCAAACGATGCCAAGCCCCATTTTCTGAAGGATTATCCCCCAAAGAAAACCCGTTTCCCGGGGAAACTTCCCCTTGCGTGGCAATATTTTACTCCAGGATTTTACTATTAATATTGCAATAGGAGATATGCTCGTGTTCTATATTATACTCCTGTTATTTGGATCGGTCAGTTTCTAAATCTTTACAAGTGTTATGGTGAAACAAAAAAGGTAGAGAAAACTTAGGAAAGGTCCTAGGCGTCAAGTGGGCCGCCGTAGTATCGACAACGATTTGACGTTGCAACGAGATATAATCGAAACAGAAAGTAACGATGTCTAGTCGAAATTAATGCGCTTGGAAGTAGTTCCGACTATTTAGTAATGACATGCTATCACTACAAAATAAAATTATGAATATCTATTTGGATCGCGATCCAAATAACAGGATTATGCCAATTAAGCTTTGTTGGTGATACCTAAGCTCTCGCCATTCGCTGAGCACGTCACTGTTTTTTTTTCTTTTTGCTTAAATTCTTATTCTGCAGTACCCTTTTGACGAGGCCTCGTCACGTTGGTTTTTGCAATTTGTTCCCACGAAGTTGTTGGTATGTTGAAATATTGAGGGAGGCTTTGAGCATGGCCATCATGGTCCCCATGTGTTTACCGACCTGTAGTTCTCCACAGAGTATTTTCTTTGGCAAACGTTTTCATCAGGCTATTTCAGAAGAATATGTACACACTGCATCCCTGCTATTTTCACTATTTCTGTGTCTGGGGTCCCGTTTGTGCCATTTAATTTCTAGAAGTTATCCAAGACAGCTCGTATGGAAGTGGTTCAGTCTTTTGGCACCCCCCATTTTCCGCCGAGGTTTACACAACTGACTGACTGATCTTGATGATGCAAGGACGAGGACTCGACAATTACAATGCATTAAGACACCTGGAGATCCCTGGGTTTTTATGTTGGGCTACCATACACTCTGAGCCCCGAGCCACGGCGTGCAATTAAGAGGACATTCAATTTGTCCGATTCAAGGCGGTTTTTCTGTTGTGGTGTATTATAATTGTTATAGTTCGTCTTTGCATGTATGTATTGCCAGAATCTTTTTATTTTGGGTAGCCGTTTAGTCTGGTGGTAAAGTAACTGTCCTTTTGGCTTTTTACTTGTGACGTTTTCGTGATAGTGAAATCGTTTATGTTGATGTTTCTTTTTTTGTTTCTTGAATGAGATGTGGGGGTAATAGTAGCCATTCCTGATCATTGTAATCGTTTCTATTTTGTTAACCTCAAGGTCATGGGATCATGTCGGAAATGATATCTTTAGCCAGTTCAACTTTCGGGGCCCTGGACTCATGGTCAAGGTAACTGTAGCGATTTTTTTAGAAAAAAAACAAAACAAAACAAAAAAACATTGTCATCCCTCTGGATCCTACATTTATTGTTCCACACACGAAGTAGTTTTGTGCGTGGGGATTTGTATTACCTGCGATGCCTTGTTTTGACTAGTCGTTTGGCCATTTTTGGGAAACTGTCCTTTTGGCTTTTTACTTGTAATGTTTTGATTACGGCACCCATTAGGAAATTATGTCCGTGTGAAATAATTGCGCCCAACATGGTGTCAGAAGTGACGAATTTTGGATTCAAATGATAACTTTTTTTCTTATTTCTGCTTGCAACATAGATCGTGGGTGCTCGTTAGAACCGCCTCAATGAGGCGGTTCTAACGAGTACCCACAATCTATGTTTTTGAGCAAAAATAAGGCAGATAATGCATACCCCCCTAAACCCCACTTTTCTCTTTATAAAGTGGGGTTTAGAGGGGTCTTCGTTTCACGGACTTGTTATCGTGATGCGTTGCTTTGTTTTTGTGCTCCTTTCCCTTTGGTGCATTGAATGGAAGGTGTAAGCTTATTGTATCGATCCCAGATCATTGCATTCTCTTCTATTTAGTTACTATTCTAAGCTGCAAACAAAGGTTTTAATCACGCTGTTTGGATGTGCAAGCATAGCTGCTCCTTTACTGGCTGCAAATGGAATACAGCAGGTGACACCATTCTAGTGTAAAGGCTGATGGATGAAAGAAAGAAGTAAACAAATGCTTTTTGCTTGTTGTTTTTTTATATATAAAACAAGGACACAATTTACTCTTTTGTCATTTTCTTACAATGAATGGAAGCAAAGGAAAAGATCTCTTTACAACAGTTGTGTCACACACCACGACCCAGTTTTACAAAGCCCCATTAAGAACTCTGATTAAAAAACATTAACCCTTTTTTGTACCAAATGGAATCTTCCTCTTTAATTAAATATGACAGGAGTCCATTTCGAAATTCAGGGGTGACAGGTTTTTTTTTTCTTTCAAATTTATTCAGAAAATAGCTGAACTTTTTGCAAATAGTGTAGGCCCTGATCTGCACTGTTTGCCAGGGTATCCGTTTTGGGGTGTCTGGTACAAAATGGGTTAAGCACTCTAGCAAGTACATCTACTATAGTGGTATTTTTGCTGAACACAATTTGAGCAGCTTCAATACTGCAAAAGCTACTCACATTGTAAGAGGGTCATTCAATATTCAACTGGCCTTTTTGTTTCTGAACTTGAAGAAAGAATTGCGTGGACGTCACTTCCAGTCAGATGAAGATCTTAAGCAGCAGTTGGAGGGTGAACTGACTCTAAAGACCCTGAATTCTATAAAAATGGACTTTCAGTCACGGGTTATTATTTGTTATGGTTTGTCTTTGAGTGTGTGTATCGGTTATATCTTTTTGTTTTGGATAGCCAATTGGCCATTTTCTGAGAAAGTACTGTCCTTTTGGCTTTCCGCTATTGATGTTTTCATTAGGGTTTAGTTATTTCATGTTTGTTTCTTTCCCTTTGGTGTCTCTGATGGGCGGTGTGGGTTAACTGTATCAATTCCTGATCATTACTTTCACTTCTATTTTGTAACATCGATGGAGGAAGTGCCTATTGCTGCAGGTGACTATGTGGAAAAAGAAGTCAAGCATGACTCTAAGTAGGTAAGGCCAGATAGTAATTGAATGATCCTCACAGAGAGGTCAGAATTCACATGGTCGTTCGAATAAAAGTTTCTTGGTGCTTTACATTATGTATGAAAATCTGTTTGTTATTTTCTGTCTGAAGCTATTCAACCCCCTTTATTAGGTTAATAGAAAATTAAAAAGAGAAGCGATCAGATCCCAAATTCTTCCGACAATATCACCAGAGAAAGAAATTGAAACACAGAGTGGCTAATTGTGGTATATAAAGGGGTTGTGGTGTTCACTAATAAATAAATAAAATGCATCTTTTTTTTTTTTGTTTTGTTTTGTTTTGTTTTGTTTGGTTTGAGGTTTAACGTCCCCGTCAACACTGTAAAGGTCATTTTGGAGACGTTGCTTCCAATTTTGTGGGACTTTTACCCGACAATGAGATGAAATGACATCTCAAGCCCTGTCGCCCAATGAAACCAATAGGGTTTATCAGCATGGACAGTCCACCTCGCACCGCGGTTCCTGGACAGGCTTAGATCTAAGCTGTTTACCAGTACTAGTGTGCGGGCCGGATTCAGCTCTGCGTGGAAGCATCATGCAGCCCATATATTTCTTCAAGCCCCTATGGGCGGGTTTTGTTTGTTTTTAGTTGGAATGTTTTGTGGAAGCACTTCAAAATAGTATACATAATATCTGGCCTATTTCTGGCAGCTATTTGTTAGAAGGGAGACAGATTTCAATGAGATACTCTATTTCTTTCCTGCCAACGGTGCCTTTCTGAAAATCACGTGAACAAGTCCGTGAAATAAAGACCCCCTAAACCCCAGTTTATATAGAGAAAACTGGGGTTTACCGGGGTAAACATTATTTTCCTTATTTCTGCCCCAAGACATAGGTTGTGGGTACTCGTTAGAACCGCCTCAATGAGGCGGTTCTAACGAGCACCCAAAACCTATGTTTGGAGTATAAATAAGAAAAAGATAAAAAAAAATTCTTCAGAAAAATTGCCTTTTTGAGGTATGAAAAACGTATTAAATTACACGGATGTGTTCTCGTAATGAACTGGGATCTACCATAATGATCCGAAGTACTGGGACAGATAGGCCTAAGCAAACAGTGTATACCCAGATCAGGAGCAGCCTGATCAGGGTCTACACTGTTTGCCACTCAGTCTGCACCTTTTGGACTCCTTGCTTCGTCGTAAAATAAAATTGTTACAGTTTTAAAAGAAGTCCTCAAGGTGTCCCCTTTCATATGATTACTACACAATTCTCAAAATCATTTGGCAGTCATAGTAATAACTAATTGTCTAATATACTAGTATTTTTTGCCTTTTAGTGCAGATTCTATCTAACTTAGAAAGTTAGATTATCAAACACAATCTTTGATTGTGGCTTTTCCTATATTTTTAGAAGCAATATGCTAAGCTATTTTTTGCTTTAGCAGGAATTGATTTACATTTGGTTTGCAGTTCTTTGGCATTTACATCATGTTCTTTGGGAACTTAATCTACCATTTGAATGGAATCTTCTTATGTTCAGCAGAATTCCATTTCGAAATTGAGAATTGTCAGGTAGAGTTAGAGTTATAGGTTGAGCTTTTCCCTCACAATGAAGGCCCTGATCATCATGTCTGTACTGGACCTCTATTGTTTGTTGGTGTACCCATTTTGGCTTTTCCCCCTATGAAATAGGTAAAGGCATAAAGGTTTTAAAGTGTGTGAACAGTGAAGGCTGAGACAAATACGCAAACCAAAAGCCTTCACAAAGACTACAACAAAAAGCTCCCATCAAAGCATTAGGGATATGGCCAAAATGATTGAACATACTTTTGCATTTACAGGGAATGGATACAGTAGCAGTACAGGCAACTCCTGCAACAGTACTTTTGTCTGCCATGTCTATAGGAGAAAATATTTCTATAAAAAGGTTATCCTTTGGAAGCAAGGAATACACCACAGAACTGAAAAGTTTTGAGTGTGCAGGTTTTCTTGGTCAGTCTTGCTAGTTTTGGTCAATTAGGCCTCACCAGTGACCCTCAAATATTTTCAAAATTCCACAATGGAGTCAATGATTCCAAATGACAAGAAAATATAATCTACACTGAGGAGCAAATTCTTTCCTTTAAAAGTAGAACCCTTTTTCCATGGGACATAATTTATAAAGAAGTCAACAGGAAGTCCCAAAAGTTGTCTCCCTTTGGCAGAAAATTTTGTCAGGTGTTTCCATTCCCCTTAAGGGGAATATACACACCTCCAGGGGAGCAACTCTATCTCACACATAAACAGAAGTCTACTCGTAAGGAAAGAAATTTGTACCGGTGCAGTAAATTTTTTCCTATACTTACAGACCCCTATTCAGAGGGCTTGCAATTACAGCAAAGCAAACAAGAAGCTCTAAAGTTGTCTCCCTTTGAAAATGACAGAAAAATCTTCCAGGCTGTCCATTCCCCTTAAGTAATTTACTGCAGATCTGCCTTAACCTTTACCCTGCTGTAGGCGACAAGCCCTATCTTTGCAAACAGTGTAGATCCAGATCAGATGGCTTCTGAAGAAGCCATCTGATCAGGATCTACACAGTTTGACATTCAGTTTATGAATATGTAGAATTAAGCTGCATCAAGTAATCGGATTGGTTCAAAGTCAGAAATGAGTGTGGCTTAATTGAATATTCAGCAGGTTAAAGGTTAAGTTTTATACATGGTTTGATTCATCTTAAAGCTTCAGCATAGTTTTACCAGCAAGATGCATGTTGAACTGAAGAAGACTCAGATCAGTTTCTGCTGCTGCAGTCTAATCAGTCTGTTTGTCACATGACGGTCAGCCCAGAAGGCTCACATGAACAGGGAACACTCTGATCGGCTGATCTGAATCTTCACTGGGCACACATATCCTCTTGGTGTTTTTTGTGTCCTAAGTCACTGCACCACATCTTTATGTTAAGGGGAATGAATACACCTTCAGGGGAGGCAACTCTTTCAAGACTATTTCTGTATCTTTTAGCAATAGGGATCCACTCTTAACCCTTGTCCTGCTAATCCCGGATATGCCTTATCTTTGAAACAATGTAGATCCAGATCAGATGGCTTCTGACGAAGCCATCTGATCAGGATCTACATTGTTTGCCATTCAGATTGTGAATGTGTTGCAATAATTTGTATCAAGCAATCTGATTGGTTGATAATCGGTAGTGGGTGTGGCATATATGAATATTCAGCAGAACAAGGGTTAATGGAAAGAAAATGCTCCTCAGGAGCTATTTCTTTCCTTTAAGAGTAGATCACTTTTTCAGAGGGTAGAAACTTACAGGAAAGCAGACAGAGTCACAAAAGTCATCTGACAAAATATGACAGAAAATGAGACAAGGGTATCTATCCCCCTTAAAATGTATCTATTAAGTACTAAATGACAATATTCCTGAATATTATTAGAAGCCTCCGTGGTGCAGTGGTTACGCTACTCGCCTTGTAAACCAGGGGTCGCAGGATCGATCCCGGGCTTCTCCAGACTTTCGGATGTGTCTTTAAACCGAGGTCCCGTCTCCGTATGACCTTAGCTGTTGGTGGGACGTAAAACTCAAACACTCACTCACTCCTGAATATTATTAGATGAAAAATATACATTGATCTCTTTAAAACACTGTCTTTTATTACATGGTTTTGGATAAAGCACAGTTTATCATTGAATTCCAATGTATAGATTATAAAGAAAGAATACCATAATCTATATGCTTTTGTATGGATATAAAATGTTGTATAACAAACATGGTTTCTGGTTTGGACCGCAACATTAGTGTAATAAAGAGGTTGTGGTGTATTTGCATATGCATAAAAACATAGTTGAATGGTTTTGTTCAGAATACATTGCATAAACCATACAATGCATAAACCTGTCAAATCTATTTTTCACATTAGCCATCACATAAATGTTCATGCATCACTATGTGAAATTAACTCTTACTTTCAAATCTTTTACAAAACATATTTATGTTTAAAACATGCACTCTATATCTATGTACAAATTATGCATCTCATGCATATTAAATATATTTCTCTAAACAGTCACACTCACTAACAAACATGTTGACAATCACATTTTATTTCTATACATACATATACTTTGTGCATAATATATACCAGTAAATATTTCAGTGTAAAAAGTGCAAAAGACATAGTGACTTACAAAAATGAAAACTTATTAATAAAATAGCTTATAAAAAATGAAAATTTAGCAATTACGGGGAAGAGATACAGCTGCAAGAAAATCACCTCTTTTTAAAATGGCTTTGCTTCACATTATATCTCTTAAAGGAAAGACAATGAAAGGAATTCTTCCTTTTAAGAGTTGACCCCTCTTGACATGTGAGACAAATTATTTCCTTTAACCCTTTTTGTACCACATGGAATCTTCCTCCTTATATATAGCAGGAGTCCATTTCAAAATTTGGGGGTGTCAGGTTGTGTTTTCTTCAAAATTTGTTTGGACTGAACTTTTAGCAAACAGTGGAGGCCCTGATCAGACGCCGCGTAGAACGCGGCATCTGATCTGGGCCAGCACTGTTTGTCCTGGTACCTGTTTTGGGGTTTCCGGTACTAAATGGGTTAAGAGAGTAGACTCATTTTTCAAAAGGGCTTAGTTGCAGGAAATCCAACTGCAAGTCCTGAAAGTTGTCTCCCTTTTAAAATGGCAACATGTGAAGTGTATCCATTCCCCTTAAAATGACAGCAGTTTAGGTAGCAACTTTACAAGCTCTGAATAAATAAACATGCGATACATATGTAACTAAGAATATGTATGAAGTTAGACATAAAACAAGAAGTCCAGTGAAAGATGAGTAAAAAGGATAATTAAGGGATAATTTTCCTTGTTTCTTATGGTGTGGGTACTTGCATCACGTGAACAAGTCCATGAAACGAAGAACCCCCTAAACCCCACTTTATATTGAGAAAACGGGGGTTTACGGGGGTAAACATTATTTTCCATATTTCTGCTCAAAGACATAGGTTATGGGTACTCGTTAGAACCGCCTCAATGAGGCGGTTCTAACGAGCACCCAAAACCTATGTTTTGAGTATAAATAAGAAAAATATCGCAAATTTTCATCATTAAAAATACCTTTTTTGAGGTATGAAAAAATGCACTATATCACATGGATGTGTTATCGTAATGGTAAGAACTGTCTCGAGGTAAATCTTACAAGTACACACATCAATTGATTTTATAGAGTAATAAGAACAATAATCCCAAAATTATCATTATTACTTCTCTGTAAATGGAGGTATAATAGTCGCAGATAAGACTGACTAGGCGGAGCTATTCAGGTGTTGTCAATATATGTCAAATTCGCCGAGTCCACCAGAAGATTCGGTAGAGCGCCTTTTGCACGCTTTCTACAAGTGGACGAAATGGTCATATACACCAAAGCTATGCTTGTTTTACTGTTGAATTCACACTATCGGGTGACTTGGTTTACCTTTTTGTTAATGGAATATTCCTAAGGCAGGTACAAAGGATAGCTCCGCCTAGTCAATCTTATCTGCGACTACTATATGTCAAATTCAAAAAATGAAATACATATAATCCCTGGATGTTACAGTGGATTTCTATTAGTGTATGGACTGAGCAGCTGGTGTAGTAGTTAAGTGATAAATCAGCCCTTGTATGTCACTTTGCATCCTTTCCCAGAGAAACTGAGACCTGGGACAGAAGAGACAGCAGAAGAATAAACAAGAGAGACAGATAAAGGAGATGTAAGAGAACACAACAGCTTCAGAAACAGCCATTGTTTACCTCTTTCCCTTACAAAAGCATTCACCATATTTGCATTATTTGCTGGCTCCCAGCTTGCACATTGTCAATATTGGAAACCAGGTAACCAGACCCCCCTTTCAAGGTCAGGGGGGTCTGGTTACCTGTTTTTCTAACACTGGTAACCTTCAGACTAGGAACCAGCAGCTAATGCAAATAAGCTGAAAAGTGGTACATGGTGACCATCTTGGTCATGTGTCCCAGACCCCAGGAATAAAGAAGGCTCCACCTGCAGAGGGTTCAGAAGAGAAGATTTTTTGACACAGCTGACAGATGACAAAAACCAGGCCTGACCATATCAAAAGGTTTTTGGCTCTTAGCTAGGTGTAAAGCAAAAGTACAGTACATTGAATATCAATAAAATGGTGACCTTGCATATGCTGACAATCTCACTAGAACCATCATTGTTCGCAAATAAATCATATAAGCCTAGAGAATGCTTTTAACCCTTCAAGCACTGTTGAAAACTCTAAAGCAGACATAATCAAATTTTTTGACATTATTTCTCAATGAATATAAGGGCTGTGAACCATTTGCCAACATTACGATAACACATCAGTGTGATATAGTGCATTTTTCAAACCTCAAAAAAAAGGTATTTTTTTTATGATAATTTGTGATGCTTTTCTTATTTATACTCCAAACATAGGTTTTGGGTGCTCGTTAGAACCGCCTCAATGAGGCGGTTCTAACGAGTACCCAAAACCTATGTTTTGGAGCAGAAATAAGGAAAATAATGTTTACCCCCGTAAACCCCAGTTTTCTCTATATAAAGTGGGGTTTAAAGGGGTCTTTATTTCACGGACTTGTTCACGTGATGAAGCAGATGATTCACGTGTGATGGCAAGCCTTATTTTCACTGAAAATATGAAGAAAAAAAAATACTTGAAAAATGCTGACTACTAAACATGCTTCGTAACTGATGGTGAGACTTGGCTCAAACTATGTTATTATAATAACACCCACGTGCAACAAAGTGCATTTTTTCATAGCTCCAAAATAGCTACTTTTCTGAAGAAAATCTGTATTTTTCTTATTTATACTGCAAACTTAAGTTATGGGTGCTCATTGAGGCGTTCCTAATGAGTACCCATGACCTCCGTCTTGGATCACAAATAATGTACACCCCTGTAAATCCCAGTTTTCTGTAAATAAAGTGGGGTTTAGTGGGGTATTTATTTGGCGGACTTGTTCATGTGATGTGACTGCGCAAGCAGGTCTGAAGAATGGCTTAGTTCTCTTTTCTTGTGACATGAATACACAAGCTCAGAGTGTGTGTGGACAGAAAGTAACAGTTTTAAGGTGAACACAAGCTTCCTAAATAACAGGAGTCCATTTAGAAATTCAGGCATCATGTTGAGAAGTCCCTGAGGTAAGACCCCTCTAAATCCTACTTTATATAGAAAAAAACTGGGGTTTACGGGGTAGACATTATTTTGTTTGTTTCTGCTCCAGGACATTGGTGGTGGGTACTCGTGAAAATCGCCTCAATGAGGCAGTTCTAACAGGTGCCCACAATCTTTGTTTGGAGCATGAATAAGAAAAATATCACAAATTTTCACTGGAAAAGTAGCCGTTTTGGAGAAATGAAAAAAAAAAAGCACTATGTCATACGGGTGTGTTATCGTAATGGGGGTGGCAGGAAATTATTAAAAAAACTGCTGAACATTATTTAAAAAACGATGGCTCTAACCAGAAACTGCATCATGTGGTGTCTGATCTATACCTGTACTGTTTGCCAGTCTCATTTGTGGTTTCCCGTCTAAAATGGGAGAAACTTTGACATACTGGTATAACCATTATATGAGTATTGGAATATCTGTGCATGATCAAATATAGATGATTAAAGGCAAGATGTAGTTTGCACCGAGGTAACTCAACTATTAAATGTCTTCAATTCAAACAGATACAAACAGTCAAACACACAGTGTTTATGTAATAAAAATATCAAAAATATCTAATAGCTGCTACTTTGAACAGGGAATGACAATAAATAAAATGAAAATTGGATGCTTTTATCTCAGGGCCGGTTATCTGAACAAATACATTAAAGCAAGGAATATGATTGGTGGATAAACAGCACTAGGTGTGGCTACATTGATTTATTCAGCAGGATAAGGGTTAATGGGAATGTGGGATACATCTCATTAAAAAATATTGTTTCCCTTGGGGGGGGGGGGGGGGGGGGGGGGGCTACTCTGAAAGGAAAGAAATTGCTCATGAGGGGCAAATTCTTTCCTTTAAGAGCAGAACCTTTTTTTTTTCGGATCTTTAGCATGCTGTTGCCCCCTGCAACTGATGACTTGCCCATTTTTTTTTTTTTTTTTTTTTGCTTTTTGAACATGGGGCTTGTTTTTACAAATGTCAACTCTGATAAGAACTTGGCATATAAATGAAAAAAAAAAACATGAAAAAAAATTTTAAAAGGGAATTTACAATATTTCATGGGACAAGAAGATATGGAGCAAGCAGCAAGTATGGAGGAAATGAAATGGGATATAGGTCATAAACCTGGGAATGTCTTAAATATGGACAGAAACAACAGACAACATAAGTCTTAACAAAACTGTTAAAAGATACTCCAATAGTGAACAGTAAAACTAAAATTCGCCTGAACACTGATGGCTTGATTAACCCATAAAATGCCAATCACAACATTTGTCATCTGCTTTGCCATCTGCAGCTTCCCTTAAAAGTAATATTTTTTCAAACAGTGTGGATCCAGATCAGATTGCACACTGTTTGCCTGTATGCAAAAATATTTTTAAAAAGTTTACAAGAAGATTCAGCAGACGACATAAGCAGATGGCATTTTCAGATGTAGATTTCCTCAGCGTTTTAAGGGTTAACATTTTTGTTTCCAACTCTCTTTTTTTAGTCTCTAGGGAATTCTTCCCAGAGCTAAATACTAGGGATGCCACCAACGGACATTGATGCCACCCCCTCCCCCCCCACCTCCCTGGTAGCTGTGACACTGATGAATAACACAAATTGCTAATGCCATCTCGGAGACTGATGGATGGACAGGGTAACACTATATGCCAAGGGCATAAAACTGGAGATATTTTGTGTGTGTGTTTTTCTTCTAAATTTATCCTGAAAGTACCCTGCTGATAATGGTCTCATTTCAGGACCATGAAACCTAGCATCTTTCTGTGTGGGTGCCCTATTATGGTGATTCTTTGCATGAGTAATCTCTGGCACCAAGACTACCCAAAGAGCAAACAGCGGACTCAGAATAGAATGTCTAGATATGCAGACTGATTAAAAGTCTTCACTGTGTTGTTCCACAGCTCATATAGTGATTGTTGAATTTAATAATAATTAATGTCCAGTGAAAAATTAAAACTGCTTATCTTTTGTTCCACATATAAAAACCAGTAAATAACTTAAGAAAAAAACCAAATTCTTAATAATTATAGTCAGAACAAGATAGTTTAGTCAAAACTAGGTAAGAGGGACTAATATATACAGATAAATCTAAAAACAAATCCTGCAGGATATAAAAAAAAAGAAATTTACATTTGATAAAGAAGCAGATATTTTCTTAAGTACATAATTACTTTGAATGGATGCAATTCATCAAGAATAGTCTGAGGTAATCAGGATCCTGGGTAGATGAAGTTTTTGAGGGGGTCATGGTAGTGATTTTGATATGCTACTTCATCTTGGTAAGTTGTTCAAAGCTAACAATGTCATTAGCTTACATTCTTAAAACTTTGATCATTTTGTATGGTAAATATGCTTATATTTTTACTGAAAAATGTGAAAAGCTACTCACATTTTTCCAGCAAAAATACCACAGTATACTAGAACATGAAGGAACAAGGTTTTGAACAATTGGCCCCCGGTGTACACAGACAGTCTATGATGGTCGATTTAAATGAGTGGTCAAATGAAAAAATACAACTTACAGATCCCTGGACCTGTCATGGAACACAACAGCCTGAATGCCCTTATTAATAAATGGCATTTTAACCTCTAAAATACACAGGCACATAATCTGTTTCCTCTGTTACTATGCATTAATTAATTTTATCATATGACGTCGCGTCTGAGAGTGTAATAACGTCATGTAATATTTTCGATAATCCACTAGTGGATTAAATATGCAAATTAGCTAGATACGTCCCGTAACGTTACATGTGCGGCGTTGTTAAGGACATCGCGTTTACTAACGGCGGAATATTGACATTTTTGTAAACAATCGTGAATAAAATGCGTTTTAAATGTCATATGATAAATAGAATCTTGCATTCGTGCTCCTGTATTATTGAATTTATTAAACTCGTTGAGGAAAAGGGATAAAATGCAAAGCCTCGCATTTTATCCCTTTTCCTCAACTCCTTTGCCGAGCATTTTATCCCTTTTCCTCAACGAGTTTAATAAATTCGATAATACATGAACACTCGTGTTAGATCCTCTATAACCCATATATGCCTAGTGTCTCAAGAATGGGAATATGGTGAATAGTCTAGACTCATATAAGATACTGCAGAGTGAGGCATCTGATTCAGGTGTAAAGTTCAAGTTTTGTGAAGCTTAGAAACAGACTCCCCATAAACTGGTGGTGGACCTGTCCAGCGTGATTAGATGGAAGGTCCTTAAGGCCTTATATGGGTAAATCAAATTCATAGTTAAATATATAGCTGACAGGCATGCCTGCTACAATATTAGAACCACTGATGGCAGTTTAGATGATGATGGCAAATACTTTACTAAAACTCTGACAACTCGCGAGTGTCAATGGGATACCTGAAAAATTTCAGTCCCCTAAATCAGTAGTAAATTTAGGGGCAAAACAAATAAATGAGATGGTACAAAAGGGTGGTAAGGTATTACATACTATAAACACCCATAGCACCCCAGAACAATCCATAATGTAAAACCGGATTGATTTTGCTAACCATGAAATATCCACTATTTATTTCACTAAAATTTTGTAAATCAGTGACCAAGTGCATTGCAATCTCTAAGTATGGTGGACACCACTTACTGCCAAAGTGCATCCAAAATTTCACTCATCAATATATTATAGAAACAAATTTGCTTATCAGCAAACAATTTGAGACAAGCTTTCATGTGTTGATATGCTGACAAATAGCATTGACTCGGACTGGTATGTTCCATTTCAGGAGCAATCAAACTGGGTCTGCACTCTTTTCTTGCTATCTTATAGCCATTGTTTTTAACCCCTGTCCTGCTATCAGATCACAAAACCTACCTTTGCAAACAGTGTTGTTCCAGATTTCTGATCAGGATCTACACTGTCTATCTGCTTTCTCATGCAGTTTTTGAATTGAATGAATACATTTTATCAAGTAATTTGATTGGTTGATAGTGGAAATGGGTGTGGCCAAACTAATTTATCAGCAAGACAAGGATTATCAATCAACATATAAAAGCAGGGACCTGTCTACTACATCCATGGACACTAAACTATACAATACCTAAAGTGATTTCCATCAATATGTATTGAAATGTTTAGTAATTTGGCAATTTCAAAATGTCCCCAGTGTCCTGTCAATGAAGTTTCATACAAGATACTACATAGCTACAGATAAGGAACAAAGATAATTAACCCTTATCTTGCTGTTCATGACAACCCCTATCTTTGCAAACAGTGTAGATCCCGATCAGATGGCTTCTGAAGAAGCCATCTGATCAGGATCTACACTGTTTGGCATTCAGTTTATGAATTTGTAGCAACAAAGTACATCAAGTAATTTGATTGGTTGATAGACAGAAATGGGTGTGGCTTAAATGAATATTCAGCAAGATAAGAGTTATGGGATCAATAACCTATCTAGTTCTCATTAGAAACATGCCTCAATTAGGTGATTCTAACAAGTACGAAAAAGACTTTTCATGGACAAGTAAGTGAAATTATTCTGAAATTTTCCCAGTTCGGCCTGCTTATCAGCAGCCATGTACCTTTTCAAAACAATGGTTGGTAACTTGATGAACACTTTACAGTTTATTTTTTCAATTTTCTAATTTTCAGCAATTGATTTATATAAGCTTTTAGCTTTTTAACAATACTTTACCGTGTAATATTTTTATTTATGAATAGTTTAGCAAATAAGCACCCCCACATCGGAGCTTGAAGAAATAGACAGGCTGCATGATGATTCCGTGCAGAGCTGAAACCGGCCACACACAAGTACTGGTAAACCGCTTAGAGGATCTATTCCTGCCCAGGCAAAGCGGTGCTACTCGGTCCATGCTTATAAACCCTATTGGTTTCATTGGGCGACAGGGCTTGAGATGTCATTTCATCTCAATGTCGGGTAAAAGTCCCACAAAACTGAAAACAACATCTCCAAAATGACCTATACAGTATTGACGGGGACGTTAAACCTCAAATCAAACAAACAAAAAGAAGTTTAGCAAATACCAAGAAGACTCATGAGAATGCCCCTTAGTATTCCAAAATTTATATATTTTTACTTACACATAAGCAGTCAATTACAATATTTGCTGTGTGTATTCTGACAGACAGACCTGAGAAAACCCAGATGAGACGCAGCTGCAGAATGCAACATTTCATCAGAGTCTACATCCAGCTATTTTTAGACACATCGTGTAGTAAATTGTACTTGTTCAAATTTTATAACAAGTATGGTAAGGAGCGGAGGTGTCCGAATATTTAGGGTTAATACAGTACTAGGGCTAGACAAACAACTTCTTGTATGAAGCTAATCAATGTCTGATGATAGATGATACTGCATTTATGCGTAGGCTCACTTGCATCTTTGTTGGCTGTCTATACAATATGTACTCTTTTCTCACAAGCTCACACTAATATTGCTTGATTTCATATCTGATGACAATAATCAGCATGCAGTTCTAAATTTGGCTTTCGACACCCCTGTTTAGTTGATTGTTTAATTTGTAGTTTAACATCCCCTTCAACTTTATTTATATCATTTTTGCCATGTTGCTTCCAATTTTGTGGAACTTTTACCGGACACTGAGATGAAATGACATCTCAAGCCCTGCCACCCAATGAGACCAAATGGCTTATATGCATTGGCCCATCTGCCTCACAACACTTAGCCTGGGCAGGATTAGTCCTTCGAAGCGGTCTACCAGTACTCGTGTGGTAAGTTTCATCTCTATGTGGAAGCATCATGCAGCCCGTTTATTTCTTCAAGCCCGATGGGGGGTGCTTATTTGCTAAACTATTCATAAATAACAATATTACATGGTACAGTGTTGTTAAAAAGCTGTATGAAAGCACCATGCAGCCCAATCTATTTCTCCAAGCCTTGATGGTAGGGACAAGCCCGATAAATGACGTTATAACATGGCATAAGCCTGTTTGATTGAAATTGATAACCCGTAAAGCACTGAGTAATATTCCTAAGCAGACAACAATCTAGTCTTTTAAATCATTTTTCTGACAAAATAAAGCTTGCTGTTTCATGTAATCATTGCTCTGAAAATGTCATCTACAAGGCTAGCGTGGTGCTATCAAGGTTGACCCTTATCCTGTTGAACCAAAAAATCTTATCTTTGCAAACAGTGTTGATCTTGATCTGAGGAAACCATCTGATCAGGATCTACACTGTTTTGTCATTCAGTTTGTGAATTTGAACAAAGACTTGATTTTGAGTAATTTGGTTGGTAGTCATCGGAACATCAATCAATCAAATTACTTGAAATAAAGTCCAGGGTATGGAAAATTTATTTTATTTTTTTTTCAGCCGGACAAGGGTAAACTGTGTACAGTTTGGTGTTCATGAGTGAACTTGATGTAAGCTTGAATAATATCGTGTATCACAGTGTTCTGTCAGTGAGTAGAGGACTATGCTTTCTTTTGTTTGTTCTTCACTATATCTAGCTCTGCTCTTGCCCTCACTTCATCAAATGTATAGTCTTTCAATAACTTTCCATTTTCGAACACAGTTATAAGTAGATCCTGAAAATAAACATAAACTCTTTATTAACACTTGTTTATCGACACATGCAAGGGGAGTTCAATCAGTTCGGAGGACTCGGCATTTAACTCGCAGATTGGAAGATGGTTTCAACATTATTTTTCAATATAATCTCCCTTTACTTTAATGCATTTTGACCCTTTTTTCTTTTAAACAGTCTATGCCTTTGAAATAAAAGTCGTCTATTTGGTCTTCAAACCAAGCCCCTGTAGCAGCCTTGAGCTCATCATCGTCCCGAAATCTCATTCCATGCAAGCCGGAATTCAAATTTTGAAACAGATAATAATCATTTGGGGCCGGGTCTGGAATGCATGGTGGTGATTTAACTGCTCGAACTTGCACTCAGGAATAGTGGCTTGTGCAATTCTGGACTTGTGCACAGGGGCATTATCATACAAAAGAAGAACACCAGCAGCTAGCTTTCCCATTTGTTTTTCTTTAATAGCAATCCTTAATTGTTTAATGACACTGGCATAGTATTTTCCCGTAACTTAAGTACCAACAGGCTTGTAATCTATCAATATAATCCCTTTGAAGTCCCAAAACACCTTGGCCATTACCTTGCCGGCTGATGGTTTGGTACAAAATTTCTTAGTTGGGGGTGAGCCAGGGTGCTTCCATTGCATGGACTCTTTTTTAGTATCTGGGTCCCAGTGGTGAAGCTAAGTTTCATCTCATTTTGTTTCAAGATCAGTGTGAAAGTCTTCTGGATTGGCACTGTACACTTCCAGAAGTTCTTGACTTGACTCCACCCTGCGCTGACGATCTTGCATGTTTAGATTTTTGGGTACCCACCTGGCAGATACTTTTGACATGCCTAAATGTTCATGGATTAAACTGTAAACACTTCCATTAGAAATACCACATTCTGAAGTTCGACAACTTTGATTCGGCAATTCTTTAGCACAAGTCTCTCAACTCGGTCAATCATCTCCTGGCTGATGACATCAGCAGGGCGATCTGACCTTGAGTCATCTTCTTAGGCTACGTTATCAAGAGGTACATTATTTTGTTGGTCTAAAAGGCTGAGAGGGTTATAAAACATGATTTTCTTACCTTTTTAGGATTACCGGTACCCTGCTCCGTGGTAACATATTTTCCATTATCAATCTCTAAGGTCATTCGTCCTTTCTTACTCTTCTTGCCTGAGTCAGTAATAGGATCTTTATAAACATTCACCTGAAACAACAGTAATAACCATGGTTACAGTGACATTTTACAGTATACAAGCCCATAAGCCCAGTTCCTCAAAGCTAATGGAGGTTAAGACGTATTCTAATGTACTTGCAAATATAACGCGACGTCTGATTGGATAACGTCAAAAATTTGCGACAGAATATTCTATGATATACTGTCTGAAACCCCAACGTCATCATGTAATGTCACTTTTCATTGGTTGGTATTTGGTTTTACGCAGCTCACTGTACTTGCCAGTTAAGGCAAGAACAACATTTTAAAAACAAAACATGTGCATAAGTGCATTAGATTAGGGATAATTGTATTAAATTTGTTATTTAGGGAGGTAAATCGTTGGTTTTACGGTTGCAAATTCCGTTTTACGGCAAAGTGCCAGCAGAGCCGTAAAACAAAATTTTCGACCGTAAAACCTCTGATTTACCTCCCAAAATGACAATTTTGAATACAGTTATCCCCGAAACGGAAGCATGACAGAAAGTCTTTCTGGGAAAGAAGCACATTTTGAGTGTATGATGATACACAACTATGGGGGCACTTATTTATGGTGTGTTCATTATCAACATATGAGGGCCATTTAGAAACAAAAAGAGATTGATCTTGTTTGTGGTTTGAGGGCTGAAACTGAAACAAGAAAATAATTCAACACAGTTAGAACAGCTTTATTGATGTCATAACATCGCAATTGTCCAATCATATCAGAGGGAACCAGGGTTTATTTTGATGTCAATTAATGATCATCTGACATCACGTGAATCAATATTCACTGAAGTAATATTATTATGTCCCATAAGTTAACTAAAGATTTTTTTTAGTAACTGCACTGAAACAGAAGATACATGTAACAGGTGAAAAAATCCTATCACCTTTACCCGGCCAGGGATTGAACCCGATCCGCCAGACCAACAGGCCAACACTCTACCGCGTCGCTATAAAAGCCGGCTTGTACCGCATGGCAGTACAAGTGTGTTATATACCTATACCTTATGACATATATATGTAAATAGGGCATGTGTAACAAGTTGTTTTATGAATCTTTGGAGAAACAGTACAAGGCAATCAATATACAAGAGTTGTCAGAAGACAACATAGCTCGCCTTTAGGGGCCTAAGATGGATGAGGGCAAGTTATCAAAAAAAATTTCTTCTGTAAAACAGCCCAATAGACTGCAGCAAATTAAAGAGAACCAAAATGTACCCCTAATCATCCGGTTTTCAAGCCTTTCTACTGCAAAAAAAAAAAAAAAAAATGAAAAAGAATCTATATTTGATAAAAAAAATTCTACAAACTACCAAGTAATAACAAGGCATCACAGACGATACAAATCCCCTCGAGCAAGACAAATTAAAAAAAGCCTAGCCTAGCATTTGTGTAAAATTACATTATATCAATCAATAAATGTAGGTACTTAAGAGTGATGACAAAGTTTTTCTAAAAATAGCCACAGTGACCTTGACTTTGAGCCCCAGACCCTAAAAGTTGAACTTCATACCCAACATTTGTATGAAGTTATCTTAAAATCCATCAATAAATCTGGACACTAGAGCAATGATCAATTTTTTCCAAAAAAAAGCCACAGTGACCTTGACCTTCAGCCCCTGACCCGGAAAGTCAAAGTCACTCAAGATATCATCAAACCAAACATTTGTGTCATGGTATATTAAAATCCATCAATAAATGAAGGCGCAAGAGCGATGACAATGTTTTTCTAAAAATAGCCACAGTGACCTTGACCTTCAGCCCCAGACCCTGAAAATCGAACTCGCTCAAGATATCATCATTGCCAACATTTTTGTGAAGTTATATTAAAATCCATCCATAAATGTAGGCACTACAGCGATCACAAAGTTTTTTCTAAAAATAGCCACAGTGACCTTGACCTTCGGCCCCGGAACCTGAAAGTCGAACTTGCTAAAGATATCATCATACCCAACATTTGTGTGAAGTTATATTAAAATCCATCAATAAATTAAGGTGCAAGAACGATGACAATGTTTTTTCTAAAAATAGCCACAGTGACCTTGACCCGTGACCCTGAATTTAGTGACCTTGACCTTAGGCCCCAGACCCTGAAAGTCAAAGTCACTCGAGATATCATTATACCAAACATTTCAGTGAAGTTATATTAAAATCCATCAATAAATGAATGTTTTTCTAAAAACAGCCACAGTGACCTTGACCTCCAGACCCCGCTATGTTTTTAAAAAGAAAAAAAAAAAAAAAAAAACGTTTCTCCCCCGGGATTTGAACTCGAGCAGCTTGCAGGTAAACTTTAACACAGACAAGTAAGGGAGGTAATACAGAGGAAAATATTAACTTCTCAAAAAGTCCAATTTAAGCCAAAAAACCTGTAAAATGAAGTACAATGATAATGTTAAATATTGTTTTTTTAGCAATTATTAATTATATATTCAAAATAAACTTGTAAAACATCACATATAAGAGCTTGCAGGTAAACTTTAACCAAATGCGGACGCCGACGCTGACGCCGGACGCCCGGGGGGTATGGCAATAGCTCCCCCTTACTTTCGTAAGGCGAGCTAATAATGTTCACAGGTTGGCATTTGCAAGTATGAACTCTCAGGAAAGACTGAACCCAGTCTGTGTACCCTCACAGTCATCACTTATCCTGCTGAATACATTAATTTGACTTGTCAACCAATCAAAATATTTGATATAAAATTTCATTCAAATTTGCAGACTGACAGTGTAGATCCTGATCAGATGGCTTCTACACTGTTTGCTCAGAAGCCATCACATCTGGATCTACACTGTTTGAAGCCGGCCTCGGTGGCTCAGTCGGCTGCGCGTCTGACTGGTGATCAGGAGGACGTGGGTTCAATTCCCGCAGAGGTCGGCAACATTCTTTTGTGGAGATTGATCATGAAATCTTTTCTACGATCATTCTATCCCTTCCGCTGATTCAAGAAGGGCAGTTGTGCACTGTACTGGTTAACCGCTTACGTATAAGCCTGCCCAGGAAAAGTGTGGATAGGTAAACTGACCGGCTCAAAAATGACCTAAAATAGTGTTGACTGGGCTGTTAAACTCCAAAACAAAACAAAAACAACAAAAAAAACACTGTTTGCAAAGGTAGGGGTTGTCGTTTTCAGCAGGATAAGGGTTATTATACAGCCGTCTCAGTCTGTTACTATTGAAACTTTTCAATGTATTATTGTAGGGAGAGGACTATCTAATGTTGTCATAAACTTGTGTTCAATCCCTTTGTGCTTTTTGCAATAAAATATGTTTCATCTAATCTAAGTCTATATGAGGAAACTTTGAGTCAAGGTTCAGCCATATAGTGCACAACATAGACTCTGCTCAGACTGCCCAATGCCAAGGCTGATCCGAGTCCTTCAAGTGAAAAACGGTATTCACCCATACATGATCAAAACCATTTTTCACTTGGCTGTGCCCATGTACACATACCAAAACAAACCTTTAACCCATAAAATGGCAATCACGACTATTGTCGTCTGCTTTGCCATCTGCCTGTTACTTTAAAAGTAATGTTTTGCAAACAGTGTGGACCCAGATCAGACTGCTCCTAGAGGAGCAGTCTGATCTGGGCCCACAATGTTAGCCTGTATGCAAAAATATGATATCTTAAAAAAGTTTGCAAAAAAATAACAGCAGACGACATAAGCAGATGACATTTTCAGATGTAGGTTTCTCAGCGACTTAAGGGTTAACAAAATATTTAGAACCTCACCTCTTTTCCATCACAAACAGCAAAGCTGCATTTGAAAGCACATTTCTGTGTATCCCTGTCAAGTCTCTGTAGCAACGCACCACCACTTCCGAACACTAAATTGTCTGCACTCCAGTTGGCTTTCTTCATGTTATCTAATATGGCATCTAGAGATTCGTAACTAATACCATCACCCTGTATTACTCGTATATAGGATGGTAACAGTTTGAAGCCTTTCTTGTTTCTCTCAATTCCAAATCTATTTCCTAGTATATCCAAAACCTACAATGATAGATGATCATAGCTCCTGAATACTGGCGAGGAGTAGTAAACCATTCCTACCCGGAAACCCAGGTTTTGTAAAAAGTGACGTAAGTAAACAGTGTAGACCCTGATCAGACACCACATAAAGTGGCCTCTGACCCAGTCAACACTGTGTAAACCCAGATCAGACACCACATAAAGTGGCCTTTGACCCAGTCTACACTGTGTAGACCCAGATCAGACACCACATAAAGTGGCCTCTGACCCAGTCTACACTGTTTGCTCGAAGGATTTTCCATCATAAGTTGAACTATGAAGAAAACTAGACCTGACACCCCTTAACCCTTATCTTGCTGAATATTCATTTAAGCCACACCCATTTCTGTGTATCAACCAATCAAATTACTTGATGTAATTTATTGCTACAAATTTATAAACTGAATGCCAAACAGTGTAGATCCTGATCAAATGGCTTCTTCAGAAGCCATCTGATCTGGATCTACACTGTTTGCAAAGATAGGGGGTGTCGTGAACAGCAAGATAAGAGTTAAATGACAAACAGACTTGTCCATCATATAACAGTGGAAGAGTCCACCATAAATGTAAGGATTTTGAGTGCATAATTGCCGGCTACCCTTTACGAGTTTACCCGGTGTGTATATCATAATTTGCTGAAGCACTGCCCCGGATGGAACTAGACCTGTCTACAACTGTCAGACATAAGATTCTATACAGCATTCATGTCTTAAACTTGTCCACCCTGTTAGTGTATATCCCTATTGTTATGCATAAGAATTTATTTTTCTGATTCCCACTTTCACCCCAGTGTTGACCTAATAGTGCTATAAATATCTTGTTAATCTTCTTATAGAAGATTCTAGAAAACTGAGTCACAGATTAATTTCATTTTTGTAAACAACATGTTTACAAGGAAAAGTACTTCAGAACCTTCCAGAAAGTTCTGGGTTGCATTATTTTTAGAGAATTAACTCATCTTATTCCACAGCCCTCTGGAATGTTCTAGAGAAATCTTAGGGTCTATAAAAGAGCTTGATTTTTCTCATTGAGGGAGACTTTGGAGTTTGATGTTTGGGCTTATAAGAAAAGTTATTTCTAAATTCTGTGTTGGATTGTGGAAGGATATTACTTTTCATTTTGGACTGTGAATTCTGTGGGATCAAGGAAAATAGATTCATTCAGGATATTTCATAACAGAGCTAAGTACATTTAATTTTCTTACTTCTACAGGTTAAAGTTAACTTGTAAATAAATTTTGTTAAATTTTTTCCAAAAGGCTTGTTTGCTTTTTCTTTCTGCTACGCCTGGCTCGTAACAGAAATTGGGGGCTCGTCCGGGATATAACCATTTGAGCATTTTTAAAACCGACATTTCATGTGACGGCAGGTAATTGTCATTTCTTATCAAATAGACTTGGCAGTTGCTTCACAGAATTGGTATTTCCCTATAGGCATATAGGGGATTGTCATTTCATGTGAATTGTCATTTCAGGTGAAATAGTACTTGTCATTTCATGTGAAATTTTGGTTGAGCTTGTCATTTCAAAAAAAAAAAAAAAAAAAAAAAACTTTGTCAAATTAACCTTTATCTGAATTACCATACTTACTTTATAATACAAACAAAAAGCAAACATGTCGTTTGATTTGAGAAGCTTTTTGGCTCAGCCTACTCAAGAGTTGTTTAATCTGGCCAAAAGGACAGATTTGCTAGATATTGCTTCCCATTATGGGGTCACTGCTGTCAAAACAAGCATGAAAAAAACAAGAAATTAAGAATATTTTGGTACAGTTTTTTGTTGATGAAGAACTTTTTGATCCATCTGCTTTGTCTCTCATTATGGTTTCACATACTGAATTGCAAATGAGACAAATTGAAATTGGAAGGCAAATTGAATTAGAAAAATTAAGAATAGAGATGGAAGAACGCATACAGAAAGAGAAAAATGGCAATTTCAATTAAGGCTGAAGGAAATGGAACTCCAGGGTCAGGATAGGTTGAAACATACCCCTGTTTTTGACTCTGGCAGTTACTTTGATGCCACAAAGCACATTAGATTAGTTCCGCCATTTCAGGAAAAAGAGGTAGATAAGTATTTTTTGCATTTTGAAAAAGTTGCAGAAAATTTAAAATGGCCAAAAGAGCATTGGACCTTACTTTTGCAAAGCGTTGTTGTCGGAAAGGCTCCAGACATTTATACTCAGCTGACTGTCCAGCAAAGCTCAGACTATGATCTGGTTAAGGAGCTTATTCTTAAGGCATATGAGTTGGTCCCTGAGGCTTACAGGCAGAAATTTAGGAATTGTAAAAAAGAAATTTCCCAGACCCATGTAGAATTTGCTCGAACCAAAGAACAGTTATTTGATAGGTGGTGTTCTTCTAAAAAAGTAGGCTCTAATCATGACAAACTTAGGCAGCTTGTCCTTGTTGAAGAGTTCAAACGGTGCATTAATTCAGACATTAAATCTTTTTCTCGATGAGAGACAGGTTGAAACTTTGGAGGAAGCTTCTCGTTTTGCAGATGATTATGCTTTGACTCATAAAATCTCATTTGTGAACAGGCCTTATCCTCGAAAACCTTATAATCCACAGACAGGTCCAAGATTCTATCCCAGTAATCCTTCTGGTAGTTATAGCCATACATCTAGTACTATGCCCAAACTTTCTGGTGAAAATAAAAGCCAGAATCCTTCCAAACCTTCTGGTGAAAACAGAAGCCAGAATTTTTCCAAACCTTCTGGTGAAAACAAAGACCAGAATCCCTTATCTCAATCTCAAGTAGTTTGTTATTATTGTAAAAATACAGGTCATTTGATCTCTGAATGTTTAAAATTAAAGCGAAGAAAAGAAAGAGAAAGACAAGAGGAACTTAAGCCTACAGGCTTGACTTCTATAAGGCCAAAACCACAGTCTTGTGTAAGGGAGGAAACTCTTTCTGATACCAAATTATCTGAGACTGATACAGTTATGGAGTGTTATGAACCATTCTTATCAGATGGTTTTGTGTCACTAAATGGTGACAGTTATGCCCATCCTACCCCTATTAAAATCTTACGAGATACCGGAGCTTCTCAATCTCTTATTCTAGCAGATACTCTGCCTTTTTCTGAGAAGACTTCTATGGGCCAAAGTGTCCTTATTCAGGGTGTGGAATGTGGATTTGTTAATGTTCCGCTTCATAACGTTTATTTGTCATCAGACTTGGTATCCGGTTCAGTGGCTGTTGGCATTAGACCTTCTTTACCTTTTAAAGGTGTTCATTTGTTGCTAGGCAATGACTTAGCTGGAGATAAGGTTGTGGTAAACCCACTTTTGACTACTAATCCTTGCATAGACCAACCGCCTGATCCCATTGAGCAGGAAATTCCTGATCTTTATCCGTCTTGTGCAGTCACAAGGGCTATGGCACGTAAGGCCAAGCAAACTGATGGGAAAAAGGATTTTGATTTAACTGATACCTTTTTGGGTCAGTCTTTTAATGACGAGATAACAAGGTCTCTGTCTTCAAGCCTGCCTGATAAGCAGACAGATTTTCATGAGAATAACTCATCTTTCAATCTAGGGCATGACAAAATGTCTGGGTCTCAACTAGCTATAGAACAGCATAAGGATCCTGAAATTTCGCCTTTATTTGAAAGGGCCTTAGATGAGCAGGAAGTTTCTCAGGTCCCAGTCTGTTATTATGTCAAAAATGACATTCTTATGAGAAAATGGCGTCCACCAGACGTCTCAGCAGAAGACGAGTGGACTGTCAACCACCAGATAGTGGTTCCACGGGTTTACCGTTCCCAAATATTAAACTTGGCACATGAAACTCCCATGTCAGGACATTTAGGTGTAAATAAAACCTATCACAAGATTCTAAATCATTTTTACTGGCCTGGGTTAAAATCAGATGTTTCTCAGCATTGTAGGTCCTGTCATACATGCCAAATGGTAGGAAAACCCAATCAGACTATACCTAAAGCTCATTTGCAGCCTATACCTGCTTTTGATGAACCTTTCAGTCGAATAATTATAGACTGTGTGGGTCCCTTGCCCAGAACTAAGTCTGGCTGTGAATATCTTTTGACTATTATGTGTGCTTCCACACGTTTTCCTGAAGCCATTCCTTTAAGAAATATCAAAACTAAGACAATCGTCAAGGCCTTAGTGAAGTTTTTCACATTTGTTGGGCTTCCTAAATCTATTCAGTCAGACCAAGGCTCAAATTTTATGTCTGGAATATTTCAACAAGTAATGCATGAACTTGGCATTGTACAGTATAAGTCATCGGCCTATCATCCTGAAAGTCAAGGTGCCCTTGAAAGATTCCATCAAACATTGAAAAACATGATAAGATCATATTGTTTTGACACAGAGAAGGATTGGGATGAAGGCATCCATCTCCTTTTATTTGCTGTTAGAGAATCTGTGCAAGAATCTCTTGGCTTCAGTCCATTTGAATTAGTATTTGGCCATACTGTTCGTGGTCCTTTGAAACTTCTCAAAGAGAAATTTCTCTCCAATGATGACACCTCCCTGAATTTACTTCAGTATGTGTCTGATTTCAAAACTAGACTTTCAAAAGCTTGTGAGGCTGCTCGGACCAATCTTCAGTCAGCCCAAAGGAAAATGAAACAGCTATATGACATAGGGACAAAAGAAAGGAATTTTAAACCAGGTGATAAGGTACTAGCTCTTTTGCCTATTCCAGGAAAATCGTTGCAGGCCAGGTATTATGGTCCATACACTGTAAACAAAAAGATCAGTGATGTAAATTACATAATAAACACTCCTGGGAGGCGCAAGCTAAAGCAGCTATGTCATATTAACATGCTTAAGGAATACATAGATAGGGACAATACATCTTTAACATCAGTCAATCTAGTTAGCTCTGTTCCACTTAATTCATGTGACAATGACTGTGAGGATATTAATTCAGTGAAGTCGGATCCCACATCATCAAAACTTCAGAATTCTGACATTCTAAGGAATCTTGACCAGAAACTGTCACATCTAGAGCCAAATCAGCAGAATGAACTGAAACAGCTGATATTTGAATATGAACACTTATTTCCTGACATTCCAACACGGACAGACAAAATATTTCACGATGTGGACATAAATGGTTCTAAACCTGTAAAACAACACCCATACAGGATGAATCCTGTGAAACAAAAATATCTTAAAGAAGAAGTTCAGTATCTATTAGACAATGACTTTATTGAACCAAGCCAAAGTGAGTGGAGTTCTCCTTGTATTCTTGTACCAAAACCTGATGGGACATATCGTATGTGTACAGATTTTAGGAAAGTTAATTCCTTAAGTAAAACAGATAGCTTTCCTATTCCAAGAATGGATGACTGCATTGATAACATCGGGAATGCCAAATACATAACGAAATTCGACCTTCTGAAAGGATTTTGGCAAATTCCACTTACAGATAGAGCAAAGGAGGTTTTGGCATTCACAACACCAGACGGATTATTTAACTATAAAGTCATGCCATTTGGAACGAAAAACTCTCCAGCAACATTTCAGCGCTTAATAAACATGGTAATTGCGGGGCTGGAAGGCTGCAGTGCTTATATCGATGATGCTATCATATACAATGACCAGTGGAATCAACATCTTGGGACTATTCGAGCATTCTTTGATAGACTGAGTAATGCCAAATTGACAATCAATCTTGCTAAAAGTGAATTCTGCCATGCAAGTTTGACATTTCTAGGTCATGTTGTAGGTCAAGGTCATGTGAAGCCCATTGATGCTAAAGTTGAGGCTATCTCAAATTTTCCCGTACCCACGTGCAAAAGACAGCTGATGCGATTTCTTGGTATGGCTGGTTATTACAGGAAGTTCTGTAATAATTTCTCTGTCATTGCTGAGCCTTTGACAAATTTGCTCAGCAAAAGAACAAAATTCCATTGGAATGCAATATGCCAAAATGCTTTTGATAAACTTAAAGCCATACTCAAGAGTGAACCAGTTCTCTTAGCACCAAACTTTGAAAAGGAGTTTAAGCTAGCTGTAGATGCTAGTGACGTAGGTGCAGGTAGTGTTTTGTTGCAGGAAGATGGAAATGGTGTGGATCATCCAGTTTGCTACTTTTCCAAAAAGTTTAATAATCATCAGAGAAATTACTCTACCATAGAGAAAGAGTGCTTGTCTCTGATTCTTGCTCTGCAACATTTCGAAGTTTATCTTACCCCTACTACTGCACCGATTGTTGTTTTCAGTGATCACAATCCCCTGACTTTCATACATAAAATGAAAAACAAAAATCAGCGGTTGCTCAGGTGGAGTCTTATGCTACAAGAGTATAATTTAGACATAAGACATATCAGAGGAAGAGATAACATTATCCCTGATGCCCTTTCAAGAGTTTGAGCAGTGTCAGGAGTTGTGTTTTTCTTTCCTACCAAAGTGGATTGTAGATACATGTAATTTTATATGCTATGCTCAATATTTTATTATTCTTAAAGCAAAAGAAAGCTTTATTACATAAATCTTTCTTTTCCTCGAAGAGGGGGAGTGTTATGCATAAGAATTTATTTTTCTGATTCCCACTTTCACCCCAGTGTTGACCTAATAGTGCTATAAATATCTTGTTAATCTTCTTATAGAAGATTCTAGAAAACTGAGTCACAGATTAATTTCATTTTTGTAAACAACATGTTTACAAGGAAAAGTACTTCAGAACCTTCCAGAAAGTTCTGGGTTGCATTATTTTTAGAGAATTAACTCATCTTATTCCACAGCCCTCTGGAATGTTCTAGAGAAATCTTAGGGTCTATAAAAGAGCTTGATTTTTCTCATTGAGGGAGACTTTGGAGTTTGATGTTTGGGCTTATAAGAAAAGTTATTTCTAAATTCTGTGTTGGATTGTGGAAGGATATTACTTTTCATTTTGGACTGTGAATTCTGTGGGATCAAGGAAAATAGATTCATTCAGGATATTTCATAACAGAGCTAAGTACATTTAATTTTCTTACTTCTACAGGTTAAAGTTAACTTGTAAATAAATTTTGTTAAATTTTTTCCAAAAGGCTTGTTTGCTTTTTCTTTCTGCTACGCCTGGCTCGTAACACTATGCAAACAGTGTAGATGAGATGCTCATAATGAGCTGGAGCTACCCTAATGATCCTAAGTATTGAAAGCCAACAGTGCAGATCCAGATCAGACTGCTCCTCCTGAAGGAGCAGTCTGATAAGGGTCTACACTGTTGCCATTCCCTTTGCACCTTTTGTACTCCTTGTAAGATTCTGCAACAAATTTGTTCAAATTTTAGGAGAATTACAGCAAGTCTTCAAAATGTCCAAATTTTTAGGACGTTACACTGTTTGCCAAACAGTTATGACTTCGACTAAACTACTTTACATGACTGGAAATTCAAAGTTGGAAGTGTCCACTCCAGGACTCAAGGGTGTAGCAGTGTAACCAATCACTGACATACCTGAACTACAACTGTTGGAGGATCTCCAGAATCTGTCCTCATAACCAAAGTTCCTTGCCTGCCTTGTACCATGTCCTTGAGTTCCCCACCTCACACCTCACTGACATACCTTAACTACAACTGTTGAAGGATCTCCCGAATCTGGCCTCACAACTAGAGTTCCTTTTCTGCCTTGTACCATGTCCTTGAGTTCCCACCCCATACCTTCTCACTGACATACCTTATCTACAACTTTTGGAGGATCTCCCGTATCTGGCCTCACACCCAGAGTTCCTTTCCTGCCCTGTACCATATCCTTGAGTTCTCCACCCTACACCTTCTCACTGATGTACCTTAACTACAATTGTTGGAGGATCTCCAGAATCTGGCCTCACAACCAGAGTTCATTTCCTGCCCTGTACCATATCCTTGAGTTCTCCACCCTACACCTTCTCACTGATGTACCTTAACTACAATTGTTGGAGGATCTCCAGAATCTGGCCTCACAACCAGAGTTCATTTCCTGCCCTGTACCATATCCTTGAATTCCCCTCCCCAAATCTTCTCAGTAACGTAACTTAATTATAACTGTTGGGAGGATCCCCTGAATATAGCCACACAACCAGAGTTCCAATCCTGCCCTGTACCATGTCCTTGTGTTCTCCAACCTACACCTTCTCAATGATGTACCTTAACTACAATTATTGGAGGATCTCCGGAATCTGGCCTCACAACCAGAGTTCCTTTCCTGCCCTGTACCATGTCCTTGTGTTCTCCACCCTACACCTTCTCAATGATATACCTTAACTACAATTATTGGAGGATCTCCAGAATCTGGCCTCACAACCAGAGTTCCTTTCCTGCCCTGTACCATGTCCTTGAGTTCCCCAACACATACCTTCTCACTGAAATACCTTTACTACAACTGTTGGAGGATCTCCCGAATCTGGCCTCACAACCAGAGTTCCTTTCCTGCACTGTACCCTGTCCTTGAATTCCCAAACCTACACATTCTCACTGACATACCTTGTCTACAACTGTTGGAGGACCTCCGGAATCTGGCCTCACAACCAGTGTTCCTTTCCTGCCCTGTACCATATCCTTGAGTTCTCCGTCCTACACTTCTCACTGTTGTACCTTAACAACAACTGTTGGAGATCTCCGGAATCTGGCCTCACAACCAGAGTTCCTTTCCTACCCTGTACCATGTCCTTGAGTTCCCCTCCCCACACCTTCTCAGTGACGTACCTTAACTACAACTGTTATAGGATCTCCCGAATCTGGCCTCACAACCAGAGTTCCTTTCCTGCCCTGTGCCATGTCCTTGAGTTCCCCTCCCCACACCTGACAGGCATCTCACAGGAATCTGGCCTCTTTCCTGCCTTGTACCATGTCCTTGAGTTCCCCACCCAACATTTTCTCACTGACCTACCTTTACTACAACTGTTCGAGGATCTCCCGAATCTGGCCTCACAACCAGAGTTCCTTTCCGGCCCTGTACCATGTCCTTGAGTTCCCCTCCCCACACCTGACAGGCATCTCACAGGAATCTGGCCTCTTTCCTGCTTTGTACCATGTTCTCAAGTTCCCCTCCCAACATCTTCTCACTGACGTACCTTAACTACAACTTTTGGAGGCTCTCCGGAATCTGGCCTCACAACCAGAGTTCCTTTTCTGCCCTGTCGGCCCCCGCCCATAGGGGCTTGAAGAAATGCTGCATGATGCTTCCACACAGAGCTGAATCCGGCCCACACACTAGTACTGGTAAACAGCTAAGAGGATCTAAGCCTGTCCAGGAACCGCGGTGCGAGGCCGACCGTCCATGCTAATAAACTCTATTGGTTTCATCGGGCGACAGGGTTTGAGATGTCATTTCATCTCAATGTCGGGTAAAAGTCCCACAAAATTGGAAGCAACGTCTCCAAAATGACCTTTACATTGTTGACAGGGACGTTAAACCCCAAATCAAACAAACAAACAAATTTCCTGCCCTGTACCATGTCCTGAGTTCTCCAACATACACCTTCTCACTGACGTACCTTAACTACAACGGTTGGACCATCCCCCGAATCTGGTCTCACAACCAGAGTTCCTTTCCTGCCCTGTACCATGTCCTTGAGTTCTCAACCCTTCACCTTCTCCCTGAAGTACCTTAACAACAACTGTTGGAGGATCCCCCGAATCTGGCCTCACAACCAGAGTTCCTTTCCTGCCCTGTACCATGTCCTTGAGTTTTCCACCCTACACCTTCTCACTGTCGTACCTTAACTACACACCGGCCCCGATAGCTCAGTTGGTAGAGGGTCCGCTCCGGGGAACCGGAGGTCTCGGGTTCGATCCCGGGCCGCGACATACCAAAGTCGTTAAAAATGGTACTAGTTGCTCCTCGTTTGGCACTCAGATTTACGGGGTAGAGCTAGGACTGGTCAATCCAGTGCCAGGATAATGTGACTGGGTGTGGTATCATGTAATGTGTCTGGGACATGATACTTCAGTGAGGCAGCACTATAAACGTGAGCATTGAGCTCCCTGCCGCAACCAGACACCGTCGTGATATGACTGAAAAATTGTTGAAAGCGACGTGAAACCCGAATTCACACACACACACACACACACACCTTAACTACAACTGTTGGAGGATCCCCAAAATATGGCCTCACAACCAGAGTTCCTTTCCTGCCCTGTACCATATCCTTCAGTTCCCCACCCCACACCTTCTCAATGACGTACGTTTACTACAACTTTTGGAGGATCTCCTGAATCTGGCTTAACTACCAGAGTTCCTGTCCTGCTCTGTACCATGTCCTTGAGTTCCCCTCCCCAAACCTTCTCACTGACATACCTTAACTGCAATGGGTGGAATATCTCCTGAATCTGGCCTCACTACAAGAGTTCCTTTCCTGCCCTGTACCATGTCTTTGAGTTCCCACCCGACACCTTCTCACCGACATACCTTTACTACAACTGTTGGACCATCTCCCGTATCTGGCCTCACAACTAGAGTTCCTGTCCTGACCTGTACCATGTCCTTGAGTTCCCCACCCGACACCTCACTGACGTACCTTAACTACAACTGTTGGAGGATCTCCCATATCTGGCCTCACAACCAGAGTTCCTTTCCTGCCCTGTACCATGTCCTTGAGTTCCCCACCCCACACTTTCTCACTGACGTACCTTTACTACAACTGTTGGAGGATCTCCCGAATCTGGCCTTACAACCAGAGTTCCTTTCCTGCCCTGTACCATGTCCTTGAGTTCCCCACCCCACACCTTCTCACAGGCATCCCAGATGTTATAGCTGTCACTAACACACGCAACAATCCCAGTAGGGAACTTCTCCAACATATTACGGAATGCTGCTACTTCTCCATCTTTACCCCATGTTGTTATAGTGCTGAAAATAAAGCAGCCTTTTCATGAGAAAACTTGTCTTTGGGTTTTTTTGACCAGGCCCCCAGGTTATAAAACTTTTTTCATGCTCAACTAACTTGAGTATGAAATTTGTCATGCTCATCAATTTTAAAATACAAATGTAAACAATAGTATTCCTATTCAAATCAGTAGAAAATGTTATTTGTCCTGCTCATAAATTTTAAAATGCCAACAATTGTTGGCATTTTAAAATTTGTGAGCAGGAGAAATTTCGTGATCAGTGAGTTGAGCATGAAAAAAGCTTTATAACCTCAGAGCCAGGGCCCAGTTGTTCAAAGCTTCTTTAGCAGAATGAGCTTGATAGTGGTCAAAACTTTAGCCATTCTAGCAAGTACATTACCTAATAGGGTAGTATTTTTGGTTGAAAAAATGTGAGTAGCTTTTGCAAAAGCAAAAGCTTCTCACATGTTTTCAGCAAAAATATTAGCATATTTGTCATATTAAATGATCAAAGTTTTATCCATCTATCTTCATAAACTGAGTCGGTCACATCTGGCCATTACTTCAGTTTTAACCATATATTAACTTATGACATAGTTAACTGGGCCCAAAACACACAGACCAGCTTGTTTAGCTACACAGACTAACAAGTTTAGATACAGATTTGTTTTGTTTGATTTGAGATTTAATGTCCCCGGCAACACTGTGAAGGTCATTTTGGAGACGTTGCTTCCAATTTTGTGGGACTTTTACCCGACATTGAGATGAAATGACATCTCAAGCCCTGCTGCCCAATGACGCCAATAGGGTTTATAAGCATAGATGTGTTGACTGGCACCGCTCTGCATGGGCAGGCTAAGATTCTCTATGTGCGGTTGGTTTCAGCTCTTCTTGGAAGCATCATGCAGCCCATATATTTCTTCAAGCCCCGATGGGCGGGGGCAAGTTTAGATACAGAAACTAGAGGTCTTATATTATCCAAACACAAAGGTGCTAATCAGACTGTAGCTGTGCATGCGAATATGCACCTTTGTTGTGTGCAATGGTAAAAACTGATTTACTCATGATGTGGCTCACAGAAGTTTGTTCCTGAGAGAAGTGATTACTTCAGGAATATGAACATCAAAGGCTCATCCAAAGCACTGTTTGCTTAAAGAGCTTGCTAGTGGTCAAAATGTTGAACTGTCTAGCAGATGCAGATCCTCTGGTATTTTTGCTGGGAAAAATGTGAGAAGCTTTGGCATTTGCTAAATCTTGCAAAACATAAATTCACATAACAAATTTGATCAAAATCCATCATTTCTTCCTCAAGATATTGAGCGAAAACAAAATTTTCGACATCATTCAAGGGACATAACTCAGCTGAAAACTGACACAAAATACCTTGTAACAATCCTAAGCTATATCTTTGTCAACATAACTTCATATACTAAATTTGACCAAAATCCATCAATTCTTTCTCAAGATATTGAGCAGGAACAAATTTTTGATGTCATTCAAGGGCCATAACTCCACTGAAAATAGATGCATAACGCCACGTAACAATCCCAATCTAGATATTTTCAACATAAATTCACATACTAAAAATGATCAAAATTAATCACGTTTCTTAAGAAATTGAGCGAAAACAAATTTCTAGCACCAGACAAGGGCCATAACTCTGTTGAATATTGATGCAAAATGCTGTTTAACAATCCCAAACCAGAGGTTGTCAATATCAATTTATATGCAATACCCAAATAGTTCGTATTTGGGAGGGGGTATAATTATCCCTCAATTATCCTTCTTACTCATCCTTAACTGAATCTATGAATTTCTTTGCTTTGTGAAACTTGACACAGGAAAAGTGTACGAGTAAATGCTGACTGTGAATGTTAGGAGGAGTTAACATTTTGTACCCTAAATAGTAAATACTTAGCATTTTATTTTTCAGGGAAACTAAGGCTTGACTTTTCATTTAAATTGACTGCTGGGCAGACAAGTAACATGTAATGTAAAACCTTTTTCGATTAAGAAATAAATCAGCTCTAACTGTGATTTGTTGAGTAATAAACCACAGTTTGGAGGTCAGTTGTAAAGTAGATCAAATCATGAGCGCGTAGCGCGCGTGATTTGTCTACTTACAATTGACCGACAAACTGTGGTTTATTACTCAACAAATCACAGTTAGAGCTGATCTATTTCGATTCTAACAGGCTGAAAATCGGCAATAATGTTGTGTTTCCTTCAAAATCTCACAACTTTTCGCCATTGTTAGAAGAAATCCCGCTAAAATTATTGACTGAAACACATGCATTTATATCCTTTCTAACTTTTTCGATGCGAGAATATGACGTTACACTGTCTAACGTCAAGGAAATCGACTAGTGAAATCGACTCATAAAATTGCAGTTTTTAATGACGTCAATCGTCACGCTCTTCCTTGCCGTTATTTGTTGTAGAATAAAACACATTTATTTTCCATTGCCTATATAGAGTGTTAGAATTAAAAATAAGAGAGAAATTAGATTGTCACAAAGTCATGCTCTAGAATTTTCCATAGCTCTTGAAGGTTTGATAGGCTCAAGAAGATAGCGTAACATTCATCAATGCTCAGCCACTGGGACAGAATAGACTATATTATTACCCAACCTACTATATAAGAAGTTATTAAGCATTTTCGACTATCTAACACCTTTTCGCATGAAATTGGATTGAACCGGTTTTCAGAGAACTATCACACGGAGCACTGAACTATTGCCCGGTGCAGATAGTATACAACTATTTCATACCTTTTTGGGCGACAGTCAAAACTATCAGCCCCGAAGTGCTGTGGAGCACCTGATGAACTATCGCCCGAGGCCGAAGGCCGAGGGCGATAGTTCATCAGGTGCTCCACAGCACCGAGGGGCTGATAGTTTTGACTGTCGCCCTTGGAGGTATGAAATAGTTGTTTTATTACCCAACTCGTATAAAGAGTTATTTTGATCACAATAAGTAATTACTACTTGTCAAGTTGCTAGGTGATCACGTGACCATGAGATAGTTAAAACTATCTGCACCGGGCAATAGTTCAGTGCTCCGTGTGATAGTTCTCTGAAAACCGGTTCAATCCGATTTCATGCGAAAAGGTGTTAGATAGTCGAAAATGCTTAATAACTTCTTATATAGTAGGTTGGGTAATAATTTTAACTATCTCATGGTCACGTGATCACCTAGCAACTTGACAAGTAGTAATTGCTTATTGTGATCAAAATAACTCTTTATACGAGTTGGGTAATAAAACAACTATTTCATACCTCCAAGGGCGACAGTCAAAACTATCAGCCCCGAGGTGCTGTGGAGCACCTGATGAACTATCGCCCTCGGCCTTCGTTCGGCCGAGGGCGATAGTTCATCAGGTGCTCCACAGCACCGAGGGGCTGATAGTTTTGACTGTCGCCCAAAAAGGTATGAAATAGTTGTATAATATCGGATATTAAATATCCTGTTGCCTGTGACAGCAATTCCTGACTTATATGCCTGCTTACTTAAATCCCCAAGCAGCAGCAATTGCCTGCTCTCTGGACTCACCTGTGTTCAGCAGCAAGTACCTGCTCTCTGCACTCACCTGTGTTCAGTAGCAAGTACCTGCTCTCTGCACTCACCTGTGTTCAGCAGCAAGTACCTGCTCTCTGGACTCACCTGTGTTCAGCAGCCGGGACTGAGAAGCCTGCTATATTACAACTGTAGTATCTTCTTGCTGTTGCTATGGCAGCAATTGTATCAGTTCCTAAGAAGTTCACTAGATGAGCACATCCTCCTATACCAGCTGCCTGAAATATACAAATACAGTGAGACTCAAAGACCAATGTCTTGTTCAACATGGCTGATTCATACTCATTCTTTGCTCTCTTAACCATTATCTCCCTGAATATTTGAATTAGCCACACCCATTTCTGACTATCAGCCTATCAGATACATGATATAATGTTTTTGTTCAAATTCACAAACTGACTGTCAAACAGTGTAGATCCTGATCAGATGGCTTCTTCAGAAGCCATCTGATCTGGATCTTCACTGCAAAAGTAGGGGTTGTCGTGAACAGCAGGATAAGGCTTCTTCAGAAGCCATCTGATCTGGATCTACACTGTTTGCAAAGGTAGGGGTTGTTGTGAACAGCAGGATGAGGCTTCTTCAGAAGCCATCTGAACAGGATCTACACTCTTTGCAAAGGTAGGGTTGTCGTGAACAGCAGGATAAGGGTTAAGAATCTTTCCCATAATTGTAGCCTAGAAATATTAAGGGATAATTATTACGCAAACACACCTATATAAATACATTGCCACCTTTATCGCCGAAAAAATGAAAATTTTATGAAAAATTGCGATATTTTTCTTATTTCTGCTCCAAATATAGATTAAGGGCACTCGTTAGAACCGCCTCATCGAGGCGATTCTAACGAGTACTCACAATCTATGTCTTAGAGCAGAAATAAGAAAAATAAGGTATACCCCAGGAAACCCAAGTTTTACTATATAAAAGTGGGGTTCGAGGGGGTCAAAATTATACAGGCGTGTTTTCATGATGTAAGGGAGATTCTCTTTTTTTTTTTAATGAGAAAATGCATGCTGTATGTGGACATCAGAACTGCCACACTGAGTAAACACAACATGTCACTGATCAAATTCTAATGTACATCATGACTCAAAGTCTGATAATACAGTCGAACTTCAATGGCTCGAACACTTTTGGGACCTTGAAAATCTGTTCGAGACAGGGGTAGTTCGAGCAACTGAGGTTACTGCCAGGAGGCATAACGAGATACTTTTAGATATCTTGTCAGTGTTCTATAATGAAAATGTATGCTGTGTGTACTCATTAGAATCAACTCATCGAGGCGATTTTTCTAATGAGTACACACAGCATACGTGGAGCGCTGTGGTGCAGTGGTAAAGTATCGGCCTCGGGATCGAGAGGTACCGGGTTCGAATCCCACGAGCGGCAAGTGTTGTTTCCTTGAGCAAGAGACTTTATCCACATTGCTTAGTACTGGTTCTACCCAGGAAAAGAGGGCCACATGGAAGATTAGTACTAGTTTACTAAATGTGTTACCCTCTATAAATAAGGTTGATTATTATTATTATTATTAGATAAAAGACTAAAATCTCCTTAATTATCCCCCACTATTTCTTATGTAGAGGATTTCGCTAGGGCTCAAGAACGAGTTCGACGCATCCATGGTAAACGAGACATCGGTGTTCAAGCCATCGACGTTCTACTGTATCATGACTTCAAAGTCTGAGGTACATCATTACCTCAAATTCTGAGGTACATTATGGCCTTAAAGTCTGAGGTATATCATGATCTCAAAGTGGGCTACATCATGATCCTAAGGTGTGCGGTACAAAGCCTTAAATATGCAGAAAGTTATAAAATGTGACCTCAACTGGCAACTGTGACACAATCACAAATCAGGATCTTAAACAAGTAATTCTCCAATTTGTAACACGCTATAAAACTATACTGTAAAAAGTTTCACGTTTGTTGCTATTTAATTATTCATGAAACACAGTCCAGAGATATAACACATTAACAAGTGACTATTATCTAATCATTAAAGTACAATAGATCAAAGGAAATCATGAATTAAGTAAGACTATTGAAAAAGATAAAGAACAATAATGAGCTAAGACTTTGCATGCAACTGCATACCATAATTGTCCAAGAAATATCATGTCATCATTTATCATATAACATTGCTGTTATGTAATGGATTTTTTTGGTTTTGGTTTTTCGGCCCTTTCAAGATTATTTCACTCATATCGAGCCAATCGTTAATCAGAGGTTGGCGAAAACCGGAGTACCCGGAGAAAAACCACCTGACCTTCCGTTGCAGAACTTGGCGTCTCACATGTGACCCAAGCGAGGCTTGAACCCACAGCGGTGAGAGACCTAATGATTAAGAGTCAGCGCTCTTATCCACTAGGCCACGGAGGCCTGTGTTATTTAATGGATAACATCATATAATAAAAATCAAACTAGAATTTGTTTTTCTACAAAAACACAGATGTCTCCCCCGTTTTTGACCTCTAAGTATAACCTTGACATTGGAGGTATTGAGCCGGGTCTTGTGTGCAACACATCATCTAATGAAGATAAACATTTCTGCAAATTTACTTTAAAAATGTTCAAAAAATTTCAAAGGGCAATTACTCTTGAAAGAGGCATAATCCGGATGAGAAAAAAAATATGCGTCAGCTTATTTTCCATTAGGAATGCATATATGAAATTTCAAAACCATAGCATACACAGTTCGAAAGTTATGCTATGCATCCCTTTTAGCATTCATTACAATGGGCACAAATTACCAAAATGACAAGGGCCATAACTCATAAAGTATTTTTCGGAATTTTGTCAAAAGTTAATCAGTTCGTATACTCATCACCATCAATATACTCAACAACTTTCAAGGCTCTAGCTCCAATAGTGTTTGAGAAATTTTGCTGACAAGATTTTATTGAAAAAATTTCAAAGGGCAATAACTCTTGAAAGGGGCATAATCCGGACGAGAAAAAAATATGAGTCAGCTAATTTTCCATGAGGAATCCATATATGAAATTTCAAAACCCTAGCATACACGGTTCTAAAGTTATGCTATGCATCACTTTTAGCATACATTACAATGGGCACAAATTACCAAAATGACAAAGGGCCATAACTCACAAGTATTTTTCAGAATTTTGTCAAAAGTTAAACAGTTCATCTACTCATCACCACCAATATATTCACCAATTTTCAAGGCTCTAGCTCCAATAGTTTTTGAGATATCTTGCTGACAAGATTTTATTAAAAAAATTTCAAAGGGCAATAACTCTTGAAGGGGGCATAATCCGGACAAGAAAAAAAATACGCGTCAGCTAATTTTCCATGAGGAATCCATATATGAAATTTCAAAACCCTAGCATACATGGTTCTTTAGTTATGCTAGGCATCAAAAGCGTAACGGACAGACGAACGGACAAACGAACCAGAACCAATATGCCCCTCCAACTTTTTCAAAGTTGGAGGCATAAAAAGGCCCCTTTTTGTTCTTTCACCTCTTAGTACGACCTTGACATTTGAGGTACCAACTTGGGTCATGCACGCAACACATCGTCTTATGGTGGTTAACATTTCTGCCAAGTAATTTCAAAATCCATCTAAAAATAAGAAAGTTATTGACAGAACACAAAAAAAGGCCCCTTTTTTGACCTTTAACCTCTATGTATGACCTTGACCTTTCAGGTACCAAACTGGGTCATGCGTGCAACACATCATCTCATGGTGTTTAACATTTCTGCCAAGCAATTTCAAAATCCATCTAAAAATAAGAAAGTTATTGACCAAACACGAAAAAAAGGCCCCTTTTTTTACTTTTGACCTCTATGTATGACCTTGACACTTGAGCTATCAAACTGAATCATGCATGCAACACATCGTCTCATGATAGTTAACATTTTTGCCAAGTAACTTCAAATTCTATCTAAAAATAAGCAAGTTATTGATAAAACTGGAAAAAAGGCCCCTTTTTTACCTTTGACCTCTAAGTATGACCTTGACCTTTGAGGTACCAACCTGGGTCATGCACGTAACACATCGTCTTATATTGGTTAACATTTCTGCCAAGTGATTTCACAATCCATCTCAAAATAAGAAAGTTATTGACAAAACACGAAAAAAAGGCCCCTTTTTTGACCTTTGACCTCTAAGTATGACCTTCACCTTCGAGGTACTGACCTGCCTGATGCACACCACACATTGTCTCATGGTTGTCAATATTTCTGCCAAGTAATTTTAAAATCCTTCTCAAAATAAGAAAGTTATTGACAAAACACTAAAAAAAGGCCCCTTTTTTTACCTTTGACCTCTAAGTATGACCTTGACCTTGGCGTTACTGACCTGCCTGATGCACACCACACATCGTCTCATGATGGTTAATATTTCTGCCAAGTAATTTTAAAATTCATCTCAAAATAAGAAAGTTATTGACCAAATACGAAAAAAAGGCCCCTTTTTTGACCTTTGACCTCTAAGTATGACCTTGACCTTTGAGGTACCGACCCGATTCATGCGCACCACACATCGTCTTATGGTTGTTAATATTTCTGCCAAGTAATTTTAAAATCCATCTGGAAATAAGAAAGTTATTGACCGGACACGATTTGCCCATACATATATACATACCAACAAACTTCCAAGGGAGATAATTCAAAAAGTATAAATGCGAGAGTTATAGTTCTTGCGCATTGCACGTCGTCTAATGCTGATTTATATTTATACTAAGTTTCGTGACGATAGCTCCAACGGTTTTCAAGTTATAGAGCGGACACGAAAGTGTGACAGACAGACGGACAGACAGACAGACGGACAGACAGACAGACGGACAGACAGACAGACGCCCGGGGGAAAAACAATATGTCTCTCCGAAAAAAAATTTTTCGGGGGAGACATAATGACCACACAAGTAATAACACATGGTTACTGGTGCATAATGTCACCACACTATCCATGACAACCCTGTGTCTTCAGAACTTTTTTGCAAATAAAGTCTGATTTAAAATCGTTATAGGATAAAAAGAATCTTACCCTTGTGGCCATTTCATATGAAATTCATGAAACGAGCCACAGGCTTGTTTCGTGAATTTCATATGAAATGACATCATTTCATGTTTCATGAATTTCATATGAAATGACAACGAGTTTAAGACCCTCTGTATCAGAAATGACAGTTTCAGGTGAAGAGACATAACGAGGGATTATTTTCCTTATTTCTAGTACCCACAATAGGCCCACTTTAGTAGCTCAGTCAGATGCCCATCTGACTGGTGATCAGGACGCGGGTTGGATACCTGCCAGGGTCAGCAACATTCTTTCATGGAGGCTGTATTTTCATCAAAATTTATTTGGAAAATGACTGAACTTTAAGCAAACAGTGGAGGCCCTGATCAGACACCGCGTTTTGCGGTGTCTGATCTGGGCATGCGCTATTTGCCAGGGTACCCGTTTTGGGGTTTCTGGTACAAAATGGGTTAAACTATGCCTAATTTTGAAAATATTCCCGATGAAAACAAACAGAGGTGTGTGGTACTTCACTTTTAAATAATCCCTGAGTAAGAGAAGTGCATTCATACAATGCATACACGCACAAAATATCCTGGATTGATTGATTGATTTGGGTTTAGCGACACGTCAACCCTTGTGGGTCATTTTGTGTCGTCTCCCAGAGAAAGGGAGAAAAGGGAGAGTAGAGATGACAGTGAGGGACAGAGGAGAAGGAGGAACATGAATGGCAGTGTATTAACAGAAAATATAACATTCCTCCTCTACCCTTACCTGCTGCAAGGACAGCTGGGCTTGTCCAACTAGAAGTCAATATCGGTTGGACGCCCAGGTGGCGCAAGATACACATCACTTTTGCCTCATCCAACCACCCTCTTGGATGTGCATCCATACTAAATGTTTTAATTTAGAGTAACAATGGTAAACTCTTCACTTGACATTTTATTGCTACATTCCAAGCTACTAAAGATGAAAATATCCACTAGTTTCTCATTAATCAATCAACACCCCCAATGTATGGTGACAGTTTCTCTATTCTTTGATCTGTCAGTTCTTTCCAACTGAGAAATACTGTCAGCAATCAGCTAATTCAAGACTCAGTTAAAGCTGACTTTAACCCTTTTTGTACCAAATGGAATCTTCCTTCTTATATGTAGCAGGAGTTCATTTCAAAATTTAGTGGTCTCAGGTTGTGTTTTCATCAAAATTTATTTGGAAAATGACTGAACTTTTAGCAAACAGTGGAGGCACTGCACTGTTTGCCAGGGTACCCGTTTTGGGTTTTCTGGGACCAAATGGGTTAATATCCCCCACAACAACTGCCTCCCTCAGATCTTGTCTCCCATTTTGTAAATGCCAAAGAGATATGTGTAAGAGCAGTAATAAGTATACCAAAAGAGAAACTAGCAGTATTTCAGAAGAAAACTATGCTCCCACAATAGAGATGACCAAAACAAGTTTCTAACCTTTAAAATGAGGTCAAGTTCATTGATATAGATCAATTTTCGTTATATTGCCATGATATGCTATACCTAGTTTCTCCAGAATTCTACTATCAGTTCATGAGAAATGATACAGACAATTAAAAAAGGAAAAATCTTTGGTCAAGGTTAACCCTTATCTTGCTGAATATTAATTTAAGCCACACCCATTTCTGTCTATCAACCAATCAAATTACTTGATGTAATTTATTGCTACAAATTCACAAACTGAATGCCAAACAGTGTAGATCTTCAGAAGCCATCTGATCTGGATCTACACTGTTTGCAAAGTTAGGGGTTGTCGTGAACAGTAAGATAAGGGTTAAGAACAATTCAAGCCAAGCCATTTTGACCCAACTTGACAGTTTCCTTGAAAATTAGGTAATGGACATAAATATCTCATCACGAAAACCTGCCAATATAATTCTGACCCCAATCAAACCCAATTTTTATATAGTAAAACTGGGGTTTACAGGGATAAACCTTATTTTTCTTGCACACCAGACAAGGAAATCCGTGATTTTACCCTGGGATAGAAATTTATGTTCTGACCCTGGTGTTCCGACACAAAATCGAATATAATCGCGTGTTTGATAAATGCACTGGTTGATTACGACCTCGTATGCGCCGCTAAGATGGACGTCACAGCAACGTCACTAAACATTCCTGCAGTGTCAACACAATATGGCGGACGTTGGTAACCGAAGTGACTGCAGCATTAAAAATCCACTTTAAGAAATGGAAGGTATGCAAGAAAAAGAATCCAATATGGGTGTAAGCGGTGGATAGAAAATCCGTCCATCAATGAGGCGGTTCTAACGAGCACCCACAACCTACATTTTGAGCAGAAATAAGAAAAATATCACAATTTTTCATCTTAAAATTTTATTTTTTGGCCATAAAGTTTACAATGCATTTGAATAGGCATGTTTTCATGTAATCATTATTTTCATGCCTCCTAGTAATGGTGCTATACAAATTTGGTAGGAACTATCATTTTAGGTGATATTGTGTCTCTAACACACACCAATAACAGAAACCGATGCAAATGGAATCCGTGCCAAAAACAATATGTTCCCTCCCTTAGGGTGTGTGTATGTGGGGTGGGGGTGGGGGAAATTAACTGTTTACATGGATATAAATTACTTTTCCAGTAGCCAATTATCAAGGAAGGGGCACACAGGCTGATCTAAATCTTCATGTGCACAAACATCCTAAGACATCTTTTCTTTTATTGTGACTAATAATAATCTTCGACTTACATCAAATATTTTCTCTAATGTTGGGCTTCAGTGTAAATCCATAGGTTTTAGGTCTAAGGGGAATGGGAACACCGGGCAGATTTTTTCTGCCATTTTTCAAAGGGAGACAACTTTCAGAACTTCCTGTTTGCTTTTCTATAAGCCCTGTACCACAGAAAAAGGGGTCAACTCTTAAAGGAAAGAATTTGCTCCTCGGGAGCAAATTCTTTCCTTTAAGAAATGACCCCTATTAATATGGGAGACAAAAATACTTTTGAAGGCGTTGCCTCTCCAGTCCCCTTAATCCCTGTCCATTACAACTTTTGATAATGAGCAAGAAATAATCTGTTTGGAAAATAATTCTATGGTCATATGGTCTTTTTCCCTTATTCAAGAGGAACAGCTGCTAGCTATCTGGGAAAGCGTGTGCTCTAAGGGCTGGTAAGCAGGTTAGAGGTTACACCCTTGACCTGCTGAATAAATTAATTTTACCACACCCATTTCTGACTTTCAACTTATCAAATTACTTGATATAATGTTTTCATTCAAATTCTCAAAATGAATGACAGTGTAGATCCGACCTGACTTTGAAGAAGTCATCTGATCAGGATCTACACTGTTTGCAAAGGTAGGTGTTAAAGTGTTCAGCAGGGTAAGGGTTAAGCCTGCCCAGGATAGGAGTGTGCGTCCGAGATTAACGTCTCATCAAGAACTTAGGTTCTGATTAAACAAACTCTTCAACTGTCTATAGAGACAAGACCTTGGTATAAAGGCTCCTCTGAAAGTATGTAGAAGCCTGGGGTCAAACCCATGACTCCTGGTTTATCGGGCGAGTAGCATAACAAGTACACTATGGAGGTTTCTAAAAAGAGTTCATGAATATCTGGAAATTCCAAAACAAACTTACCTCTACTGACGTTGAGCCTCGGAATCCGAAGTCATGTAATTTGAATGGGAGTCCACTGAAGTCATCAGCAGTTTCATTGAGATATTTGGCAATAATTTCCTTTTGGTAGTATGAGTTGGTGGCTACTGTCATAGGGTACCACACTTGTACTAACAACGTCTGAAATTATAAATGCCTATGTAGGCTATGTACCATAACAATCCTAAAAATTGGGACACCTTGAGGACTCGCTATAATTCTGCTAAAATTTTAACAAATTTGTTACACAATCCAGCAAGTCCAAAAGGTGAAGATGAAATGGCAAACAGTGAAGACCCTGATCAGACTGCTCCTTCAGTCTGCACTGTTTGTTTGGGCTTATCTGTCCCAATTTTTAGGATCAATACTGTAATCTACAGGCCAATAATTCCTCATCAGTGACCCTCCTATTAATCCTCAAGACCATGAACAGGCTCAATGATCTCAAAGGAAATAAATGCTTGTCCTGCTGAATAAATTAATTTAGCCACACTCATTTCTGACTTTGAACAATGTAATTTATTCCTACAAACTCACAAATTGAATGTTAAACAGAGTAAATCCTGATAAGATGGCTTCTTCAGCAGCTATCTGATCTGGATCTACACGGTTTGCAAAGGTATGGGTTGTCATGTTCAGCAGTTTTAACCCTTATCTTGCTGTTCACTACAACCCCTATCTTTGGAAACAGTGTAGATCCAGATCAGATGGCTTCTGGAGAAGCCATCTGATCAGGCTCTACACTGTTTGGCATTCAGTTCACGAATTTGTAGCAATAAATTACATCAAGTAATTTGATTGGTTGATAGACAGAAATGGGTGTGGCTTAAATGAATATTCAGCAAGATAAGGGTCAAAAAGGTTTCAGGTACATTTCCTTTGAGATTTCTACATCCAGTGTGCTCTAGTGAGAGACCTCTAGTGGGAGGCCACATTCTGAACAGTCCCAAAGGTGGTCTCAATATAGGAATTTTACTGTAAATTGCACAATGAAAAAGTATGGGGAGATTTTCATTGAATATGGAAGAGATGATTTGGTTTGGTGATTAATCAGTTAACTTGGATGACTGCTTGTTCAGGGCAAATGACTATATGCCTACTTTGAGTTTTCCTTGATCAACTCTGTTTTTGTTTCTGTATTCGTAACATGCCCTTTCATTCTTTTGCATCCAGATAAAATTCTCAGTACAACTTGTAATTTCAGCCACAGACACTTTTTTGTGGTGAACAAGATGTGTTTGTGAAACAATGATAGCCCCGAACAGACGGGGCCAGTTGTTCAAAACATCGTTAGCTTAACAAGCTCGTTAGTAGTCATATTGTTAACTCTTCTAGCAAGTGCAATATCGTAAATTTTGGTATTTTTGCTGAAAAAATGTGAGCAGCTTTTGCGTCCGCAAAAGCTGCTCACATTTTTTCAGCATATTTGCCATATTTAGTGATCAAAGTTTTAACGATATGTTAACTAACAACATTGTTAGTTTTGAACAAATGGTCCCAGGACTTTACAGGAGATCCAAACATGGTCACTGTTATCACAACAGTTACTGTTATCCTTCACTGTTCTAACATGCAATTGAAAATAAAGTATTTAAAAAAGTGAGTCAAATGTCAAGGTCAAAGTCACTAAGTAAATTAATGGTACCAACTGAAAGGTCTTGTCACAAGAAATGTGCTATCACTAACCAACCAAAAGGCTGTGGACGATCTTCAAGCTTTTAAATGGTAGGTCAAGGTCACAAGGTCAAAACTTATGGTACCAATGGAAAGGTCTTGTGAAATATGAATGCTTGTTTGTTTGTTTGCTTTCAGATTTAACATCCCTGTCAACACTGTAAATGTCATTTTGGAGACTACTAATTTTGTGGGACTTTTACCCAACATTAAGATGAAATGACATCTCAAGCCCTGCCACCCAATGAAACCAAACGGGTTTATGAGCATAGACGGTCCAACACTCGCACTGCTTTGCCTGGGCAGGTTTAGATCCTCTAAGCAGTTTACCAGTACTCGTGTGCGGGTCGTTTCAGCTCTGCATGGAAGCTGCATATGCAGCCCATCTATTTCTTCAAGCCCCAATGGGTGGGGTCCGAAACTATGAATGCACATGTGCACATGTGAAATATGAACGCCAAATCACTTGCCGATCGAAAGTTATGGCCAAGTTTTTAAAAAAAATCAAGGTCATAAGGTCAAAAATTATGGTATCACCTGTAAAGGGACGCATGTGAAATAAGGAAGCCCTATATCACTTACCAATCATAAGTTATGGCCAATGTTAAAGTTTTTAAAAAAGTAGGTCAAACATCAAAGTTAATTCAATAAGGTCAATAATTATGATACCACTGGAAAGGTCTGTGATAAGGTGTACACACATGTGAAATATGAAATCCCTATCAGCTACCATTCAAAAGTTATGGCCAATGTTAAAAGTTTTTGAGGAAAGACAAACAGACAAAAAACTATTTGCTCCTGAATCTTTGATTGCGGGGGAATAAAAAACCTACCCTCCCTAAAGGTAGGGTTTTGTTTTTCACCATGAAACAAGTGCCTGTCAGTACATCCTCTAATAATTTCTTGGTAAATACCATTCCACTCCTTGTTTACAACATGCCTATATCTCCTATGTGTCTGATATAGATCTCTCTTACCTCAAAGTAGTTAGTGAGCCAATGGCACTTGGGATCTGTGTTCTCTACTGTAAACAGGACATTCTTGTAGGGAACTAGTGTCCCCTCAGGTACTGCTTTGATTCTCAACGGCAGGCAACCATTGTGGTGCTGAAAATAAAGAAACACCAGCTGAGTGCAACTGTTCAAAACTAACAATGTCATTAGTTAACTTTGATCATTTATTGTGGCAAATATGCCAATATTTTTGCCTAAAAAATGTGAGTAGCTTTTAAAAAGGCAAAAGCTGCTCACATTTTTTCAGCAAAAATACCAAAATTTTAGATACTGTGCTTGCTAGAAAAGTTAACAATTTGATCATTAACGATCTTGTTAAGCTAATGAGACTTTAAACAACTGGACCCAGCTGATCTATAATCTTGCCTCTTTTCTTTTACCACAAACAATATGCAAAAAATTAAACTCTATAAGCACACCTGATGTGGGTCTATACTGTTTGCAAATGCCCCTTGGTTTCAACTCATAATTAAATACATGTATTGGCTTCAGTTGATGAAACTTGACTTAAACATACATTTTGCAGTCCACCTGCCCATGCAGTGATGTGGTATAACAAACACCTGTACTAATATTTATATCGCATATTAGCTAAGTACTAATATTTATATCTCATATCAGCTGAGTAAGGTGGTGAGAAAACTTTCTTTTTGCAAACAATTATTAAAGGCACAGATCAGCTTTGCTGCTTGGATATCATAAAAATCCCATTCTCCTAAAATTTTAACAAAGGAGCAGTCTCTATAAGGCTATTTTCATGGCCACAACCGATTTCCTTTAAACTTTGTAGCTTCAAATTGGTACATATTGGCTGTCTAATGGTGAATTTTTAGACTCTTTGGTCCACTGGTTTTTGCTGTATACACTATTAAAGTGGGTGGGGTAATTTAACCCCATCAAGGGTATACCAACAAAAATGCTAATATTTTTGTTCAAAGTGCATGACTGGAGGCGATGTTTGCAGTATGCTTACTACCCTTTTAGGCATAACAGCTGGTGATAACAGTCTTATAAATATCAAACAAGAGAAGAGTTTATACGCGCTTGTAAGTTGTACCCAAATATTAGTAATTTTTATTCCACAACTTTACGAAAAACCACAACACCTTTACAGTTTTCAACTTATTTCAAAGATCTTTCATAAATATAATGTTGATGTAATAGTCATTCTAGGTATATGTCAGAATTTTTGTTAGTTCATAAAACTTAAAGAGTTACCTGCCCCTGAAATTGGATTTTACCCATTTTCTTTTAATCGGAGTGCATTTATTCGTTTTTAGTACTCACAACTTCATTTGGAAGTGAATAAACCGATTTCATGCAAATATAAATAAATAGATGTGGACAAAGAAGTCATTTGATTTATTAGTGCATGCTAGCAAGCACATGAGCACAACATCCCATGTTACGAGCACCACTTCTTCACCAACAGTACCATCCAGTGATTGGGTTCAGTCCTTGTGGTCTAAACACATTGCAAAACGAGCAAACAATTCTTACATAGTCGCCAACATATGGTATTTTACTATTGGATATTTGGTAGCTAAGGCCTTCCACTTTGTAATTCTCCCATTAGCCGATTCGACAACCTATCTCACTTTGTACCTAGCCTTGAATCATTGGCCTCTTCAGTCGTATATTGCTTCTGAGATTTGGTTAGGAAGTGAAGCATATGCGAATTGATTTCATAACCCTTAAGTATTTCTCTAACATCCCTGAATCATACATCAACATTTGCAAATGTCCTATTTGTCCTATATTCAAATTCTGATGTTGCAATCGCAGTGGCTGATGGAACATACATATATATTGAGAAGAGTGGAAACTACTCATTTCAGAGAAGATCTTATTCCGTACATAAAGGACAGCCTTTGCTGAAACCTATGATGCTTATGGCCACTGATGGTTACATTTTGATTGTGATGGGACCATATCTTGCAGATGGGAAAAACACAGATGCTAAGATTACCGAACACATGTTAAAGACTAATGCAGAAAATATTACTGACTGGTTTGAAGAAGATGGTGTTCTCGTTGTAGACCGCGGCTTCAGGGATGGTATAGATATACTAAAGGATTTTGGAATCAATTCTCATATTATGCCTCACTTCCTAAACAAATCTCAGAAGCAACATACGACTGAAGAGGTGAATGAGTCAAGGCTAGTTACAAAGGTGAGATGGGTTGTCGAATCAGCTAATGGGAGAATTAAAAAGTGGAAAGCCCTTCGCAACACAATGCCCAATAGTCAAATACCATATGTTGGCGACTATGTAAGGATTGTTTGCTCATTGTGCAATGCATTTAGACCACCTTTGGTAACAAGTAAAGATTCAGGCCAATTAATTGCTAGAAGAATGATGGCCCTAGCAAAAACTCCAAATAAGCTGCAGGATAAGGTTGTAACAAGAATTCCGCCGAAGGCTATGTCGCGCCTGTGGGGGCTTAAAGTCATCGAACCATGATATGTAGGTCAAGGTCAAACATAGATGCTTGCTCAAAAGAACCCATTCTCAAATGCAAGCTTGTACTAAGTATCATTAATGAAGCTCTAATAATTCTTGAGAAATGAACTTAACCATTAGGGTGAACGCTAGGGTGGTCACACTATTTTACATTTTACAAAGTCAGTGAACCATGAAATTTAGGTCAGGGTCAAATATGGATGCTTGCATTTACGTAAGCATCCCCAGATTCAAGTTTGCACCAAATATCATTAATGAAGCTCTTATAAATCTTGAGAAATAAACTTGACCATTATGGTGAACGCTAGGGTGGTCGCAATATTTTACAAAGTCAGTGAACCATGAAATATAGGTCAAGGTTAAATATGGATGCTTGCATTTAAGATACCATCCCCAGATACAAGTTTGTACCAAGTATCATTAATAAAGCTCTTATAGTTCTTGAGAAATAAACTTGACCATTGGGGTGAACGCTAGGGTGGTCACAATATTTTACAAAGTCAGTGAACCATGAAATGTAGGTCAAGGTCAAATATGGATGCTTGCATTCAAGTTGCCATCCACAGATACAAGTTTGTACCAATTATCATTAATGAAGCTCTTATAGTTCTTGAGAAATAAACTTGACCATTAGGGTGAACGCTAGGGTGGTCGCAATATTTTACAAAGTCAATGAACCATGAAATGTAGGTCAAGGTCAAATATGGATGCTTGCATGTAAGTTGTCATCCCGTCTACAACGAGAACACCATCTTCTTCAAACCAGTCAGTAATATTTTCTGCATTAGTCTTTAACATGTGTTCGGTAATCTTAGCATCTGTGTTTTTCCCATCTGCAAGATATGGTCCCATCACAATCAAAATGTAACCATCAGTGGCCATAAGCATCATAGGTTTCAGCAAAGGCTGTCCTTTATGTACGGAATAAGATCTTCTCTGAAATGAGTAGTTTCCACTCTTCTCAATATATATGTATGTTCCATCAGCCACTGCGATTGCAACATCAGAATTTGAATATAGGACAAATAGGACATTTGCAAATGTTGATGTATGATTCAGGGATGTTAGAGAAATACTTAAGGGTTATGAAATCAATTCGCATATGCTTCACTTCCTAACCAAATCTCAGAAGCAATATACGACTGAAGAGGCCAATGATTCAAGGCTAGGTACAAAGTGAGATAGGTTGTCGAATCGGCTAATGGGAGAATTACAAAGTGGAAGGCCTTAGCTACCAAATATCCAATAGTAAAATACCATATGTTGGCGACTATGTAAGAATTGTTTGCTCGTTTTGCAATGTGTTTAGACCACAAGGACTGAACCCAATCACTGGATGGTACTGTTGGTGAAGAAGTGGTGCTCGTAACATGGGATGTTGTGCTCATGTGCTTGCTAGCATGCACTAACAAATCAAATGACTTCTTTGTCCACATCTATTTATTTATATTTGCATGGAATCGGTTTATTCACTTCCAAATGAAGTTGTGAGTACTAAAAACGAATAAATGCACTCCGATTAAAAGAAAATGGGTAAAATCCAATTTCAGGGGCAGGTAACTCTTTAAGTTTTATGAACTAACAAAAATTCTGACATATACCTAGAATGACTATTACATCAACATTATATTTATGAAAGATCTTTGAAATAAGTTGAAAACTGTAAAGGTGTTGTGGTTTTTCGTAAAGTTGGGGAATAAAAATTACTAATATTTGGGTACAACTTACAAGCGCGTATAAACTCTTCTCTTGTTTGATATTTATAAGACTGTTATCACCAGCTGTTATGCCTAAAAGGGTAGTAGGCATACTGCAAACATCGCCTCCAGTCATGCACTTTGAACAAAAATATTAGCATTTTTGTTGGTATACCCTTGATGGGGTTAAATTACCCCACCCACTTTAATAGTGTATACAGCAAAAACCAGTGGACCAAAGAGTCTAAAAATTCACCATTAGACAGCCAATATGTACCAATTTGAAGCTACAAAGTTTAAAGGAAATCGGTTGTGGCCATGAAAATAGCCTTATAGAGACTCCTCCTTTGGATTATGATACAGCAAGGAGTCCAAATAGTGCAGATGGAGTGGCATACAGTGTAGACCCTGATCAGACTGCTCCTTCAGCTTTGCTGCTAGGATACCATAAAAATCCTAAAAATTCGGACACCTTCGAGGACTTCCTATAATTTCCCTAAAATTTTAACAAATTTGGTTTATGATACAGCAAGGAGTCCAAAATAGGCAGAAGGAGTGGCATACAGTGTAGACCCTAATCAGACTGCTCCAAAGGAGCAGTCTGACCTGGGTCTGCACTATTTGCTTAGGCCTGTCTGTCCCAATACTTAGGATCATTATAGTAGTACAATACCTCTAGTTCCTGCATCTAAAATTTCAAGACTTGTTTGTCTGTGTCGCTGAACAGCCGGTTTTTGTCTTACCTGGTCACAATCCCCAAGGAGACCTGCTTTCTCATCACAGGAATAAAATCTTAGAATCCACAATGTTATCAAAGTAAATCTCAACTGACTCTTCTTTACCTTTAGAGGACAGATGGAATTTTACTGGTATTATGCTCTGGGCCACCTAAATGTTCAAGTGTTTATGGTGGGTACCTTGTTAAGATGAATGCACCAGGGGAAACATATCAGGGGGGAATAGTTTGATATGGATTTATGAAAGACAACCTTCTCTATATCATATAGGTCATTTTTGTCTTTTTCTATTGTTTTTGACTTTCTTTTTATGATCTGTCATTTAAAAATCTTACCTAGATTATTCATTTGTTAGTACGTTATGATGCATCTGTATATGCTCCAATGTGAGCCGAAAATTCGTAATAAAATTTATTAATCGACTATCCTGTATTGTTTTCAGGTAATCCGTATTAACACAACCAATAATCATGTTTTAATGGTGTCAATTAATAAAATTGTCATTAATTAAGTAATTTCATATTGTCCCAGTGACAGGCCCTCAGTCAGCTGTATTGGCCTCGGCCTTCGGCCTCGAGCCAATACAGCAGACCTCGGACCTGTAACTGGGCCAATACAAAATTACTTGATTAATAACATTATAATCTTGTATCTTGTACACAAATATCTTTTATGAACTGTGCATTACGATAGATAACACACCCTTGTGCTAAAGTGATGTCTCTTCTATCTCCAGATCTAGAACAAGCATTTTCCCAATAAAACTGCTCAATTCTTTTCTTATTTCCTGTCCAAAATGCTCTTCAGAACTGACTCATTTTCAGTACCAACAATCTTTGTTTCTGAGTAAAATTAAGGAGAATAATGACTTCCCCCATAAAACCCACTTTTCTCTGTATAAAGTGGGATTTAGAGGGGTGTTCGTAACACATGCATGCTAGCATTATGTCAAGCGAAAAGGTGTCCTTGGATATGTGGGCACAGTGACATATAAAACTTAACCCTTTTTGTACCAAATGGAATCTTCCTCCTTATATATAGCCGGAGTCAATTTCAAAATTAAGGAGTGTCAGGTTGTGCTTTCTTCAAATTCCATTTGGAAAATGGCTGAACTTTTTGCAAACAGTGTCGGCCCTGATCAGAATGTAAAAAAATTGGCACCTCATTCATAACATCAAAGATAATAAGCACTACAGGTAAGATGTTAACAGCTGGTCTAAGTTATTCAATTTGCTCTCTGGAAGAATTCTGAAAGTCTATTTTTATGATTTGGCGAATGTACTAATGTTTTGCTGAAAAATGATAGAACCTTAACAAAGCTATCAAAACAATTTAATGCACATGCTTTTGATTGTCAAGCTGATGACAATACAGTAAAATTCTAATAATGATGATGATGATTTCGTGTTTAACGACGCGTCAACCCTCTTTGTGGGTCATTAGCGTCAAACGGTTAATGGTTAAACGGCATGAAGAATTATGCGGCCATTAAAAGTAAAAAGTCAGAGTGATAATGTATAAAAATCTGAAACAGTTAAATCTTATGAAAAAGTCCAATTTCTTTTAAGAATAAAATAAAATTCCTATATCAAGACCACCTTTGGGACTCTGTGTGTGTGTGTGTGTGTGTGTGTGTGTGTGTGTGTGTGTGTGTGTGTGTGTGTGTGTGTGTGTGTGTGTGTGTGTGTGTGTGTGTGTGTGTGTGTGAATTCGGGTTTAACGTCGCTTTCAACAATTTTTCAGTCATATCACGACGGTGTCTGGTTGCAACAGGGAGCTCAATGCTCACGTTTATAGTGCTGCCTCACTGAAGTATCATGTCCTAGACACATTACATGATACCACACCCAGTCACATTATCCTGACACTGGATCGACCAGTCCTAGCTCTACCCCGTAAATCTGAGTGCCAAACGAGGAGCAGCTAGTACCATTTTTAACGACTTTGGTATGTCGCGGCCCGGGATCGAACCCGAGACCTCCCGTTCCCTGGAGCGGACACTCTACCAACTGAGCTATCGGGGCTGGTCCTTTGGGACTGTGCAAAAGTGGTCTTTAAGACCACTTTTGAACAGTCCCAAGGGCGGTCTTTGACCAGAGGAAAATCTGTGTGCAAAAGCACAATGAAAAAATAACTGCACCCTTCTAAATAAGCTTTTTAAAGCAGAATTAGCCATAAATTTAGGTGGTCTTAATAGCGGATTTTCACTGTACATGACTAGAAATTGTGTTTTAGAAATACTACAAACAACAATTCTAATGCACTTGCGTATGTAACGCGACGTCTGATTGGATAACGTCAAAAATTTGCGACAGTATATTCTGCGATATACTGTCGGAAACCCGACGTCATCACGTAACATCGCTTTTCATTGGCTGGCATTTGGTTTTACGCAGCTCACCGCGCTTGCCGTGTTGTGCAAAAAAGTACAATTGTCAGCTTAACAACCAAAAAAGTGCATTAGAATGGGGATAACTGTATTGAAAATTGTCATTTGGGGAGGTAAATCGTCGGTTTTACGGTCGCAAATTACGTTTTACGGCTCCGCTAGCGCGTCGCCGTAAAACGAAATTTCCGACCGTAAAACCTCCGATTTACCTCCCCAAATGACAATTTTAAGTACAGTTATCCCCTAAGTATATATCCTTAACCATATGTGACAATGTTCACAAGGATGAAAAAAAAAGGGTCAAACTTCCAACAAGAGGGCTAAGATTGCCCTGAATTGCTCACCGGAGTTCAAGGTGTGACACAGCTTGTGGAAGACATGTGGATCACTGACTTAATCCTTATCCTGCTGAATATTTCAATTAGCCACACCCATTTCTGACTATCAGCCAATCAGATTGCATGATATGATGTTTTCGTTCAAATGAGTGACAAAACAGTGTAGATGTAGGGGTTGTTGTGAACAGCAGGATAAGAGTTAAGAGATATCTGTATTCAGCACTGACAGCCATCTAACTCCATGAAGTGAGCCATTTAAGTTAGCTTTTTGGAGACTCTTTGCTTCTAATTTTGCAGGACTTTTACTGGACATTGAAATGAGATGACATCTCAAGCCCTACCACCCAAACAAACAAACACGGTTTAGTTTATACTAATTTGTTTTAGTTCTATTGCGATGGAAGCTTCAAGCTTATTTAATCACTCTCAAACACTCATTCCGGATGTTTTTCACGCGCGCGCGAGAGAGAGGCAGTGACTATTACACCACTGCTACCCATTTACACCTGGGTGGAGTGAGGCAGTGTCATTATGTGTCTTGCCCAAGGACACACCTCGATACTGGGTGCCCGATTCGAAAGCACAACCTCTCGATCATGAGTCGAACGCGTTAACCACTGCGCTATCGAGGCTGGCGGTTTATATGCAGGGATGGTCTTACATGCACCACTTTGCCTGAGCAGGCTTAAACCTTCTAAGCTGTTCATCAGTACTCATGAGCAGTCGGTTTCGGCTCTGCCTGGAAGAACCATGCAGCGAGTTAGTTTGGTAGTGGGTCACCTAAGCAACATTCTTTTGAAGTTTAAATGAAATTGGCCTATGGGTTTATAAGAAGTTATCATAAAAAAATCTTCTGCTTTTAAGTCTGACAGCCATTATAACTATTTTAGAAAAGAGTCACCCCAGCAATTTTGGCAAATGTACTACTATTTAGCTGAAAAATGATAGAACCTTAACCCTTATCTTGCTATTCATGACAACCCTTATCTTTGCAAACATTTGGCATTCAGTTTATGAATTTGTAGAAATAAATTACATCAAGTAGTTTGATTGGTTGATAGACAGAAATGGGTGTGGCTTAAATGTATATTCAGCAAGATAAGGGTTAACAAAGCTATCATAACAATTTAATGCACAGCCTTTTGATTGTCAGGCTGCATCCAAAATTTCAAGGCTTGTTAGTCTGTGTAGCAGTACAGGCCTGTTTTTGTCTCCCCATGGAGACAGGTTTTCTCATCACAGGATGGAGCTGAACCATTTCAGCTTGTTTGGTAGAGGGCTACGTTATCAATTTGAATTTTATTGGGCCAAAGTTATAGGAGGAGCTGTCATTTAAATATACCATAGTTCTATTTTTAGCTCCAGCGGCCATCTTGTTCACTGGTGCAGAACCATTTAAACTTATGGAAAAAGGTCAAATCTAAGCAACATTCCTCTGAAGTTTTAACGGTATTGGGCAAATGGTATAGGAGGAGTTGCCATTTAAAAGGTTTTCTATTTTTAGCTCTGGTAGCCATCTTGTTCATTGCAGCATAACTGTTTTAGCTAATTTGGTAGAGGGTCATATAAGCAAAATTACAGTGAAGTTGAACGAAATCAGACCGTGGTACAGGAGTTGTCATTTAAAGGTTTCCTTTTTTAGCTCTGGTTTCTTAGAGCAGAACCGTTTTAACTATTTTGGAAAAGGGTGACATAAGCAACATTCCTGTGAAGATTGAATGAAATTGGATCAAAGGTGTATGAGTAGTTGATGAGTAGTTGTTTTAAAGTTTTTTTTCTACTTTTAGCTCTTATGGCCAACAGAACCTTTTCAGCTACGAGGGTCAGTGAATATTTAACTGGCTTAACCCAGTTAGTGACCCATGGCAATTGCACGCTTTTCATATATTATTATATATACAGTCGAACTTCGATGGCTCGAACTTGCTAGGACCGCCGAAAAAAGTTCGAGCCATCGGTAGTTTGAGCCATTGGAGTCCAACTCGGCAAGATCTATCTTTGTGTACTATGATTTTTTATCATAGCTGTGGCCTTTTTGGTGACTTCCGGTACATTTATCGGTCATAGTTTAAGCCACGTAGTATACCTTTCACACTTTCAGGGAGATAAGAAAATACAACAATAATAAATCTTTTAGCCCAGGGTTATTATAGGTGCTTACAATAAACTTTATTTGACACCTTCTCAACATTAATCTCTTGACCTGTTGATCAAAGGGATTGCGCCAATCAAGTACACCTGTGTTATGTAAACAGCTGTTTCAGCAAGACGCTTTGTCAATATCAAAGCGCCTTATGATACTGATCACGCGTCTGCGTGACTTGATCGATAAAATTGGAATTTTTAAAAAGGTAATCAGTGCTAGCCACTGGTGGGATTTTACATAGAAAATGCACTCTAGGGACCAGGCTTAGAGTTCGAGGGTTCGAGTCATCGTGGTTCGAGCCAAGGGTGGCATGTTTAGTTAAAATGAATAGGGATTTTGCCGGGACTGAAAAGTCAGTTCGACCCAAACGTGGTGTTCGAGCCTACCGAGTTCGACCCATCGAAGTTCGACTTTATTATACATCAATGCCTTATAAATGGTTACAAAAGAAAAAAAAATGCAGGTCAGCCAACTTTTCATTTACAGTAATCCATTTATGGAATTTCATGACCCAAAGTACATTTTAATCAATTAGATATATAAGAAGTTTGTTTGTTTGGAATTTAATGGCCCATTCAACACTATTTAAGTTATATTGAGATGGTCAGTTTACCTAACCACACTTTATGGGCAGGCTTAAACATACATATAAGATGTTAATCAGAAACTGACAACTGCCCTTCTTGAATTAGTGGAAGGGTCAGAATGACCATAGAACAGATTTCATGATCAACCTCGACAAAAGATTATGTTGCCAGCCCCAACCAGAATTGAAAAATAGAAGTGATGGCAATGATCAGGAATCGATACAATTACCTCACACCTCCCACCAGAGACAGTGAATTTTTATTTTTTCTTCCAACAACAAAAAAACATTTTTTAATATACATGTTTTATATTTATTCATTTAATTTGGAACAGTATGGGTTGTTTTTCTAGAAATATGTCAACATGCTAAACACCCATGAATTTTAGCCCACGTGCCAGGAAGACATTTTCATAGTCCTTAAATGACAGTGTACATAGGCTCATTTGGAGGCCCATAATGTGCCGTCTCATCTGAGTTTTTATTGTTTCCAAAGGTATCTGTACTAGTCTATAGGGTTGAAAGGGATTATTAACCCATTACATACCAGTGGACTCTTCCATTGCTATATGTTGGACAAGTCCAGTTGACATATTAGTGGTGTCAGGCCTATTTTTTCATTTTTATTCTATTTTTGATGGAGAATCCTTTTAGCAGACACTGCAGGCCCTGATCAGACGCCGCAGAATGCGGCGTCTGATCTGGGCCTGCAGTGTTTGCCAAGGCTGGTACCCCTTTAGGGGTTTCCTGCATGCAATGGTTTAATTGAGTAAGGTGCACCTGCTACAGGAATATTTTGACTAATACTTTCAGTGTAAATAAGTCTTAGTGAGGTAACAACCGGATCTCAATACCAAAAGAAGAATGAATAAATAAAAGAATATAATGTCAGTAAATGTACAGTGTACGTCAATATCTTTAATCTTATTATTCCTGTGAAATCGAAAGTACTAAATAAAATTCTATATTCTATATTCCAGCAAAATGCTGATGTAAGCATGAAAAGGTTCGTTTGAAAGTTGCTAAATCAGGAAGTTACTAAATCAGGGCAAGTTGTTTAATAAGTGTATTCAAAACTAAAATACAGTCCAACCTGTATTAAGCAAGCACCTAAGGGATGACCAAAATGTGCTTGCTTAAGACAGGTGCTTGCTTAATACAGGTGAAATTGAACACAATCACCTTTTGGGGAACTCAAGGTCTGTTTGCTTAAGACAGGTTGCTTGCTTAATAGAGGTGGCCACTAAGACAGGTTTTACTGTAGTTGTTAGCTAACATATTGTAAAAATTTTGATTTTTATATATCGCAAAATATTATATTTTTTTGAAAAAACAATTCGAGTAGCTTTTGCATTTAGCAGCTAATGTATTCCTCTCATTTAGCACCCCCTCACTGTTTTTCAAGAAAAATATAATAAGCGACCTTTCTGCTGTCAGAGAACATTTCACTTACCTAAAGTCAAGATTTCAGACTTTCAATCTTCGCCGGATCTGCTGTTAATCGTATCATACAAGTTATTTCTAAAGCCCCTGCTATCACAGGGTGTCTGTGTTGACCTCTTGTTACTTTACATGTTACAATTCCACCATGTTTCATAAAAAAAAAGCAACTGTTTCACTCATTTCCCGAGGCACATGTCTGACGGCAATTTGTTCCCTTTTTTACGGCTACTGCATATTTATCGCAGAGCTTAGTAGTGGAGCATGCATATAGCTCAGTGGTTAGTGTACTTGCCTCTGATGCTAGATGCCCCTGGTTCAATCCCAGGCAGTGGCGATAAAATTTTGGCGACCAAACATGCTCCACTGGTATCATTTGCAGGTATGAAAGTCATTAAGTGCAACGTCCTTCGGATTGGGACGTTAACTGGAGGCCCCCTGTCCAGGACGAGTCACCCCCTGTTACAGTAAAGACCCTACGGTAATTATATGATTACTTTGTAGGCTTTCATCCGGCAAACCTGAAGTGTATATAATGCACCTTCTGGGGTTAATTCAAAATGGAAGAAAGAAAATGTTTATATGAAGTATGGTATCTTGAAAATATTTGCCTAGTCATCAAAATCATTTCTTCTCAAAGGCTCTTCCTCATACTACCTGGAAAATTGTCTTACAAGCCTTAATGATTCAAATATTCTGAAGCCTAAAGGGGAATGGGAGCAATTAACCTATAATACGCCAATCACAACAATAATTATTGTCATCTGCTTTGTCGTATGCTGGTGTAAGCTTAATTTTTACAAACAGTATGGACCAAGATCTGACTCCTATAGGAGCAGTGTAATCAGGGTCCACATTCTATAGGAGCAGTCTGATCAGGGTCCACACTGTTTGCCTGTATGTAAAATTACGTTTGAAAACTTTGCAAGAAAATGCAGCAGACGACATAAAAAGGTGGCATTTTCTGATACATTTTTTTCATGGCATCTTAACCCTTGACCTTCTGAATATTTAAATATGCCACACCCACTACTGATCAACCAATCAGATTACTTGATGCAAATTATTGCAACAAATTCACAATCAGAATGACAAACAATGTAGATCCTGATCAGATGGCTTCTTCAGAAGCCATTTGATCTGGATCTGCAATGTTTGAAAAATAGACATATCTGGGCTCAGCAGTACAAGGGTTAAGGGGGAAAATATGGTCTGCTGATTGATCAAGCGAGACAACTTCCTATTAACTTCTCTGCACACCAAGCACCTTCTGAAAAGGGACATCTGCCTACACTTAACCCTTATCTTGCTGTTCACGACAACCCCTATCTTTGAAAACAGTGTAGATCCAGATCAGATGGCTTCTGAAGAAGACATCTGATCAGGATCTACACTGTTTGTCATTCAGTTTATGAATTTGTTGCAATAATTTGCATCAAGTAATCTGATTGGTTGATAATCGGTAGTGTTTGTTTGTTTGTATTGGAGTTTAACGGCCCAGTCAACACTATTTAGGTCATTTCTGAGCCGGTCAGTTTACCTATCAACACTTTCCTGGGCAAGCTTATACGTAAGCGGTTAACCAGTACAGTGCACATTCTTTCGCCAGAAACTGACAACTGCCCCTCTTGAATCAGCGGAAGGGCGAGAATGACCGTAGAAAAGATTTCATGCTCAATCTCCACGAAAGAATGTTGCCGACTCCGGCCGATCACCAGTCAGACGCGCATCCGACTGAGCCACCGAGGCCGGCGATAATCAATAGTGAGTGTGGCATATGGGTCATTCCACGGTACTGGTGAATTTTAGGGGTACCCCAGTAAAATCATTATTTTTTAACCGTATACATTAAGAACATACTGAGAAGGTTTTCTGATGTCATAAAGACACATTGGAGAGATAAAAAAAGATAAAATATGTAGATTGTCATAAATGAGAAAAGAAAAAAATGAATTAATTTAACCAAAATAACCCGATTTTTTGCTTTGAATTTGTGACATTGCAATGGTGCCCTCATTTGATTGCCCACTGTAATGGTATATGCCATAGCTGTAGAAAATCGTCCATGTAATGAAGAGTTAATACATTAAGAAAGGTTTTTATGTCAAAATATTCAGTAAACACCTCACAGACACTGAAAAATTGACTTTGTAAAATATACATTGTGCTCGTTACTATCGTGTCCCATAGTTGTTCATGAAATATTGATTTATATTAACGCACCATCGTTCATTACACAAATATCACACGGATGTATTTCCTCTTTGACAATTAGCCTACTGTTTGCACGAAACTGAGTCAGCCTGAGGCTAGTTTGATTATCCTATTTATGGAAAAATATCCGTGTACCCTTCGTGGTGTCCAATTTGTGACGATCGTTATTATCGATCTACCCAAGTGATAAATTTGTTTATGGGTCGGAATTTGCCGCCAAATAGAGCCATGTGACCTATTTTGTGTTTACACAAAACGCGCTCTGTGGGTTGCAAAAGGAGAATAGTCACAAACAGTAAAGGTCGTGGTGTCCACAGTTATCAGGGAAGGTGACGATCGTATGTATGTCACCGGTTGTTACGATCGAATGCCGGTTTTTGCCAAATTGGAGTTGTAAACACACTTTATCTGCGATCAGATGAAGATATGATAATATGCGTTGTTTTCTTTGGTTATATAATGCATTTTTATCGACGATTATTTTATCACCCACAAAATATGAATACTTTAATGTCCTATGAGACACAATGCTGAAGACGCTCGTTACATTCTGGGTGTTAAATTGCTTTATGTTTTACAAATTTTGTCGAATTAATGAAAAAAAAAAAACATGCCTTCAACACTTGCAACATATTAATTGAATGACCCATAAGCGTTCGAGATAGCGTTACACTGGAGTTGAATTCATTTTATACTCTCGTTACACAAGACTCCATACAGACTTTTCCCTCGTTACTTTGGACGACAACTGAGAGATGTACACAAAATTTACTAGAAAACTCGCATTGTGTGGTGCACATTTATTTTGGAGAGCATGCTATGAACTTTCCGTTGGTTAACAGTCATAAATAGCAATAAAACAGCCTCTATGATTGATAGTATCCAAGACTATGGCTTTCCAGTCGGGTTTGCAGTGCAATGTGATCGTCACATGGTGTCCGCCTTTAGTGAAATGATGATGCCAAATAACTCAAAATTACCATTGAAAGTTAAAATATGAAAGTATATAATACAAAATCGATACTTAATTGTATTTTAAAATGAGATTTGTTTCATTTTTCCAATTAAATTATGCTTTCTGTAGGGACACCATGTGACGAGAGTATTTTGGTGTCCTCTGAAACGAGCATCTTGTTCTATAAAAAACGTCTTAAAATTTTGCGATTTTCATGTTAATCATAATCCTATTTCTATAGTTATTTAAACTATAGCTTTATGCAATATTTAAATCAATGCCGATGATCTTTTTTATACAAGTAACGTTAGGAATTGAACATAATTAGTAGGATTTGAAAGACAAAATGTCCCATGACTGTTTTTACTTCAAACAATAAAAGTTTTGAAAAAATAAGCATTCTTTCAAATTGAAAAGACTCTCACACGTGAATACTAATGCAAAACAAACAATTTAGTGAATAAAATCAGATAAAATTGCACAAATTTGTGCACAATTGGACACCACGTGACGAGCGTCATTTTCTGCCCACAATGGAAAAAGTGAGATTTTTTTTTCTGTACTTCAAAATACTATCTTCTCCATCAAAAAATAAGAAAGCTCAGACATGAAGTCAACTTGTAAAAGTAGTTTCAATCCATATTACCTGCGTTTAAAAAATGACCCTCGTGTCACAATTTTACTCACCAGTACCGTGGAATGACCTATATGTGAATATTCAGCGGGACAAGGGTTAACATTGTCATGTTGAACCAGAATGTGTTCTATCTTTGGAAACAGTAAATCCAGATCAGAGATGGCTTCTGGAGAAGGAAGAGCCATCTGATCTGCATCTCCACTGTAACACTTGTCATTCAACTCATGAATTACATCAAGAAGTTTGATTGGCTGATAGTAACATTGGGTGTGGCAAAGTTAATTTATTCAGCGGGATAAGGGTCAACTCATTTTTGTCTAAATAAATTCCACACAATTATTGATTTTACCAAATTTTGGGTTGTCACGATGAGTTATTTTAGAAATACATTGTAGTTTTAAAATGGCTGAACTTTTTTGAAACAATGAAAGGCCCTGATCAGATGCAGCATTCTGCAGTGTATCACTTGGGTTTCCCAAATAAAATGAGTTAAATGAAGCAATTGTTAAAGGTGCATTATTGAGCTACCGGGTCTCAAAATTTCTTTTCTGGTTTTTATCTTCAATGCATACTCCTTTGTCATGTGTACACTTTTGGAGCCAAATACAGCTTCAGAACTTTGTGAAAATGGTCCTTTTCATTCGTGTTTATCCTTCGCTCTGAACATGTGGTCGGAATTTCTGTTCTAAAAATAAATCTGTCACTTTACACATACATGGCGACAGTATCGTCTCTGAGTGTCGTTACTTATGGCATGGTATTCAGCGACATATTTTTTTCCGAAGCAGGCATTGCCTAAGCAAACAAAGCCAAAAATGAACGGTCGTATAACGTCATATATGGGGATTCTATTTTTGTCAGGAACTAAAAATAGATCTAACTAGTGTTCGAAACCTAGTTAGGGAATCCCTCTCAAACTCGTTTACCTGTCATCATAATTGTTCGCATTTTTGCATAAAATGCATTCATTTGTATTGTTTTAAAGAAAAATACCGGCTATAATTATTTTATTTTTTGGAAGCATTTTTTCCAGATAGCTCAATAATGCACCTTTAACCCTTCTTTTGCTGTATATTCAGTTAAGCCACACCCATTTCTGACTTTGAACCAATCAGATTACTTGATGGTATTTATTCCTACAAATTCATAAATTGAATGTCAAACAGAGTAGATCCTGATCAGATGGCTTCTTCAGTAAGCCATCTGATCTGGATCTATACTGTTTGCAAAGATAGGGGTTGTCCTGAACAGCATGATAAGAGTTAATCATGATCAAATTCTTTCATATAAGAGTACATGTAGGTCCCTACACTTATTATTAGGTGAGTGAGACTAAAGCAGGAACTAAAATATCTTTTCAAAGTGATGCATCCTCTAAATCTCTTACAAGATTCCTCTTAAAAATTGAAATCTCCCTTAAAGTGTCAAGGAAATCCTGGATAATAAATCAACACCAAAACGAAACAAGAAAATTCTTGGGCAGATGACAATCTACCCTTTTTTTAATATTTTTCAGAGAAAATAAGGCTTGACATTTCATATGAATCAATTGCCTGTAGTAACACAAAACCTTTCTTTCTCTGGTTAAAAGGAAAAAATACATTGAAAATGTTGTATGCTAGTTGTGATCTGTGCTTTAACCCATTGTATGCGGGGAAACCCTAAAGGGGTACCTTGGCAAACAGTGGAGGCGGCATCTGATCAAGGCCTGTACTATTTGCTAACAGAATTTTCAATCAAAAATAGAATAAAAATGAAAAAAAAAAAATAGGCCTGACACCTCTTATATGACAAATGGACTTATCCAACATATAGCAATGGAAGAGTCCTGCTACTAGCATACAATGGGTTATGGGTTACTAATAACCCAGGAAAATCTTAACCCTTCTCTTGCTGAATATTCATTTTAGCCACACCCATTTCTGACTTTGAACCAATCAGATTACTTCATGTAATTTATTCTTACAAATCCATAAACTTCATGCCAAACAGTGTAGATCCTGATCAGAAGCCATCTGATCTGGCTCTACACTGTTTGCAAAGATAGGGGTTGTCATGAACAGCAAGATAAGGGTTAATTTTCTGAGCTTTTACCAATATCTAAGCTTTAAGATCTTGGTCTACAACATCAGCTGATCTAACACTTAGGCAGCCTACTGAGCTCCCTGGTTGAATTTTAGCACTATATGGCCATTCTTGTTTTAGCATCAAAATTAATTCTTCTCAATTTTATAACCATGTACTGAGAAAATTTATTGACTGGTTTAAAGATTTTCAGGTGACTGGACAAACCTGACACTGCATACTTATTTTGCCAGACAGGCAACGATCGTGACTTCCTGTTTATGTTTTTGCCTACGAAAAAGGGGTCTATTCTTATAGGAAAGAATTTTCTCCTAAGGAGCAAATTCTTTCCTTTAAGAGTAGACCCCTTTAGAGAAGGAAGAAAATGCTTTAAAAGAGTTGTCTCATCTTAAGATGTGCACAGTTCCCTTAATAACAGACTGAGGAATCAATGACTGATCAATATAATTAACAGGTAGTTTCAGTAATAGTTCTAGTTTGGTAAAGTACCATAATTGCTGAGAGGTTGTCTGGCATCATGTGAAAAATGTGACAAAGTCCTATATCATTGCACTTTAACCCATTGCATGCGGGACACCCCTAAAGGGGTACCTTTGCAAGCAGTGCAGGCCCAGATTAGATGGGCGGATCAGATGGCCCAGGTCAGGGCCTGCACTATTTGCTAATAGAATATTCCTCCAAAAATAGAATAAAAATGAAACTATAAATGCGTCCATAGGACACGGATGCCCCCGCCTGAAAATATGTCTATGTTCGCATTCATCCATAGAAAGTTTTGGACCCTTTTTTTACATATGACCTCTAAGTATGACCTTGACCTTGGAGGTAAGGACCTTGGTTTTGTGTGAGACAGATTGTCTCATGATGGCCAACATTTCTGCCAAGTAATTTCAAAATCCATCCAGAGATAAGGAAGTTATTGACTGCGTTTAAGTTTCGGACCATTTATTTTACCTTTGACCTCTAAGTATGACCTTGACCTTGGAGGTACGGACCTGGGTTTTGCACGTGACACATCGTCTCATGATGGTTAACATTTCTGCCGAGTAATTTAAAAATCCATCAAGAAATAATTAAGTTATTGACTGCGTTTAAGTTTCGGACGCACGGACGGACATCTCTACGAATGGATACTTAAGTGGCTAGGCGTCGGCATATTGACTACTAAAGCAGCAAATTCTCTTAAGCGGCAAGCCACCTAAGAGCGAATTTTTGCCACTTAAGTACCAAAATTATGGAATAAAGTCCATTTGGACTCACGAATATATACCTAAGTGTCAAACTGTCCAAATTTTTTGCCCCCTAAATGTCGTTTCGTTGGTGCGGACGGACGGACGAACGGACAGGGGCAACGCTATATGCCCTTTCCACTATTCTTCGAATGACGGTGGCATAAAAATAGGCCTGACACCCCTTATATTACAAATCGACTTTTCCAACATACATGTATAGCAATGGAAGTATCCAACAGTATAGAATGGGTTTACAGTCTGAGAAGGGCACTATGAATAGAATAGAAACACAGTTAAGTTTCAGTCGAGATTTGCATAGATTTCAATGAACCTTATCTGTTTTCACATGCAGTCAATACTGTCCGCGTTTTTTTTCTTTATCATTATTATAATTTTACTGCCCTTTTAACCTTAGCATGCTGAGATTTATTCAATACTAGTCCTTTAGAGGGGGTACCCTTATTTCGGCAGCCAAAATATCCTTAACCTGAACTGATTCCGCTCCTACTTTGTCATAATGTAGGCCAGACTTCTTCCATCATTTCTAATGGAATTATTATAGGTCACGTGACTTTCAAACATGGTGGTCACGTGATCTGACCAGGAACCGTTTAAGACACTTAAAAAAGAAAAAAAAAGAACTACAAGAAATACCGCTCAGTGTGTGGTTTGTAGGTAAAATGATAGCTGTGTACCTACATGGACCTATATTATGGCTACCAGAACCTTGTTCCTAAAAGCTGATTTCATTACGATAACACACCCGTGGGATAAAATGCATTTTTTAACATCTTCAAAATGGCTACTTTTCTAATGAAAATCTGTGAAAAAAATCTGCGATTTTTTTTTCTCATTTATACAGCAAATATAGGTTGTGGTTGCTCATTAGAACTCACTACCTCATTGAGGTGGTTCTAATCAGTACCCACATCCTATGTCTGGGAGCAGAAATATGAAAAACTTTGTATACCCCAATAAACTCCAATTTTCTTTATAAAAAGTGGGGTATAGGGGGTGTTCATTCCACAGACTTGTTCATCTGATGTGTGGGACCTGAATCTGAGATGAAATGACATCTCAAGCCCTACTGCATAAAGAAACTGCTAGGTTTAGGGGAGTGCCTAACTTACAGTGCTTTTCCTGGACAGGCTAATACGGTTTACCATTACTCAAGTTTGGTTGGTTTCAGTTCTGCCCAGAACCACCATGCAGCCCAATTTATTTTCGGCAAGCTCCAATGGGCAGGGGTGCATTTAACATTTTGATCACTTACCAGCTTGCTAAGGTGACAATGTTGTGAACAACTATTCATGGGCAGTAAATCTTGAACATGTTCAGTATAATTGTATTTAACCATTTTTGTACCAAATGGAATCTTCTTCCTTATATATACCAGGAGTTCATTCCAAAATTAAGGCATGTCAGGTTGTGTTTTCTTCGAATTTTATCTGGGAAACCAGGCTTACCTTTTCACAAACATTGTAGGCCTTGATCAGACGCCATGTTCTGCGCCATCTGATCTGGGCCTCCACTGTTTGCCAACTACCCATTTTGGGGTTTCTGGTACAAAATGGTTTAAATCTTAGAGGTGTCTCTGATTACTCTAAGTTTGGAAACTTAAATGATATTGCTAATCAATATGAAATGTAATGTAAGACAGTCAATACTTTTATTGCCATAATATAAATCAGATTCTATTCTTGGAGAAAACATAAAAACTAGATGACTGTGTGTGTACACTGGAGATTATACTACCTCAACCATTAACCCTCTGCATGCTGGGTATTTTTTTCGCAGCAGACGACATTCTGAAATATTTATTCTAATTTTCCCAGAAAACAGGATTTGACATCTAATGCAAATTGTCTCCATAGGAGACAATTTGCATGGGATGTCAAGTCCTGTTTTCTGGGAAAAATCAGAAAATATCAATAATTTGGCTTCTAGTGACTAGAAATCTGTCCAAGGAACATTCCTTGATAAACTTGGCCCAGCTCTTCATAGTATTGTTAACTTACCAAGCTCGTTAGTGGTCTAAATGCTAACTGTTCTAGCAATACACTGTTCTAAGCAATAACTGTTCTACAACACCTTACATTCTGCACAGCTTTTTCAAATGCTATATTAGCATATTAGCCATATGAAGTGAAGTTTTACTAATGTGATTCACACTTCTCAAAGACTGGGCCCTGGACAAAACCGTAGTACATGTATTGTTAAATTAGCCTCTATCTGATATTATTCACTAGTGGACTGGGACATATGAGGCACTAGAAAAATTCCATCCTTAAAACAAGATGTGTTTGTGAAACAATGATGCCCCCGGACAGCGCATGTTAAATATGAAAGCAGTATCACTAAGCAATTGAAAGGTATGGCCAAAGTTCAATTAAAAATCAAAAATGAGTTCCTTTAAGAGCAATGAAAACATTCATAAGAAAGAAGATGGGTCATACTACGTAGTTTCAGCTGATAAAGCCTCATCAGTGACCCTGTAATGATCCGGCAAAGAAAGCCAGAGGAAACATACTGCAATTTTGCGAATTTCGAATAGGCAGTCAATTCAAAGACTGATATAAATCAAAACGGGGTCCAAATAATTGAAAACCTGTCTACAATATGAGTCTAAACCAATAAGTTATTTCTGATTTCTTAGAATATTCACGCTGATCTCAAAGGACCAAAAGTAAAATATAAACTGCACTATGGTTGATGTACGGGGAGACTTAAAAAAGTTGGTCACGGTCACAAGGTAAAAAATTATGGGATTGTTGGAAAGGTCTTGTGATATAGAATGCACATGTGAAATATGAAAGCCCTATCACTTACCAATCAAAAGTTATGTCCAATGTTAAAGTTTTTAAAAAGTAGGTCAAACATCAAGGTCAAGGTCACAAGGTCAAAAATTATGGTACCACTGGAAAGGTCTTGTGAAAAAGAATGCACATGCAAAATATGAAAGCCCTATCACTTACCAATAAAAAGGTATGGCCAATGTTAAAGTTTTTAAAAAGTAGTTCAACCATCAAGGTCAAGAGGTAAAAAATTATGGTACCAATAGAAAGGTCTTGTGACAAGGAATGCACATGTGAAATATGAAAGCCCTATCACTTTCCAATCGAAAGCTATGGCCAATGTTAAAGTTTTTAAAAAGTGGGTGAAACATCAAGGTCACAAGGTCAAAAATTATGGTATCACTGTAAAGGTCTTGTGACAAGGAATGCAAGTGTGAAATATGAAAGCCATATCAATTAGCATTCAATAGTTAAGCCCAATTTAAAGTTTTTGCGAATGTTAAAAGTTTTTAAAAAAGAAGTAGGTCAAATGTCAAGGTCAAGAGGTCAAAAATTATGGTATCATTGGGAATCTCTTGTTACATGGAATAGACATGTGAAACATGAAAGTCCTACCACTAACCAATCAAAAGTTATGGCCAATGTTAAAATTATTAAAAAGGAGGTCAAAAGTGGGTCAAATGTCAAGGTCAAGAGGTCAAAATTTATATGAAAGTCCTATCACTAACCAATCAAAAGTTATGGCCAATGTTAAAGTTATTAAAAAGGAGGTCAAAAGTGGGTCAAATGTCAAGGTCAAGGTCACAATGTCAAAATTTATGGTACCTCTTGAAAGGTCTTGTGACAAGGAATGCACATGTGAAATATGAAAGCCATTCAAAAGTTATGCCCAATGTTAAGGTTTTGGCGGACAGACAAACAGAGAAACAGACACACAGACAGACCAAAAACTACATGCCCCGAATCTTTGATTCAGGGGGCATAAATAAGCTTAAGACCATTATGGCATGCCGATGCCACTAAACTGCTATTAAACTCGCAGACACAAAACCTTATACATTATAAAGCTTCAACTTCCTACAAGAACAAAACTGTTGTCAGACAAATGAGCCTGCTGCCTGCACCGAATGTTTAAAACAAAAAATGTATCCCCTTGGCCTTGACCTCAAGGTCATAAGATGGGGTTGGGTGGTTCTGAAAAATGCTTTGAGCCTGTATCTACTATACATTTTAACAAAATATATATGATCATTTGTTCGGGAATTTAATCTGAAAAACAATAATTAAAAAAAAAAACTAGAAATGTGTCAATACAACACAAATGCCCCCACCCAGGGGCCTACCTCATCCCCCCTCCCTCCCCCTCCCCACTTAAGGTCATGGGGCTGGGGCGTTGTCATGGCTGAATGAATTTTTTGACCTGTATCTATCACCATTCCAAATATGTAGCAAATCCATCACATGGTTCAGGAAATATGAACTCTCAAAAAATGTAATATAAAAAATTTCTATGTCTGTGACCTTGACTTTGAGGTAAGGGGAGGGGGGTATGGCTCAATGAAACTTTGGACCTGCAACTATTGTCATACCAACTGTGAACCGAATCCATTATAAAGGTTGGAAAACATAAGCCATTAACATGAGCATTAATATCAGCTAAATTTGAAAATTTCTATGTCTGCGAACTTGACCTTGAAGTCATAGGCATGGGTTGGGGTATTACTGAATAAAACTTTGGACATGTATCTATCATCAAACCAAAAATGTGAACCAAATGAATTATAAAAGTTCAGGTTGTATCTGGTACAAATACCTTAACCTGAGTGTTAAACATTAAAAAATTCTAAGTATGTGACCTTGACCTTGAGGTGATGGGTATGGGTGGGGCATTGCTGAATAAAACTTTGAACCTATATCTATCAACATACCAAACATAAACCAAATTCATTGCATGGTTTGGAAAATATGAGCTCAAATTCTACCTGGTACAAATACCTTAACCTGGTTCTTAAACATTAAAAATTTCTAAGTATGTGACCTTGACCTTGAGGTCATGGGTATGGGTGGGGGTATTGCTGAATTAAACTATGAACCTATATCTATCATCATACCAAATATGAACCAAATTCATTATATGGTTTTGAAAATATGAGCTGAAGTTCTACCTGGTACAAATACCTTAGCCTGGGTCTTAAACATTAAAAATTTCTAAGTCCGTGACCTTGACCTTGAGGCCATGGGTAGGTGTGGGGGTATTGCTGGATAAAACTTTGGACCCATATCTATCATCATACTAAATACAAACTGCATCCATTGCATGGTTTGAAAAATATGAGCTCAAGTTCTACCTGGACCAAAAACCTTAACATGAGTCTTAAACATTAAAAATTTCTAAGTCCTTGAGACCATGGGTATGTGTAGGGGTATTGCTGGATAAAACTTTGGACCCATATCTATCATCATACTAAATATAAACCACATCCATTGCATGGTTTGAAAAATATGAGCTCAAGTTCTACCCTGACCAAAACCTTAACCTGTCGTCTAACAGGATTACATACGTACACACTTTCGTACATTCGGACGCACGTACACACTTACACACGTATCCATGGACGCACGTACGGAAAACCGAAAAACTTTATGCCTCCGGCATCATACGATGCGGGGGCATAAAAAAAGGCTGTGATGGTAACATAAATCCTTAAAACTGTCAATTAAATTTTCTAGAAAAGACTTCAAATTGTTAACTCAGTTTCAGTTATATATTTTTATGCTCAGTCTTATCTTTTCCAAAATATAAGCCCGGCAAGCACTGCAACCTGCTCCAGCACTGCACTTACATCTAGCAAGTGCCATAATACAAATGTACTGTCAAAAATGAATTCAAAGTGAAGCTTCATTATTTGTTTGTTTGATTTGGAGTTTAACGGCCCAGTCAACACTATTAAGAGAATTCGGCTCTGGTGAGCTGAAACTAGAACCTGCCAGAGGATCTGACTATAGCCCGCCAAAGCACTAGCAAAAAAGAAAAATACAAGAAAAAAAAATATTTTCAGCTTTCAGCCTAAGGCATGGACACAAATTATTGCTGTACTGAGTTTATTCCAAGTGCCATTTTTCAATGTTCAAAGGGCAATATTTCCAAAAGCAGGTAATCCACAGTCATGGTTCCTGCGCTCTGCACATCGTCTTATAGTGCTTTACATTTGTGTGAAGTTTCATGAGAATCCCTCAAACGTTTTTTGAGTTATGGAGCGGACAAGGTTAAAATTGCCATTTTTCAATGTTCAAAGGGCAATAACTCCAAAAGCAGGCAATCCAGAGTTATGGTTCATGTGCTCTGCACATCGTTTCATAGTGCTTTACATTTGTGTGAAGATTCATGAAAATATCCAAAATAGTTTTGGAGTTATCATGAATAACGGAATTACGGTTGGCATTTTTCAAAGTTCAAAGGGCAATAACTCCAAAAGTAGGCAATCCAGAGTTATGGTTCATGCACTCTGCACATCGTCTCATAGTGGTTTATCTATGTGTGAAGTTTCATGAAAACACTTCAAATGTTTTAAGTTATGATGAATAACGGAATTACGGAATCACAGAAGGACAAGGCAAATCCAATATAGCCCCCACTTTTTCAAAGCGGGGCTATAAATATCCTCACTATCTTTGCCCCATATCTACAGATATGATATTTTTCTCACTCTAAGTCAACATTAACCCATTGTATACTAGTGAACTCTTTGTTGTATGTTGGACAATTCCATTCGTCATATATGGGGTGTCAGACCTATTTTTTTTCCCTTTTTATTCTATTTTTGACAGAAAATTCTGTTAGCAAATAGTGCAGGCCCTGATCAGACACTTCGTGTCATCTGATCTGGGCCTGAACTGTTAGCCAAGGTACCTATTTAGGGGTTTCCTGCATGCAATGGGTTAATCCTGTGTAACTTATACATGTATGTACCAGGAAGTATATTTATGTTTGTCAATCAAGGTTACATGATATCAGTGTGTGTGTGTGAATTCAGGTTTAATATCACTTTCAACAATTTTTCAGTCATATCACGACGGTGTCTGGTTGTGAAAGGGAGCTCAATGCTCACTTTTATAGTGCTGCCTCACTGAAGTATCATGTCCCAGACACATTACATGATAACACACTCAGTCACATTATCCTGACACTGGGTCGACCAGTCCTAGCTCTACCCCGTAAATCTGAGTGCCAAGCAAGGAGCAGCTAGTACCATTCTTAAAGGACTTTGGTATGTCACGGCCCGGGATCGAACCCGTGACTTCCCATTCCCTGGAGCTGACACTCTATCAACTGAGCTATCGGGGCCGGTACATGATATCAGAATACAAGATTTATTTTCAGTTACATGTAAGAAACTAGTGCATGTTATTGTAACATTGTAACATCACAATAGCTACAGACTGACATGAAATACGTAAAATGACAGATGCAATACATGTGTGTGTGAATTCGGGTTTAACGTCGCTTTCAACAATTTTTCAGTCATATCACGACGTGTCTGGTTGCGACAGGGAGCTCAATGCTCACTTTTATAGTGCTGCCTCACTGAAGTATCATGTCCCAGACACATTACATGATACCACTCAGTCACATTATCCTGAGCAGCTAGTACCATTTTTAACGACTTTGGTATGTCGCGGCCCGGGATCGAACCCGTGACCTCCCGTTCCCCGGAGCGGACACTCTACCAACTGAGCTATCGGGGCCGGTCAGATGCAATACATGCAGCATGCATGTAAAAGTTTACATCAAAAGTACATATACGTGCATATTATCATAATTATCCAAGTACGAGGACAGATAAGCCTAAGCAAACAGCAGACCCAGATCGGACTGCTCCTGAAGACACTGTTTGCTATTCGATCTGCATTCTGTTGGACTCCTTGCTGGATCATGAAACAAAATTGTTAAAGTTTTAGCAGAGTTACAGTGAGTCCTCAAGGTGTCTGGCTTTTTAGGATTTTTACAGTATGTCAGTTGCTGACAAGGCAACATAAAGTGGTTACATATTGGGTAGGACCTACCTGGTAAAGATTCATTTTAGGGGAATGGGAACAACTGGCAGGTTTTTCTGTCATTTTTTCGAAAGGAGACAACTTTTGGGATTTCCTGTTCACTTTTTTATAGGCTCAGTCCTACTGAAAAGGGGGTCTACTCTTAAACGAAAGAATTTGCTCCTCAGGAGCAAATTCTTTCCTTTAAGAGTTGACCCCTACAGATGTGGGAGACAAAAATACTTTTGCAGGAGTTGCCTCCCCTGAAGGTGTATCCATTCCCATAAAAGCACACCTAAACCTCTTTACAGCACTGTTCATTTGAATATAACAGTTATAATCAATTGATCCCAACAACTGTACATACAAAAGTGACCATTTTCTGTTCGGTAACCGGACAAAATCCCCCCAGTCAAAATACCCCCTTTTTGTAAAGGCGGACAAAAATCCCTCCCCCACCGGACAAAATCCCCCTCGCTGTATGCCAGGTGGGAAAAAATCCCTCCCGGACAAAATCACAATTGCTCTAAATTAATCTAGTTATTACTTAATTATCCTATCATAGAAGGTCCAAAAAAAACCAAAGCACACATGTAATTAAAAAAATGTTAATACACTGCTTTGCCTGGGCAGGCTTAGATCTTCTAAGTGGTTTACCAGTACCGGTGTGCGGTCGGATTCACCTCTGCGTGGAAGCATCATGCAGCCCATCTATTTCTTCAAGCACTGATGGGCAGGGGCGGGAATTTCTCCATGAGCACCAATATAGCTACACACTAGTATTGCACCAAATCTGATTTGGAATCTGCAGTTTTCAAAACGACCCGTATATACAGACTGATTTTCAAAAATCAGTAATTTTGCATGTGGAGGTGTGGGGGAATATTGTCCACCTTTATAAACAGCAGGGGGGATTATGTCAATATGTCATTGTTTGTCATTTGCTATTATAAAGCTGTCTGTATCAAGAAATGGTTAAGTCTTTTTAAACCTCAGTCCAGTGAAATATTTCAGCAGATTACAAACTGTTGATATTTTTCTTATTTTTCCAGAAAACAGGACCTGACATCTAATAAAATGTCAAATCCTGGTTTCTGGGTGAAATAAGAAAAAATAATTTAAAATGTAGTCAGCTGAAAAAAAATAACAAACATGCAGAGTGTTAATTTTGTTTGACTTATGATCGAGAGGTTGTACGTTTGAATCTGGGCACCGGTATCGAGGTGTGTCCTTGAGCAACACACGTAATGACACTGCCCCATTCCATCCAGATGTAAGTGGGTAAAAGTGGTGCAAAAGCCACTGCCTCTCTCGCGCGAGCGTGAAAACACCTGGAATGAGTGTTCAAGAGCGACTCAATAAGCTTGAAGCTTTCATCACAAACTATACTATAAACAAATTTTGTTCAGGAGTTAAATGATCTCATCATTCAACACCATTAAGTTCATATCCAGGTTGGCATTTATTGTGCTCACCAAGCCACTTTTTGGCAGGCCTACAAGTAATTTTACTGACCGTACCAAGTCGGTGCTTTTGCTATGGTTCCTTCAGGTTTTGTGTTGGTGGTTCTGATTCTTTCCCTAACTATGTTGTTACGTTGATGCATCTGATTCTTCCCCCTTTTTGGTTTTCATTTTAAGTTATGTTTGTCCTTCCAGTTTAATGTTTGTCATTCTTTCTGATTCTTTCCCCCATTATGTGCTCCTTTTTAGTTAGGTTTGGATATTCTAAGTCAAAAGTTATGTTTGTTTGGGAAAGAGCAGCTCCATGTTTCGACTTCTTTCCTCTTGTGATATTGTGGGAAGAATTTGGGATCTGATATTGCATCAGTTCCTTTTTGTTTCTCTTTTTTAATTTTTACAACCTTTTAAGTGATAGTAAAGCGCACTGTCTTTCATTAGTAACTGACAACTCCCAGGACCCCTTCTTGAATACTTCTTAAAAAGTGAATACAACAACTAAAATGTTCTTGAATTGAGGCAAAGTGGAGAATATGTCTGCAAAAATAATATTTCATGATTAACCTCCTTAAAAGAATCTTGCCAGAACAGTGGCCCAGTGGGGAATGAACCCACAACCTCATGGTCACCAGTCAGCTGTACACCTGACTGAGTCACCAGGCCCTTTAGTTAAAGAAACATTTTTTTCCTCATATAAAAGGGGTGGCCTGTCTAATGATCTCCAATAAATATGTCCTTCGGACCATAGTGCGCAGCACATCAAAGGCTTATCTTATCTGAGTGATTATGAGCAGATTGATATGTTTAATAGGGGGCTCAATAAGGGGAATTTGAGTGCTATATATTTTACTGAGATTGTTTCCAACAATATATAGTTTTAAATTACTTCTTTTTATTAAACTTGCCGCACACGTGTACTGGTAAACCGCTTAGGGGATCTAAGCATGCCCAGGTAAAGCAGTGCGAGTTGGTCTGCCCATGCTTATAAACCCTATTGGTTTCCTTGGGCGACAGGGCATGAGATGTCATTTCATCTCAATGTCGGGTAAAAGCCCCACAAAATTGGAAGCAACGTCTCCAAAATGACCTATACAGTGTTGACGGGAACGTTTAACCTTAAATCAAACAAATTGTCAAAGTCATATCCCTAGGTAATTTATTACCCTCTCTTGGTCCCCTACATGTATGACAGTCAGAACACCCCAAGTCTATCTTACACGTATCTCAACACTGCATTCTTTAATAAAGGGTCATTTGGTTGGTATGCAATCGAAAAATGTGTCTTTAAATGTACAAACTAGAAATAAGAAGCCCATGAGGACCTAAATTGCTCATCAGAATCAAATCCTCAATATCACTAGTGAGCAAAATAAGTGAGCAAATTAAGGTAAACTTTCTTATTTTGCTAAAGAACAGTTAGGCTTTAATGTCACTTTTCTAAACCATTAAGGTGGTCTAGCACGGGCGCTAAATTTTACCAAGGAGAGGAAAAAAATTGCTTTTGAAAAATCATACTTCTTTGTGGTGACATACATGTATTCTGTCAAGCTAAGAGTACTTATGACAGTTCATGATTTCCAAATCCTGAAAGAGCTATAATGCAGACACATTTTGTCAAGGGCAGACAACTCGAAAAGCAAGGTCATTAAAAAGATCAGTGTCTACCGCAACACATCCTCTTATCAAGCTCTGTGTAAGTAAACTTTTTCAAGAAGAAATTAACAGCTACATGTATGAACAAATGATTTTGCATTCTGTTAAGCTAGAATAATGATGCTAAATATTACATTTAATACACGTATATCAATAGGACTACCAGTATTAGTGTCAGTTAAGAAAGGGGGATGTGTTTGTGCTTTATTTATTATGACCATGTAATGTTATATATTATATGGCTATGCCCCTGTCGACCATGGACATGTTTGGGGTAACACCATTTTCTATATATATATTTTTGATTGGACATAACATGCTTTTTTTAACCAGAATGGTTTCTGTTTTGGACCCAATAATGGTGCAAAAAAGAGTATGTGCTGGACAAACACGGTTGTCTACTTAATTCAGGGCTGGAAAAATCCACTTGTCTACTTGAAGAAAGCCAAATGCTGGAAAACGAGAAAAAAATTGTCTAGTCCACGAAAACAAAGCCTTAGTTAAGGGGGTATCAAAATATCATTTTTCTTATTTCTGTATGACGTACAACATATGTTGTGGGTATGCTTTACTGAGGCACTTCTAATGAGTATCCATGTTAAAGTCGTTTTTGTACAGATCTAAGAACAAGAGGCCCATGGGCCACTATGCTCACCAGAGCTCAGGTGGGCACTGCCAAATTGCAGCCATGTATTTTAACATGATATCATTTTAATCTGCCAAATGAACCCCCATATCCAAATGAGCATCCATGTGGACTCAGTATATGAAACATTAGGCCTTTTATGAAGTAGAGGGGGTGGGGCATGGACCCAATGGAGCCCTGGTTGGTATCACTAAATGTGTCTTATCACAAAGAACAAGAATATATATGGTTTAGCAGTGGGGATCTGCATGGCTGGAGATATAAGTGGAGGGGTTGGAGCATGCCCTGTCGTTCCCAGGAAAGCCCAAGATTGTTATCCCTAAATGTGTCTCATCATAAGGACCAAGTATATATATGGTTTAGGGGTGGGAATCTGAACGGTTTCCAAGATATCCTTTCATGAAGTGGAAAGGAGAGGACTGGCCCCTGCGGACACACCTACAGTAGGTGTGCTAATAATAAGGAACAAGAACATACATGAATATGGGGTGGGGATTTAATGGTTTCTGAAATATATGGCCTTTTATGAAGTGGAAGGGCGGGGCACATTGCCTCAGCACAAAGAGACCCCCAAGTTGGTGTGACTGAATGAGTCTTAATGTCTTATCATAAGGAACAAGAATATATATGGTTTAGGGGTGGGGATCTGAACTATTTCTGAGATATGTGGCTTTTAATGAAGTCAAGCGGTGGAGCAAGGCCCAGGCATGCCCCGGGGACTCACAAGCTGGTGTCAATGAATGTGCCTTATCATAAGGAAGATGAATATATATGGTTTAGGGGTGGGGCTCTGAACAGTTTCTGAGATATAAGGCCTTTTGTGAAGTGCAGGGGTGGGGCAAGGCCCAGGGAGACCCCCAGGTTGGTGTCAATGAAAGTGTCTTATCATAAGGTACAAGAATATATATGGTTATGGGGTGGGGATCTGTAAGGTTTCCGAGATATTGTGATATTATGAAATGGAGGGGGTGGGGCATGGCCCCAGCACATCCCTGGGGACCCCCTGGTTGGTGTCACTGAATGTGTCTCATCATAATGAACAAGAACATATATGGTTTAGGGGTGGGGATCTGAACAGTTTCTGAGATATATGGCCTATTGTGAAGTGAAGGGGTGGGGCATGGCTCCGGCGCACCCCGGAAGACCCCCAATTTGGGGTCAATGACTGCGTCTTATCATAAGGAGCAAGAATATATATGGTTTAGGGGTGGGGATCTGTAAGGTTTCCGAGATATTGGGCCTTTTATGAAATGGAGGGGCGGGACATGGCCCCGGCGCATCCCGGGGGACCCCCAGTTTGATGTCACTGAATGCGTCTTATCATAAGGAACAAGAGTATATAGGGTTCAGGGGTGGGGATCTGAATGGTTTCCGAGATATTGGGCCTTTTATGAAGTGGAGGGGGTGGGGCATGGCCTCGGCACATCCCGGAGGACCTCCAGGTTGGTGTCACTGAATGCGTCTTATCAATAGGAACAAGAATATATATGGTTTAGGGGTGGGGATCTGTAAGGTTTCTGAGATATAAGTCATTTTATGAAGTACTGGGGGCGGGGCATGGCCCCACACAACCTACTGGACCCCCAGGTTGACATAACAGCATATGGCTGAGAGAAGTTTACTAAAGGAACATTTCTATGAAAGTTTTGTCAAAATATCTGCAAAGGCTTTGTAGTTAATGCCATTTTTCAATTTTCCCCATTATAAGTCTATGGAAAATCTAAGTTGCCATAGCAACCAAACTAAAGACCCGAATTTCATAAAAAACACAAAACCTGTAAAGGCAAATATGGTGAATATTTTCATAAACTTTCAGCCTCATAGAGCATACGGTTTCTGAGGAGATGATTTTTTAAGTATTTTTTTTTCTATTTTTTCATTTTGGTTTCCATGGCAACCAATACAAATGAGCAGTAGGCCTAAAATCATATGACAGATAGTAGATTGCCTAAGGAATATTTCTATGAAAGTTTTGTCAAAATATCTGCAGTGGCTTGGCAGTAAATGCCATTTTTCAATTTTCCCCATTATAAGTCTATGGGAGCTCTAAGTTGCTATAGCAACCAAACTAATGGGCCAATTTTCATAAAAAACACAAACTTTCAATCCCCCAGCCCAAGGATGCTACAGATAAAATTTGGGCTGAATCGGTCCAGTGGCTTCAGAGAAGAAGATGTTTGAAAGTGTTGACGTCAGACGACGACGACAACGACGACGCCGGACAACTGCCTATCCTATAAGCTCCCCCGGAGCCTTCGGCTCTGGTGAGCTAAAAATCTCACCACTTATCTGCTGAAAAAAGAGCCTTATCTGGATCTATTATCAAAATCTACATGATGCCTTTTTGTCGTGAATAATTTTCCAGCCTTGCTGAAATGAAGCACCATCTGTGTGTTTTTGATTAAATGATATAAATTCTAAACATAATGTGCTACAGCTGCCCAGCTAAGGTAACCAACCTCAAGAATGTAGTTCCAGCCATCCTCATTGAAGTGATCAGCGCCAAAATGCAACCTGTAGAGTTCCTTTGCCTCTTGAATCTTCTCTTTTGTCACTACCGGACCACACATCCATCGCTTTATGATATACTGTAGTCCAAAGAACAGAGTGGAAGGAAACTTCCCACCTCTACTCTCGAAGTATGAGTAGACAGTGGTTGTTTTTGGTGGGTACTGCAAGTGATGGGTAACCTGTAAACAGAAAAATTGTATAAGAGACTTTATAAATTTTTTTTGCATATACCCTGATACACAGCATTGGGATAACAGACAGAATCCATTCATTACCATAACACATGTCATGGAGCAGAAATAAGCAAAATAATGTGTACTCCTGTACACTATCTGAGCTCTAGGAAACACAGGATCATGTGTACTTTAATCTTTATGCCAACTTTTTGCCTTTGTACCCGTTAAATTCGTATTGGATGATTCTCATACATGCATGTTAAACCATGTTTTGTATCAGACAACAGGTGTCCAAAATAACAGAGGCGGTAAATTCAGTGGCTAATTTAAGCCATTTGCACAATACCAGAAGATCAAATACAGGTCTGCCCTTTGAGCTAAAGCATGTCATTATGTCCAATAACAGGTATTTTTTCACAAACCAATCGGAGATCAGATGAAGTGTGACATGTTTACTTTCAACTCAAAAAGTGGTACCGTATTTGATCTGCTATTGCGTAAGCCGTTTGAACTAGCAACTGAATATACCGCTTCTTTTATGCTGGAAGCATATTATTAATCCATCCGAAAAAAGAAAAAACGTACATGTACAGAGGTGACATAGTAGCATATGTTAAGATTGACTGTAGCTTTGTAAATAAGCTGTGTTATAATTAATTTATTGAAATCATCAACAGATTATTATTCACATTTGGGCGAACTGCAACAAAACAATGTTAATGACAACTGACCAATGTCACATACATGTATCTTCATGACTACAAAATCATACTGTTTTATCACTCGGTCAAAGAGTGTGCCAAGGTTATGAAGTGTCCTAGTGGGCACACAACGAAAATGCAACATCGTATCAACATCGATGCAATGTCATGATGTCGCATTGACATTGATGTGATGTTCAAACGTCATTTGCCCAAAGGGTTACATCCTATATCAAGCCAAAAAACCACAAATATGGCTGTATAGAATGCAGCTTTTCTGATCAGCATTTATAGTATATCCTGTGGTCTTGTCCTAATACATGTATAACAGTCTATTTCCATATTTTTTTTAAAAAAGCTAAATACATGTATTTGACTAGTGTACAAATAAATGGGGGCAACTGCATGTTCTGGGGGAGAGTGGGGTTCAAAAAATATATTTTGCTTCAAAATATAAGATTAAGGGTGCTCCTTAGAAACACCTCAATGAAATGGTTCTAATGAGTACTCACAATCTACAGAAGCCTCCATAGTGTAGTTGTACTCGCCTTGTAAACCAGGGGTCACAGGATCGATCCCAGGCTTCTCCAGACTTTCGGATGATCTTTAAACTGAGGTCCCGTCTCCGTATGACCTTAGCTGTTGGTGGGACGTAAAACTCAAACACTCACTCACAATCTACATGTACGAGTCATGTTTAGAAGCAAGGTAAGAAATGTATAAACTTTATCAGTCAAAAGAGCCATAAAAGTATCCACTAATTCACACAGGTGTGTAGACTAATACATGTAATAAGAAATTATGTCTATGCTTTATTCGCAACCAAGACCAGGACTCAACTTTTTCAAGTTTAGTTCAGACTTCAAGTTCAACTTTTCACAAGGAAAGATTCCTTGACTCCTGTTTTCAAAATCCTTGTAAGAGCTCTGCTCTATATAAAGTGGGGCTTAGAAGGGTTTTCATAATGACATTTCACAGACTTGTTAACATGATGCGTTCATGTCAACAAGGAAGACATTCTTCTAGAGAAATTAACCCCTAAGATGCCGAGAAAGAATCTGGGTCGTTTCGCCCAAATTTTGGGGTGGGTCGATTCGCCCTTATGAGGCCAGTCGTTTTGCCCTAATTATATTTTTTTGTAAGGGGACAAACAGGATGGATGGGTAAACGGATGGAGTGGTTCATGGATAGACAGATGGATGGATGTGTGAGTATACGAATGGAAGGGATTGATAGATAACCGAATGGATGAAATGGTACTTGGGTAGACGGACTGACGGGATGGAAATAAATAAATCATCATGTTAACAAGTCTGTGCAATAAATGACCCCCTAAGCCCCATTTTTACAGCAGAAAGTGGGTTTTCAGGTATACATTATTTTTCTTATTTCTGCTCTTAACCTTTACCCTGCTGTAGGCGACAAGCCCTATCTTTGCAAACAGTGTAGATCCAGATCAGATGGCTTCTGAAGAAGCCATCTGATCAGGATCTACACTGTTTGACATTCAGTTTACGAATTTGTAGCAATAAATTACATCAAGTAATTTGATTGGTTGATATAACGAAATAGGTGTGGCTTAGATGAATATTCAGCAGGTTAAAGGTTAAACAAACATAGACAATAAAGCGGTTCTAGCCCACAATCTATGGGTTGAGCAGAAATGAGAAAAATATCCCCTTCACTCATCTACAAATTGTCATTTTCATAGCCATAAAATCATAGAAGTGTTAACGTAATGTGGGCTCGTAACTCTTTCTCAAACATTTTTTCCCCCGCCCATCGGGGCATGGCAAGGTTGGCAAAAAAGCGGGAAATACTCATATTTCCCTGGACGATGGGAAAAACAGGGAATTCCCAGGAAATACTGGGAAATATATATTTACATAGGTGGTACCAATTGAGACTGCTTAATATACCCCAACTACCTAGCTATTTGGAAGCAAAATTATTTGAAGTTCATGCAGGGCTTGAAGATTCCACTTGTCTGCTTGGAAAGACAAAAAAAAATGAAGGACAAGTAAAAATTTTGTCTAGTCCTTACGACATTTACCAAAGTTTACAAATTTACATGCACTTAGTCATGCAGGACAAGTATGAAATTTTGAAGAATTTTTCCAGCCCTTTTAATATTGAATAACTTGAAAGATCTATAGTCCCTTGCCTTCATATCAGCTGCTTCATACAGAATGTATATAATTTCTTTTCAAACATGAATACATGATTCTAAAATATTAGTTTTTAACTTTCAGCTATTTCCCTTGACTTGTAAATACATGTAACTTTAACACTTAGGTGAGTATCTGTAGATAAAAGGTTTCTTAAAAAACCTTTTATGCTTAAATTAACTGTGTTATTTAATACCTGTCTCAAACAAACAATTATCACACCTTTTAGCATTAGGGGTATGATTACTTGACAAACTTGCAAACAAACCTTTTCTAGTGTAAACATCCTTAAAATTCAAACATCCAAAGAGTTGTTGTAAATCTCAAAAAATAGCCATCAGAAGAGATGGCAAATCCCCTGACCAAAAGCCAATATGGCCTTCAGAAGATTGTTCACCAATAGAAAGTGCACCAGAATTAAACCAGCAATATATCACAAAAGTATTGCAGTTATGACCATCACAAGATTATACTGTCTGGGGAGATAACTAAACAAGAGGCCCATGGGCCACGATGCTCACCAGAGCTCAGGCAGGCACTGCCCTCTGACAGCCATGTACGGTTTTAATTTATTGATTATAAAGTCTCCAAAATGAACCCCCATTCCATGAGGACTCTGCATCTGAAATATTAGGCCTTTTATGAAGTGAGGGGTGGGAGATGACCCAACAGAGCCCAATTTGATATCATTGAATGCATCTTATCTTAAGGAACAAGAAAATATATGGTTTATGGGTGGGTGGGGGGATCTTAACGGTTTCTGAGATATTGGGCCTTTTATGAAGTGGAGGGGATGGGGAATGGCCCGGGCATATCCCAAGAGACCCCCAGGTTGGTGTCTCTGAATGCGAATTATCATAAAAAACAAGAATATATATAATGGTTTAGGGGTGGGAATCTGATAGTTTTTTTAAATTTATCGCCTTTTATAAAGTGGCAGGGTGGGGCATGGCCCCGGCACACCCCTGAAGACCCCTAGGTTAGACTCACTGAATGCGTCTTATCATAAAGAACAAGAATATATATGGATAAGGGGTGGGGATCTGAACAGTGTCTGAGAATTTGGGCCTTTTATGGAGTGGAGGGGTGGGACATGGCCCGGGCACATCCCAGAGGAACCCCAGGTTGGTGTAACTGAATGCCTCTTATCATAAGAAACAAGAATATATATGGTTTTCAGGTGGGGATCTGAAAGGTGGCTGATATCGCCTTTTATGAAGTGGAGGGGTGGGGCAATGGCGCATCCCGGGAGACCCCTAGGTTGGTATCGCTGAATGGGTCTTATCATAAGAAACAAGAATATATATGGTTTTGGGGTGGGGATCTGAATGGTTTCTCAGATATATGGTCTTTTATGAAGTGGAGGGGGTGGGGCAGGGCCCTGACCCATCCCAGGGGGCCTCCAGGTTGGTGTCATTGAATGTGTCTTATCGTAAGGAACAATAATATATATGGTTTAGAGAAGAAGATTTTTAAAGATTTTCCCTATAATTATAAGCCCATGTAAAACCAAAGGGCCCCGGTGCGGGGGCATTTTCGGCCCCAGCACAATTATTTGAACAATCCTGGTAGGGGTCCACCAGATGAAGCTTCATACCAAATATCAAAGACCTGGGCCTTGCCATTTCAGAGAAGAAGATTTTTAAAGATTTTCCCTATATAAGCCCATGTAAAACCAAAGGGCCCCGGTGCGGGGGCATTTTCGGCCCCAGCACAATAATTTGAACAATCTTGGTAGGGGTCCACCAGATGAAGCTTCATACCAAATATCAATGTCCTGGGCCTTGCGGTTTCAGAGAAGAAGATTTTTAAAGATTTTCCCTTTATAAGATCATGTAAAACCAAAGGGCCCCGGTGCGGGGGCATTTTTAGCTCCAGCACTATAATTTGAACAATCTTGGTAGGGGTCCACTAGATGAAGCTTCATACCAAATATTAAAGACCTGGGCCTTTCGGTTTCAGAGAAGAAGATTTTTAAAGATTTTCCCTATATAAGCCCATGTAAAACCAAAGGGCCCCCGATGCGGGGGCATTTTCGGCCCCAGCACAATAATTTGAACAATCTTGGTAGGGGTCCACTAGATGAAGCTTCATACCTAATATCAATGTCCTGGGCCTTACGGTTTCAGAGAAGAAGATTTTTAAGTTTTCAATGAAAAAAATCTATTTTTGGCTCCTGTGACCTATATGTGCAACGGACCGGAACCATTTGAACAACTTTGAAAGCGGACCACCTAAGGATCATTCCTGTGAAGTTTGGTCAAAATCCGATCAGTGGTTTAGGAGGAGATGTCGTTTGAAGAAAAAGTTTACGGATGGACGCACGACGGACAAAATGTGATCCCAAAAGCTCACCTTGTCACTACGTGACAGGTGAGCTAACAAGAATATATATGGTTTAGGGGTGGGGATCTAAACGGTTTCTGAGATATATGGCCTTTTATGTAGTGGAGGGGGTGGGGCATGGCCCCGGCGCATCCCGGGGCCCCCAGGTTAGTGTAACTGAATGTGTCTTATCATAAGGAACAAGAATTTTATGGTTTAGGGGTGGGGATCTGTAAGGTTTCCGAGATATTCGGCCTTTAATGAAGAGGAGGGGGTGGGGCAAGGCCCCAGCGCATCTGGGGGGCCCCCAGGTTGGTGTCAATGAATGTGTCTTATCATAGGGAACAATAATATATATTGTTTAGGGGTGGGGATCTGTAAGGTTTTGGAGTTATGGCCATCACAAGGTTATATTGTCAGGGGAGATAACTCAAAAACCATGGCACCCAGAGTTGTGGTTCTTGTGCACGACACACCGTCTAGGCCTTGTGAACAACTGTGCCAGTTATCATCAATATATCTTAAAGGGTATTGGAGTTATGGCCATCACAAGGTAGTCACTCAATTTTATTGGAAGGGGAGATAACTCAAAAACCATGACAACCAGAGTTGTGGTTCTTGTGCATGACAGCCTGTCTTAACCTTGTGAACAACTGTGCCAGGTACCATCAACATACCTCAAAGGGTATTGGAGTTATGGCCATCACAAAGTAGTCATTCTATTTTATTAAAATAGCCATCAGAAGAGATGGCAAATCCCCCGACCAAAAGCCAATATGGCCTTCAGAAGATTGTTCACCAATAGAAAGTGCACCAGAATTAAACCAGCAATATATCACAAAAGTATTGCAGTTATGGCCATCACAAGATTAGTGTCAGGGGAGAAAACGAAACAAGAGGCCCATGGGCCACGATGCTCAACAGAGCTCTGGCAGGCACTGCCCACTGGCAGCCAAGTATGGTTTTAATTTATTGATTATAAAGCCTCCCAAATGAACCCCCATTTCATGAGGACTATGTATCTGAAATATTAGGCCTTTTATGAAGTGGAGGGGTGGGAGATGTCCCAACAGAGCCCAATTTGATATCATTGAATGCATCTTATCATAAGGAACAAGAAAATATATGGTTTATGGTTGGGGGGCGGGGATCTTAACAGTTTCTGAAATATTGGGCCTTTTATGAAGTGGAGGGGATGGGGAATGGCCCGGGCACATCCCAAGAGACCCCCAGGTTGGTGTCTCTGAATGCGTTTTATCATAAAAAAACAAGAATGTATAAATGGCTTAGGGGTGGGAATCTGATAGGTTTCTGAGATTTATCGCCTTTTATGAAGTGGTAGGGTAGGGCATGGCCCCAGTACACCCCTGAAGACCCCTAGGTTGGACTCATTGAATGCGTCTTATCATAAAGAACAAGAATATATATGGATAAGGGGTGGGGATCTTAACGGTTTCTGAGAATTTGGGGCCTTTTATGGAGTGGAGGGGGTAGGACATGGCCCGGGCACATCCCAGAGGACCCCCAGGTTGGTGTAACTGAATGCGTCTTATCATAAGAAACAAGAATATATATGGTTTTCGGGTGGGGATCTGAAAGGTTGCCGAGATATATTGCCTTTTATGAAGTGGAGGGGTGGGGCAATGGCGCATCCCGGGGGATCCCTAGGTTGGTATCACTGAATGCGTCTTATCATAAGAAACAAGAATATATATGTTTTTGAGTTGAGAATCTGAATGGTTTCTCAGATATATGGCCTTTTATGAAGTGGAGGGGGGTGGGGCAGGGCCCTGATCCATCCCAGGGGGCCTCCAGGTTGGTGTCATTGAATGTGTCTTATCATAAGGAACAATAATATATATGGTTTAGGGGTGGGGATCTGTAAGGTTTCCGAGATATTGGGCCTTTTATGAAGTGGAGGGGGTGGGGCAAGGCCCCAGCGCATCCCGGGGGCCCATAGGTTGGTGTCAATGAATGCATCTTGTCATAAAGAACAAAAATATATATGGTTTAGGGGTGGGGGGTCCAAACGGTTTCTGAGAAATATGGCCTTTTATGTTGTGGAGGGGGTGGGGCATGGCCCCGGCGCATCCCGGGGCCCCCAGGTTAGTCTAACTGAATGTGTCTTATCATAAGGAACAAGAATATATATGGTTTAGGGGTGGGGATCTGTATGGTTTCCAAGATATTGGGCCTTTTATGAAGTCGAGGGGGTGGGGCAAGGCCCCAGCGCATCCGGGGGGCCCCCAGGTTGGTGTCAATGAATGTGTCTTATTATAAGGAACAATAATATATATGGTTTAGGGGTGGGGATCTGTAAGGTTTTGGAGTTATGGCCATCACAAGGTTATATTGTCAGGGGAGATAACTCAAAAACCATGGCACCCAGAGTTGTGGTTCTTGTGCATGACACATGGTCTCGGCCTTGTGAACAACTGAGTCAGGTATCATCAATATATCTTAAAGGGTATTGGAATTATGGCCATCACAAGTTAGTCACTCTATTTTATTGGAAGGGGAGATAACTCAAAAACCATGACAACCAGAGTTGTGGTTCTTGTGCATGACACGCCGTCTCAGCCTTGTGAACAACTGTGCCAGGTACCATCAACATACCTCAAAGGGTATTGGAGTTATGGCCATCACTGTGTCTTATCATAAGGAACAAGAATATATATGGTTTAGGGGTGGGGATCTGTACGGTTTCCAAGATATTGGGCCTTTTATGAAGTCAAGGGGGTGGGGCAAGGCCCCAGCGCATCCGGGGGGGCCCCCAGGTTGGTGTCAATGAATGTGTCTTATTATAAGGAACAATAATATATATGGTTTAGGGGTGGGGATCTGTAAGGTTTTGGAGTTATGGCCATCACAAGGTTATATTGTCAGGGGAGATAACTCAAACACCATGGCACCCAGAGTTGTGGTTCTTGTGCATGACACATGGTCTCGGCCTTGTGAACAACTGAGTCAGGTATCATCAATATATCTTAAAGGGTATTGGAGTTATGGCCATCACAAGGTAGTCACTCTATTTTATTGGAAGGGGAGATAACTCAAAAAACCATGACAACCAGAGTTGTGGTTCTTGTGCATGACACGCCGTCTCAGCCTTGTGAACAACTGTGCCAGGTACCATCAACATACCTCAAAGGGTATTGGAGTTATGGCCATCACAAAGTAGTCATTCTATTTTATTAAAAGGGGAGATAACTCAAAAAGTATGCAATCCAGAGTTCTGGTTCTTGCGCATGACACGCCGTCTCATCCTTGTGAACAATTGTGGCAAGAATCATCAATGAATCTCAAAGGGTATAGGAGTTAGGGTCATCACAAGGTTGCGTCTACGGACGGACAGACGGACGGCAGGCTGATCGCTATATCCCCCGAACCTATTCGGTCGGGGGATAAAAAACTGAACAGTGTGGTTTAGTGTTACACTAAATCATACAAAACATGTAGTTCCAACTGCAAACTCTCTTAACCCTTTTTTTACCAAATTGAATCTTCCTCCTTATATATAGCAGGAGTCCATTTCAAAATGTAGGGTGGTCAGGTTGTGTTTTCATCAAAATTGATTTGGAAAATGACTGAACTTTTCGCAAACAGCGTAGGCCCTGATCAGACGCTGCGTTCTGCAATCTCTGATCTGGGCCTGCACTGTTTGCCACGGCACATATATAGGGGTTTCCAGTCTGAAATGGGTTAAAGAAGCAAACTGATTCTGATCTGGGTCTGCACTGTTTGCCCTGGCATATCTGTCCCAAATATTGAGATCATTATGACATTTTAACAGCGACTGCACCCTGCATTACAACATACATGTACATGTATCATTTTATGTTAATGCTTGTGTTTGGTTGAGTAAAAGCAGACTTCTGACATATGTATGGGGAGGCATATTGCAAATTAGCGAACTGTTCATTATTTCAATTAAATTACACAAATATTAAGTGTTTTTCTATTAAATAACTAAAAAAAAATCATATTTCCCACTATTTCCCACTTTTGCTGAAATTTGGAGTATTTCCCAGGACGGTAATCACCGGTAAATACCTCTGGGAATTCCCGCCACCGGTATTTACCGACCAACCTTGGGGCATGGAGACATAGATTGGGTGACAGGGCTTCAAATGTAATTTCATCTCAACATTGGGTAAAAGCCTCACAAAACGGGTAGTGACGTCTCCAAAACAACCTAATTAGTGCTGACAGGGACGTTAAACCTCAATCAAACAAAATTTTCAAATATTTGATAGCTGCCAGTTGCCCAAACCTAACGCAGAAGTTGTCAGTAGGTCGTTCAACTGCAACAAACGAGGACAGGGTGGTCCTGTAACTCTTGGGATACACTGGACCTGATCTAAGTTCAGCTGGACCGAAGAAATAATGAAAATCATACTGAAGTGATAAATGTACATTAGTTCTGCAGTGCCCGCACACCAGTACTGGTAAACAGCTTAGAGGATCTAAGCCTGTCCAGGAACCGCCCATGCTTATAAACCATATTGGTTTCATTGGGCGACAGGGCTTGAGATGTCATTTCATCTCAATGTCGGGTAAAAGTCCCACAAATTGGAAGCAACGTCTCCAAAATGACCTTTACAGTGTTGACGGGGACGTTAAACATTAAATCAAACAAACAAAAAATAGTTCTGCAGCAATCAGATTATTTCTATTATTATTTATCTACACAGATGGTAAATCTTCTGCAACAAACTGAATACACAATTTTTTTTTTTTTTGATAAATGTTTAAAACAGGGATTTTAAAAACTTTGGTGGCCGATTTTCAACTGGACCATTCGGACTAGCCAGCCACTGACCTTACTAGACCGGACCTGGTTTCCACTCGACAATGTCCATCGGTCTTGGGTTAATGTCGAACCCTGGAGAATATTACAACATAGATCTCATCATAAGCAATAGATACTGAATAAACAGGCCAGAGCACAGCGACTCCCCATATCCCCCTTGACTCCATTATAAACCAAACAACACCTTAACTCAATCTGTAGGGCCTAAATAAAAATAAGGGTGAAACGACCCACGGGCAAAACAACCCGTGACCCAGAGAAAAGATACATCTAAAAATGTGGCCTGCTGAATTTTTGTGCAAACTTTTTAAAAATATTTCTGCATACAGGCAAACTGTGGGCCCAGATCAGACTGAGCAGTCTGATCTGGGCCCACACTGTTTGCAAAAAAAATTTACTTTTAATTAAGGTAACTGGCAGACGGATATACAGGTGTATGTACCACTTCTACAGCCTTGCTTGTAGGTGCCGGCTCTTTTAGCGACGAGGGTAGAGTGGTTGGCTTTTCACAAAGTTAAGCAACGGATATCCTGGTTAGTACGGTAGCACCTGGATGGGTGACCGTGTTGCTTGACTTAGTGGACTACCCGGCATGCGCTTCAGTTTCAATGGGTGGAACAGTCCGATAAGCCAGGGATTGCAGGATCGATTCCGGGCTTCTCCAGACTTTTGGATGAATCCATGGTGGATGAATGTCATTTGACGTGTCACCAGTAACAATTCTGATGGTCCCATCTCCGTTAGTCCGTATGACCTTAAGTCTTAGCTGTTGATGGGATGTAAAACTGAAAGGGTGGAAGGGCTTCAGATTTCATGTCAATGTTGGGTTAAAATCCTCTGAAATTGGAAGCAACATCTCCGAAATAATCTAAATAGTGTTGACGAGAAACGTTAAACCTCAATTCAAACAAATTACACAAACATCATACCAGATCAACCCTACTTTCAGTTTCACTTCACTCAGAATCACTAATGAAGCTATTATCAAAAATACAATCTATATTTCAAAATTAAACATCAACTTCGATTCAGTTAATTTTCTAATACAAATATGATTATCAGCAAGTGATGTCATAACCATGACTTAAAAAAAAAAAAAAAAATTGCTGACAGGTAAACTCTTGCAAAATAAACAAATAAATTGACCGATTTGTCATATTCTTTTAAGTTCGGGGCAAAACCTGCTTCAATATGTCAAAAGAAAAATATTATTCATTACACTGTGTAATCGAATAAGTAAATTTATGCGTAGTTACCTTGTACGAATCAGAAACTAACAGAATATTATCGGTGCCTGCTGCCTCGTACGCCATTTTGTACGCTATTGAAATGTACGAATGACGTCATAGCAACGCATCATCGACCAGATGGCCAACCGAACCGAATATTATTAGATGCTCTCTCAGCTACTTTCAGTCAAGGTTGGTCGGTAAATACCAGTGGCGGGAATTCCCACTGGTATTTATCGGTAATAACCGTCCTTGGAAATACTCCAAACTTCAAGAAAAATGGGAAATAGTGTGAGATAAGATTTTTTTTATTTCACTGAAAAGCAGTATTATTATCTGTTTTGCTTGTTTGTTTGATTTGAGGTTTAACGTCCCCGTCAACACTGTAAAGGTAATTTTGGAGACGTTGGTTCATATTTTGCGGGCCTTTTACCCGACACTGAGATGAAATGACATCTCAAGCCCTGCTGCCCAATGAAACTAATAAGGTTTTTTTGGACGGTCCGACTCACGCCGCATTGCATGGGCAGGCTTATGTCCCCTAAGCGGTTTACCAGTACTCGTGTATGGGTCGGTTTCAGCTTTGCATGGAAGCATCATGCAGGCCATCTATTTCTTCAAGCACCGATGGGCGGGGCTGTATTAATATTTGTAAAATTCAATTGAAATAGTGAACAATTGGCTATTTTGCAACAAAACTCTCCTCCTTAGGAGGGTTTGCCACTGGAACTATGAGTTTTGCATGCTTTAGTGCAATGGTCAAATATTTGGAGAATTACAAAAACATTTTTGGATGTCTGAATTTTTAGGATGTTTGTATACATACACTTGTCCTTTTTTCAATGGAAGATTTGTTTGGAAGTTTGTGGATAGTACTCCTACTGTAAAAAGGTGTGAAAATTTAAATGTTTGTTTACGTTTTTCTTTGAATTGAGATTAAATGTCCCCGTCAACACAATTTAGGTCATTTTGGAGACGTTGCTTCCAATTTTGTGGGACTTTTACCCGTCATCTCAAGCTCTGCTGCCCAATGAAACCAAAAAGCCTTAATGCATTGGACGGTCTAACTCACACCACTTTGCCTGGGCAGGCTTAGTCCTAAGCGATTCACCAGTGCTCATGTGTGGTCAGTTTCAGCTCTGCATGGAAGCATCATGCAACCTAATCTACTTCTCTTTGCCCCGATGGGTGGGGGCCATGTTTGTTTAAGACAGATGTTAAAAGAACACAAGGAAGCCTAGAGGTTTTCTAAATAATGTACAGGTACTCTCCAAAGTATTTTTTTTTATTTTCAAGTCAAGTAAAATAGCTGAAAGTTAAAAACTACTATTTCAGAATCACTGTTTTGAAAAGGAACTATATACATACTATATGAAGGTAACAGACTACAGATCTAATTGAATTGAAATAGCTAGGTAGGTGGGGTATATTAAGCAGTCTAAATTGGAACCCTCTGTGTCAATGTTTAGTTACCAGTATTTCCAGGAATGCCCTGTATTTCCCGGGAATTCCCTGTATTTCTCGCCGTCCTGGGTAATATGAGTATTTCCCGCTTTATTGCCAACCCAGACTGCAGTCGATGAAATTACTGAATCTGGCAAATCTCTTATGGTCTGAGGAAAGACGGATCCCGTGTAGATATTAGTTCTTGCAGTGGGGATCTGAAATGCCAAATAGTGATCTGAATCTGACAACAGTTCAGGGTCATCATTATGGACTTCACCAAGGCCTTTCACAAGGTACGTACCTCACAGAAGGCTATTGTATAAAATATACTACTATTGGATAAGCGGATCCACACATATGTGGATTAGCTCATGGCTCTCTGGGCGCTCACAACAAGTTTTACTTGATGGCCATGCGTCTGATCCAGTCCCTTTTTTATCTGGAGTCCCCCAAGGTTCGGTTCTTGGGCCGGTCCTCTTCTTGGTATTCATCAATGACCTCCCTGATAATATCAGATCATCGATCCGTTTATTTGCTAATGATTGTGTCCTGTATAAGAACATATATTCTCCTTCTGGCTGTCTTATTTTACAAGATGACCTGGATCAACTAGCGCAGTTGGAGGCCGATTGGCAGATGAAGTTCAATGTGGCCAAATGTCATTCAATGAAGGTGTCACGACACCCTCCGGACAAGAAAATTAAGTTTGACTACACACATCACCAGCAAATATCTTGGTATCACCATCACTGATTATCTTGATTGGGGCCAACATTTCTCAGAGATAACATCTAAAGCAACTAGGGCATTAGGATTCCTTAGACATATTTTGGCCTTTGTACCTAGGCAGACAAAAGATGTCGCATTAAAACATTGGTTCGCCCTCAACTTGAATATGCATCACCCATTTGGCATCTCTATGTTAAAACTTAGATTCAGCAGGCGGAGAAGGTGCAGAGGACAGCTGCTCGATGGATCTGCCGGCGATGGCGAAATAGAAGTAGCCTCGGTGACATGATTAATGAGCTAGAATGGCCGTCCCGAGTGGCCCGTCGTGATCAGTCCTCTTTAACCTTCTTCTATAAGATATACAGTGTCTATTAATAAGGTAGGCACTTGACCCCTGCAACAACGTCAACCCAAACAAGGCAGCAAATGTAAACAATTCACAATAACATACGTACCAGTCCTACAGCGATGCCCTGAAAATCTCTTCATTTCCTAGAACTATTCCTCAACTAATCCTCTCCGATTTTCGTTCTTATGTCCCCCTGCGGAGGGGAGGGGAACATATTGTTTTTGGTGCCGATCCCGTCTGCGTTGGCGTCAGCGTCGGCGTACCCTGTTTGAAGCACAATATCTCCTGAACCTAAGGATGGATTTTGACCAACTTGCATAGTTACATCACTAGGATGGGGGAAAACATTCATTAGGTTATGGTGACCTTCAGCTCATTTTCAAGGTCACACCCCAACAGTGATTTTTGGGCCAAAAATGGTTTGTCTGCCCTCTATCTCATTAACGAATTGATTAATTTTAGTCAAACTTGAGACAATATATCATTACAACAAACCGCAAGTTTGATTAGATTTTGGTGACCTTGACCCTTTTTCAAGGACACAGCCGCCCCCCCCCCCCCCCCCCGCAAACTGTCAATTTTGGGCGAAAAATGGCTTGTCTGTACTTTATCTCATTAACGAATTGATTAATTTTAGTCAAACTTGGTACAATATATCAATACAAAATACCGCAGATTTGATTAGATTTTGGTGACGACCTTGACCTTTTTTTCAAAGTCACAGGCCTCCAAAAACAGTCAATTTTTGGGCCAAAAATGGATTGTCTGCACTCTATCTCATTAACGAATTGATCAATTTTAGTCAAACTTGGTACAATATATCATAGTAACATACCAAAGATTTGGTTACATTTTGGTGACCTCGACCATTTTTCAATGTCACAACACCCCCCCCCCCTCCAAGCAACCTTCCCAAACCAGACAATTATGGGACAAAAATGGCTTGTTTGCACTATTTCTCATTAACTAATTGATTAATTTTAGTCAAACTTGGCACAGTATATCATTACAAAATACCGCAGATTTAATTAGATTTTGATGACCTTGAACTTTTCTTCAAGTTCGCAGGCCCCCAAAACAGTCAATTTTGGGCCAAAATGGCTTGTCTGCACTGTATCTTATTATAGAACTGATTAATTTTAATCAAACTTGGTACAATATATCATTGAAACATACCGCTGATTTTGGTTAGATTTTGGTGGCCTTGACCTTTTTTCAAGGTCACAGCGCCCACAAAACACTCAATTTTGGGCCAAATATGGATTGTCTGCACTGTATCTCATTAACGAATAGATTAATTTTAGTCAAACTTGGTACAATATATCATTACAACATACTGCAGATGTTATAAGATTTTGATGACCTTGACCCTTTTCAAGGTCACATGCCCCACAAACAGTCAATTTTGGACCAAAACATTGCTTGTTTGCACTCTATCTCATTAACGAATTGATTAATTTTAGTCAAACTTGGTACACTATATCATTACATTGTGACGCAGATTTGGTTAGATTTGGGTGACCTTGACCTTTTTTCACGGTCACAGGCCCCCCAAAACAGATAATTTTTGGACAAAAATGGCTTGTCTGCACTCTATCTCATTAACGAATTGATTAATTTTAGTCAAACTCAGTACAATATATCAATACAACATACCGCAGATTTGATCAGATTTTGATGACCTTGACCTTTTATCAAGGTCACAGCCCCCCCCCCAACAGTCAATTTTTGGGCCAAAAATGGCTGTCTGCACTCTAAGGTCAAGGGCTCCCGAAACCTGTTCTTTTGGGGCCAAAATGGCTTATCTGTACCCTATATCATTTAAGAATTGACGAATGTTGGTCAAAATAGGTACAATATTTAATTACAGTCTACCAAAATTGTCTGGTGATCTGAGGTATTCAATGACTTTTTATTAGGTCAAAGGCTCCTGAAAACTGTCAGTTTTTGGTCAAAAATGGCTTGTTTGCAGCTTACATTTTGGTGACCTTAACCTAGTTAGTAAAGTCAATTGGGTGTTTAAGATATATTTATGGTGGAGGGACATTTATTTCCTCTGAAAACATATCTAGTTTTATGTGTTCTGTGTTTTAAAAGGCACCGGTTCAGCTGAGCTTTTTATTTTACCTCACTGTAGCTGGTGTTAAGTGCTGTGTGGCGGCCGTAAAAAGTCTCACCGTGCTTCATCATAATGCAGATTATATTTTTTCTCCTTTGGGATCATTGAGCCCATTCTGGTTACTTTGAAAATCGAATATCGCTTAAGCCGGTGCTAAGATGCGTAAGTAGCCTTGAAAACTATAATGTTGTGTATGAAGAGACTCAATAAAACCGATTCTACGATTTTCGTTCTTTTATGTATTCTTTGTTTCTAAAGGCAATATTTTAGCTCTTTTTCCTCACTGCAGCTGGTGTTAAGTGTCGTGTGGCGGCCGTAAAACGTCTCCCAGTGCTTCATCATAGTGCTGATTATAGTTTATTTTCCTTTGAGATCATAAGAAGCCTCCGTGGTGTAGTGGTTATGCTACTCGCCTTGTAAACCAGGGATCGCAGGATAGATCCCGGGCTTCTTCAGTCTTTCGGATGAGTCTTTAAACCGAGGTCCCGTCTCCGTATGACCTTAGCTGTTGGTGGGGCGTAAAACTCAAACACTCACTCACTCCTTTGGGATCATTGAGCCCATTCTAGTCACTTTGAAAATCGAATATCGCTTAAGTCGGTGCTAGGAGGCATATGCAGCCTTGCAAACTATATTGCTGTGTATGAAAAGACTCAGTAAAGCCAAGTCTCCGATATATGTGTTCTTTGTTTCCAAAGGCAACCTTTTAGCTTCATATTTTCCCTCTTCTGTGGTGAATGCCAAGGCCGCAGAGGAGTTCAAAGCCCTTACAGTGTAAGATTGAGACTCAGGTATTTGCGTTTTAGGATACCTCTGTTATTCAGATTTTAAATAGTTTTAAGGACTCATCCAGTGACTTTTGTTTAGCTAAATTCTAAATTTAGCCACCCATTTAACTGAGGTAATGGCCAAATGTGACCGACTCAGTATAGATAGATAGATAGATAGATAGATAGATAGATAGATAGATAGATAGATAGATAGATAGATAGATAGATAGATAGATAGATAGATAGATAGATAAATAGATAGATAGGCCCATAACAAAATCGGCCCATGTCAAAATCAGCCCATGGCAAAATCGGTCCATAGCAATTTCAGCACATAAATGAATTTAAGGCAATTATATGGGCCAAATATCAGCCAAAATATGTGAATAAAATAATATTAAGCACATGTCGGTATGCCAAACGATTAATAATCACATTATGTTGTTACATTAATCGACACGTGCCGTAATGCAACAAACAACGATAATGATAATACTCGAATTTCAGTCCTTATTGGGGCATGTGCCAATCATCCATAAGTTTTTGTCCTTTAAGTATATGTTTTATTCTTTGTTTCTTGCTTACGGTTTCGTTTTCTAAATATTATTGAGCAAAAGCACGTCAACAGCTATAGGTGGGCTCAGTCCGATCTGGTATTCGCTGCGCACTGTAACTATGAATCGTGAAGTAACCAAATAAAAATCAAAAATGAGTTCCTTTAAGAGCAGTGAAAACATTCATAAGAAAGAAGATGGGTCATACTACGTAGTTTCGGCTAATAAAGCCCCATCAGTGACCCTGTAATGATCCGGCAAAGAAAGATAGAAGAAACATATTGCAATTTTGCGAATTTCGAATAGGCAGTCGATTCAAAGACTGATATAAATCAAAATTTGGTCCAAATAATTATAAACCTGTCTAGAATACGAGTCTAAACCAATAATTCATTTCTGATTTCTCAGATTATTCACGCTGATCTCAATGGACCAAAAGTAAAATATAAACTGCACTATGGTTGATGTACGGGGAGACGTTTTACGGCCGCCACACGGCACAACACCAGCTGCAGTGAAGGCAAATAAAAATCAAAAATGAGTTCCTTTAAGAGCAGTGAAAACATTCATAAGAAAGAAGATGGGTCATACTACGTAGTTTCGGCTAATAAAGCCTCATCAGTGACCCTGTAATGATCCGGCAAAGAAAGCTAGAAGAAACATATTGCAATTTTGCGAATTTCGAATAGGCAGTCGATTCAAAGACTGATATAAATCAAAATTTGGTCAAATAATTAAAAACCTGTCTAGAATACGAGTCTAAAGCTTCCTCATGCCTCCAGCGATCATGACCATAATATGCGGATGAACAAGCTGGTCTGTGTATGCTGGGCGAATTGTAGAAATTGCTTGGCCCTTGCTTACTTATTTACTTCGTGTTAGCTTCCAGATATAGACTCTATATGTAACCTGGACATCTCTAAAGATAAGTGGGAAATTAAAACCAAATTTACAGTCAGGAAATACTGGACTGAAAAGCTGCGCGTAGAGGCATATGAAAAATCAACACTCAAATATTGTAATTTATCATATGACGTCGCGTCTGAGAGTGTAATAACGCCATGTAATATTTTCGATAATCCACTAGTGGATTAAATGCGCAAATTAGTTTGATACGTCCTATAACGTTACATGTACGACGTCCTTAACGACCTAGCGTTTACTAATGGCGAAAAATTGATATTTTTTGTAAACAATCTTGAATAAAATGCGTTTTAAATGTCATATGATAAATAGAATCTTGCATTCGTGCTCATGTATTATTGAATTTATTAAACTCGTTGAGGAAAAGGGATAAAATACTCGGCAAAGCCTCGCATTTTATCCATTTTCCTCAACTCGTTTAATAAATTCAATAATACATGAGCACTCATGTAAGATTCTCTATATCCAATATCTCCAGATTGGTCTCATCACGTCTGAGACTCAATTGAATCTACGAAATAGAAGTGAAAGAAATGATCCGGTATCGATACAATTAACCCACAGCTCCCGTCAGATACACCAAAGGGGACCTTGGAACGGTCAGTGAAACGAATTCCACTATTTTACGTTGCCACTATCCTCGCCCTTACTTCTGCCGCGATTTAGACGTACAAGGCTGGAAGTACGGTTTGGAGTTATAAAATGTTGTATTGCAACAGGGACTTATATAGTACAAACACTACGCTCAAAATTTAACCAGTAACAGATTGATTCTACTTGTCATTTGTGTGACGTTGAAGATGAGGATACCAAGCATATGCTTCTGCGGTGTTCAGCTTTACACTCTGTCAGAAAAGAACCTTTTTTAAGAAATTAAAATAGAAGTAGATGCAATGATCAGGAATCGATACAATTAACCCACAGCTCCCACCAGAGACACCAAAGGGAAAGAAACACAAACATGAAGCAACAGACCCCAACGGAAACACCAACACCAATTATATTATTAAATCATGGACGCCACTCTATGCTTTCATTTTTAAGTTCATTACCCGTTTCTGTTTTACGTCTTCTGGACACCGAGGCGAATAAATTCTACGATAGTTCTCATCAGTTATATGATGCGGCTCTCTTAACTAGAGGCTATACTCAGCATACTCTCCGTCCTTACATTGATTCTGAAATTAATCATAAACGCCATTTCTTCAAAATATCCTTCATTAATAAGGGTATGGATTTTATAGATTTGCCCAGTATCTTCCGTGAAAAATCGGTGCTTTCTTCCATTCCTGCTTATTTTCAAAATACTGAAACACCTATAATTTGCTATAAATATAACAAACCTGTTAGATCTATCATTTTTAATTTCAATCAACTTGTTTCAGATCTTGATATTGATACTAATACTCCTGATTCATGTGATTGTAAAAACTCAAAGTATTGCTATCCTGCTGCTGGTCATGTAATTACTGACAATTTGAAAATTATTCCTGATTCTAGGATAAGGAATATAATTTCTAAAGGACCGAAATATCGGTTTCCTTCTAAAATTGATTTCAGTAAATGTAGAGATGAAATCGCTGCTTCCTTGAATGAATTCGGTAATCGATGGTGTAAGCGAGAGTATGTTGAGCATAAAGCCCTTAAGGACTGGAAACTTAGCATTTTAAAACTACTAAGTTATTTAGACAAATTGTGGGTATTCCGATGGGTACTAATTGCGCACCGCTTGTGGCTGATCTGTTCTTGTATTGTTATGAAAGAGACTTCATTTTGTCGCTTTCCATTGATAACCAATCTGAAATTATTGAAGCTTTTGGCTCTACTTCTAGATATTTAGATGATTTATTAAATATTGATAATAACTATTTTGATGGTTTGATCAGTCAGACATACCGGACTTATACGGACATCACCTTTCTCAGCTGTGCTGAAAATCAAGGGAATTAACGCGAACAAGACAGAAAATAAATGGTTATCTCCCCAAGGACTCGACTACCTCCTGTGCAAATTGCCTCAGGCAAATTGTAAATCGCACATTTTTAGGACCGCTTTTTATATACTATATAGGTGACTGTTTTAATTTAAGAAAGTGGAGGTTGTGTTATGGTGTATCTTGAACAAAAAAATGAATGAAAAAGAATAAACATAGATGATGTATTATATATGATTACGAATAGTATCTTCCAGTGTCAAATATATCAATTGTATTTAGCGACATAAATCAGTCTGAAATACATAAATGTACAAGCCAACAGTGTAAAATACAACAAGGTTTTGAACATTTTATAATGTGCAACATAAAGTTTCAAGAATTGCTGAAATGAAATATTATACAAAATAAGATAAAATAAAATAAAATAAAAAATAAAACGATCAGTAGCGTATGCTCAAGAAACGCAAAGTTGTTAAACACAACATGACTAGTCCGACGAAAATGATCTAATTATCAAGTTTTTTTTTTTTTTTTTTTTTTTAAATATTTTTGTTGTTAATTCTAAGCCCAAATGATGTTTCATATCACTTGTGAATCGTCTGCAACAAACGATTCACGTGAAATATCAAGCCTTATTCGCGTTGGAAAAAAATATTTGAAAGGGTCTTCTGCTACTGATTCCCAGAGCTTGGAAGATAGTATTGTTCGGTAGCCGGACAAAATCCCCCCGGACATAACCTCCCCCGGACAAAATCCCCCCTTTTTGTAAAGGCGGACAAAATCCCCCTCGGACAAAATCCCCCTCGCTGTATGTCAGGTTGGACAAAATCCCACCCCCCCCCCCCCCCCTGGAAAAAATCGCCCTTGCTCTAAATTGCTCTAGTTAATTATCCTACCACTACCCACAATCTATGTTTTTGAGCAGAAACATGAAAAACATTGGAATCTGTTATTGGAATATGTCAATTTAACTGATCATGCCAGACATAAACGTAATGGGTTGAGAGGTCCATACAACCCAAAAGCACACATGTACAATAACAAAAAGTTAATACAAGTATGTCCTTTTTACTTTGATCTTACAAGCAACGTCTCCAAAATGACCCATACAGTGTTGACGGGCAATAATTTCTCAATGAGCACCAATATAGCTTTGATAGTACTGCACCAAATCGGATATGGAATCTGCAGTTTTCAAAACGATAGACTGATTTTCAAAAACCAGTAATTGTGCATGTGAAGGTGTGCGGGATACTGTCCACCTTTATAAACAGCAGGGGGGGGACTATGTCCGGGGGTGGGGGGGATTTTGTCCAGGGGGATTTTGTCCACCTGAACAAATGTTGGGGGGGGGGGATTTTGTCCGCCTTTACAAAAAGGGGGATTTTGTCCGGGGGGGGGGATTATATCCGGGGGGAATTATGTCCGCGGGGATTTTGTCCTGGAATCTATTGTTCATGTTGCTATTACATTAAATCATATTTAGTCGATCAATCGAAGACGCAATCTGTGTGAAATTATTCATCGGGTCTCTGTATGTAGCAGAATCTCATCTCCCCTCAGGCGAATTAAACAGACTCTGACCAGACTGCGTGTATTCGCAAACTGATCCCAGTCTTTGTTTATTGCACCCAATAAGGCCATAATATTGAGCCGGAACCCATGATTTAGTTTTTGCTTGCTTTGACATTCCAATAACTCAGATCAGACTGCACCCGTTCGTATTCCTCTATCCGATTCGCGTTTGGCAAGAGCACCAGGATAATATAAATGAATGCTAGAAAAACAACCTAGTTGATTGCTGTCTATTCATTTATTAGGTGATATTCTTACATACTTAATGCCTCGGGCGGTCCTCAGTCTACCTTTCCAATGATGTTCACCCGTGACTTCGCGATGTTACGCGGTGTTTAACCCATTTAGTAACGGAACCCCCCAAAACAGGTATCCTGGCAAACAGTGCAGGCCCAGATCAGACGCCGCAGAACGCGGTGCCTGATCAGGGCCTACACTGTTTGCTAAAAGTTCAGCTATTTTCCAAATGAATCTTGAAGAAAACACAATCTGACACCCCAAAATCATGAAATGGACTTGTACTATATTCAATGTATAAGGAGGAACATTCTATTTGGTACAAAAAGGGTTAACAGGGACAGGGATTAATATAATTATTGGTTTGTTACGCCAAGGTCATTTTCTCGAAAAACACTATTGATTTTGCCTTTATCTCTTTATAAAAATCAAAGTCTTAAGTAAATCTGATGGGTCCGAGCTTAAAGTGAGACAGAGAGGGAGGCGATTACAAAAAAAAAAAAAAAAAAAAAACAGACTGAATTATTATTCTTGCTATTATTATTTTTATTATTATTATTATCATTATCATAACCGTCATTTTTTTACTTTGATTAGTATATTATTATCACAAATACCCACAATCTATATTTTAGAAATAATATTAGAAAATTTTCGAAAACACGCCTATTCAAAAATATTGAAAAAAAAAATCCACTAAAATTTTCCACAGAAAAAAATGGTATTCTTCATATTTCGGCGGTTTTAACGAGTACCCACAATCTATGTTTTTGAGCAGAAAAAAATAATGTTTACCCCTGTAAAACCCAGTTTTACTTAATAAAAGGGGGGTTTAATAAGGTAAAAATTATATAGGCGTGTTTTCATGATGATTCATCCAATACGTTTGCATAGTCGTGAACAAAAACTGTTAACAGGCGCCCGCTTGACACGCGCCAATCTGCGCGTCGATGTATAAGAAAATGATCAATTATCAGCTCTACTCAGCAGGGCAATAAATGGACAATAAACGATTGCAGGGAATAATCCTGGACTCAAACGTTTTTTGTAACACGAGCAAAAATACGATAAACATTTTACCACCAAATCATGAAAATTTGCGGATAAAATCTGATATTTTTTTTATATATTTCTGCTCAAACATAGATTTGGGCTACATGGTAGAACCACCTCGGAGAGATGGTTCTAGCGAGTAATCACAATCAAGGTTTTTGAGCAGAAATAAGAAAATGTATATCCCAGTTTTACTATATAAAATAGGGTTTAAGGGGGTCAAAATAAATCCAGAAAAAAAAAAAAACTGTTTGTCTGACAATTACGTGCATGAGAGAGATCTTTGTCCTTTCTTAATAAATATTTATCCACTCCAGGACAGGTTTTTAAGGTCCATTTCTCCAAATGTAAAGTCCTGCCAGAATCTAGCCTTTAGTAGTCTTTAGGTTGGCGCGGTTTTAATGTTAATATCATAATCTGTAAAGCATTCTGACTAGATTTCAGTTTGTCGAGGTGTAAACGAGTTAATGTTTTGAGCAGTTAGTGACAGGTCTGTAAAACATTGCATAATCTTCACAGTTTTCAGAATAATAAAATTATCTGTCTTTTCTGGCCCCTGTCGGCAAATCTACTTCAATATAATTTAATACAATTTGGAGCCACATTTAGAACAGAACGTCACTTAATGAAACTAAACAATTTCAAAACCAGGCCTATTCAAATACACATGTACATTGAAAATTTTATCACTAAAATGATTCAAGAAAGGCAGTTGACAGTTTCTGGAGGAAGAATGTTCACTCTACTGGTTAACCGCCTACGTTAAAGCATGCCCAGGATTAGTGTAGATAGGTTAACTAAAAATGATCTAAATAGTGTTGACTGGGCCGTGAAATCCATCACAAACAAAGAGTCAAACAAACAAACAAAATCATTATAAATGAAAATCATCAGTTAAAAAATACGTTATTTTCTAATTTCTGCTCAAAACAAAGTTTGTGTATACTCACCAGAACCGCCTCGACGAGGCGGTCAAACGGGCACAAAACATAGTTTGTGGGTACTCGTTAGAACCCTCTCGGCGTTGCAAACGGGTCCCACAATCTATGTTTTTAAGCAGAAAAAAATGTGTACAACTGTAAACCATGTTTTACTACATAAAAGTGGGGTTTAAGGGACTCAAAATTATGCAGCGTGTTTTATGATGGTCAAACCAAAGTAAACAAACACATTATTCCATTTCAAACTGATAATTAAGCATATCGTAGGCGTAATAAAGTCTTTGTTTTCGAAAACATTTACATTTGAGAATACATCTAAATAAATAAATAAATAAATAAATAAATAAATAAATAAATAAATAAATAAATAAATAAATAAATAAATAAATAAATAAATGAATAAAAATCCCGAACCATACATTTCAAGAAGCACGTCGTAGGCGTAATATATTCTTTGTTATTGTTTACCTTAGTAACAACCGCTGACTGCTGGTTACCAAGGTAAACTGGAAATAGAAAAGGAGGGTAGTGTATTTCATTTTCAAAAAGGACCAAATTATCCTCATTTCTTTTTTACAAAATTTATATGGACGTGTTCGCAATACATTTGCCAACATACTCCCGCTTGCACAGAATAAAAATAACAACTTACAAAAAAGTTATGACAATATATTCATCAGTTTTTGTCGCTTCATTCAGTAGTTTTACTATATATTCTATACATTTAGAGGGTGCCTCCAATTATATGTAAAAAGGACCAAAAAGTTGTTGATAAAACTTCATGAAAAATACATGTGTGCATTCGTAAAAGAATGCAGAATCATGAACCGCTGGCACAGAAAAGATATTGCTATTACTATTTATTTTATAGGGAAATAATTATCAATTTCCTATATAAATCTATGTATTTACTTTTACCGACTGCAGTTACCCGGATGTCCGTTTAAGTTCGACATGTTTATCCCCTAGAACTTCAGTTAAATAAAGCAAATTCTTCTGATACCGAGGCCCCGTTTTTGGATTTACATCTATCTATTGTAGATGGATTTGTTTCGTGCAAAATTTATGATAAACGCGATGACTTTGATTTCGAGATTGTAAATTTTCCTTTTTTGGATGGTGATGTTCCTCGTGCGCCATCCTATGGCGTTTATATTTCGCAATTAATTCGATTTGCTAGAGTGTGTAGTCATGTAACTGACTTCAACACTCGTAATAAATTATTAACGGCTAAACTCCTTGATCAGGGTTATCGGTACCATAAACTACGCAAAAACTTTTCAAAATTTTATAGACGCCATTCTGATTTAATTTCAAAATTCAATATTGGACTTAAATCTCTTCTGCAACAAGGTCTATCGGAACCCGAATTTTATGGTGACTTAGTATGTAAATTCAGAAAAATATATAACCGCAATGACTTCAGCACCAAATTTCGTAAAATCATTCTTCGATATAAAACGACTGGGTACAACATGGATATTATACGACAGACTGCATGCATGGTAGTTAACCCAATCACGGTTGGCAACTTTGCTTCCCTCTTTAATTGCACGCCGGTGGGTCAGGCCTCAGATTCTATGACGGCTCCAACGTAAAGGCTTATTGAGAATTAGAGAGATAATGTTGGTTGGTGTCTGATGCTCTGTCTCTGGTCGGGCTCATCGGAGTCTAACTGTTGGTTTTCTTTTGCTCCAGCATTTCAGTGGTTTCTTGCTGTCGAGTCCTCACCGTTGTCTTCTTTGATTTTTGTGTTCACGGAGATGTTGCACTGATGAGTTAGGAGGCCTTCATGCGGACTGAACAAATTATTTGTCTAAATCGCGACGGAAGTAAGGGCGAGGATTGTGGCCACGTAAAATCGATTTAAGTCCCCCAGTAGAAATCTTCCACTGACCGTTCCAAGGCGGCTCTTCTGTGGCGATTTATTTATGTTGTTGTTTGTTACTTACTGTGTGTATCACTTGTGTCTTTTAATTTTGGATGGCCATATGGCCATTTTGTGGGAAAGTAACTGTCCTTATGGCCTTCCTTTGTTTAGGTTTCCATTATGGTCTGGTCGCTTAATGTTTGTATTTCTTTCCCTTTGGTGTCTTTTATGGGTGGAGTAAGTTAATTGTATCAATTCCTGATCTTTGTTTTATTTCTACTTTGACTCTATTTTCGGCATAACAGACAAATATTTCTGGAGATCTGTATTTACCGACAAAGAGAACCTTGTTAAACTGATAATCGACTGTAGTCAACTGACGGAATTACAGACAGTAAACGGCATGGATATCTTAAATGTTGAAAAATAGAAGTGAGGGCTGACTAGAAACTTGTATTTCGCGTTACACACAAAGAGGCTAAATAAGTTAGATGAGGGGCGAAGACAAGTGTTTATTGTAGTATCTAGTTGCTGCCAAATGTATATACGTCAGTGTTGCATGCTGTATATATAGTAAATACTTGGTGTCTTTAGTAATAAAATATATTCGGTGAGCCTTAGACAATTTTATAGGGAACTACATCCAGTGCCATGGTGCGCACACGTAGTATAACGTGACGTCAAGGAGTGCAAAGTCTTTGGCGCCACCGCGCCACAGAGACGTTGGAAACAACATGGACGCTCGAATAAAAGTTTCTCAGCGCTTTCAATTCTGTACGAAAATCTGCAAATAAATAGTTTATTTTAGCTACAGAATTTATCTTTTAGGTTGAGACGCAACCGCAGTAGTAGTGCGCAATTATTCCAATCGACCATTTAAACCAGGAAAGCCCGAAAGGTAAGAATTTAGCTGAAATTTCTAAAATTCTGTTTAAATAAATATTGCAAAGATTATAACTTGCAGTTTCGTTGTTTTCCCGTGTGTAAAAGGTTGCATGTTGTTGATTAGACTTGCAAATTAGGGAGTTGAAAAGTAGGTCCTGTCTATTAACGGTAACTAGACATATTTTGTTTGTTTGATTTGAGGTTTAACGTCCCCGTAAACACTTTATAGGTCATTTTGGAGACGTGGCTTCCAATTTTGTGGGACTTTTACCAAACATTGAGATAAAATGACATCTCAAACCCTGTCGCCCAATGAAACCAATAGGGTTTATAAGCATGTATTATAGGTCAGTAGACGGTATTATAGGTCACCACCAATAATCGCGTGCAGTTATTCGACCCCCTTTATTAGGTTACTAGAATGCCTGATTGCGGTATAAAAATATAAGTGGAGGCAATGATCAGGAATCGATACAATCAACACACAGCTCCCATCAGAGACTGCAAAGGGAAAGAAACATAAACATAAAACAACATACTCTAATGGAAACATCAAAAGGACAGTTACTTTCCCACAAAATGGCCAATAGGCTATCCAAAATAAAATAATATAAGCGACACAAGCACACAAAGACAAACCATAACAAAAATAAACCGCGACAGAAGAACCGACTTGGCCCAGAAAACATGTACACTCCATATTTTTCACTTCTGTGGTGTATTCCTTGCTTCCAAAGGATAACTCTTTTATAGAACATATTGGAACGGTCAGCGGAAATGAATTCCACTGGGGGCTTAAGTCGATTTTACGTGGCCACAATCCTCACCCTTACTTCCGTAAAACTTTTATTCAACATCCTTAACGAAAACCAGACAATACGTACCATTCTATGGGTGCTCCCAGCGGTTGGAGGAAAATATGTTAAAAGAAAGTCTGTTGATCTGAACATTGCTATTTGCCATTGGTCTATGGAGGAATGATTTTGGATTAACGCTTTGCAATTGGTACTACGACCTAAACTACTTAAAAGAATGAAAGCGAAGTAATGTTCAAGCAGATTCACAAGTTGAAAATGGAAATGGAAGTTGAAAATCAAAAATAAGAAAAACGATGAACATCTCTAAACCCTCGCACTTTCAAAAACCTAATGTGGCTGTGAGCAGTGTTTGGTGTCATTTTTCTAACGATTACATGCAGTGAAAACAATCAAAGAACATAAGCCGATGAGCATTTTCAAAATACTTAAACGTGCATTTTCTTCCACGTATGATTTTTTTTTGTCATTTGAGTAAATAGTATTTATTTCTCAAACAAAACAGTTTTCACGTCAACATCCCCTTTTTCGACTTACATGCTACTAATCTGGCCTTGAAAGCAAACCAATTATATGCCAACATAGTAATTATATCATCATTAAAATTGTGAACCGAGTTTGTTAGGGGTTGATTTTGTCATAGGCCGAATTTGTTATGGGCCGAATTGTCCAGGGACCGTGACAACGTCAAATGACATTCATTCACCAGGACCTGTGAAAAGAGAAGTTAGTCCATAGCCCTCGTCAAAGAAATAAACTTAGCTACATTATCATTAGCACCTTCGCGGCTCAAATAACCGAAACTCGAAGGGCATTCAATTTCTAATTGTCTGAAAGAAGAAGGATCCCTTCTAGAAGTCAGTTCTCTGTTCTTTACCCAGTCAAAGTGGTGCGAGTCGCGGACCGTGCATGCATATATATCCTATTGGTTTCATTGGGTGGCAGGATTTGAGATGTCTATAGTCTTTCCTTGAGACGCACGTTTCTTTTTTTAAATAGAAGTGAAGGCAATCATCAGGAATCGATACTATTAACCAATAGTTCCCATCAGAGACACCAAAGGGGAAGAAACACAACCATGAAATAACTTGACCCTAATGGAAACATCAATAGCGAAAAGCCAAAAGGATAGTTACTTTCTGGCCAATTGGCAATCCAAAACATATGGTGACTTAGTATATAAATTCAGAAAAATATATATTTCACTTCTATTTTGCAATAACTTCAGCACCAAATTTCGTAAAATCATTCTACGATATAAAATGATTGGGTACAATAAAAATGTTATACGACAGACCACATGCATGGTAGTTAACCCATTCACCATTGACAACTTTGCTCCCCTCTTTAATTGCTAGCCTGTGGGCCAGGCCTCAGATTCTATGTTTTCGCGTTTTTTTTTTTTTTTTTTTTTTTTTGTTATGGTTTGTCTTTGAGTGTTTGTATCGCTTATAATATTTTGTTTTGAATATCCAGTTGGCCATTTTGTGGGAAAGTAACTGCCCTTTTGGCTTTCCGTTGTTGTTGTTTCCATTAGGATCTGTTGTTTCATCTTTGTGTTTCTTTCCCTTTGGTGTGTCTGATGGGAGCTGTGGGTTAATTGTATCGATTCCTGATCATTGCCTTTACTTCTATTTTAATTGAATGCATGTGTTCTATTTTGTGGGAAAGTAACTGTCCTTTTGGCTTTCCGCTATTGATATTTCCATTAAGATCTAGTTATTTCATGTCTGTGTTTCTTTCCGTTTGGTGTCGCTAATGGGAGCTGTGGGTTAATTGCATCGATTCGTGATCATTGCATTCCCTTCTATTTTAATTGTATGCCTATGTTCTATTGAAATAGACAACGGGTCAGCCACACTGTATGAGGGATCTCATTGCGAAAGCTATATAGAGCTAAAGGGTGAGAGAACGCTAGTCTAGGGAATAGTTTGAAGGTCCGAAGTTACCAGATGCTGTTGGAGAGGCAGTTCGATCATCAACCGTGGTTACCTACGTGGTAAACCGACTTTGCTTATTACTTCCTAAACCTAAGACGTCTTTACATCACCTTAAACTATGTATTCAAGAATTTCACAAGAAGTTTGTTTTGGCTCCAGCAGATAAGGCCGCTAACAATGTGGTCGTTGTATGACAGCTTTGGTTAACCAGCGGTTAACTACGGTTGATGATCGAACTACCTCTGAATGTTTTCTGAATGTTATTGGGCAAGGGCACATCAATAGCTATGTGTGGGTGCGTGAAGACCCACACCAGCCGCGCATCCGCACAGTTTGATCTGTTTCTTCGCTGTGCACTGAAACTATTATTCGTTAAGTAGCCAAAGCTTCCTCATGCCTCCAGTGATCATGTCCATACTGTGCGGATGAGCAAGCTGGTCTATGTAAGATGGAATTGTATAGAAATTGTTGGGCCCTCGATTACTTACTTTATTTAGCGGCCTCATGTTCAGACAGCTTCATCGGTCCTCGGGACCCGGCAAATGTTATCTAATGCATGAAAACCCATGGGTGATCCCTGTTATAAATTGTCGATTTTCTACTGAAAACTAATCAGCATTCTTATTCAAACGTATTCCATTACTTAAATGGGAGTTGAAAATGGAAAAGGAAGTTGAAAAAGCCATAATAAGAAAAGTAAAAGAACAACAACAACAAAAAAAAAAAAAAAAAAAAAGTTAATGCACATCTCTAAACTCTTCACAATTTCATAAGCCTAATGTGACTATGGGCAACGCTTGATATCGGTTTTCTAACATTGCCTGCAGTGAAAACAATCAAAGAACATAAACCAACAAGCATTTTCAAAATTTCAAAAGACTTAGCCCATAAAATGTCAATCATTACAATTTACATCTGCTTTGCCGTCTGCCTTAAAAGTACTTCTATTTTGCAAACTGTGGACCCCGATCAGACTGCTCCTGGAGGAGCAGTCTGATCTGGGCCCACACTTTTTGCATGCATGCAGAAATATTTTTTTTTTTAAAGTTTGCAAGAAGATTCAGCTGACGACATAAGCAGATGACATTTTCAGATGTTGTTTTCTTTGGCAGCTTAAGGGTTTTGTTTGTTTGTTTGATTTGAGGTTTAACGTCCCCGCCAACACTGTAAAGGTCATTTTGGAGACGTTGCTTCCAATTTTGTGGGACTTTTACCCGACATTGAGATGAAATGACATCTCAAGCCTTGCCGTCCAATGAAACCAATAGGGTTTATAAACATGGACGGGCCGACCCGCACCCCTTTGCCTGGGCAGGCTTAGATCCTCTAAGCGGTTTACCAGTACTCTTGTGCGGATCGGTCTCAGCTCTGCGTGGAAGCATCATGCAGCCCATCTAATTCTTCAAGCCCCGATGGGCGGGGGTGGAGCTTAAGGGTTAAGAGTGTATTTTCTTTCATATATGTTTTTTTAGACATTTGAGAAAATAAACTGAACATAATTTTCATTTCAATCTATCTATCTATCTATCTTCTGATACTGCGTCGGTCACATTTGACCATAACCGCAGGTGTATATTACATACACTCCAGGTTTTGCATGATGAAAGCCTACACAGTAATCATGTAATTACGGTAGGGATCTTTAACCTGCACAGGGGATGGTTCTCCCTGCACAGGGGGCCTCCAGTTAACGCCCCGACCCGAGGGACGATGCACTTTATGACATTCATCCCTGCAAATGATGCCAATGGAGCGCGTTCGGACACCGAAATTTTATGGCCGCTGCCGGGGATCGAACCCGGGACCGCTAGCATCAATCTCCCCTTGTCGACTTACAGACTACTAATTTGGACATGCAAGGAAACCTATTATATGCAAACATAGTATTTATGTTATCATTAAAATTGTGGGCCGATTTTGTTATGGGCCGATTTTGTCATGCCGATCTTGTTATTAATGGTGGAAACAAATTGCGTACATATGCTTCTTTTAAAAGCCAGTTTTCTTGTGAATCCTACATTGATGTTCTTAAATTTAGAGAAAGACAAGCATTGTCGAAGTTTCGAACCAGTGCTCATAAACTAGAAATTGAAAGAGGCCGGTATTCAGTTCCCAAAACCCCTGTGTGCGACCGCAAATGTAAGCAATGTTGTAAAGGGTTAGTTGAAGATGAACTGCATTTCTTGTTAGTATGCCCAAAGTACAGTTTAGAAAGAAACGCACTTTTTCACCAAATTCAAAATAAAAATTTTATGTTACTGTCCATGCATCAGAAATTTATTTGGCTTATGAGTAATGAGGACACTAGAATTTGTAAAGCTATTTCAAATTTTATTTTACAAAGTTTTGATAAGCGTGATAGTTAATGATCTTAGACTTATAACAGTCACCTTGGCGCAATGAGTCAACAACTCTTGTGAACTATAAATTGGAGTTGTTGGCTTTTTGCGCTGGGCGACGACTGTTACAGTGCCTTTAGTATATCACAATTATAACTATACAGCATTCTTATCTTTATATATGTTGGCTACTGGACCCAGGTGTGCAATATCTTTGCGTGAGCTTAATTACTATATCTTGCACTCTTATTACATTAACAAATGGTAGTGCTATTTTATAAAACTTAATGTTTAAGGCTCTTAATTAAAACATAGCTGTACTTTTGGATCCAGTTGACAACAAGCAAAGACCGATGTTCCTAAATATATGATATTTTAAGATGTCTCCCTCTGGTAGCTATAGTATAAGACATAAGACATAAGACATAAGAAACTTTATTTAACGTCGGTTTTCATACATGAAACAAAGCACAACATTAGCCATATTGGCTATTTTACCGACAGAACAAGAAGTAAGAAGCTGTACATGTATATGAACAACATATCACAATAATAGTATAGGTTTAGGCTAGAAGTTATATTTCATTACTTTTTTTTTCTCTTTGTTCTTTAATATTCTCTTTTCCTTTGTAGTTATATGTTTCATTTGTGAAACTTTCTGTTCTGATGAATAAACTAAACTGTTATAGGCCGATTTTGTTATGGGCCGAATTGTCCAGAGGGACCAGTCAATGATACGGTAACTCGTGGTACCGGAAATCGAACCTTCCTCTACTTTCGGTTTGAGTGAAAAAAAGTAATATTTACAGTTTTTATAGTCTTTTCGATTTTCACCACCATTGTGAGGTCTACGGACTAGTTCTGTCGGTCCAAGGTCCTGGTGAATGATTGTATAAGGACGTGTCACCAGTAAACGATTCGGCGCGTGATAGCTCAGTGGTTAGTGCACTTGCCTCTGATGCTAGAGGTCCCGGGTTCGATCCCCGGCAGCGGCGATAAAATTTCGGTGTCTGAACACGTTCCATTGGCATCATTTGCAGGGATGAATGTCATTAAGTACACCGTCCTTCTGATTGGGACATTAACTGGAGGCCCCCCCCCCCCCCCCCCCCCCCCCCCTGTGCAGGGAGAACCATCCCCTGTGCAGGTTAAAGAACCCTACCATAATTAAATGATTACTGTGTAGGCTTTCATCCTGCAAAACTGTTGTGTATGTAATATACACCTGCCTAGAATGTCCGCGAGGGTGTATGGCAGTATATATAGAAAGAAAGGCGCCAACAATTCTGATCCTGATTTTAGAAATTAAACCAGAAAACTTCAAGCTTTACTGGCGACGTGTCTAACAGTACGTCAGTAGCATTCACGAACCCAATGAGGTCTGAGTAATAGCCAAGTTACTCCCGTATTGAGAGTTCTATCTATCTATATATCCTGCAGCACCCTCTCGCGAGGATTATGTGCAGCTGCGCGCGTCAGAAAAAGAAAAGTGTGATAGAAGAAAAAGTATTAGATTTTAGCAGAATTGAAAGTAAAAACAGTGTTAGTAAAGTAGAGATTAAAAGCAGATAAAAAACAATGTTTGGGTAGTCTTTTAGCTCTTTCTACTGTCAGGTCTAAGAATTGTTTGATTTGGGATTTTACGTCCCCGTCAACACTGTATAGGTCATTTCGGAAACATTGCTTCCAATTCTTTCCAATAATGCTATCTATCTATCTTCTCATACTGAGTCGGTCATATTTGGCCATTTTCTCAGTTGGGAGAGTGGCTAAATTTAGAAAAAAAAATCATCACTGGATGAGCCCTTAAAACCATTTACAATCCGAACACAGAGGTATCCTATGCCCTGAGTCTCAGTCTTATACTGCGAGGGCTTTGACCTCTGCGGTCTTGGCATTCACCGCAGAAGATGGAAGACTATTCCACTGAGGAATAGTTCTAGGGAAGAAAGAGTTTTTCAGGGCATCACTATAGGACTGGTACCTACGATACTGTGAGTTATTTGCTCTTGATGCCCTTGTCCGGGTTGACACTGTTGCAGGGGTCAAGTACCTATCATTGTTAATTGATACTGTACCAGAATGTATCTTGCAGAAGAAGGATAAAGAGGACTGCCCATGACGGGCCTCCAGGGATGGCCACTCTAGCTCATCAAGCATGTCACCGACGCTACTTCTATTTCGCCATTGTCTGCAGGTCCATCGGGCAGCTGTCCTCTGCACCATCTCCACCTGCTGAATCTGAGTTTTAACATAGGCGTGCCAAATGGGTGATGCATGTTCAAGTTGAGGGAGAACCAATGTTTTATATGCAACATTCTTTGTCTGCCGAGGTGCAAAAGCCAAATTACGTCTAAGGAATCCTAAGGTCCTAGTTGCTTTAGATGTTATTTCCTGGATATGTTGAGCCTAATCGAGATCGTCAGTGATGGTGATACCAAGATATATGGCGGACTGAACCTGCTCCAAAGTTTGCTGGTGAAGTGTATAATCATATCTAATTTGCTTGTCCGGAAGGTCTCGTGACACCCTCATTGAATGGCATTTGGCTACATTGAACTTCATCTGCCAATCTGCTTCCCATTGTGCAAGTCGATCCAGGTCATCTTGTGAAATGCGACATTCAGAAGGAGAATATATGTCCCTATACAGGACACAATCACCAGCAAACAAACAGACAAATGGCCTGATATTAGCAGGGAGATCATTGATGAATACCAAAAAGAGGACCATGCTTAACCCATTTCTGGGACTTGTAGCATGTGAGTGCAAAGTCGGGCTAAGAAAAGACAAGTGGTGAAAATTAAAGGAAAGTTAAAAGCATGAGAGTTAAAAAGGTCTAGTTACAAGATTAAAAGCAAGACGGTGGTTGATCTAGCTGACTGCCCTGTTGAACTCATCAACGTTTGGCAGCAAGACTACTGCTGTAGGGAGGGAATTCCAGTGTACAATAGTGCGTGGGAAATAAGAATGTTTATAATAATCTGTAGGGGTAGAGATCTGTCTGTAATCCATTGGGTGTGAGGTTCTAGATTGTCTTTGCAGGGCTGTGAGGTACTGGTCTCTGGGAATAGCGACAAGGTCATGAGTGATTTTGTACATCAGAGAAAGTTGATTATCTATGCGGGGTTGGTCAAGACTTCTCCACTGGAGTGACTGCTGCATGGCAGTCACACTTGAGGTTCTGTTGTAGTCTCTTTTGACCCACCTTGCGTTATGGCGTTGAACTTTTTCGACTTGCTGAATGGCAGTGTCTGTGAATGTCAATTCTGTGGGACTTTTACCTGACATGGAGATGAAATGACATCTCAAGCCCTGTCACCCAATGAAACCAATAGGGTTTATAAGCATGGACGGTCCGACTCGCACTGCTTTGTCTGGGCAGGCTTAGATCCTCTAAGCTGTTTACCAGTACACATGTGCGGTCGGTTTCAGCTCTGCTTGGAAGCACCATGCAGCCCAATCTATTTTTTCAAGCCCCAAATGGCCAATGGGTGGGGGCTGTCTTGACAAATAGAGTGCAGAGCAATGGTTTACCAGTACTCATGATTGTGTGGTCGATTTCAGCTATTGCATGGAAGCATCATGCAGACCATCTATATATAAATGCAAAGACTGTCTGTAAATCCAAAGACATTTTAGTCTATGACACAAATAAAATCCTGAAAATGGTGTAAAACTGAAAAATCGCACTATGCTTTTTATTCACCATATTTGCATTATTTGCTGGCTCCCAGCTTGCACATTGTCAATATTGGAAAAACAGGTAATCAGACCCCCCTGACCTTGAAAGGTCAGGGGGGGGGGTCTGGTTACCTGTTTTTCCAACACTGATAACCTTCAGACTAGGAACCAGCAGATAATGCAAATAAGGTGAATATCTATTCAGTCGTTATCTGTGGAATATTTAATCATGTGTACCTGCAAATTAAATAGTTAGCTTTACTTATATATCTATCTTCATATACATATTTGCCTTTGGTGTCTTTGATTCACTTGGCCATTCACATATTTGCATTATCTGCTGGTTCCTAGTCTGAAGGTTATCAGTGTTGGAAAAACAGGTTACCAGACACCCCTGACCTTGAAAGGTCAGGGGGGTCTGGTTACCTGTTTTTCCAATATTGACAATGTGCAAGCTGGGAGCCAGCAAATAATGCAAATATGGTGATGCACTAAATTTAGAATTTAGCCCCCCCACAAAAAAAAAATAAATTCCCTCAACCATAATTGTAGATTTCTCAGGAAAACAGGTTTGTAATAAGATTCATATGTAAAATGAGCTTAGGAATGAAAATGTATAACGTTTTTATCATTTTCTCAACATACTGACGGTCGGGTATAAAAGCCAAGGCCCGGCCGAGCTGCCGATCCAAAGATATATTTCGTCTCTTGTTATAATTAAGATATATATTGTAGTCGGTTGGGTATCAAATTATTATAAATAACATATTTGATAGCTGCACGAAGGTTTAGTTCTCTTCATTGTTTTATTTTCTTGTAATAACCGTTTTTCCGAAATCGAGGGGTATAAAAGCCAAGGCAGGGAAAAATGATAATGTTTCTTAATTTCTTGCAAATTTATCGATTAAAGTACTTTTTGTCCTGAAAATATTTGAATTTGATTATTTTCATCATTTGTCCATAGAAAAATATAACAAAAAACATACAAGATTACCTTAAATTATCCATTTTCTTATTTTCTGATTGCTTCTATTTTTAGATTGACTTAATTAAAGAAAAGGACCGAAAGGGAAGAAAGTTTTTTTTACTGCTAGCTGGAATTAAAATGACATTTTTTCTTTATAAATTTAATATACACATACATGTTAACAAATATAACAATCAATTTTTATATTCCTTTAATTCCAGCTAGCAGTAAGCAATGCTTTGTTTCCTTTTCGGTACATTTCGGTTGTTGACCAAATGGAATAATCCAACTTACCGTATTCGCCCTAATTACCGCACCGTGCACTTAGTTTTTTCAAAATCGTGTCATAAAATCATGGTGAAAAATCTACCTAATTAGCGCACACTTGATAAGAAAACAACAGCTTCTAAGATGATGCATACTGATATTTAATGGGACGGAAAAAGATACTTAAGCATTGCCTTCACTGTTGGAAGAAATAATGGTAAGTTTTTTATAGATTTACTATGAGAGCTACAAGGGGAGATTACTGTAAAGTGTGCACTTATGCATTTCCTTTTCAAAAATAGATTTGGTGTGCGCTTATAGGAGCATGTGCGGTATTTAGGGCGAATACGGTATACATGTATATAGCAGGGGTCCATTTCAAAGTTTAGGGGTTTCAGCTTGGTTTTCTTCAAAAACTGTTTGGAAATTAGCTGAAAATAATTGCAAACAGTGTAGGTCCTGATCAGATGCCACATTTTGCGGCATCTGATCTGGGCCTGCACTGCTTGCCAACTACCGGTACCCGTTTTGGGGTTTCCAGTACAAAATGGGTTAAATTGGAGATTGTGTTTTTATTGCCAGCATCTCGATGTACCTCTACCTATGGCTTGCCAAATGGGCTTCCTAATCCTAAAAACTAACACATAACTTTGCCAAATGCTGACAAATGAACAGAGGGAAGAAATGACAAATGGATGGAAAACATTATAGGCAAAAGCTATATACCCACAATATACTTTGGATGATAACTATCTTAAACTTGAAATACCACGGATACCTGGTCGCACAATTAAAACAGGTTACCTACTCACTGTATACACTTTACTGATCTCAGCATTATTTATTCAAGGGGAGAAAATTAAAAAAAATTAAACAAGCAAGTGTTGTCTTCTTTGTTCACAACATTTCGTCTTGAGTCTCTTGACATGATGCTTCACCCTGTGAAGTTTCGTGAATATATGTATATTTAACCCATTGTGTACCAGAAACCCCTAAAGGTGTACCTTGACAAACAGTGCAGGCCCAGATCAGACACCGCAGAATGCGGCATCTGATCAGGGTCTCCACTGTTTGCTAAAACTTCAGCCATTTTCCTAATTAATTTTGAAGAAAACACAACCTGACACCCCTAAATTTTTAAATGAATTCCTGCTATATATAAGGAGGAAGATTCCATGTGATACAAAATGGGTTAATTCGGTTTAATACAGTTTAGGAGATATGGCCCAGAGCTGATACAGCTGGCTGGATAGACAGAAGGGTAAAATGTAATGCCCTTCCAATATTCTTTGAATAGGCAGGGGCACACATCAGTTGTAAGCTGCAGGCATTGGATGTCATTCTGTAATACCAATCTCAGCCCTATGAAATCAGGTTAAATTAGTTAGTGTGTACTTCTCAAAGTGCTATAGGACATTTGTTTGTTTGTTTGTTTGATTTGAGGTTTAGCGTCCCCGTCAACACTGTAAAGGTCATTTTGGAGACGTTGCTTCCAATTTTGTGGGACTTTTACCCGACATTGAGATGAAATGACATCTCAAGCCCTGTCGCCCAATGAAACAAATAGGGTTTATTAGCATGGACGGTCCGCCTCGCACCGCGGTTCCTGGACAGGCTTAGATCCTCTAAGCGGTTTACCAGTACTAGTGTGCTGGCCAGATTCAGCTCTGCGTGGAAGCATCGTGCAGACCATATATTTCTTCAAGCCCCTATGGGCGGGGGCGGAAATAGGACATTTACATTACCAGGCCTTTGACACATACTTTTAATGTGATAGCTTGAGTGCCTGGTGGATGTGTCGTTTTCAAACTATGGAACATATCTGCAAAATTTCCATTGGGTTTGGATGAAATCACATTTACACGTTTGAAGTTATTTGCTAGATTAGGTGCTTGACATTACACTGAACTTGGTATTGAAGCAGTTTTTCTAAGCCTTCCCAGCAGGCACACGTCGCTAAGGCAACGTCAAATCAACGTCGGTGCAACGTCACGACGTTGCATCGACGTTGATGTGACGTTGCATTAATGTCATAACGTTTAACCGACATCGATGTGACGTCACAATTACGTCCGTGCCTGCTGGGTTGTTAGCTTTATGAGCTCATTAGTGTTCAAATTGTTAGCTTTTTATGCCCCCAACTTTAAAAAAGTTGGGGGGCATATTGCTTCTGGCTTGTCCGTCCGTTCGTCCGTTCGTACGTCACGCTTTCTTGTGCATAGCATATCTTTAGAACCGTGTATGCTAGTGTTTTGAAATTTCATATATGGGTTCCTCATGAAAAAATAGTTGACCCGTATTTTTTTTCTTGTCCAAATTATCTCCCCTTCTTGAATTATTTCCCCTTTAATTAAATAACATAGAATTCTCGTTAGCAAGATATCTCAAAAAGTATTTGAGCTACAGCCTTGATATTTGGTATAGTGATTGGGACTAAGGAGGAGATTACCTGATTAAATTTTCAACCAATTCTATAAAATTTTGTTAGAGTTATGGCCCTTTGTAATTTTTTGCCACTCAATTGTGTTGCTTTCTGGTGCATAGCATATCTTTAGAACCTTGTATGCTAGTGTTTTGAAATTTCATGTATGGGTTCCTCATGAAAAAATAGTTGACCCGTATTTTTTTTCTTGTCCAAATTATCTCCCCTTCTTGAATTATTTCCCCTTTAATTAAATAACATAGAATTCTCGTTAGCAAGATATCTCAAAAAGTATTTGAGCTACAGCCTTGATATTTGGTATAGTGATTGGGACTAAGAAGGAGACTACCTGATTAAATTTTCAACCAATTCGATAAAATTTTGTTAGAGTTATGGCCCTTTGTAATTTTTTGCTACTCAATTGTGTTGCTTTCTGGTGCATAGCATATCTTCAGAACCGTGTATGCTAGTGTTTTGAAATTTCATATATGAGTTCCTCATGAAAAAATAGTTGACCCGTATTTTTTTTCTTGTCCAAATTATCTCCCCTTCTTGAATTATTTCCCCTTTAATTAAAAAACATAGAATTCTCGTTAAGAGTTTCATTGATGATACTTGGTACATGCTTGGAACTAGGAGTGAAATTTTTATGCAGGCATCCATGTTTGACCTTGACCTAGATTTCATGGTTTGGTGACTTTGCGCCTCCACAGGCGCGACATAGCCTTCGGGGGAATTCTTGTTGTATGTTTTTGAGTCTTTAACAATATTTGTTGAATATTTTGCCATCTAAGGACAAGCAAAGGTTGGGGGCATTGTGTTTTACAAACACCATTTCTAGTCTATCAAGTACAGCATTTAAAGACAGGACTGGACTATTTAAGTGAGCACAGGAAAACCTGAGTCATTCTTTGTCTGACCTCTGAAGGGTTAACATCAAATTCTATTTATCTGATTGGCTGTAAAAGGAGACCTACTGTGACATCACAATGATTGGCATTTTAATAATAACTGATTGACAGCTCTGCTCTGTTTGAAGCTAACTATGTAACAGCAGGCACACTCCATAATTGGTTTCAATAGAAACAAAACAATTTAGTCATGATTAGTGTATTTTTTTTTTTTTTTTAAATTACAAAGAAACAAAGTACAAACATATTTCATAAAGGTTAATTTATATAGCATATTTAGTTCTAATATACAAAAAAATAATAAATAATAAAAAATTAAAGCCTCAAATTTGTTGAAAAATTATTAGTTGACAATATAAAAACAGCTTCTTCTGATAAATAAATAAATAAATAAATAAATAAATAATGTTTGAATGAAAGAATTGTTTTTAAATTTGATATAATAGAAAGATTTTTCCATTCTTCTTCTTGTTTTTCTTCGTATAGAAGAAAAAAAATAAAAAGTAAGATAAACTATACACAGGCAGAATAAATAAAAATAAAATTGACACAGCTATGCAAATGCTGGAATGGCTGAATGAATAAAACAGATGTCCAGGCTTATCTCATTCTAATCTCAGTTTAGATTTTTTAAATAAAATATAGATTTTGGGTGCTCGTTAATAGGTCTTAATCAGGCAGTTCTAATGAGCACACACAATATACTATTAAATGAGGGTATACATTTGTATGGCCTAAATGAGGCAATTCAAACGAGCCTCCATAATATACCATAGAGTGTTGGTTTGTTTGTTTGTTTTGATGTTTAACGTCCCCGTCAACACTGTAAAGGTAATTTTGGATACGTTGCTTCCAATTTTGTGGGACTTTTACCCGACACTGAGATGAAATGACATCCCAAGCCCTGTCGCCCAATGAAACCAACAGGGTTTATAAGCATAGACGGGCCGACTCGCACCGCTTTGCTCTAAGCTGTTTACCAGTACTCGTGTGCGGGTCGGTTTCAGCTCTGCGCGGAAGCATCATGCATCCCATATATTTCTTCAAGCCCCGATGGGCGGGGGCGATATCTAGAGTGTTGGTACTAGGTCTATTTCTAATGAGTACTAGAACTAGCATTTTACACATACAAATGTTCAATGAGGCTGCTCTAACGATTTTTGGGATACGTGTTAGAACTGTGTTATATCCCAAAATCTTTTTACAGTGAATCATGTTACAGAGAGGTTATCGTGTACAGAGAAAAATATGAAAACAAATATTATATTTCTTGCAAACCTAAATTGACATTCATATAAAATCGTTTTCTGATTTCAGTCAAGTTTGCTATTTTATCTTCTGCTACACAAAACTAGATTTTTTTTTCTATTTAAATGTTAATACATGTAAATAAATAAATCTTTGTTTATGGAGCATAATTTATGTCCAATTTTCGAAGGTATTTGTTTGATAAATATATGGACAGCAGCTGATTATTACAGTCAATTATATCCTATCATCCTTATCAGTTTTATGGCCCCTATAGGTAGCCAGCCCACGAAGACCAAGCCACACCTACTTTTATCTGCTGGTTATCTGTACATGTTTAAGCTGAGAACCATACCCCCCCCCACCCCCCCCCCCACCCCTCTGGCATGAAAATCCTGTCTTTAATGTAGTGTTATGCTTAAAAAATGAGCACCTGCTAACATTTCAGGAGCAGTCTGATCTGGGTCTGCACTGTTTGCTTAGGCCTGTCTGTCCCAATACTTAGGATCATTATGGTAGCCCAGAGAGTGGTAATGTCCCAAATATAATGTAAAGAAAATGTTCTTTTTTCTGTTTTCACAGGAACTTATTACATACAGATGAGTTTCCAGAACCTTAGGTCAAGATTTTCAGCTCACAAGAAAGGCACAGAAACAGGTAGTCCTGAGCTCAACGCCACACCTGGTCCTGCATTTTCAGATCAGGTATGTTTGATCTTCCTTTTAACCAATTTTAACCCTTATCTTGCTGTTCACGACAACCCCTATCTTTGGAAACAGTGTAGATCCAGATCAGATGGCTTCTGAAGAAGCCATCTGATCAGGATCTACACTGTTTGGCATTCAGTTTATGAAATTGCAGCAATAAATTACATCAAGTAATTTGATTGGTTGATAGACAGAAATGGGTGTGGCTTAAATGAATATTCAGCAAGATAAGGGTTAAAGGGTATCACCAAAGTGGGACATTAGAAATCAGTACAGGCATAAGGAAAGCATGCCTATTTACAAACATTGAAAATATTAACCACCTCCCCCCACCACACACAAAATGAAAATTTTCAGGTAAAAAATCTTTTTTTTTTTTTTTTTTTTTTTCATATCTCTGCTCTAAACATGGATTGTGGGAACTGGTTAGAACCTTGATGATGTGGTTCTAATGAATACGCACACTGTCTGTGTTGAGGCGGTTCTAATGAGTTTCCACAATCTATGTTATGAGCAGAAGTAAGAACTTAATGTATACCCTTGTAAACGCCATTTTGGACGTTTTTTTTTTTTAAATTATCCTTTAAAATAGCAATGTCTGGGTGGGCGTCTTGTGGGTGTGGCATAAGGTCAAGGTCACTGTGTCTGTTTTTAGAAATAGATTTCATTTCTCTAGTGCCTACATTTATTGTTGGATTTTAATGTAGTTTCACACAAATGTTGAATAATCTCAAGCGTGCTTGACTGCCAGAGTCAGTGCTAATATAACTTCACACAAATGTTGGTTATGATAATATCTCAAACATTTATTGAAGGATTAAAAATGTAACTTCACACAAATGTTGGATATAATTGTTCAACTTTCATAACCCTGGGCTCAAGGTCACTGTGGCTGTTTTTATAAAAACTAACGCCTACATGTATTGAAGGATTTTAATATAAATGTTGAGTATGACAATATCTTGAGTATAGTTGGCTTTCAGGGTCCCGGACTCAAGGTCATGGTCACTTTGGCTATTTTTAGAAAAATATTTTGTCATTTGTTTGTTTGATTTGAGGTTTAAGGTCCCAGTCAACACTGTATAGGTCATTTTGGAGACATAATGACATCTACATTTATTGATGGATTTTTATATCACAAATGCTGAGTATGATAATATCTTGAACAAGTTTGATTAGGGTCCCAGGCTTAAGGTCAAGGTCACTGGCTATGTCATCACTCTAGCACCTACATTTAATGAGGGACTTAAATATCACTTCACACAAAAGTTGGTTAGGATAATATCTCAAGCAAGTTTGGCTTTCTAGGTCACTGTGGCTTTTTTTAGAAAAACTTTGTCATTGCACTTGTGGCCACATTTGTTGATGGATTTTAATGTAACTTCACAAATGTTGGGTACGACAATATCTCGAGCAAGTTCGACTTTTGGGGTCCTGGGCTCAATGTCAAGGTCTAATTTTTAGAAAAACTTTGTCAGCGCTGTAGTGTCTACTTTTATAAACTGATTTGAATTTAACTTCACAAAAATGTTAGGTAAGATAATACTCCAGCAAGTTTGACCACTCACCAGTTAAATGTTTGCCCACAACAAGTAGTCATGTGTGGAGATCATCCGTTACACCCGTTTTGAAAGTTTGAAAGGAGCATAACTCTGATAGAGCAATATGAAATGTTGTGCAGAACATATGAACCATAACTTTTGGTTTTTCTTTCTACTTTTAGAGTTATTGGCCCTTGAACATAGCCATTTCTGTCATGTAGTAAGTTTGAAGCACTATATCTCCTGAACCTGTTGATGGATTCTGACTTTATTTGCATGGTTACATCACTAGGATTGGTAAAAACACCCGTTAGGTTTTGATGACCTTGACATTATTTTCAAGGGCACAGGCCACAAACTCAATTTTGGGCCAAAATGTCTTCACCCTGTCCAATGAACGAATCAGTGAAATTTTGTCAAACTTGGTACAATATGTCATTGCAACTGACACAAGGGGCGAAAACTCAAATTTGGCTTGTCTGCAGTCCCTATCTTTCGAATGAATAGATGAAATTGGTCAAACTTTGCAGAATATATCATTGCAACCTACCAAAGATTTGGTTTGCTTTTAGTCACCTTGACCTTATTTTCAAGGTTATAGCCCCCCCCCCCCCCCCCCAAAATGTTTATTTTGGTCAGAAATGGCTTGTCTGCACCCTTTCACATGAACAAATCCTTGAAAAATTTGGTCAGACTTGGTACATGTTTATGGCTCTTTGAACATTGAAAGTAATGGTTTCTGTGATATATTTGTATCTAATCTGTAAACAGTGAACTATTTTGAGATATATTCCGGACATTTGCCCCCCAGGACATTTGCCCCCCAGTGAAAAAATGCATTGATGGACTTTTGCCCCCGAGTTGAAAATGCGACCCGGACATATGCCCCCATAGCTTACTTTTGGTATGGACATCTGCTCCCCAGTGCTTATTTTGCAGGTGGACATTTGCCCCCCAGTAGAAATGTGTATACTGACAGCATAAGCACTGACAGTATTGGTGATTTTTTTTTATACTTTTCCATATTTTTGCTTGTAACATCATTAGAACTACCTCATCGAGGTGGTTTCTAGGAGTACCCACAACCTACATGTATATTTTGTATAAAATAAGTTAAATAATGTATACCATTGAAAACCCCATTGTATCCATTGTGACAACATATCTGAGTGCTATAATGGCACCTCTAAAATCTGTGGAACTAGCATTTTTCATCTTTTAATCCTAGTACATGTACTTATACATAGCTGGAGTCAAATTCATCGCTGATAACATTTTTTTTCTAATAAGTATAAATGAATAAACATATTTTCTTCTTGGTTTTTGGCCAGGGTAAATCTGGGAGGCAATTGTCCCTTTTTGAAATAAGCACTTGGGGGCAAATGTCCATACCAAAAATAAGCAGTGGGGGCAAATGTCCAGTTGTATTTTCAACTGGGGGCAAATGTCCATTAATACACTTTTTCATTGGGGGGCAAATGTCCTTGGGGGGCAGATGTCCTGGAATCATTCCGTAAACTTCAAACAAAGGTGAAGCAACATAAGGGGTTCTGCAGAAAATAACAACTACATGTATAATTCTGGTTTACTTCTTTTTGGAGCTATGGCCCTTTAAACATTGAAAAATTTCTTCTCAGTCATATATTCATGTCAGCTTTATTTAGGGAAAGATTAATGCACCTTCATTGTGAATATATTTTGACAATGTTATGGCACTTGCTTGATGTATTTAGTGCAGTGGCAGGGCATGATGCAGTACTTGCAGTATTTTTATTTTATCTGACGTTTATCTTGCTTGTAAATATTGTTGGCATTTTAATATTTATGAGCAGGTCAAATATAATTGTCTGCCAATCTGAGCCTGAAAAAAACATTATAGGGTAATATTTTACTATTTTTTAGCATTTTAAATTTCATGCTCAATCAGGCCCAGAGGTTATAAATTTTTTTCATGCTCAACTCACTGGAGCATGAAATTTATCCTGCTTATAAATTTTAAAATGCCAACAAATGTTGGCATTTTAAAATTTATAAGCAGGATAAATGAAATTCTCTGCTGGTTTGAGTAGGAGAATTGCCTGATTTGTTTGTATTTTATTGGTTATGAGCACAACAAATTTCATGCTTAGCTGAGTTGAGCATGAAAAATGTTTTATAACCTTGGGGTCAGATTTGCGTGTGACTGGTGATCAGGAGGTCATGGGTTGCAAATAATCTCTTGTGGAAATCAATCATGAAATCTTTTCTATGGTCATTCTTTCCCTTTCTCTGATGCAAGAAGGGCAGTTGTCATTTTCTGGCAAAAGAATGTGGCACCATACTTGTTTTCTGTTTATGTATAAGCCTTCCCAGGAAAAGTATGGTAAGATAGACTGACTGCTTTGAGATATGTCCTAAGGGCTGTTAAACTTTAAACAAACAGATGTGCGCTCAATTTAGATGAGCATGAAAAAAGGTTCTATAACCTTAAGGATAGAAGTAACTGAAAGTATGTTGTTGTGAACACTACGATAATGATCCTTATTATTGGGACATATAGTCCTAAGCAAACAGTGCAGACTCAGATCAGAATAGTCTGATCAGGGTCCACACTGTTTGCCATTTAGTCTGCACCTTTTCAACACCTCGCTGGATCTTGAAAAAAATTGTTAAAATCTTAAGACAATAACAGTACCGTAAAAATCCTAAAAATTTGGAAATCGTGAGGACTGTAATTCTCCTAAAACTTCAGCAGTCTTTTTCCATGATCCAGCAAGCAGTCCAAAAAGTTCAGATGGAATTGCAAACAGTGAAGACCCTGATCAGACTGCTCTTTCAGGAGCAGTCTGATCTGGGTCTGCACTGTTTGTAGAAGCCTCTGTGGTGCAGTGGTTAAGCCACTCGCCTTGTAAACCAGAGATCGCAGGATCGATCCCGGGCTTCTCCAGACTTTCGGATGAGTCTTTAAACCAAGGTCCCGTCTCCGTATGACCTTAGCTGTTTGTGGGACGTAAAACTAAAACTCATTCACTCACTCACTGCACTGTTTGCTTAGGCCTGTCTGTCCCAATACTTAGGGTCATTACGGTAAGTCCTCAAGGTGTTGGAATTTTTAGGCTTTTTACGGCAGTCTTACTCTTCATAGCTTCAGATAAGGCACTTTTTTGTCCAAAAAGTACTGATTTTTTTTTATTTCTGCACGAAAACATATGTTGCGGGTATTCATTAGAAGTGCCTCCATGAGGCGCTTCTAATGAGTTGTTGTTGATTTGAGGTTTAATGTCCCTGTCAACACTGTATAGGTCATTTTGGAGACGTTGCTTCCAATTTTGTGGGACTTCTACCCCACATTTAGATGAAATGACATCTCAAGCCCTGTCGCCCATTGAAACCAATAGAGTTTATAAGGATAGACGGTCCGACTCATACCGCTTTGCCTGGGCAGGCTTAGATCCTCTAAGCAGTTTACCAGTACTTGTGTGCGGTCGGATTCAGCTCTGCGTGGAAGCATCATGCAGCCCATCTATTTCTTCAAGTCCCGGTGGGTAGAGCTGTCTAATGAGTACCTAAAAGATATGTTTTCCTGCAGGAATAAGAAAAACAATAGGTGGAAACCCCCTTTTATCTGGGGCTGTGCAGTGTTTTCATATTCTTAACAGTTTTATGATGCTGATGTAGAGATGAAAAGAGTGGGACCTTCAGGAAGATCCCCGGGTCGGTCTGCCAGTTACCATGACGACAGTATATCAGTGTCCAGTTTCAAGGACATGGATGAGAAAGAAGTGTTTGAAGGACAGCTGAATCAACTTCAAGAGCAACTTGTGTCTGCCATGATTGAAAACCAAACTTTAGGTACTTTAACCTTTAGTGTGAGTCATGACTAGTCGAAGCAGATGACATCATTATATAAATCCCGCCAAGCGAATTTGTGTCTTCGAGCATTCCATCATGACAAATTTTAACTGTGCATGCCAAGCCATTCAAAGGGGCCAGGGATATGGCTTTCTGTCTGAAGGTTCCTCTTGATTCACTGCTTGTATGAGCGAGCAGCGAAGGTTCTGGCGAGACTGCGCGGATGCGCAGGCTCGCCTGAACCTTCGCTGCTCGCATAGGCTATAAGTACCAAAATTGCTTGACGGGGCCCATATCACTGAATTTTTTTGTGGATTTTATCGATGTGTAAACTCTGGCCAATCACTCTCAAACTGCATGAAGTCCAAAGTAGTTACAGGTCGGAGGTCAGCTGTATTGGCCCGAGGCTGAACAGCTTCATGCTAAGTTTGTGAGTGATTCGCTGGAGTTTACACATCTACAAAAGCCACAAAAATGATAATTCATTCCTCATAATTCTAACTTTGTCATCAAAATGTTTCAAAATGTCATTTAAATGGTAAATTTCAAGAATTCTTTTGAAAGCGTGAGTGAGTGTTTGAGTTTTACGTCTCGCCAGCAGCTAAGATCATACGGAGATGGGACCTCAGTTTAAAGACTCATCTGAAAGTCTGGAGAAGCCCAGGATCAATCCTGCAACCCCTGGTTTACAAGGCGAGTAGCATAACCACTACACCACGGAGACTTCTCTTTAGACAGCAAAAGAATGAACTTACCAACTGTCACGGCAGAATGATTATTCAGTCAGAAGCTGCCATCTTTGGGAGGAACCAAAGCAAAAAAAAAACAACAACTCTGTTTATTCAGTTTATTTCTCTTCTAACGTTTACATTTTCAATAGTTTTCCATCTTTTAGTTGACAGCTGTTGACATTGCTTCATGTAAAATGACATAACCAGGCCTCATATTTTTCAGGCATTTGTAGGATTTCAGGCTTTTGGAGCTTGATTTTTTCCTGTTTTCATGCTTTTTGGCTTGGATTTTTCTTCCTATAATGTATTTCTTCAGTTCACAAACTGTGTTACAAACAGTGTAGATCCTGATCAGATGGCTTCTTCAGAAGCCATCTGATCTGGATCTACACTGTTTGCAAAGGTAGTGTTTGCCATGATCAGCAGGATAAGGGTTAAAGGCTGTAAAATCGGGTCTTTCAGGCATGGAAAAGCCTGGTCAGTATGAGGCCTGCATAACAAATGGGTTCTAAACGTGCTCTTTGATGTCACATTATATTACTACCTGTCACTGTGTGAAATAGGTCTGAGATTCTTGCTCATCGACTTTATCCAAGTATAAAACTTTTATTTCAACCAATCAAATGGCTCGTAACATAATGATAGAGAATGGGAATTATATTAAAAAAAAAATAAAACAATAAAATTTGGCATTGCATGTGAATTGTTCTCTGGACAGCTGATGTGCATGCATTGTCAGTCTTAATGATACATGTAGTTACTAGCAATGAAAACTAATCTTTTAAACAGAATAAAAGGTTCAGACCTTTCAATCCCTTGAGTGGGAATATTTTCATATGATAATCTAAAAACTTCCTTTTTACTCTTGTCCAAATTGTTAGCTCACATGTCACGTAGTGACGGGGTGAGCTTTTGGGATCACTTTTTGTCCGTCGTCAGTTGTGCATCCATGCGTGAGTGCGTGTGTCCATATGTGCGTGCATCCGTAAACTTTTTCCTCAAACAACATCTCCTCCTAAACCACTGATCAGATTTTGACCGAACTTCACAGAAATGATCCTTAGGTGGTCCCCTTTCAAAGTTGTTCAAATGGTTCCGGTCCATTGCAAATCTAGGTCACAGGAGCCAAAAATAGATTTTTTTCACCGAAAACTTAAAAAATCTTCTTCTCTGAAACCACAAGGCCCAGGTCTTGATATTTGGTATGAAGCTTCATCTAGTGGACCTCTACCAAGATTGTTCAAATTATAGTGCTGGGGCCAAAAATGCCCACACCCGGGCCCTTTGGTTTTACATGGGCTTATATGGGGAAAATCTTTAAAAATCTTCTACTCTGAAACCGCAAGGCCCAGGTCTTTGATATTTGGTATGAAGCTTCATCTAGTGGACCCCTACCAAGATTGTTCAAATTATAGTGCTGGGGCCAAAAATGCCCCGCCCCTGGGCCCTTTGGTTTTACATGGGCTTATATGGGGAAAATCTTTAAAAATCTTCTTGTCTGAAACCGCAAGGCCCCGGTCTTTGATATTTGGTATGAAGCTTCATCTAGTGGACCCCTACCAAGATTGTTCAAATTATAGTGTTGGGGCCAAAAATGCCCCCGCCCCGGGGCCCTTTGGTTTTACATGGGCTTATATGGGGAAAATCTTTAAAAATCTTCTACTCTGAAACCGCAAGGCCCAGGTCTTTGATATTTGGTATGAAGCTTCATCTAGTGGACCCCTACCAAGATTGTTCAAATTATAGTGCTTGGGTGAAAAATGCCCCCGCATGGGCCCTTTGGTTTTACATAGGCTTATATGGGGAAAATCTTTAAAAATCGTCTCTGAAACCACAAGGCCCAGATCTTTGATATTTGGTATGAAGCTTCATCTAGTGGACCCCTACCAAGATTGTTCAAATTATAGTGTTGGGGCCAAAAATGCCCCCCGCATGGGCCCTTTGGTTTTACATTGGCTTATATATGGAAAATCATTAAAAATCTTCTTCTCTGAAGCCGCAAGGCCCAGATCTTTGATATTTAGTATAAAGCTTCATCTAGTGGATCCCTACCAAGATTGTTCAAATTATAGTGCTGGGGCCAAAAATGCCCCCGCCCCGGGGCCCTTTTGTTTTACATGGGCTTATATGGGGAAAACCTTTAAAAACCTTCTCTGAAACCTCAAGGCCCAGGTCTTTTTTATTTGGTATGAAGCTTCATCTAGTAGACCCCTACCAAGATTGTTCAAATTATAGGGCTGGGTCGAAAAATGCCCCAGGGTTCAGGGCCCTTTGGTTTTACATGGGCTTATATGGGGAAAATCTTTAAAAATCTTCTTCTTTGAAACCTCAAGGCCCAGTTCTTTGATATTTGGTATGAAGCTTCATCTAGTGGACCCCTACCAAGATTGTTCAAATTATAGTGCTGGGGCCAAAAATGCCCCGCCCCGGGGCCCTTTAGTTTTACATGGGCTTATATATGGAAAATCTTTAAAAATCTTCTTCTCTGAAATCGCAAGGCCCAGATTTTTGATATTTGGTATAAAGCTACATCTAGTGGACCCCTACCAAGATTGTTCAAAGTATAGTGTTGGGGCCAAAAATGCCCCCGCTGCAGGGCCCTTTGGTTTTACATCGGCTTATATAGGGAAAACCTTTAAAAAAATTTCTTCTCTGAAACCGCAAGGCCCAGGTCTTTGCTATTTGGTATGAAGCTTCATCTAGTGGACCCCTACAAAGACTGTTCAAATTAAAGTGCTGGGGGCCAAAAATGCTCCCGCCCCGGGGCCCTTTGGTTTTACATGGGCTATATAGGGAAAATCTTTAAAATCTTCTTCTCTGACACCGCAAGGCCCAGATCTTTGATATTTGGTTTGAAGCTTCATCTAGTGAACCCCTACCAAGATTGTTCAAATTATAGTGCTGGGGCCAAAAATACCCCGCCCCGGGGCCCTTTGGTTTTACATGGGCTGATATAGGGAAAATCTTTAAAAATCTTCTTGTCTGAAACCGCAAGGCCCCGGTCTTTGCTATTTGGTATGTCGCTTCATCTAGTGGACTCCTACCAAGATTGTTCAAATTATAGTGCTGGGGCCAAAAATGTCCCTGCGCTGGGACCCACTAGTTTTACACAGGCATATATAGGAAAAAACCTTTAAAAATCTTCTTGTCCGAAACCAGAAGGCCCAGGTCTTTGATATCTGGTGTGAAGCTTCAACTAGTGAACCTCTGCTGAGATTGGTCAAATCATAGCCCTGCGCCAAAAATGCCCACGCACCAGGGCCCGCTGGTTTTACATAGGCTTATATAGGGAAATCCTTTAAAAATCTTCTTTTCTGAAACTAGAAGGCTCAGGTCTTTAATATAAGCCTTATCTATTGGACGCTACAAAGTTTATTCAAATTATAGCCCTTGGGCCAAGAATGCACTAGAGACACTGATACTCAGGTGAGCGATTCAGGGCCCTCTAGGCCCTCTTGTTTAATATTTTTATTTACCAAATGCAAATTTGTTGTCTGGTAGGCATCTGGTACAAATATGCTTATGTACATAACTTCACAGTCAACAACAATGGCATCAACTGTGTCTTGTGGAAGGGTTTCATCAGTGAAAGAAGATTTAGCAAGTGACTGATTGTTTGGTAATTAAACAGTTATTTCATGACAGCTTGGAGTCTAGTCAAAACTATTCCCCCTCGGTGGTGTGGATGACCCTCAGCGCTGTGGACAACCTGATGCAATATTGCCCTCGGCCTTCTGCCTCCGGCAATAGAGCATCAGGTGCTCCAGAGCACCTGTGCAATAACTTTAACTAGAGTCGAAGCTGCCATGAAATAACTGTATATTATTATACCTCATTAATATTCATAAGCTATTCCAGATCTGATTAGTCGAGAGCATGCCACATGCAGGGCCATAAATTATCATATTCTCCTGCAATATTCCCCTCTAGCGTCACTGCTCAAAAGTACAAGTGTATTCACTGAAAAAATCCCTAGAAGTCAGAATTCGGTATAATAAATCATTTGTTTCCCTTGGGTGAGTGGAATATGACGATTTGTTCACCATCGACAGGTAGTATTGCTCTCGGGCTTCGCCTTCAGGCAATTTTACCTGCTCAGGTGAACAAATTGTCATATTCCCCTCACACAAGGGCAATAACTGTATTTATCGTATAACATCGCGTCTGAGAGTGTAATAACACCATGAAATAAATTTGATAATCCACTAGTGGATTAAATATGCAAATTAGTTAGATACACCCCATAACATTACATGTACAACGTCCTTAATGACGTCACGTTTACTTATGGCGGAATATTGACATTTTTGTGAAACAATCGTGAATAAAATGCGTTTTAAATGTAATATGATAAATAGAATCTTGCATTCATGTTTCGTGTTCATGTAATACATGAACACTCATGTAAGATGCTCTATATATTCTCAGCTCAAGAGTTGAAGCAGTACAAGACTGAGGCAGCAGGAGATAAAGTACGGGTAGAGTTGGAGAAAGAAAAACAGAAGAGAAAACAACTGGAACAAGAACTCAAAGAGAAAAATAAAAAAATGTAAATACATTTATTTTATATTCTGCAGTGAAATCAATGCATATCTGAAATAAATAAAAAAGATATTTTCGAACTAAATAACATGACCTTGTTATTTTCACAGTAGCAGCCAGGACTACTTTTTCTCGCGGTGCCAAAAGTCATATGTTATCGACAAAATCCTTGAAAAGCACTCTTTGAACTGTAAAATTGCTGTATTAAAAATGGTGATCTGTTTTTCTTACTTTCTTTTCAGTGAAATTTGGAGATTTCTCAGTGAAATCGAAATAGAAATTGTCACTGTTTGAAACAGTGACAATACGATTTTTATTTCCACTGTTTGTGAATTCGATGTTTCTTCGAAAAATTTCACATTTTTTCTTTGGATGTTAGATGTCAATTAGCTAAACATTATAAATAGTGCCAGAAATTACGTCACACACGTTTTCACGTCATTCAGATGTTGATGACGTCACTTTTAGCACCTATGCAACGTAGATAAAGCACGCAACGCCAGACGAGCTTAGCAACTGCGGAAATTATTTGAATGCAAATTTCAAACAAACCATTTGAAAAAGTAACATTCTATTAAAGCTGTTTTTCAGGTGCAAACTTTCAGTTTACACCCAATATTATACCCAGTTAACACACGGAACACCTCTAAATCAACGCGAAATCGCCTGGAAAAAGTTTAATCTCTGTGATGATGGCTGTTGCTTTGAAAATGCGTTACAAATTACATTTTAAAGCATGAAAGAAACAGAAAATTTGATGTTTTTAGTGTAAGATCAATTTTTTTTCACTCATGAATACCAAAAGTTGTATTTTCACTTGTGGCTATGCCACTCATCATCAAAATCATCAACGGATTTTTGATTAACGTGCAGGTACAGGGGCAACGTCCACATAAGTGGGCCCCCTTCCAGGTAGCTGTCTTGCTGCATGCATTCCATTCTCTGCAATCTCTTTCTGTTGGCTGCTTCCAGGTCATCTTCAGACTTGGGCCTTCCTGGCCCCAGCTTTCCACCTAAAGTAGTCGCAAATAAGATTGACTAGGCGGAGCTATCGTTTGTACCTGCCTTAGGAATATTCCATGAACAAAAAGGTAAACCAAGTCACCCAATTGTGTGAATTCAACTGTTACACAACTATAGCTGTGGCCGCTTGTAGAAAGCGTGCGAAAGGCACACTGCCGAATCTGCTGTTGGACTCATCAGCATACAGGTCCTCCCAGGGGACTCTAGAGCGGAACTCGCATGAGAAGGCTTCAAGCACAATGATGAAAAGCAGTGGGCTGAGAACAGAGCCTTGATTAACACCCACCTTCACCTTGAATTCTTCACTGTAACCATCACCAATGCGGACATGGCTCCGAGCATTAGCATACATCCCTTGGACCAGTTTCACAATCCACTCGTCCACTCGTTTTCTTAGTGCCCACCAGATGACTTTCTGAGGCACTCGGTCAAATGCCTTCTGCAGGTCTACAAAAGCCATGTAGAGTCTCCTGTTGGCCGCCAGATACTTCTCTTGCAGCTGCCGTACAACAAAAATTGCGTCTGTTGTGCCTCTTCCTGGGACGAAGCCAAACTGGGAATCGTCAATGGACACCAACTGCCTAATGAGGCCATCCACAATCCTCTCCAGGACTTTCATGACCTGTTCTGTCAGCTTGGGACCACGGTAGTTGCCCCGTTCCAATGCATCGCCCTTGCCTTTGTAGAAAGACAGACAATGAAACTGTTCCCAGTCAGAGGGTACCTTCCCATCACGGATGATTGCAGCTGCAAGGTCGCGGATCATCGAGGCACCCACATCGCCTGCAGCTCTTATCATCTCCACCACTTTGCCAGAGGGACCCTGTGCTTTGCCAATCTTCATCTGAGAGATAGCCTTCTTAACCATATCAATAGTGATTGGGATGGGTGGCCCTTCCACCGGTGGTTCATCAGACAGGTGGTCTGGGTCCCAGTCAAACTCAACATTGAGCAGGCTTTGGTAGTGTTCTAACAAGGCCCTCTGCTTTGAGTCTTCACTCATTGACATCTCCCCTGCATCATTCTTTACTGGTTTTCACTTACAACATCAACATTCTCTCTTCTCATCTTGTTAGCAAGGCGGTATACTTCTGAGGACTCGTTAAAATACTACTTTTGATGTTAATTCGGTGAAAACACTGAAAAAATCAAATATCCTCTATATGTTTTGAAACTGACAGTTGTGACGTCATAGCCAGGTCAAAATTGTGATGTAGATACGATTGATCAATTACCATGAATATCCGCATAAAGTTATAAAATAAAAAGAAAATTTCCTTTTTTTATCGGCAGATACCAAAATTATTTCATTGAGTGTGTTGAAAACATCCGAATAAGCACGAGTGAAAATTCGGATGTTTTCAACATACTCGATGAAATATTTTTGGTGTCCACCTCAAAAAAGTAAATATCCTCTGTATAGTCACATTTCAATGGCTTGAACACCTTTTTTGGACAAACAATGTGTTTGAGACAAGGGTAGTTTGAGCCACTGAAGGTTAACCATAGCACCAGACCAGCATAGTACATAATGGGGAAGACTTCAATCTTCTTATAAGGGGAATGGATACAGCGTGCAGATTTTCCGCCTTTTCAATAAACTCAGTCGTTGTTGTTTTCCAGTTTCCCCGAGTCACGGGTCGTCAGCTGGTGGGGTCCCAGGATAAACTCAGTCCCACGGACTTAACCCTATTGACATGGGAGACAAAAATATTTTTGCAGGAGTTGCCTCCCCTGAAGGTGAATTAATGCCTGTGCTGTGTGTACTGATTGGAATCGCCTCAACAAGGCAATTTTTATGAGTACACAGAACTTACATTTTCTAGATAAAATAAGAAAAATATCTCACAAAATTATTCCGTAACATATTGATATGTGGATTTACATAAAAAAAATTCCTTGGGACTCATTAACCGGTACAACCACAGCAATCGTGTCAGGTGTGTTTGCCATGGAAGTTTATTGTAATTTAGTATTGTGTTATGCATAAGAATTTATTTTTCTGATTCCCACTTTCACCCCACTGTTGACCTAATAGTGCTATAAATATCTTGTTAATCTTCTTATAGAAGATTCTAGAAAACTTAGTCACAGATTAATTTCATTTTTGTAAACAACATGTTTACAAGGAAAAGTACTCCAGAACCTTCCAGAAAGTTCTGGGTTGCATTATTTTTAGAAAATTACCTCATCTTATTACACAGCCCTCTTGAATGTTCTAAAGAAATCTTAGGATCTATAAAAGAGCTTGATTTTTCTCATTGAATCAGACTTTGGAGTTTCAAGTTTGGGCTTAGAAGAAAAGTTATTTCTAAATTCTGTGTTGGATTGTCAAAGGATATTACTTTTCATTTTGGACTGTGAATTCTGTGGGATCAAGGAAAATAGATTCATTCAGGATATTTCATAACAGAGCTAAGTACATTTAATTTTCTTACTTCTACAGGTAAATAAATTTTGTTAAATTTTTCCAAAAGTCTTGTTTGCTTTTTCTTTCTGCTACACCTGGCTCGTAACAGAAATTGGGGGCTCGTCTGGGATTAAAACATCTTGAGCATTTTAGGACTGACATTTTATTTGTAGGCAAGTAATTGTCATTTCTTATCAAATATAGACTTGGCAGTTGCTTCAACAGATTGGCTTTTCCCATAGGCATAAAAAGGGGATTGTCATTTCATGTGAATTGTCATTTCAGGTGAAATAGTACTTGTCATTTCATGTGAAATTCTTATTGGGCTTGTCATTTCGAAAAAAAAAACTTTGTCAAATTAACCTCAATCTGTATTTCCATAAATACTTTATAAAACAAACAAAAAGCAAACATGTCGTTTGATTTGAGAAGCTTTTTGGCTCAGCCTACTCAGGAGTTGTTTAATCTGGCCAAAAGGACAGATTTGCTAGATATTGCTTCCCATTATGGTGTCACTGCTGTCAAAACAAGCATGAAAAAACATGAAATTAAGAATATTTTGGTACAGTTTTTTGTTGATGAAGAACTTTTCGATCCATCTGCTTTGTCTCTCATTATGGTTTCACATACTGAATTGCAAATGAGACAAATTAAAATAGGAAGGCAAATTGAATTAGAGAAGTTAAGGTTAGAAATGGAAGAAAGAGAGAAGGAAAAGAAAAGAGAAATGGAAGAAAGAGAGAAGGAAAAAGAAAGAGAAATGCAGAGACAAATGCAGATGGAAAGATTAGAAATGGAAGAACGAATTCGAAAAGAAAAATTAGAACAGGAAGAAAACAAAGAGAAATGGAGGAACGCCTTCAGAAAGAAAAATTAGAAAAAGAAGAGCGACTTGAAATAGAAAGGGAAAAATGGCAATTTCAATTAAAGATGAAGGAAATGGAACTCCAGGGTCAAGATAGGGTGAAACCTACCCCTGTTTTTGACTCTGGTAGTTACTTTGATGCCACAAAACACATCAGATTAGTTCCGCCATTTCAGGAAAAAGAGGTAGATAAGTATTTTTTGCATTTCGAAAAAGTTGCAGAAAATTTAAAATGGCCAAAAGAGCATTGGACCTTACTTTTGCAAAGTGTTGTTGTCGGAAAGGCTCGAGACATTTACACTCAGCTAACTGTCGAGCAAAGCTCAGACTATGATTTGGTTAAGGAACTTATTCTTAAGGCATATGAGTTGGTCCCTGAGGCTTACAGGCAGAAATTTAGGAATTGTAAAAAAGAAATTTCCCAGACCCATGTAGAATTTGCTCAAACCAAAGAACAGCTATTTGATAGGTGGTGTTCTTCTAAAAAAGTGGGCTCTGATCATGACAAACTTAGACAGCTTGTCCTTGTTGAAGAGTTCAAATGGTGCATAAATTCAGACATTAAATCTTTTCTCGATGAGAGACAGGTAGAAACTTTGGAGGAAGCTTCTCATTTGGCAGATGATTATGCTTTGACTCATAAAGTCTCATTTGTAAACAGGCCTTATCCTCGAAAACCTTATAATCCACAGACAGGTCCAAGATTCTATCCCAGTAATCCTTCTGGTAGTTATAGCCATACATCTAGTACTATGCCCAAACTTTCTGGTGGAAATAAAAGCCAGATTCCTTCCAAACCTTCTGGTGAAAACAGAAGCCAGAATTTGTCCAAACCTTCTGGTGAAAACAAAGACCAGAATCCCTTATCTCAATCTCAAGTAGTTTGTTATTATTGTAAAAATACAGGTTATTTGATCTCTAAGTGTTTAAAATTAAAGCGAAGGAATGAAAGAGAAAGACAAGAGGAACTTGAGCCTACAGGCTTGACTTCTATAAGGCCAAAACCACAGTCTTGTGTAAGGGAGGAAACTCTTTCTGATATCAAAGTATCTGAAGTAGAAGTAAAACAAAGATCAGGAATTGATACAATTAACTTACTCCACCCATAAAAGACACCAAAGGGAAAGAAATACAAACATTAAGCGACCAGACCATAATGGAAACCTAAACAAAGGAAGGCCATAAGGACAGTTACTTTCCCAAAAAATGGCCATATGGCCATCCAAAACCAAAAGACACAAGTGATACACACAGTAAGTAACAAACAACAACATAAATAAATCGCCACAGAAGAGCCGCCTTGGAACGGTCAGTGGAAGATTTCCACTGGGGGGCTTAAATCGATTTTACGTGGCCACAATCCTCTATCGGTTATGGAGAGCTATGAACCATTCTTATCAGATGGTTTTGTGTCACTAAATGGTGACAGTTATACCCATCCTACCCCTATTAAAATCTTACGAGATACCGGAGCTTCTCAATCTCTTATTCCAGCAGATACTCTGCCTTTTTCTGAGAAGACTTCTATGGGCCAAAGTGTCCTTATTCAGGGTGTGGAATGTGGATTTGTTAATGTTCCGCTTCATAACGTTTATTTGTCATCAGACTTGGTATCCGGTTCAGTGGCTGTTGGTATTAGACCTTCTTTACCTTTTAAAGGTGTTCATTTGTTGCTAGGCAATGACTTAGCTGAAGATAAGGTTGTGGTAAACCCACTTTTGACTACTAATCCTTGCATAGACCAACCGCCTGATCCCATTGAGCAGGAAATTCCTGATCTTTATCCGTCTTGTGCAGTCACAAGGGCTATGGCACGTAAGGCCAAGCAAACTGATGGGAAACAGGATTTTGATTTCACTGATACCTTTTTGGGTCAGTCTTTTAATGACGAGATAACAAGGTCTCTGTCTTCAAACCTGCCTGATAAGCAGACAGATTTTCATGAGAATAACTCATCTTTAGATCTAGGCCATGACAAAATGTCCGGGTCTCAACTAGCTATAGAACAGCACAAGGATCCTGAAATTTTGCCTTTGTTTGAAAGGGCTTTAGATGAGCAGGAAGTATCTCAGGTCCCAGTCTGTTATTATGTCAAAAATGACATTCTTATGAGAAAATGGCATCCACCAGACGTCTCAGCAGAAGACAAGTGGACTGTCAGCCACCAGATAGTGGTTCCACGGGTTTACCGTTCCCAAATATTAAACTTGGCACATGAAACTCCCATGTCAGGACATTTAGGTGTAAATAAAACCTATCACAAGATTCTTAATCATTTTTACTGGCCTGGGTTAAAATCAGATGTTTCTCAGCATTGTAGGTCCTGCCACACATGCCAAATGGTAGGAAAACCCAATCAGACTATACCTAAGGCTCATTTGCAGCCTATACCTGCTTTTGATGAACCTTTCAGTCGAATAATTATAGACTGTGTGGGTCCCTTGCCCAGAACAAAGTCTGGTTGTGAATATCTATTGACTATTATGTGTGCTTCCACACGTTTTCCTGAAGCCATTCCACTAAGAAATATCAAAACAAAGACAATCATCAAGGCCTTAGTGACGTTTTTCACATTTGTTGGGCTTTCCTAAATCTATTCAGTCAGACCAAGGCTCAAATTTTATGTCTGGAATATTTCAACAAGTAATGCATGAACTTGGCATTGTACAGTATAAGTCATCGGCCTATCATCCTGAAAGTCAAGGTGCCCTTGAAAGATTCCATCAAACATTGAAAAACATGATAAGCCATATTGCTTATCATATTGCTTTGACACAGAGAAGGATTGGGATTAAGGCATCCATCTCCTTTTATTTGCTGTTAGAGAATAATATGTGCAAGAATCTCTTGGCTTCAGTCCATTTGAATTAGTATTTGGCCATACTGTTCGTGGTCCTTTGAAACTTCTCAAAGAGAAATTTCTCTCCAATGATGACACCTCCCTGAATTTACTTCAGTATGTGTCTGATTTCAAAACTAGACTTTCAAAAGCTTGTGAGGCTGCTCGGACCAATCTTCAGTCAGCCCAAAGGAAAATGAAACAGCTATATGACATAGGGACAAAAGAAAGGAATTTTAAACCAGGTGATAAGGTACTAGCTCTTTTGCCTATTCCAGGAAAAGTGTTGCAGGCCAAGTATTGTGGTCCATACACTGTAGACAAAAAGATCAGAGACGTAAATTACATAATAAACACTCCTGGGAGGCGCAATCTAAAGCAGCTATGTCATATTAACATGCTTAAGGAATACATAGATAGGGACAATGCATCTTTAACATCAGTCAATCTAGTAAGCTCTGTTCCACTTAATTCATGTGACAATGACTGTGAGGATATTAATTCATTGAAGTCGGATCCCACATCATCAAAACTTCAGAATTCTGACATTCTACGGAATCTTGACCAGAAACTGTCACATCTAGAGCCAAATCAGCGGAATGAACTGAAACAGCTGATTTTTGAATATGAACACTTATTTCCTGACATTCCAACACAGACAGACAAAATATTTCACGATGTGGACATAAATGGGTCTAAACCTGTAAAACAACACCCATACAGGAAGAATCCTGTGAAACAAAAATATCTTAAAGAAGAAGTCCAGTATCTATTAGACAATGACTTTATTGAACCAAGCCAAAGTGAGTGGAGTTCTCCTTGCATTCTTGTACCAAAACCTGATGGGACATATCGTATGTGTACAGATTTTAGAAAAGTTAATTCCTTAAGTAAAACAGATAGCTTTCCTATTCCAAGAATGGATGACTGCATTGATAACATCGGGAATGCCAAATACATAACAAAATTCGACCTTCTGAAAGGATTTTGGCAAATTCCACTTACAGATAGAGCTAAGGAGGTTTTGGCATTCACAACACCAGACGGATTATTTAACTTTAAAGTCATGCCATTTGGAACGAAAAACTCTCCGGCAACATTTCAGCGCTTAATAAACATAGTGATTGCGGGGCTGGAAGGCTGCAGTGCTTATATCGATGATGCTATCATATACAACGACCAGTGGAATCAACATCTTGGGACTATTCGAGCATTCTTTGATAGACTGAGTAATGCCAAATTGACAATCAATCTTGCTAAAAGTGAATTCTGCCATGCAAGTTTGACATTTCTAGGTCATGTTGTAGGTCAAGGTCATGTGAAACCCATTGATGCTAAAGTTGAGGCTATCTCAAATTTTTCCACACCCACGTGCAAAAGACAGCTGATGCGATTTCTTGGTATGGCTGGTTATTACAGAAAGTTCTGTAATAACTTCTCTGTCATTGCTGAGCCTTTGACAAATTTGCTCAGCAAAAGAACAAAATTCCATTGGAATGCAATATGCCAAAATGCTTTTGATAAACTTAAAGCCATACTCAAGAGTGAACCAGTTCTCTTAGCACCAAACTTTGAAAAGGAGTTTAAGCTAGCTGTAGATGCTAGTGATGTAGGTGCTGGTAGTGTTTTGTTGCAGGAAGATGAAAATGGTGTGGATCATCCAGTTTGCTACTTTTCCAAAAAGTTTAATAAGCATCAGAGAAATTACTCTACCATAGAGAAACAGTGCTTGTCTCTGATTCTTGCTCTGCAACATTTTGAAGTTTATCTTACCCCTACTACTGCACCGATTGTTGTTTTCAGTGATCACAATCCACTGACTTTCATACATAAAATGAAAAACAAAAATCAGCGGTTGCTCAGGTGGAGTCTTATGCTACAAGAGTATTGTGTGTGTGTGAATTCGGGTTTAACGTCGCTTTCAACAATTTTTCAGTCATATCACGACGGTGTCTGGTTGCAACAGGGAGCTCAATGCTCACGTTTATAGTGCTGCTTCACTGAAGTATCATGTCCCAGATACATTACATGATACCACACCCAGTCACATTATCCTGACACTGGATCGACCAGTCCTAGCTCTACCCCGTAAATCTGAGTGCAAAACGAGGAGCAGCTAGTACCATTTTTAACGAATTTGGTATGTCGCGGCCCGGGATCGAACCCGAGACCTCCCGTGACCCGGAGCGGACACTCTACCAACTGAGCTATCGGGGCCGGTGCTACAAGAGTATAATTTAGACATAAGACATATCAGAGGGAGAGATAACATTATCCCTGATGCCCTTTCAAGAGCTTGAGCAGTGTCAGGAGTTGTGTTTTTCTTTCCTACTAAAGTGGATTGTGGATACATGTAATTTTATATGCTATGCTCAATATTTTATTATTCTTAAAGCAAAAGAAAGCTTTATTACATAAATCTTTCTTTTCCTCGAAGAGGGGGAGTGTTATGCATAAGAATTTATTTTTCTGATTCCCACTTTCACCCCACTGTTGACCTAATAGTGCTATAAATATCTTGTTAATCTACTTATAGAAGATTCTAGAAAACTGAGTCACAGATTAATTTCATTTTTGTAAACAACATGTTTACAAGGAAAAGTACTTCAGAACCTTCCAGAAAGTTCTGGGTTGCATTATTTTTAGAAAATTATCTCATCTTATTCCACAGCCCTCTGGAATGTTCTAGAGAAATCTTAGGATCTATAAAAGAGCTTGATTTTTCTCATTGAATCAGACTTTGGAGTTTCAAGTTTGGGCTTAGAAGAAAAGTCATTTCTAAATTCTGTGTTGGATTGTCAAAGGATATTACTTTTCATTTTGGACTGTGAATTCTGTGGGATCAAGGAAAATAGATTCATTCAGGATATTTCATAACAGAGCTAAGTACATTTAATTTTCTTACTTCTACAGGTTAAAGTTAACTTGTAAATAAATTTTGTTAAATTTTTCCAAAAGGCTTGTTTGCTTTTTCTTTCCGCCTGGCTCGTAACAAATGTTTTATATACCGTAAAATCATCATCATCAATGGATTTTTATTAACGTGCAGGTACAGGGGCAACATCCACATAATTGGGCAGATCATACACCAGATCTCCAGGCTTGTCTATCATGAGGATCAATAGCAGAGAGCTTTCATTCTCTGCAATCTCTTTCTGTCAGCTGCTTCCAGGTCATCTTGGGCCTTCCAGGACCCCCCACTTTCCACCTACCTGTATGTCACAGGCAGTCTTCACTGCACCGTTGGAGCGTGCCACATGTCCATACCAGCAGTCAGGATGAGGTACGGATCCTCAATGCCACCGCCGGGCCACGTGTGAGACGCCAAGTTCTGCAACGGAAGGTCAGGTGGTTTTTCTCCGGGTACTTTGGTTTTCGCCCACCTCTGATTAACGATCGGCTCGATATGAGTGAAATAATCTTGAAAGGGCCGTAAAACCCAAACCCCAAAAAAAAAAAAGATCCTCAATGCCAAGATGCTCAAGTAGCTCACTGGACCTGATGGTGACAGTGTCCTGTGGTTTGACATTGCAGATCAGTTTGATCATTGCCCTGTCATTTCGCTGTAGACGTTGGAGGTTTGGCTTTGTCAATGGCCATGTCTCACTGGCATGGAGCATTGCGCCACACACACAAGAGCTGTACAAACGGCCACATGTCTTGAATGAGAGGTGGCAGGAAGAGAGAACTGGAAGCAACTCCTTGAATTTCTTCCAGGCTGTTTTCACATGTGATGTGGTTGAAAGGTTGCAACCACCCGCTGCTGAGAGCGTATTACCTAGGTAGCAAAAGGAAGCTACAACCTTCAGCTTGTCGGGTAAAAAACCTAAAAATTTGGATATCTTGAGGACTTGCTGTAATTCTCCTAAAATTTAAAAAACAATTGTTTATGGACCCAGCAATGAGTCCAAAAAGTGCAGACAAAATGGCAAACAGTTTAGACCCTGATCAGACTGCAGGACTCATCTGGGGCTGTACTGTTTGCATAATCCTTTCTGTCTCATTACGGTAATCCATTATATTGACATGACCATTTAATGAACATCTTAGTTAAGTCATGTGGGATAAACCAGGCTAAACATGTATTTAACATGCCTCTGCAGACATGCTGAATACACACAAATGAATGCTTGAACTGCCTTCTGATGTATGCTAAACAGTATATTTTACAAATATTTACAAATACAAATAAGTTTATCAAGTATTAAACATCTACAACAATGTTTATAGCCTATATTTAACATTCCTGCTGAATTGATGCAACAAAGTAAAAATCTGTTGAAAATAATTTGTAACCCTGCAAACACTGCTAGCAATATATGAGTGGATGAAAATCGAGCTTTTTTGCATTATTTTTTTCGGAGAAAAAAGCTGTCCATTTCATATGATCCATATGTAGTGTCAAGCCATACTTTCTCTAAAAAATGAAAAAAAAAAAAAAAAAAACAGGTTTGAAATGTTGTCTAAAAGCTGGAATTAGAGCTTGAAGTGTAAAAGTAGTTTTGATTTTATATTTTTACAGGAAAAGACGAGAGTTGAACAAGCCAGATAAAGATGTGAGTCGGAGAATCCCTGCCCAGGAAGAGGAATTTGAGATTGTGGAAGGAGCAGGTACTGAGGAATACCGTAAAAGTACTAATAATTTGGACACCTTGAAGACTTGCTGTAAATCTCCTAAAATTTTAACAAATTTGTCTCATGATCCAACGATGAGTCCAAAAAGTGCAGATGGAATGGCAAACAGTGTAGACAATGATCAGGCTGCTCCTTCAATCTATAAGTCTGTTCGTTCATCCGTCCGTTCGTTAGTCCATCCCTTCGTTCGTTCGTCCGTCCATCCGAAACTTAAACGCAGTCAATAACTTTCTTATTTCTGGATTGATTTTTTAATTACTTTGTAGAATTGTTAACCATCATGAGACGATGTGTCACATGCAAAACCCAGGTCCATACCTCCAAGGTCAAGGTCATACTTAGAGGTCAAAGGTAAAAAAAGGGTCCTAAACTTAAACGCAGTCAATAACTTCCTTATTTCTGGATGGATTTTGAAATTACTTTGTAGAATTGTTAAGCATCATGAGACGATGTGTCATGTGCAAAACCCAGGTCCTTACCTCCAAGGTCAAGGTCATACTTAGAGGTCAATGGTAAAAAAAAGGGTCCGAAACATTAACACAGTCAATAATTTTCTTATTTCTAGATGGATTTTGAAATTACTTGGCAGAAATGTTAGCCATCATGAGACAATCTGCCTCACACAAAACCAAGGTCCTTACTTCCAAGGTCATTTAGAAGTCAAATTTGAAAAAAAGGGTCCAAAACTTAAACACCGTCAGTAACTTTCTATGGATTAAAACGAACATAGAATATTTTCAGGCGGGGGCATCTGTGTCCTATGGACACATTTCTAGTTTTTTATAGACAATCATCAGAAATAAAGGGAAATATATGGAACAATTATATAGAGTAAGTCTTTGTTTGAGGTTTGAGACTGATTTAAAATATTTCTTGTGCACATTTGGTAAGGCCATATAGCAGAATACCTTTGTTTACACCTCCGAAAATGGCGAACCTCCGCTGAAGTGACGTCACGCCGATTGTCCTTATAAGTTGCCATGGGGGCGTCCATGAGATGTTGACACATTTCTAGTTTTACTCACACCTCATTTATGCTATGACACCTCTCAACTATTGTTTCAGATGAAGGTGAATCAGTTATTCAAACATTAGAAGAAGAGAAAGAAAGTCAGAAAAAGTCACGATTAGACAAATTCTGGGACAGAATTATTGAGATGATCTATGAAACATTTGATGATTTTACTGAAGTGCCTCCTCATGACAGTCAACCTGAAGAGACTGAACCACTCAATATGAAAATGTAAGGGTGAAAAATGTAATGCCACAAACAAATACCAACTTTTGTACAATACGTATTTGTCAACATTTGGATAACTTGCCTGTGCAGCATAGTGCATTTTTCACATCTCCAAAATGGCTATTTTTCTGATGAAAATCCGTGATATTTTTCTTAAAGATGCTCAAAACATAGGTTGTAGGTGCTCGTTAGAACTGCCTCATTGAGGCGGTTCTAACGGGTACCACAACCTATGTCTTGGAGCAGAAATAAGACAAACAATGTATACCCCCGTAAACCCCAGTTTTCTCTATATGTGCGAAGGGCAGAAAACAAGAAAATGGCTGTTACAGTTTGGTAAATGATTTTCATGGTGATTGTAAATCTGATATGCTGCTAGCTTCTTTTGTGAATTTTCTGGTTCAGGTTTAATAATAGTGATCAAATACCCATTGTTCTATCTATCAATATTTGCAGTGGCCCCCGCCCATGGGGCTTGAAGAAATAGATGGGCTGCATGATGCTTCCACGCAGAGCTGAAACCGACCGCACACAAGTACTGGTAAACTGCTTAGAGAATCTAAGCCTGCCCAGGCAAAACGATGCGAGTCTGTCCATCCATGCTTATAAACCCTTTTGGTTTCATTGGGCAACAGGGCTTGAGGTGTCATTTCAGCTCAATGTCGGGTAAAAGTCCCACAAAATTGGAAGCAACGTCTCCAAAATGACCTATACAGTGTTGACGGAGCCTAAAACCTCAAATCAAACAAAAATCAACATTTGCAGAAAATGTCTTGTAACATTTTGTTAACAGTTAATTTTTAGTACAGTTTACATCCAAACAAGATGAATCTTAGTTTATTAGTGATACCATGATGTGGAGTAGTGTATATTGATTTTAGGTGACAGTCCAACAAATGTTAGAAGAGTTATGCTCTTGAATTTTTTTTGTAAATTATATGTTTCCAGATAACTCCAACAGTTTACATCTGATCAAGATGAAACTTGTTTTATAGTTAGACCATGATGTGGAGCAGCACAGATTGTTTCGAGGATACACATGTAGTTCACAAACTTTGAACTGTACAAGAGACAGTACAGATCACCCTCTCTATACCGACATTTGATATAACGACAAAAGCCACTACACAGGTTCAATGTAACAAATCATTAGCTCATGATGGGAAGGGTTATTGAAAACATTAAGAATATTTAATTTGTTACTCAAAAAACAAATGTTGTGGATATTTGTTAGAATTCTAACACATATCCACAGCATTTGTTTCTTGAAGTAACTGAGGGGAAAAGACCCTTTATTACTTTTTATCATATGACGTCGCGTCTGAGAGTGTAATAACGCCATGTAATATTTTCTATAATCCACTAGTGGATTAAATATGCAAATTAGCTATATACGTCCCGTAACGTTACATGTACGACGTCCATAACGACGTCGCGTTTACTAACGGCGGAATATTGACATTTTTGTAAACCATCGTGAATAAAATGCGCTGTAAATGTCATATGATAAATAGAATCTTGCATTCGTGCTCATGTATTATTGAATTTATTAAACTCGTTGAGGAAAAGGGATAAAATGCTCGGCAAAGCTTCGCATTTTATCCCTTTTCCTCAGCTTGTTTAATAAATTCAATAATACATGAACACTCATGTAAGATCCTCTATATACTACTCTATGAAGATTCTTTATAGCAGCAAATTTAAAGTGTTAGGGATCAATTACTGTCTTTATAACAAGGGTTCTCAGTATATGCAGTACATCTTATTACTTGCCATAGATGTACAATACCTCTACTTGGAAGCCCTTTTATGTTAACTCGGACCCATTGAGAAAGGGTGTACTCTTAAAGGAAAGCATTTGCTCTTCATTAGAAGACTCCTGTTGACAAAGGAGACACCATTCTTTTGCAGGAGTTGCCTCCCATAGAGGTGTATCTATTCTCCTGAAGACAGATACAAAAAATACATGTGGTGCCCTATAAAAAAATATATGTAGATGTTTGTCATATGGCAGATGAAACAATATTTTTTATTTTCTTTCAGATTAAAAGAGAACATAAAACGATTCAGTAAGTTCCGAGTTTCTTTTTGTTGGTTTAACCCATGAAAAGTCCCCTGTTTTGTTGTCTGCTAGTAGTTTAATAGTCATTGTTGCAAACAATGTTGGCCCAGATCAAACTGCTCATCTGGGAGCAGTCTGATCAGGGTCCACACAGTCTTGGTGAGCCCAGATCAAAATTCTTCTCTGTGAGCAGTCTGATCAGGCTCCACTCTGCATGCATAAATATTTTTGAAAAGTTTGCAAGAGGATGCAGCAGATGACATAAACAGATTACATTTTTGGAACCAGGTTTACTTGGTATTTGTTATTATTTTATGCTGAAGCAGTCTGTTATAGATAATTCATTTTTTTTAAGTCACTAACTGCATTTGAGTGCTCATAGTCAGATTATGCCACATTTAGAGGATCTGACATGAGTGTTCATGTATTATTGAACTTATTAAACGAGTTGAGGAAAAGGGAAAAAATGCGAGGCTTTGCCAAGCATTTTATCCCTTTTCCTCAACGAGTTTAATAAATTCAATAATACATGAGCACGAATGCAAGATTCTATTTATCATATGACATTTAAAACACATTTTATTCACGATTGTTTACAAAAATGTCAATATTCCGTCATTAGTAAACGCGACGTCGTTAAGGACATCGTACATGTTACGTTACGGGACCTTTCTAGCTAATTTGCATATTTAATCCACAAGTGGATTATCGAAAATAATACATGGCATTATTACACTCTCAGACGCGACGTCATATGATAAAATTATGATAATGCCCCTTCAAGAGAGCAGTAGGCTTAACATGGGAATTACTGAACTACAGAAATTTCCCAGCCTCTGCAGTTTTTAATCCCTGTTTTGCTGAAGAAATTTATTTTGGCACTTCCATTTCTAACGATCAACAAATCATACATATTACAGTCATATTCGCTATTAAGACCACCTAAAATTAAGACTCGTTCTCCTTTAAGAAGCGTATTTGAAAAGTTTCAGTTATTCTTTCTCTCAGTGTTTTCTAGAAAGAGACCACCTTTGGGACTGTTCAAAAGTGGTCTTTAAGATCACTTTTGGACATTCCCAAAGGGGGTCTTATTATAGGAATTTTACTGGACTTTATATAATGTGCTCATTTAAATTTGGAAACAGAATGACAAGCCCTGTAGATGCTCTTTTTGCAAAGGAAAGGATTGTTGTGACTTAGAAGGACAAAGGCTAAGAAACTGTGTCTCAAATCTGAGGCTTTTTTTTTAAAGTTTTGATTCAGGCAGGAATGGGTTGGAATTTTCCAGTCCCGTCACTTCCCTCTGAGAGAAGAACATTGCATAATCTGAGAATGAACACCATTTTCATCCCAGTCAACTAATTCTCCTTTAAAAACAATTTGAAAAGGTTCAGTCACCCTGTGTGCTTTCTGCACTCAGTGTCTTCTAGAAAGAGACCACCTTTTGGACTGTTCAAAAGTGGTCTTTAAGACCACTTTTGAACAGTCCCAAAGGGGTTCTTATTATAGGAATTTTACTTTACTTGACATAATGTATTCATTCAAATTTCGAAACTGAATGACAAACCCTGTAGATGCTCTTTTTGCAAAGGATAGTGTTGCTGTGGCTCAGTTGGACAAAGGTATGGATTTGAATTGTTCAGTCCTGTCACTTCCCCTCTGAGAGAGGAACATTGCATAACCTGAGAATGAACACCATTTTCATCCTGGTCAATAGGAGTTTTATTGTCTCTGTGAATCATCATGGTTTTTCTGACCTTTACAGTCTCTTTGAGTTCTGGTTTAAACATTGAGATTCATTGCATCATAGGCCTAATGGATGGGTGACATGGTGATAATGGATGACATGTTAGCCAGTTTCACAAGTGTACAACTTAATACATCACAACCTCTTTATATCACTGTTCATTATAACATGGTTTTGGATTTAACATGGTTTGAAGATGGATCTTAAAAATGTATAAATAACAGAAAAATGTATCAATAACCTACAATGGTCATAAAAATGTATAAAAAGGTGTATATTATATAGAAAAATAACCATCAATGGTTATTTTTCTATATAATATACACCTTTTTGTTTGGATAAAGCATGTCTCTTTAACTATCCCAGTTTCTGCTTTGGACTCCAAAAATTGTGTTACAGAGTGACTGTGGTGTACATGACATCCCATCCAATTTCTATGCAGCAGACAGGAAAACTTGATTTAAAAGTTTCCAAAGGCCTATATTTTCTTAGTCACTAGCTTGATTTTGTTGACAGCTTGATAGAAGTGTGATAATGAAATGGAGTTTAAAGCAAAGGCAGTATACCAAGCTCATTGACCTTTTGGTCAAGGGCATTGACTTCAAAATTTTAAGTTTGACGCTTATAACCCACAAAAAGGGTTGACACATAGTTAAATACGAAAAACCATCATCATCATCAAAATTTAATAATAATAATAGACCTTATTTATAGAGGGTAATACGTTTAGTACTAATACTAATTTCCATGTGGCCCTCTTTTCCTGGGTAGGAACCAGTACTAAGCAATGTGGATAAAGTTTCTTGCTCAAGGAAACAACATGGAAACAACATTAGGCATGTTCGGGGATCGAACCGGCTACCTCTTGATCTCAAATCCGATGTTTGACCACTGCTACACAGCGCTGCACAAAAGTTTAAGTTAAATATTCAATTTAAGGACTGTTAATGTCATATAATGACAATACTTTCTTGCCATCACATGAACTAATCTGTGAAATGAACACGCCACTAAACCCCACTTAATATAGAGAAAACTGGGGTTTACGGGGATATACATTATTTTTCTTACTTTTGCTTAAGACAGGTTGTGGGTACTCTTTATAACCCTCTCAATGAAGCACCCACAACCTATGTTTGCAGTATCTACAAGAAAAATAAAACAGATTTTCATCACAAAAGTAGCCATTTTGGAGATGAGAAAAAGGTCTATGTCACACGGGTGTGTTATTGAGATGCTAACGAGCCTGTTGATATAGTGAAAAGTAGGCTAAACATTGATAGTATACATACTTTTGCTTTTGCTCAAAACATTGATTGTGGGTAGTCCTTAAAACTATCTCAATGAAGCAGCTCTAACAAACCACATTTGAGTGAGTGAGTGTTTCAGTTTTATGTCCCACCAACAGCTAAGGTCATACAGAGATGGGGCCTTGTTTTTTAAAGACTCATCCGAAAGTCTGGAGAAGCCCTTGATAATTCCTATGATCCCTGGTTTACAAGGCGAGTAGCGTAACCACTACACCACAGGGGCTTCTAGACCACATTTGAGCTTGCATCAGAAAGAAGGAAAAAATATCAAATATCTTCATCAGAAAAATATCATTTTTTGAGCTTTGAAAGGCTGCACTGATGCATGGGTATCTTTTCATCAGTATTTACATGCAGCTTTTAACGAGGCTGATGATATATGGTTGTTAGAGGTTTGAGGCAATCAGGTCAAACCCATTGTTTTATTGTACCAGGGGCCAGTTATTCAAAACTAACAATGTCTTTGGTTAACAAATCATTAAATGATTGATCATTTAAATATACATGTACTAATAATTTTGCCTAAAAATGTGAGAAGCTACTCACATTTTTTCAGCAAAAAGTAAAATTTTAGATATTGTACTGGCTAGAGCAGTTAACAATATGACCACTTACAAGCTCGTTAAGCTAACAAGGTTATGAACAACTAGACCCATATGTTTAAGGCTTTTCCCACACAATCAGTCTTTTCAATCCTTTGCAGCTTCATTCATGTGACTTGAAATTTCATGTGAATTGTCTGTGTAGCAAATGCTTCACATGAAATTAAAAAAAAGTTGAAAATGTTTAACCCTGGGATATATCCTTTTCTGAAAGTAGTATAGATCCAGATCAGCTGGTGTCTTGGAAGCCAGCTGATCAGGGTCCATACTGTTTCTGTTCTGCTTCTTAATCCAGGAGAAAAATTGAAATCTTGCAACACAAATGTCTGAAAATCAGAGAGGAGTGTAGTATATTGAAATATTCAGCATGATGAGGGGTATAGGTTAATAGTTCATACTACACCACAACGTCATTATAACATGGTTGGTTATAACACTGTTTTGAATATAACATGGTTTCAAGATGGATCCCCAAAATGTATAGATTATATAGAAAAATGACCATAAATGGTCATTTTTAGCTCACCTAGGCCGAAGGCTCCAGGGGAGCTTAAAGTATAGTGGGTCGTCCGTCGTCCGTCCGTCCGTCGTCCGTCCACACTTTTGAGCATCTCTGTATCCTGCAGGCTGATCTCAATCATTTCTCATCTGTAGCATGCCTCTGGTGGGGCATTGATGACATAAACTTTTTTTCAAAATCGCTCTAAAACTTTGGTTCCTATGGCAACCACAAGGTCGCATAGACTTACTATGGGAAAATGCTTGTCATCACCGTAGAGCCTTCAGTTTTGATCAGATCTTTCTGAAACTTATATGTAAGGTGGCTGGGGATAAAACCTCGGATGGGTTTGAAAACCGGCCAAGTCAGCCCATTTTTCATAGACTTACGTCCCTTTGATTGCTGAAAATGCCGATTTTTTACCTTGTCATCACGGAAGCCCCTTCAGTTTTGATCAGATCTTTCTGAAACTTATATGTAAGGTGGCTGGGAATAAAACCTTGGATGAGTTCGAAAACCGGCCAAGTAGGCCCATTTATCATAGAGTTACGTCCCTTTGATTGCTGAAAATGCCGATTTTTGACCTTGTCATCACTGTAGCCCCTTCGGTTTTGATCGGATCTTTTTGAAACTTATATGTAATGTGGCTGCGGATAAAACCTCGGATGAGTTCGAATACCGGCCAAGTCCGCCGATTTATTATAGAGTTACGTCCCTTTGATTGCTGAAAATGCTGATTTTTGACCTTGTCATCACTGTAGCCCTTTCAGTTTTGATCGAATCTTTCTGAAACTCATATGTAAAGTGGCTGGGGATAAAATCTCGGATGAGTTCGAAAACCAGCCAAGTTGGTCCATTTATCACAGAGTAACGTCCCTTTGATTGCTGAAAAGCCGATTTTTGACCTTGTCATCACCGTAGCCCTTTCAGTTTTGATCGGATCTTTCTGAAACTTATATGCAAGGTGGCTGGGGATAAAGCCTCGGATGAGTTCGCATATCGGCAAAGGTGGCCTATTTATCATAGTGTTAGGTCCCTTTGATTGCTGAAAATGTTGATTTTTGACCTTGTCAACACTGTAGCCCCTTAAGTTTTGATCGGATCTTTCTGAAACTTATATGTAAGGTGGCTGGGGATAAAACCTCGGATGAGTTCGAAAACCGGCCAAGTTGCCCCATTAACTGTATAGTTATGTCCCTTTGATGGCTGAAAATGTCAATTTTTATTTACCTTGTCATCACCGTAGCCCCTTCAGTTTTGATAGAATCTTTCTGAAACCTATATGTAAGGTGACTGGAGATAAAACCTAGGATGAGTTTGAATACCGGCCAAGTTGGCCCATTTATCATTGATTTACGTCCCTTTGATTGCTGAAAATGCCGTTTTTTGACCTTGTCATCACCATAGCCCCTTCAGTTTTGATCGGATCTTTCTGAAACTTATATGTAAGGTGGCTGGGGATAAAATCTTGGATGAGTTCAAAAACAGGCCAAGTCAGTTCATTGATCGTAGAGTTATGTCCCTTTGATGGCTGAAAATGTTGATTTTTGACCTTGTCATTACCGTAGCCCCTTCAGTTTTGATCGGATTTTTCTGAAACTTATTTGTAAGGCTGCTGGGGATGAAACCTCGGATGAGTTCGAAAACTGGCCAAGTCGGCTCATTTATTATAGAGTAACATCCCTTTGATTGCTAAAAATGCCAAATTTTGACCTTGTCATCACCGTAGCCCCGCCAGTTTTGATCAGATCTTTCTGAAACTTATATGTGAGGTGGCTGGGAATATAATCTTGGATGAGTTTGAATACTGGCCAAGTCTGATCGGATCTTTCTGAAACTTACATGTAAGGTGGCTTGGAATAAAACCTGAGGTGAGTTCAAATACCGGCCACGTCGGCACATTTATCATAGAGTGACGTGCCTTTGATTGCTGAAAATGCCTATTTTCGACATTGTCATCACTGCTGCCCCTTTAGTTTTGAACGGATCTTCATGAAACTTACAAACAAGGAAGTCAGGCAGAAAGCTTGGAGGAGTTTGAAAACTCTTGTTTTTGAACTTGTCATCACCATAGCCACTTCAGTTTAGATCGGATCTTCTTAGCAAGTCAGGAATAAAAGCTTGAATGAGTTTGAAAACCGGTGAGGTCAGCCTGTCTATCATAGAGTTACATTCTACTTGATTTTCAGAAAATGCTTACCCTGTCATAACCATGTCCTCCCATAAAGTAGAAGTAAAACAAAGATCAGGAATTGATACAATTAACTTACTCCACCCATAAAAGACACCAAAGGGAAAGAAATACAAACATTAAGCGACCAGACCATAATGGAAACCTAAACAAAGGAAGGCCATAAGGACAGTTACTTTCCCACAAAATGGCCATATGGCCATCCAAAACCAAAAGACACAAGTGATACACACAGTAAGTAACAAACAACAACATAAATAAATCGCCACAGAAGAGCCGCCCCGGAACGGCCAGTGGAAGATTTCCACCGGGGGGCCCAAACCGACCCTACGCGGCCACAATCCCCGCCCCCACTTCCGTCGCGATTTAGACAAACAACTTGTTCAGTCCGCACGAAGGCCCCCCAACTCATCAGTGCAACATCTCCGTGAACACAAAAATCAAAGAACCACAGAGGTGAAACAACGGTGAGGACCCGACAGCAAGAAACCACCGAAATGCTGGAGCAAAAGAAAACCGACAGTTAGACTCCGATGAGCCCGACCAGAGACAGAGCATCAGGCACCAATCAACATTATCTCTCCAACTTTCAATAAGCCTTTACGTTAGAGCCGTCACAGAATCCGAGGCCTGACCCACCGGCGTGCAATTAAAGAGGAAAGCAAAGCTGCCAACCGTGATTGGGTTAACTACCATGCATGCAGTCTGTCGTATAATATCCATGTTGTACCCAATCTTTTTATATCGAAGAAAAAAAACCTTTTTTTTTAAAACCTTCAGTGAAGGTTGCCACTTCCTTAAACTTTGAATCTGTTAGCTCAGGTGAGCGATACAGGACCAAGCTAGCTTGGTCCTCTTGTTCTATATGATCTATACATTTTTGTTTGGATATAACACCGATGTTTAACACATTGTCTGCTTTGGACCCCATTAATAGTGTTATAAAGGGTTGTGGTGTAATTGCTTTTCTCTCCCAGAGACGGCAGCTCAGCCATACTATGACACAGTGAAGGGACTCCAGAATTTGTTTACTTGGAAATCACGATCATACACTTTTATTGTATTCTGTGTAAGTATTGAAATTAAACTTTAACCATTACACCCCTGCATTTCTGAAGTGGGATCTTCCCTCTTTTAATTTGGACACAGTCATTCTTAAAATAAGTGAAATACTATAAAAAGCTTAAAAATTTGGACGCCTTGAGGTCTCGCTGTAATTCTAAAATTTTAACAAATTTGATCCAGCAAGGAGTACAAAAAGTGCAGACGGAATGGCAAACTGAAGACCTAGATCAGCAAACATTATCACCAGTTTTGTCTTGATATCGAATGTTGCGATAGAAAGGGATGACTGTATGAAGGCAAATAATGGGCCTGAGTGTAGTCCTGAGTGAACTTTAACCCTTCTCTTGCTGAATATTCATTTAAACCACACCCATTTCTGTCTATCAACCAATCAAATTACTTGATGTAATTTATTGCTACAAATTCTTAAACTAAATGCCAAACAGTGTAGATCCTGATCAGATGGCTTCTTCAGAAGCCATCTGATCTGGATCTATACTGTTTGCAAAGATAGGGGTTGTCGTGAACAGCAAGATAAGGGTTAAAAATGATATCAGACTAGAAGCTTGTCTAAAGAATGGACTATTGTATACCCCATAAACCGGGTTACATAATGATTTGTAAGTTGCCTTTTTATGAGCTCTAGATCTGGTTGGGTTGATCGTTTGTCCATCAATCCAAATTACTTTATGAATCAGAGTGAAAATGCTATTGTCCATGTGTCTGTCAATGACCAGTAAATTCAAACTCCAGAAATAGCATGTGTACAAAATCCTTGTAACAGTTTGTTGTAGCCATGCTATTCTTGTGTTTCTTATATCAGAGTGCCAGTAATGAGTGTTATCAGCAAAGTAGAAGTGGAGGCAATGATCAAGAATGGATACAATTAACCCACACCTCCCATCAGAGACACCAAAGGGAAAGAAACACAACCATGAAAGACCAGACCCTAATGGAAACATCAATAGCGGAAAGCCAAAAGGACAGTTACTTTCCCACAAAGTGGCCAATAGGCTATCCAAAATAAAATAATATAAGCGACACAAACACCCAAAGACAAACCATAACAAAAATAAACCGCGACAGAAGAACGGCCTTGGAACGGTCAGTGGAAACGAATTCCACTGGGGGGGGGCTTAAATCGATTTTACGTGGCCACAATCCTGGACATAGGAACAGATAAGGTGAGTATTTTGTGTTAAGTGAAGGATAGTTTTTGTCAATTCTCCGTAAAAACCTAAGTTGTGGGTATTCATTAGAACCACCTTAGCGAGACGGTCCTCATGAATACCCACAACATAGGTTATCAGTTCTAATGAATACCCACAACATAGGTTTATATGGAGAAATAAGGAAAACTATCCTTCAATTATCACAAAATACTTGCCATATTTGTTGCTCCCGTTTCCATGTGACCTTAGCTGTTGGTGAGATGTAAAACTCAAACACTCAGTTATCTGTTGCTTTGCCTGGATAAGGCTCATGTGCTGGGAAATTAACAAACAGTGAAGGCCCAGATGAGATCCTGCAGAATATGGCATCTAATCTGGGCCCAGACTGTTTGCTTAGATTACAGGAACTTAGTGCTAAGCAAGACAGTCTTAACCCTTATCTTGCTGTTCACGACAACCCCTATCTTTGCAAACAGTGTAGATCCAGATCAGATGGCTTCTGAAGAAGCCATCTGATCAGGATCTACACTGTTTGGTATTGAGTTTGAATTTGTAGCAATAAATTACATCAAGTAATTTGATTGGTTGATAGACAGAAATGGGTGTGGCTTAAATGAATATTCAGCAAGATAAGGGTTAAGTCTCTGTTCATGTTCATTTTCCTAGCCTACATTCAGAGGCTATCAACCCCACCAGTGCTGTCACTTCTTTAATTTTATTCAACAGGTTTATATGTACAGTGTATGGAAGGGATGGTTTGTACCTTTGCTGTTCTTCTTGGGAGCTCTCAGAATATTGGTCAACTTTCTACAATTCAAGTAAGAGGACATTGTAACCCTTTGCTATTCATGACATCAAAGTGTATTTTTCTTATTTTTCATTGAAAACAAGGCTTGCCATTGCATGTGAATTGTGTAATGTCAAGCCTTTCTTTCTAAAAAAATATTTTACATCACGTGAACAAGTCCGTGAAATAAAGCCCACTTAAACCCCACTTTATAGAGAGAAAACTGGGGTTTACGGGGGTATACATTATTTTTCGTATTTCTGCTCCAAGACATAGGTTGTGGGTATTGTTAGAACCGCCTCAATGAGGCGGTCCTAACGAGCTCCCACAACCTATGTTTGCAGTATAAATAAGACAAATATCACGGATTTTCTTCAGAAAAATAGCCATTTTGGAGATGTGAAAAATGCACTATGTCGCACGGGTTATGGAAAATCTGGTTGTCTTCTGCTTCAGGATTTATGTAGCAGCTGATTGGTTAGTTATGCTTAAGCCTTTAAGTGACCAACAGAATTGCAAAGCAGATGATATTTTATTTCTTCTTCAAAAAAATCAGGGGTGAATCTTTTGTCATGCAGATGGGTAACAAAGAATTCATGCTTTTTTTTCTGTGAAAAAGTAAGATAAAAATATACTTAGAAATATCATCTGCTTTAGTCATGAATTTTACTTTATCCCGTTTTACACAGCATTATGATAACACATCCCTGCAGCATAGTGGTGATTTTTCGGATGAAAATTTATTATAGTTTTCTTGTCTATACTCCAAACATAGGTTGTTGGTGCTCATTAGAACCACCTCATCATAGTGGTTCTAAAGAGTACCTAGAAGCTATGTGTTAGGCTTTGGGTGTTCATTTGAACCACTTCATCAAGGCGGTTCTAAAGAGTACCCACAACCTATGTGTTGGAACAGAAATAAGAAAAATACTGTATACCCCTGTAAACCCCAGTTTTCTCTATATACAGTGGGGTTTTACACAGACTTGTTCTTGTGTCGTGGTTTATTTTTGTTATGGTTTGTCTTTTGGTGTTTGTATCGCTTATATTATTTTATTTTGGATAGCCTATTGGCCATTTTGCAAGAAAGTATCTGTCCTTTTGGCTTTCCACTGTTGGTGTTTACGTTGGGGTCTGTTGCTTCGTGTTTGTATTTCTTTCCTTTTGGTGTCTCTGATGGGAGCTGTGGGTTAATTGTATCAATTCCTGATCATTGCCTTCACTTCTGTTTTGTAACCATGATGGAAAATCCCAAAATGGGTCATTTGCAAACAGTGCAGGCCCAGATAAAATCCTTAGAATGCCCTCACTGTTTGTTGGTAAATACATGTAACTATTGCTTTCAAGCATAGCACAAGCTATAGGACTTCGGTTTTCAGTTTGTCCATTCTTCCATCAAGCCGTCAACATTTGTGCCTAAGCAAACAGTGGAGACCCAGATCAGACTGCTCAGATCAGGGTCCACACTGTTTGCCATTCGGTCTGTAGCTTTTGGACTCTTTGCGGGATCATGAAACAATTTTGTTAAAATTTTAGGAGAATTACAGCAAGTCCTCAAGGTGTCTGAATTTTTAGGACTTTTATGGCAACCTTAGCATTCACCGAAATGTACAAGTCCATACAGGGATGGCATAGCCTTCAGCAGAATACTTGTCTAACCTTTACCTTGCTGTAGGCGACAAGCCCTATCTTTGCAAACAGTGTAGATCCAGATCAGATGGCTTCTGAAGAAGCCATCTGATCAGGATCTACACAGTTTGACATTCAGTTTATGAATATGTAGAAATAAGCTGCATCAAGTAATCTGATTGGTTCAAAGTCAGAAATGAGTGTGGCTTAATTGAATATTCAGCAGGTTAAAGGCTAAATAAATTTCTAAAAAGTAACTGAGCCTGACCCCCTAAATTACATATTAGCTTAATTTTGCCACACCCATTTCTATCAACCAATCAAATTATTTTATATAGTGTATTCAAAGTTGCAAAGTGATGACAAAAAGTATAGATCCTGATCAGATTGCCATCCGGTCTTCAGATGTTTTCTTTAAAAGCCATCTGATCTGGATCGTCACTGTTTGCAAAGGAAAGGGTTTGCAAAGGATGTGGTTGTCTTGTTAATCAGGACAAGGGTTATATTTGTAAGCCTTGGTTCCTGTTCCTGGAATTGTACATATATGTTCAGAATGATGTTACATATAATTGTGATCAGAGAAAAGTACACATCAATCTCTATAACACTTTATTATAACATGGTTTTGGATAAACTATGGTTTACAGATGGATCCCAGAAATGTATAGAATAAATTGAAAAATGACCATGTAGTGATATAAAGAGTTTGTGGTGCACCAGATAGTCCAGACATTTGCTGTATTTTGTTTCAGGAATTTCCAGATAAAGTTTGCCTATTTAGACCCTGGAGAACCCACACAGGTATACTGCTCTTTAGTCTTTATGTATCTTAACACAAATGTATGAGCTGCAGGGGTGGATGGGTGTGCTGAAGGTGTCATATAAGAATCTTATATGGGTGTGAGGGGTGGATGGAAAAATCCGTCCCGATGGACACTGTCCAGCATCACGAGGCTTGCGGAGTGATGCCGGACAGTGATCCCGAGGGATGGATTTTTCTATCCACCCCTCACTCCCATATTGGATTCTTTTTTTGCATACCTTCCATTTCTTAGCACAATTTTAATGCTGCAGTCACTTCAGTTACCAACGTCCGCCATATTGTGTTGACACTGCAGAAATGTTTAGTGACGTTACTGTGGCGTCAACCTTAACGACGGCACATACGAGGTCGTAATCAACCAGTGCATTTATCAAACATGCGATTATATTCGATTCTGGGTCGGAACACCAGGGCCAGAACATAAATTTCTATCCCAGGGTAAAATCACGGATTTCCTTGTCTGGTGTGCAAGAATATATTTTACAACACTGGGGCATCCAACTGATATTGGCTTACAGTTGGGCAAGGCCTGATTTCTGGAATGTATTATTTCTTCCATTTCTTCACATGCATTCCTTTCCTTCTTTAACCACTGAGCCAAAGAGTCGACTCCCTGACACAGTTGTCAGAGAGTGGTGATAAACCTATAAGCTATGCATGTAGATAATTGAAGGGAGGCAATGCGGTCCGTAACACTTCCCTGTCCCTCTTTTCATATTCTCTGCTATCTCTTTTCACCCTTTCTCTGGGAGAGACCACAAAATGACCCACAAGGGTTGACATGTCACTTAACCCTAACACAATCAAACTCTGTATGAGCTGCACCCAGGGAAAAGGGGTCTTTTAGCATGTGTGGCAAGTGAAGATCATGATCAGCCTGTATGTCTGGCAGTCTGATCATAGTCTTAGTTGTATATGTTATTTGAATGACAGTTTTTTGTCTTTGCTTATCACCCATGCTCAGAGAATCCTTTTTACTTGGTGCAGCCCATATAAAATGACAGCTTTCAGTAGAAAGCTCCTTATGGAATCACTGGATGAATAGTGGAGATAATGTTGGAATATCTTTTCCACCTTCTTTGAGGTAATAGTATACTGAGGGAAATAATTTTAGCAATTTTTATACTATCGCTAATTTCACTCTTGTCTGGATCTAAAATAGAACCAAATTTTTACACATCAATATTTTATGTATTGGCTATGAAAATTTGCAAATTTGATTTGTAAATAATGCACAAGATACAGCCTATCAACGTTGGGGTGTCACACAAAATCTCACACCAATTATCAGTATATTGTATGCCCACCACAACAGCCCCACACCGTCTTCTCATGCTCGAAACAAGCCTCATACCACATCCATGGGTATGTGATTCCATTCCTCATGAAGAACATTTTCAAGGTCACTTACATTGTTGACGCCATTTCTTGTTCTGATATGTCTTCCCAGATGGTCTCAGAGGTGCTCAATAGGCGAAAGATCTGGTGATCTTGCTGGCCAGTTCAACACATTCACATTATTTGCCTTCAGAAAGTCCATTGTATGCCGTGCACCATGGGGACGTGCGTCATCCTGCTGAAAAATCGTGGCATGTCCTTGACATAAGAAAGGCAGTAACACAGGCCAAACAAGTTTCTCTGAACAGTCACTAAGTCTGTTTTAACCGGATGCGAAATTCCGCCCCAAACCATAATGCAGTAGCCTCCAAAACGGTCATGCTGAATGATGTTAGCAGGGTCCATCCACTATCTATCTTGCCTCCAAACACATATTCTTCCGTCAGCAAATTTCAAATTGAAATGGATTCGTCCGTGAACACAACTTGGTTCCACTGCCATCTTGTCCAATTGAGTCTAGCCAGTCTGTGGATCTGCATCAGTGGAACTCCTACGTACGGTCAACATCCATGTAACTGCGCAGCTGGTAGTCTATTCCTCACAGTCCTACCGCAAATTTGTGTGCCAGTTGCATTCCGGCGATTCTGGTACTGCTGAGAAACCAATTACGTCAAAATGACATCACAATATTAATGTCCCCATGTAGTGTTGTTTTACGCGGTCTATCAGAGTGTGGTCTGTCTTTGATGGTGCCAGTTTGATGGAACTTTTACACGAAAATGTTATACAACCTCCTTAACTTTCATGCCACCAATAAGCATTCCCATATTACGCTGGTCTAACGTCAGTCCAGGACGGCACCCCATCTTAGAATTTTTATGATTTTTAGATGGTTTGTTTGTTATGGGCATGGAGTGTGTATCATCGATATTGACTGCACATGCATGGCTTATCATGTGCACAGTGTAAATTGAGTAGAATTATGCCAAATGTCTGTGAGAAAAGCATGAAAAAATACAGAATTAGTCAGTTTGGTATCAGAACTGACTTATAAGACATATTAAGTTAGCACCTCAGAGTTTGAATAAAAAGTGGGCCGAAAAAAATTGCTTCACTTACTTCCCTTAGTATATGTTGTGTGTACAAATTAAAATCGCTTTAATGAGGTGATTCTAATGAGTACACACAACATACACTTCTAGAAAGATATCCCAAAATTATCCTAAATGTATAGTTACCTGGAGCTGTAGAAAGAATTCCCTAAGTTCATAACCCTTAACCCATAAAATGCCAATCCTGGCATTTGCCATCTGCTTCGTTGTCTGCTGGTTACTTTAAAAGTCATTTTTGCAAACAGTGTAGACCCAAATCAGACTGCTCCTCAGGAGCAGTCTGATTTGGGTCCACACTGTTTGCCTGTATACTAAAATATTTTTAAAAAGTTTACAACAGTAAACAGCAGACGACATAAGCAGACCACATTTTCAGATGTAGTTTTTCTCAGCGTCTGAAGGGTTGAGATGCTGAGAAAAACTGCACCTGAAAATGTCTGTTTATGTTGTCTGCTTATGTCGTCTGCTTAATCTTTTGCAAACTTTTTAAAAAATATTTTTGCATGCAACCAAACATTGTGTACACATCAGACTGCTCCTAGAAGAGCAGTCTGATCTGGGTCCACACTGTTTACAACAATGGCTTTTAAAGCAGATGACAGTTGTCGTGACTGGCATTTTATGGGTTAAGAACAAGTTTGAATCAGCCATCATAATAGTAATAATAATAATCGACCTTCTTAAACAAGCTATTGCAGTCTTAGCCATTGTATTCTCTGTATGTTTCTTCAGGAAGAAGATAAAGACCTGGGATTATCAGACAAGTTTAACTTAGTGATCCAAGTGGCTACTAAAGTACAAGTTTGTATACCTGCTTACCTTTTGTATTTTTTGATGAGTCAGGTTTTATGCACTCTTGCTGGGGTCCAAAACAGAAACCAGGGGCCAGTTGTTCAAAACTAATTACGTCGTTAGTTAAAGTATCGTTAAAACTTTGATCATTAAATATGACAAATATGCTGAAATTTTTGCTCACATTTTTTCAGCAAAAATAACAAAATTTTCAATACTGTACTTGCTAGAACAGTTAACAATTCGACCACTAACGAGCTCGTTAAGCTAACAATGCTTTGAACAACTGGCCCCAGGTCAATTAAACAACTGTGTTATGTCCAAATAAAAATGTTTAGTTTGTGGTAAACAAATTAACATTTAAGGTCATTTTTGTTGCACCTGCTTTATGCATGGTGCGATATAGTAGTCCAGTTTTCCACACAGTGCACTTGTTTGTTCGTTCATAAATCACTTCATTCGTTTGTCAGTATGTCAAGCCGTCAACATTGGTGACAGTGTTCATTCTAATATAAGAGTTCATTTCTCAAGAACAATATGAGATTTATTAATGATACTTGGTACAAACTTGCATTTAGGGATGGCATCTTTAATGCACTCATCCATGTTTAACTTTGACCTACCTTTTATGGTTTGATGACATTGTGAAGTATTTCCTCAGTCTGAGCCTTTACTCTATTGTTCATTTTCATTTCTCAAGAACAATAAGAATTTCATTAATGATACTTTCATCTGGGGATGGCAATTTTAATGCAAGCATTCATATTTCAATTATTGCATCAACCCTAGCATTCATCCAAATGTGCAAGCCCATTTCTCCAAAAATATATGAGTTTCATAAATGGTACTTGGTACAAACTTGCATCTAGAGATGGCCTCTTTTATGCAAGCATCATGTTGGTCCTTGACATACATTTCTCTGTTTGGGACTTTGCACCCAAAAGGCATGACATAGCCTTCGGTGAAATCCTTGTTCAATATATATAACAATCAAATCAGTCATGTGTCTTTTTGGGAGGGGGGGAAGGGGGGGGGGGGGGGGTTGGGGGTTGTTTTTAGCTCACCGTCACGTAGTGACGAGGTGAGCTTTTGGGATCACTTTTTGTCCGTCGTCCGTGCGTCCGTCCGTCCGTCCGTCCGTGCGTGCGTGCATAAACAATTTCTTTAAACGACATCTCCTCCTAAACCACTGAGTGGATTTTGACCAAACTTCACAGGAATGATCCTTAGGTGGTCCCCTTTCAAAGTTGTTCAAATGGTTCCGGTCCGTTGCACATATAGGTCACAGGAGCCAAAAATAGATTTTTTTCACCGAAAACTTTAAAAATCTTCTTCTCTGAAACCGCAAGGCCCAGGTCTTTGATATTTGGTATGAAGCTTCATCTAGTGGACCCCTACCAAGATTGTTCAAATTATAGTGCTGGGGCCAAAAATACCCCCGCCCCGGGGCCCTTTGGTTTTACATGGGCTTATATAGGGAAAATCTTTAAAAATCTTCTCCTCTGAAACTGCAAGGCCCAGGTCTTTGATATTTGGTATGAAGCTTCATCTGGTGGACCCCTACCAAGATTGTTCAAATTATAGTGCTGGGGCCAAAGATGCCCCCGCCTCGGTGCCCTTTGGTTTTACATAGGCTTATATAGGGAATCTTTTAAATCTTCTCTGAAACCGAAAGGCCCAGGTCTTTGATATTTGGTATGAAGCTTCATCTAGTGGACCCCTACCAAGATTGTTCAAATTATAGTGCTGGGGCCAAAACTGCCCCCGCCCCGGGGACCTTTGGTTTTACATGGGCTTATATAGGGAAAATCTTTAAAAAATCTTCTTCTCTGAAACTGCAGCGCCCAGGTCTTTGCTATTAGGTATGAAGCTTCATCTAGTGGACCCCTACCAAGACTGTTCAAATTATAGTGCTGGGGCCAAAAATGCCCCCGCCCTGGGGCCCTTTTGTTTTACATAGGCTTATATAGGGAAAATCTTTAAAAATCTTCTTCTCTGAAACTGCAAGGCCCAGGTCTTTGATATTTGGTATGAAGCTTCATCTTGTGGACCTCTATCAAGATTGTTCAAATTATAGCCCTGGGGCCAAAAATGCCCCCGCTCCTGGGCCCTTTGGTTTTTCATAGACTTTTATAGGGAAAATCTTGAAAAATCTTCTTCTCTGAAACCACAAGGCCTAGGTCTTTGACATTTGGTATGAAGCTTCAGCTAGAAGACCTCTACCAAGATTGTTCAAATTATAGCCCTGGGTCCACAATTTGCCCCGCCCCAGGGCCCTTTGGTTTTACATAGACTTATAATAGAGATAATCTTTGAAAATCTTCTTCTCTGAAACAACAAGACCCAGGTCTTTGATATTTGGTGTGAAGCTTCATCTGGTGGACCTCTATCAAGATTGTTTAAATTATAGCCCTGAGGCCAAAAATGCCCCTGCCCTGGGGCCATTTGGTTTTACATAGGCTTATGTAAGGAATATCTTAAAAAAAATCTTCTTCTCTGAAACCGAAAGGCCCAGGTCTTTGATATTTTTTATGTAGCTTCATCTAGTGGACCTTTGCCAAGATTGTTCAAATTATAGCCTTTGTTGATATTTGGTATGAAGCTTCACCTTTTTAGACCTCCCTCAACATTATGCACATTATAACCCTAGGGTCAATAATGGCCCTCCACGGGGCCCACTTGTTACTCTATGGATCAGGTGAGCGATCCAGGGCCATCATGGTCCTCTTGTTAGCTCACCGTCACGTAGTGACGAGGTGAGCTTTTGGGATCACTTTTTGTCCGTCGTGCGTCCGTGCGTGCGTCCGTCCGTGCGTGCGTAAACTTTTTCTTCAAACGACATCTCCTCCTAAACCACTGAGCGGATTTTGACCAAACTTCACAGGAATGATCCTTAGGTGGTCCCCTTTCAAAGTTGTTCAAATGGTTCCGGTCCGTTGCACATATAGGTCACAGGAGCCAAAAATAGTTTTTTTTCACCGAAAACTTAAAAAATCTTCTTCTCTGAAACTGCAAGGCCCAGGTCTTTGATATTTGGTATGAAGCTTCATCTAGTTGACCCGTACCAAGATTGTTCAAATTATAGTGCTTGGGCCAAAAATGCCCCCGCCCCGGGGCCCTTTGGTTTTACATGGGCTTATATAGGGAAAATCTTTAAAAATCTTCTTCTCTGAAACTGCAGGGCCCAGGTCTTTGATATTTGGTATGAATCTTTATCTGGTGGACCCCTACCAAGATTGTTCAAATTATAGTGCTGGGGCCAAAGATGCCCCGCCCCGGGGCCCTTTGGTTTTACATAGGCTTATATAGGGAAAATCTTTAAAAATCTTCTTCTCTGAAACTGCAAGGCCCAGGTCTTTGATATTTGGTACGAAGCTTCATCTAGTGAACCTCTACCAAGATTGTTCAAATTATAGTGCTGGGGCCAAAAATGCCCCCGCCCCGGGGCCCTTTGGTTTTACATGGGCTTATATAGGAAAAATCTTTAAAAATCTTCTTCTCTGAAACTGCAAGGCCCAGGTCTTTGATATTTGGTATGAATCTTCATCTTATGGACCCCTACCAAGATTGTTCAAATTATAGTGCTGGGGCCAAAAATGCCCCCGCCCCGGGGCCCTTTGGTTTTACATAGGCTTATATAGGCGAAACCTTTAAAAATCTTCTTCTATGAAACCGCAAGGCCCAGGTCTTTGATATTTGGTATGAATCTTCATCTTATGGACCCCTACCAAGATTGTTCAAATTATAGTGCTGGGGCCAAAAATGCCCCCGCCCCGGGGCCCTTTGGTTTTACATAGGCTTATATAGGGAAAACCTTTAAAAATCTTCTTCTATGAAACCGCAAGGCCCAGGTCATTGATATTAGGTAAGAAGCTTCATCTAGTGGACCCCTACCAAGATTGTTCAAATTATAGTGCTGGGGCCAAAAATGCCCCGCCCCAGGGCCCTTTGGTTTTACATTGGCTTATATTGGGAAAATCTTTAAAAAATCTTCTTCTCTGAAACTGCAGGGCCCAGATCTTTGCTATTTGGTATGAAGCTTCATCTAGTGGACCCCTACCAAGACTGTTCAAATTATAGTGCTGGGGCCAAAAATGCCCCCGCCCCGGGGCCCTTTGGTTTTACATAGGCTTATATAGGGAAAATCTTTAAAAATCTTCTTTTCTGAAACTGCAAGGCCCAGGTCTTTGATATTTGGTATGAATGTTCATCTTGTAGACCTCTATCAAGATTGTTCAAATTATAGCCCTGAGGCCAAAATTGCCCCCGCTCCTGGGCCCTTTGGTATTTCATAGACTTATATAGGGAAAATCTTGAAAAATCTTCTACTCTGAAACCACAAGGCCTAGGTCTTTGACATTTGGTATGAAGCTACACCTAGTGGACCTCTACCAAGATTGTTCAAATTATAGCCCTTGGGCCACAATGCCCCCGCCCCAGGGCCCTTTGGTTTTACATAGACTTATAATAGAGATAATCTTTGAAAATCATCTTCTCTGAAACAACATGACCCAGGTCTTTGATATTTGGTGTGAAGCTTCATCTAGTGGACCTCTATCAAGATTGTTTGAATTATAGCCCTGAGGCCAAAAATGCCCCTGCCCCGGGCCCATTCTGTTTTACATAGGCTTATGTAAGGAATATCTTTAAAAAAATCTTCTTCTCTGAAACCACAAGGCCCAGGTCTTTGATATTTGTTGTGTAGCTTCATCTAGTGGACCTTTGCCAAGATTGTTCAAATTATAGCCTTTTGTTGATATTTGGTATGAAGCTTTACCTTTTTAGACCTCCCTCAACATTATGCACATTGTAACCCTGGGGTCAATAATGTCCCTCCCCGGGGCCCACTTGTTGATGGATCAGGTGAGCGATCCAGGGCCATCATGGTCCTCTTGTTAGCTCACCGTCACATAGTGACGAGGTGAGCTTTTGGGATCACTTTTTGTCCGTCGTCCGTCGTGCGTGCGTCCGTGCGTCCGTGGGTAAACAATTTCTTTAAACGACATCTCCTCCTAAACCACTGATTGGATTTTGACCAAACTTCACAGGAATGATCCTTAGGTGGTCCCCTTTCAAAGTTGTTCAAATGGTTCCGGTCGAATGCACATCTAGGTCACAGGAGCCAAAAATAGATTTTTTTCACCAAAAACTTAAAAAATCTTCTTCTTTGAAACCACAAGGCCCTGGTCTTTGATATTTGGTATGAAGCTTCATCTAGTGGATCCCTACCAAGATTGTTCAAATTATAATGCTGGGGCCAAAAATGCCCCCGCCCTGGGGCCCTTTGGTTTTACATAGGCTTATGTAGGGAAAATCTTTAAAAATCTTCTTCTCTGAAACCACAAGGCCCAGGTCTTTGATATTTGGTATGAAGCTTCATCTAGTGGATCCCTACCAAGATTGTTCAAATTATAGTGCTGGGGCCAAAAATACCCCCGCCCCGGGGCCCTTTGGTTTTACATGGGCTTATATAGGGAAAATCTTTAAAAATCTTCTTCTCTGAAACCACAAGGCCCAGGACTTTGATATTTAGTATGAAGCTTCATCTAGTGGACCCCTACCAAGATTGTTCAAAATTTAGTGCTGGGACAAAAAATGCCCCCGCCACGGGGCCCTTTGGTTTTACATTGGCTTATATAGGGAAAATCTTTAGAAAATCTTCTTCTCTGAAACTACAAGGCCCAGGTCTTTGATATTTGGTATGAAACTTCATCTAGTGGACCCCTACCAAGATTGTTCATATTATAGTGCTGGGGCCAAAAATGCCCCTGCCCCGGTGCCCTTTGGTTTTACATAGGCTTATATAGGTAAAAATCTTCTTCTCTGAAACCACAATGCCCAGGACTTTGATATTTTGTATGAAGCTTCATCTAGTGGACCCCTACCAAGATTGTTCAAATTATAGTGCTGGGACAAAAAATGCCCCCGCCACGGGGCCCTTTGGTTTTACATAGGCTTATATAGGGAAATTCTTTAAAAATCTTCTTCTCTGAAACCACAAGGCCCAGGTCTTTTATATTTGGTATGAAGCTTCATCTAGTGGACCCTTACCAAGATTGTTCAAATTATAGTGCTTGGACAAAAAATGCCCCCGCCACGTGGCCCTTTGGTTTTACATAGGCTTATATAGGGAAAATCTTTAAAAATCTTCTTCTCTGAAACCACAAGGCCAAGGTCTTTAGTATTTGGTATGAAGCTTCATCTAGTGGAACCCTACCAAGATTGTTCAAATTTTAGTGCTGGGGCCAAAAATGCCCCCGCCCCGGGGCCCTTTGGTTTTACATAGGCTTATATAGAGAAAATCTTCTTCTCTGAAACTACAATGCCCAGGCCTTTGATATTTGGTATGAAGCTTCATCTATTGGACCCCTACCAAGATTGTTCAAATTATAGTGCTGGGACAAAAAATGCCCCCGCCACAGGGCCCTTTGGTTTTACATTGGCTTATATTGCGAAAATCTTTAAAAATCTTCTTCTCTGAAACCACAAGGCCCAGGTCATTGATATTTGGTATGAAGCTTCATCTAGTGGACCCCTACCAAGATTGTTCAAATTATAGTGTTGGGGCCAAAAATGCCCCCACCCGCCTGCCCTTTGGTTTTACATAGGCTTATATAGGGAAAATCTTTAAAAATCTTCTTCTCTGAAACCACAAGGCTCATGACTTTGATATTTGGTATGAAGCTTCATCTAGTGGACCCCTACCAAGACTGTTCAAATTATAGTGCTGGGGCAAAAAATGCTCCAGTCCCGGGGCCCTTTGGTTTTACATAGGCTTATATAGGCAAAATCTTTAAAAATCTTCTTCTCTGAAACCGCTAGGCCCAGGTCTTTGATATTTGATGTGTAGCTTCATCTAGTGGACCTTTGCCAAGATTGTTCAAATTATAGCCTTTGTTGATGTTTGGTATGAAACTTCACCTTTAAGACCTCCCTCAACATTATGCACATTAAAGCCCTGGGGCCAATAATGGCCCTCTCTGGGGCCCACTTGTTACACTATGGATCAGGTGAGCGATCCAGGGCCATCATGGCCCTCTTGTGATTAATATTAGGATCACTTTTTGTCTGTCATCCGTGCGTAAACAATTTCTTCAAACAACATCTCCTCCTAAACCACTGATCGGATTTTGACCAAACTTCACAGGAATGATCCTTAGGTGGTCCCCTTTCAAAGTTGTTCAAATGGTTCCGGTCCATTGCACATATAGGTCACAGGAGACAAAAATAGATTTTTTCTCCGAAAACTTAAAAAATCTTCTTCTCTGAAACCGCAAGGCCCAGGTCTTTGATATTTGGTATGAAGCTTCATCTAGTGGACCACTACCAACCGGGGCCATTTGGTTTTACATGGGCTCATATAGGGAAAATCTTTAAAAAATCTTCTTCTCTGAAACCGCAAGGCCCAGGACTTTGATATTTAGTATGAAGCTTCATCTAGTAGACCCCTACCAAGATTGTTCAAATTGTAGTGCTGGGGTCAAAAGGCCCCCGCCCCGGGCCCTTTGGTTTTACATAGGCTTATATAGGGAAAATCTTTAAATATCTTCTTCTCTGAAACCGCAAGGCCCAGGTCTTTTGATATTTGGTAGGAAGCTTCGTCTTGTGGACCCCTACCAAGATTGTTCAAATTATAGTGCTGGGGCCAAAAATGACCCCACCCCGGGGCCCTTTGGTTTTACATGGGCTTATATAGGGAAAATCTTTAAAATCTTCTCTGAAACCGCAAGGCCCAGGTCTTTGCTATTTGGTATGAAGCTTCATCTGATGGACCGCTACCAAGATTGTTCAAATTATAGTTCTCGGGCCAAAAATGCCCCCGCCCCAGGGCCCTTTGGTTTTACATCGGCTTATATAGGGAAAATCTTTAAAAATCTTCTTCTCTGAAACCTCAAGGCTCATTTCTTTGATATTTGGTATGAAGCTTCATCTTGAAAACCTCTTCCAAGATTGTTCAAATTTTAGCCCTGGGGCCAAAAATGCCCCCGTCTCGGGCCCTTTGGTTTTACTTAGACTTGTACAGGGATAATCTTTAAAAATCTTCTGTGAAACCACAAGGTCTTTGATATTTGGTGTGAAATTTCATCTAGTTGACCTCTATCAGGATTGTTCAAATTATAGACCTGGGGTCAAAAATGCCCCCGCCCCGAGACCCTTTGGTTTTACATAGACTTATATAGGGAAATCTTTAAAAATCTTCTTCTCCGAAACTGCAAGGTCCATGTCTTTGATATTTGGTATGGAGCTTCATCTAGTGTACCTCTACCAAGATTGTTCACATTAAAGCCCCGGGCTGCAAATCCCCCGCCCCGGGGCCCTTTGGTCTTACATAGACTTATATAGAGATAATCTTTGAAAATCTTTTTCTCTGAAACAGCATGGACCAGGTCTTTGATATTTGGTGTGAAGCTTCATCTAGTTGACCTCTATCAAGATTATTTAAATTATAGCCCAGAGGCCAAAAATGCCCCCGCTCTGGGGCCATTTGGATTTACATAGGCTTATGTAGGGGATATCTTTAAAAAAATCCTCTTCTCTGAAACCGCAAGACCCAGGTCTTTGATATTTGGGGTGTAGCTCCATCTAGTGGACCTTTGCCATGATTATTCAAATTATAGCCTTTGTTTATATTTGGTATGAAGCTTCACCTTATAAGACCTCCCTCAACATTATGCACATTATAGCCCTGGGGTCAATAATGGCCCTCCCCGGGGCCCACTTGTTACTCTATGGATCAGGTGAGCGATCCAGGGCCATCATGGCCCTCTTGTGTTTTATATTAGGATCACTTTTTGTCTGTCATCCGTGCGTAAACAATTTCTTCAAACGACATCTCCTCCTAAATCACTGATCGGATTTTGACCAAACTTCACAGGAATGATCCATAGGTGGTCCTCTTTCAAAGTTGTTCAAATGGTTCCGGTCCCTTGCACATATAGGTCACAGGAGCCAAAAATAGATTTTTTTACCGAAAACTTAAAAAATCTTCTTCTCTGAAACCGCAAGGCCCAGGTCTTTGATATTTGGTACGAAGCTTCATCTAGTGGACCCCTACCAAGATTGTTCAAATTAAAGTGCTGGGTAGAAAAATGCCCCCGCCCCGGGGCCCTTTGGTTTTACATAGGCTTATATAGGGAAAATCTTAAAAATTTTTATCTTCTTCTCTGAAACTGCAAGGCCCAGGTCTTTGCTATTTGGTATGAAGCTTCATCTGGTGGACCCCTACCAAGATTGTTCAAATTATAGTGCTGTGGCCAAAACTGCCCCCGCCCCGGGGCCCTTTGGTTTTACATGGGCTTATATAGGGAAAATCTTTAAAAATCTTCTTCTCTTAGATTGCAAGTTCCAGGTCTTTGATATTTGGTATGAAGCTTCCTCTAGTGGACGCCTACCAAGATTGTTCAAATTATAGTGCTGGGGCTAAAAATGCCCCCGCCCCAAGGTCCTTTGGTTTTACATGGGCTTATATAGGGAAAATCTTAAAAAATCTTCTTCTCTGAAACTGGAAGGGCCAGGTCTTTGATATTTGGTATGATGCTTCATCTAGTGGACCCCTAAGAAGGATGTTCAAATTATAGTGCTGGGGCCAAAAATGCCCCCACCCCGGGCCCTTTGGTTGTACATAGGCTTTTATACGGAAAAATCTTTAAAAATCTTTTTCTCTGAAACTGCAAGGCCCAGGTGTTTGATATTTGGTATGAAGCTTCATCTTGTGGACCTCTACCAAGATTGTTAAAATTATAGCCCTGGGCCCAAAATTGGCCCCGCTTTGGGGCCCTTTGGTTTTACATAGACTTATATAGCAAAAATCTTTAAAAATCTTCTTCTCTGAAACCACAAGGCCTAGGTCTGTGATATTTGGTATGAAGCTTCAGCTAGTGGACGTCTACCAAGATTGTTCAAATTATAGCCCTGAGACCTAAAATGCCTCCGCCTCATGGCCCTTTGGTTTTACATAGACATATATAGGGAAAATCTTTAAAAATCTTCTTCTCTGAAACCAGGAGGCCTATGTCTTTGATATTTGGTTCGGAGCTTCATCTAGTGGACCTCTACCAAGATTGTTCAAATTATAGCCCTTCGGGCCACAAATGCCCCCGCCCCAGGGCCCTTTGGTTTTACATAGACTTATATAGAGATAATCTTTGAAAATCTTCTTCTCTGAAACAGCAAGGCCCAGGTCTTTGATATTTGGTGTGAAGCTTCATCTAGTGGACCTCTATAAAAGATTGTTTAAATCGTAGACCTGAGGCCATAAATGCCCCTGCCTCGGGGGCCATTTGGTTTTACATAGGCTTATGTAGGGAATATCTTTTAGAAAATCTTCTTCTCTGAAACCGCAAGACCCAGGTGTTTGATATTTGGCGTGTAGCTTCATCTAGTGGACCTTTGCCAAGATTGTTCATATTATAGCCTTAGTTGATATTTGGTATGAAGCTTCACCTTTTTAGACCTCCCTCAACATTATGCACATTTTAACCCTGGGGTCAATAATGGCCCTCCTGGGGGCCCACTTGTTACTGTATGGATCAGGTGAGCGATTCAGGGCCATCATGGCCCTCTTGTTTTCATATGTTGGCTTTGTCAGTGGAGTGAGTTAAGACTGTCCCTACACCTGGTGGTTTCTTTAGACAGTATGACTTGGGATGTCATTTCAGCTCAATTTTTGGGAAAAGTCCTACAAAATCTGAACCAGCGTCTCCTACCAGCGTCTAATCGACTGCCTATTCGAAATTCGTAAAAATGTAGTACGTTTCCTCTGGCTTTCTTTGCCGGATCATTACAGGGTCACTGATGAGGCTTTATTAGCCGAAACTACGTAGTATGGCCCATCTTCTTTCTTATGAATGTTTTCATTGCTCTTAAAGGAACTCATTTTTGATTTTTATCTCCAAAATGACCTAAATAGTGCTTGTCAGGAATGTAAAACCATAAACAAACAAAAGCAGTTATTTAGTAACAATAATACAAAAAAATCAAGATATAAGAGCAGGATACCAGAACATTATAGTCCTGGGGCCAGTTGTTCAAAGCATAATTAGTTTAACAAGCTCATTAGGGAGGGGCCAAACTGTTAACTGTTATTGCAAGTACAGAATGTAAAATTCACATTTTTTCAGCAAACTTTTTTTTCAGCAAACTACTCACATTTTTTCAGCAAAAATATTAGTGTTGGTCAGTGTGTGGCTAAAATGAAAATTGTTTACCAACAATATTTTTCAGAATGGACTAGGCTCTGCAGCTGACAGCCTGGAGAAGATAAAGAAGTAAGTTCCTCCAATGTTCTAATGAGTTGGAGGGATGTAAATCAAAAACTCTTATTTTTGGTTTAAATACCTTGTGTTGAAATATAGATTTTTAGATGCTTTTTGAAGTTAAGTGCAACATTTACAAGTAACCATGAACAATGACATGTTTTTAAAAAAGATCTTAAACTTAGTCCGGTTATTATGAAATCACAATGTTGTAAACAGGCACCCCTGCCCATTAAGGCTTGGAGAAATAGATTGGGCTGCCATGCAGCACTGAAGCCTGCCCAGAAAAAGTGTTGCAAGTTAGACTGGGCTGTAGGGCTTGAGAAATATTTCATCTCAATGTCAGGAAAAGGTCCCAAAATTGGAATGAGCCTCTCCAAAATGACCAAAATAGAGTCGGTAGTGATATAAAACCTCAACACAAACAAACAAAAGCTGTAAACAGCCTTTAATTTCTTCGAAATTGGTTCAGTCCCCACATTATTTCATGGAGGTTGCTCGTGATATATTTTCTGTGGTCATTCTCTTGCTTTTGCTTTGTCAGAAAGGGCAGTTGTGAGTTACTAGAAAAAGAATGTGCTCTGTACTGGTTAATGGATGAATATCATTATGTGCGCTGTCCATTGTATTGGGACATTAACTGGAGATTCTCTGTGCAGGGAGAGTCATCCCCTGTACAGGTTGAAGACGCCTGCTATAATTATAAGTTTACTAATAGGCTTTCTTCCTACAAATCTGGAGTGTATTTATTGTACACCATCTATGTCCCCACCTCGGGTTAAGGCAAAAATAGAAGAAAGAAAGAAAGTAGGACTAAGTCAGCCTAGATAAGGTGAGATAAGATTGTTCTTGGCCAGCTCAACATGCCCTTAATACTGGCAGTGTTGACTGGGACATTGAACTTAAACAAACAAACATATATGGATATCAATAGATCTAGGTTAGGGAGAGTACCAGTAGTAAAGATAACTAGGGGATAATTTTAATCAAGGTGATTCTAACCCTTATGATGCCAAGAAAATGGCATCTGAAAATTGTTGTCTGTTTATGTCATCTGCTGCATCTTCTGGCAAACATTTTAAACTTATTTTAACCCTTGTCCTGCTGAATACTTTAATATGCCACACCCACTACCGATTATCAACGAGTCAGATTGCTTGATGCAAACTATTGCAACAAATTCACAATCTGAATGACAAACTATGTAGATCCTGATCAGATGGCTTCTTCAGAAGCCATCTGATCTGGATCTACATTGTTTGAAAGATAAGACATATCCGGGCTCAGCAGGACAAGGGTTAACATACGGGCAATCAATGTGGACCCTGATCAGACTTCTCCTAGAGGTCCACACTGTTTGCAACAATGATTTTTAAAGTAACAAGTTGATGAAAAAGCAGATGACAGTTTTTGTGACTGGCATCTGAAGGGCTAACAAAATCCCACAACACATGTTTTTATGAATAATTAAGAAAAATATTCTTTAATTATCCTCATTACTCCCCCATATCTGGAATTATGGACATCTAAAAATTGTGTGATTTGTTGTCTTTGTCCGGTAAATCATAAGACGGTGTAGAAGTACTATAATATTATTTGATTAATGACAATTTTATTAATTGACGCAATTAAAAACATGATTTATGATTTTTGAATATTGGTTGACCATGTGTAATATAGGATAATCAATTAATAATTATCTGTAAGAAGGTTTTATGTTTTACTTCAGTTTGTTTACCTGGAGGTATTATGACGGGACCAAGAAGTTGTTTACTATGTTGTGTTGTGGTTTTCTTTTTTCTGCCATATTTCCCACATCATTTATGTGGAAATTTGTTGGTATGTATTGAAACCTTGAGCTGTAATACCAATGCTAAAGTACAAAAAATTCTGTTCCACTTCCCCAGACATTTGATGCGGCAGTGGTCGAGTTTGTTTCCATAAAAATTTTAATAATTTTAAAAGCATATACATTTTAAACCCAGAGGTGAATTAAACTAAATGAGTAAAGATACTACAGGAACTGATCCAACCAGAACCCAAAGCATGTCCAAAACATCAAAGGGAAAGATTGACAAACACCACAAACAACAAAATCACTGGTGACAAGCTGAGTTAGCAGTTCATCCCAACTGGTGGCAACTCAGTTACATTTACAACTAAATAATTTTGACACACAGAAGTGCTATTAAGGGGAATGGATACACTTTCAGGGGAGACAACTCCTCCAAAAGTATTTTGTCTCCCATGTCAATAGGGGTCAACTCTTAAAAGAAAGAATTTGCTCCTCAGGAGCAAATTCTTTCCTTTAAGAGTAGACCCCTTTTTCAGTGGGAAAAAGCTTGTAGAAAAGCTAACATGAAGTCCTGAAAGTTGCCTCCCTTTGAAAAATGGTGGAAATTTGCCAGGTTTTTACCATTCCCCGTAAATGTAAACATTTAAAACTTGAACAGCACCGAACATAAAACAAATGAAATCACAATGATAGCGTCTGTTTGGCATGATGATGGACATTGATCCAGCCCTTTATTCAGCATTACTTCAAGCTCTCCTTGTGCCTATAATGTCAAGGTCACATACTATGTCTAAGGGCTATTCCAGTATAATCTATTAGGGTGGGGCGGACGGCAACTTTTTTATTGAGTGGCCGTAGGCTATGGTTTTAGAAAAACAAAATAGGCCGTAGGCTGTACAACAGAATTTTTAAAATTTACGGTAGGTTGTACTACCGATTTTTTAAAAAATCCCGTAGGCTATGTTGAAAGAAAATAAATAATTGTTGTAGGTTGTCAAATAACAACAGGGCCCAGACATCTGAATCGTTCAGTTTGAAGTTCCGCAGAGATTTTAAACAAAAAGCAACGCTGAAATTGTGAAAAAAAGAAAGGCTCGGCAATTTTACTGCTGTTTACAGGTCAAAGGTCGTTTGAGTAGGACACAAATCAATATCCGGTAACGGGACGCTTCGCCCCCGCTCGATGACCTTGCCTGACATAATGGAAAATTACTGGGCTTAGTTACTGAATGACGCAATAATCCCCGTTCCAAAAAAAAAAAATACTTGTGTTGGTAGCGCATGATTTGCATGATTTATGTAAACACAATATTAGCACACTGTTTAATCAGTAAGCTTCAAGGGATTTATGGCCCGAGATAATTAGTTAATTGGGGATTATGATACCCAAGGAATGTTTATACAGCGGATGCCACCCAGAGCGTGCCGAGCTTTGAGCTGTAATAAATTACGTAACAGTACCCAAAAGTGTACCCAGGTGGTCATCGGACGGGCAATAAAACCCACAGATGGGTAGACAGCCTTTCATTGGTCAATTGTTTCAGTCCCTTTAATAAATATTAGTTTCTTAAAAAAAATATGCAACGTCTGATCAGGGCCTCAACGCTGACACTTGAACAGACAGACAGACGCAATTATTTAGCGGCACCTTATCAGGGTCTACAGGTTTTAGGACCTTATAATGCTACGACACCCGGATCAGACACTCCACAATCACTGTGCGACGTCTGATCCAGCTCCAACCGCCGACGGTTCATTTTATTTTATTTTCCGCGACCGAATAGGTTTGAAGGATATAGCGATGAGTCTTGCGCCCGTCCAAATGTCCGTCCGTCCGTAGACACAACAGACAGATGCAAACAATGCGGATCCAGATCAGACGCCATACTATTATTAAACGGCTTCTGTTGAGGGTCTGCAGGTTTGCAGATGGCATCTGAGATGGCAGAGACCCGGACAAGACGCTGCGCAAGGATAATGCGGCGTCTGATCAGGGTCTTATAGCCCACGGTGGTGTTTTTTTATCCCTAGTCTGAACAGGTTCGGAGCCTGGCGTCCGTACATCCGCCCATCCGTAGACACAACATTATGAGTGGCGTCCGTTCAAATATCCGTCCGTAGACGCAACAGACAGATGCAAACAATGCAGATCCGGATCAGACGTCGTACAATTATTAAACGGCGTCTGATGAGGGTCTACAGGTTTGAAACGACATCTGAGATGGCGCAGACCCAGACAAGACGCTGCGCAACGACAATGCGGCGTCTGATCAGGGTCTTATCGCCGACGGTGGTGTTTTTTATCCCTAGTCTGAACAGGCTCGGAAGATATAGCGATCAGCGTGGCGTCATCCACCCGTCCGTCTGTATGACAATAGACAGAACACAAAGGTGCAAACAGTGAATCAGACGTCATACAATTATTATACGGCGTCTGAATAGGGTCTACAGGTTTGTAGACGGCATATGCGACGGCACGGACCCAAACCAGATGCTGTACAATGATCATGTGACGTCTGATTAGGGTCTGACCGCTGACGGTGCGTTTTATTTTTTATCCCCCTGACCAAATAGGTTTGGGGTTATAGCGATCAGCCTGACGTCCATCCGTCCGTCAGCAGACACCAAATTGTGATAGCCAAAACTACAATACCCTATGAGATAGATTGTCGGTACTTGTTACAATAGAACATGAGGTTCAAAAAGCATGCCGTGAGCAAGAACCAAAACTCTGAGTGTCCTGGTATTTTAGTTATTTCCCCTGACAATATAAACTTGTGATCACAATATCTCCTATATATTTGAAGATATATTGATTGACTTGTTACCGTTGTACATAAGGTCAAGAAGGGTTGTCATGAGCAATAACCATAACTCTGGATGTCATGGTATTATAGTTATCTCCCCTTACAAAATAACATTGCGATCAATAACTCCTATACCCTTTGACATATTTTGATGGTAGTTGGTACAAGTGTACTTGGGGTCAAGAAAGAGTGTCGTGATCAAGAAACAAAACGCTGGGTGCCATGGTATTTTAGCTATCTCCCCTGGCAATGTGTTATCTACCCTGACAATGTAACCTTGTGGTTGCCATAACTCCATTACCCTTTGAGATATATTGATGGGACTTGGTACAGAAATACAAGAGGTTAAGACGATGTGTCTTGGACAAGAACCACAACTCTGGGTGCCAAGATATTTTAGATATCTCCCCTGACAAAGTAACCTTGCGATCGCAAGAACTCAAACACATTTTGAGTATCAACCACCCCATAGCCAGCTCTTTGGGGTGAGCTGGCTATGGGGTGGTTGATACACTGATTTGAAAAAAAAGTAAAGTTGGGGAAGGGGGTGCAAAAATGATAGATAGACGATAAAAGTTATTTTATTTTATTATATTATTTTATAAAAAAAAATCACACCCGTGTGTCATAGTGCATTCTTTGATTTCCCCAAAATGGCTACTTTTCCATTGAAAACTTTGATATTTGTCTTATTTATACTCGGATCATAGGTTGTGGGTATAGATTGAGGCAGTTCTAACGAGTACCCACAACTTAAGTCAGTTAACCTGGAATACCGTTGGAAGGTAAGATATTTTTTTTGGCTTTTCCTGAAATTTATCCAATGGGGAGGATAAGAAAACAATATTTTTAATGGAAAAGTCCAAAAGAATCATCGTCAACCATTTAAAATAGGATTGAGGGCAAAAAATTAGGAATAGTCAGGTTACCTGAAACACATTTTTTTTAGCCTTGTCTGAATTTTTAATCCCCCGCCGCGAAGCGGAGCAGAGCTGGGATTATAGGAATGGCCTTCGTCTGTCCGTCAGTCCGTCTGTCTGTCCGTAACACTTTCTTGTCCGCTCCATATCTCCTGAACCCTTTGATAGATTTTCATTAAACTTTGGTCAGTTATTCGTCTCAATTAACTGGTGTGCAGAACCCATAAATGAACCATGCCCACTCAAGGTCAAGGTCATGGTTGAAGGTCACGAGTTTGAAACTTGGAATATTTTGTCCGTTCCATATCTCCTTTACCCTTGGAAGGATTTTCATTAAACTTTGGTCAAATATTCTTCACAGTGAGCTGATGTGCAGAACCCATGTCCGTTTGTCCGTCTGTCAGTTTGTCTGTCCATCCGTCTGTCCGTAACTTTTTCTTGTCCGCTCAGTATCCCTGAACCCTTTAATAGATTTTCATTAAACTTTGGTAAATTATACCTCTCAGTGAGCTGGTGTGCAGAACCTATAAATGAAGCATGCCATCTCAAGGTCAAGGGTCATGGTTGAAGGTCACGAGTTTGAAACTTGGAATTTTTTGTCTCTTCCATGTCTCCTTTACCCTTGGAAGGATTTTCATTAAGCTTTGGTCAAATAGTCTTCACAGTGAGCTGATGTGCAGAACCCATGTCCTTCCATCCATCTGTCTGTCAGTCTGTCCGTCTGTCCGTCTGTCCGTAACTTTTTCTTGTCCGTTCCATATCTCCTGAACCCTTTAATAGATTTTCATTAAACTTTGGTCAATTATCCCCCTCAGTGAGCTGATATGCAGAACCTATGAATGAACCATGCCGACTCTAGGTCAAGGTCACATTTGAAGGTCACGAGTTTAAAACTTTGAATTTTTTGTCCCTTCCATATCTCCTTTACCCCTAAAAGGATTTTCATTAAACTTTGGGTCAATTATCCCCCTCAGTGAGCTAACCATGCCAACTCAAGGTCAAGGTCACAGGCGAAGGTCACAAGGTTGAGCCTTGATACTGAATGCGGCGGGGGATTTGGCTGTCCTCCAGACTGCTTTCTTGTCTTTTCTCTCTTTTTTAAGTAAACAAAAAAACAACTTTCATGATAAAATTTATTCATTTTTGGGGCATTCAATAATCAATATAAAGACACCAACTGTGACAATGGTTTTTACACATGATCCAGGATTTCAGTTTATAAAGAGGGAAAGATTTTTAGTCGCAAGATCTTTTCTGATGAATATATCTAAATATATATTTAATTACCTGTGGGTTGTCTCTACCTGAAATAGTTTTACCCCGTTGGTTATATCTAGAAAAAAATTCAAATGTCCGTTGGTTATATCTAGAAAAAAATACAAATATCCGTAGGCTGTATTGAAAAAAAAATGTTTTAAAGCGTAGGCTATGTGAAAATCTAAGTGCCTTCCTCCCCCACCATATAGATTTTACTGGAACAGCCCTAAGCATCTTGATCAGATTAGCTCCTGTTGTCTGATTGTACCCAGTGTATAATCTTGAGTTTAATAGCAGGCATGTGATTGTCAGTTATTTGATTACTGGTTTTGCCATAATGATATATTTTACCTGTATATGTATTATAATGTTATTAATCAAGTTATTTCGTATTGGCCCAGATACAGGTCTGAGGTCTGCTGCTTTGGTCTGAGGCCAAAGGCTGAGGGCCAAGGCAGCTGACCGAGGACCTGTAACTGGGTCGATGCGAAATTACTTGATTAATGACAATTTTATTTACTGACACAATTAAAAAAACATGATAATTGATTTTTTGACCTCACTTGACGTCAGTTAATATTGGATGACCTGGTGTTAATACGGATGACCTCCGATCAATACAGGCTAGTCAATTAATAAAGTCCTGTATATGTGATTTATAGTGATGTTATTTTGCAAAATGGGGATGCTTAAACTTGTTCACCATTATGATGACAGGACAATATGACAGACTGGGCCAGTATTAACTTCCCAAACTCACAAGTAGTTATATATAGTATCTAAGTATGTGCTTGCAAAGCCGTGTTTTTGCCATCAGGTTTCAGTGCCATGGCTGGGGTTTTATTTCTGTGTCAGCATGTCGGAAGAAGTCACCTGCCCAAAAGCTGGTGGTTTTCCCTGGATACTGTAGTTTTCTCCACCCAGTACACCCACAGTTTACCAATAGTTGTTCCATTGAGAATGCTTAAGTTTTCATTGAGCCAACACAAGAGTAAACCTACAATAAGACATGTGACAAGTAAAGACTCTGATCAGACAGCACATCCACCATCTATGGCAAGAGTTTCTGCTTTGGTTGTGGTGTACGAGGTATTCTCACATGTAAAAGATAGCTTTTGCATCTTTGAGAGTAATTTATTTTTAAGAAGGTACCCAAATTAAAAGGGTGGTAAATTATCCTAAGATTTATTTCCCTTTCGGATATATCCATTTCCCATAACTTTTTTTCTTTCTCTTTGCTATCTAGGTGTAGGATTTGGAGTAAAGATATTCATTACAAACTACCTGTACAACAAATATCCTCGCCTGAAGAAGAAATACGACAGTAACCACCGAATGTGGTTGGCTCTTCCAACAGATGTACAGTATAAGAAACAATGTGTGAAAGAAGAATTTGATCAGGTTGGAGATTATATTACAGCTCTTTGCAGTCAGTGCTCGTTGTTTTTGCTACAAAATGGAGGTTCATGTCTGAAAATTTAAATTTGATTTTTAATATTAGAACCTTTCCTGCTAGTTTTTATACCTTGTCAGATGATAGTGGTCTGTCCATGCATCTGTCTGTCTGTCCATCCATATATACATTCATCCATCAATACATTTCGGCTCAGTAACTTGAGTATTTCTTCATGGGTTTTCTTCAGCTTTTGCATAATTACACATTCGTATCGGGGATGTGTGGTTAGGGATTGTTAATGGAAGAAATCTTTCAACTTTTGACAGAGTTATGGCCCTATCCACTGTATGGTAAATGGATATTGGTCTCCTCTTTCTTTTCTATATTGAATCTGTGTATGAAATTTCAGATATATAGACCATTGCAGGTAGCATATTGTGGCCAAGTGTCTCTCTGTTTCTTGAGTTATCTTGCCTTGAAGTGTCAGGGGGATGGATGTTGGCCTGCACTTTTATACAATATGTACTACCTTTATGAAAGTTTACAGATTTATAGAACCCTAATGGAAGTACATTGTGGCCATTCAGGTTCTTAAGTTGTCTACCCTTGAAGTGTCAGTGTCAGAAGAATTGGTTTTGACCTGTATGGAATATCTTTGTTTACAGATTTGATAGACCCTTAATGAAAGCAATTGTGGCCAAGTGTCTCTCTGTTTTTGCCATTTCAGTTTTTAGTTTATACTTATTTATTTAAGTTCAATCGCGATTAAAGCTTCAAGCTTATTGAATCACTCTCCAACAATCATCCTGGGAATGAGTGTTCGAGAGCAATTCAATAAGCTTGAAGCTTTCATTTCATTTTTTGCGTTACATTTTATCTACCCTTGAAATATGTGAAAAAGGGTTTTTGGCCTGTAGATGCTTTGCCATATGGAATAGATGGATGAAACCTTGCATATATATCAAAGCCTACATGGTTAATTGGTTGGCAGGGCTTGAGATGTCATTTAATCTCATTGTCGGGTCAAAGTCCAACAGAATTGGAAGCAACGTTTCCAAAATGACCTGTATAATGTTGACGGGTATGTTAAACCTCAAACATAACCCAACGCCTTCACTGTCAGGGGGAACCAACGTTTGTCCAAATGATTCTGCTCCATTGCCAGAGATGACTGCCATGCCCATATATGGTATACCCCTTCAAAATCTTCTCCTGAGCCGAGAAACTCGGGACACTGGAACTTGGTGTAAGCATCACATACTTTGGACCTGCTAAGATTCCTGAAACGATCATCTCTTTAACAAGAGAAACCACTTTCTGTTTGGTTTCACGAGAACAACCCTCAGCGAAGCGGTTCTAATTAGTACCAACAATCTATGTTTTTGAGCAGAAATAAGATGAATAATGTATACCCCTGCAAACCCCAGTTTTAATATATAAAAGTGGGGTCAAAATTATATAGGCGTGTTTTCATGATGGTAAGCTGGGAAAATGGTCCTTTGGAGACTTAGACTTTCATTTAACTCTTCAATCCATTTACTTTTGGCAAACAATTTAGACCCTGGTAAGTAGCCACTTTCTGTGGCAACTGATCTAGGCCTACACTATTTTCCAAACCCAACATGAGCCCAGTCCAGATTGAGTCTACAGATTTTTAATTTTTTTTTTTAGCTCACCTGTCACGTAGTGACGAGGTGAACTTTTGTGATCACTTTTTGTCCGTCGTCCGTCGTCCGTGCGTGTGTGAGTGTGTGCGTGCGTGCGTGTGTGCGTAAACTTTTTCTTCAAACATCATCTCCTCCTAAACCACTGATTGGATTTTGACCAAACTTCACAGGAATGATCCTTAGGTGGTCCCCTTTCAAAGTTGTTCAAATGGTTCCGGTCTGTTGTACATCTAGGTCACAGGAGCTAAAAATAGATTTTTTAAATGAAAACTTTAAAAATCTTCTTCTCTGAAACCGCAAGGCCCAGGTCTTCGATATTTGGTATGAAGCTTCATCTAGTGGACCTCTACCAAGATTGTTCAAATTATAGTCCTGGGTCCAAAAACGCCCCCGCCCTGGGGTCCTTTGGTTTTACATGGGCTTATATAGGGAAAATCTTTAAAAATCTTCTTCTCTCAAACCGCAAGTCCCAGGTCTTTGATAATTGGTGTGAATCTTCACCTGGTTGACCTCTACCAAGATTGTTGAAATTATAGCCCTGGGGCCGAAAATGCCCCCGCCCCGGGGGCCTTTGGTTTTACATAGGCTTAATATAGGGAAAATCTTTAAAAATCTTCTTCTCTGGAACCGCAAGGCCCAGATCTTGGATATTTGGTGTGAAGCTTCATCTAATGGACCTCTTTCAAGATTGTTCAAATTATAGCCCTGGGGCCAAAAATGTCCCCGCCCCGGGGGCCTTTGGTTTTACATAGGCTAATATAGGGAAAATCTTTAAAAATCTTCTTCTATGGAACTGCAAGGCCCAGATCTTGGATATTTGGCATGAAGCTTCATCTAGTGGACCTCTTTCAAGATTGTTCAAATTATAGCCCTGGGGCCAAAAACGCCCCCGCCCCGGGGGCCTTTGGTTTTACATAGGCATATATAGGGAAAATCTTTAAAAATCTTCTTCTCTGGATCCGCAAGGCCAAGATCTTGGATATTTGGCGTGAAGCTTCATCTAATGGACCTCTTTCAAGATTGTTCAAATTATAGCCCTGGGGCCAAAAATGCCCCCGCCCCGGGGGCCTTTGGTTTTACATAAACTTAGATAGGGAAAATCTTTAAATATTCTTTTCTGAAATCGCAAGGCCCAGGTCTATGATATTTGGTGTGAAGCTTCACCTAGTGGACCTCTACCAAGATTGTTCAAATTATAGCCCTGGGGCCAAAAATGTCCTCTCCCCTCTGGGGCCTTTTGGTTTTACATAGACTTATATAGGGAATATCTTTAAAAAAATCTTCTTCTCGGAAACCACAAGGCCCAGGTCTTTGATATTTGGTGTGAAGCTTCATCTAGTGGACCTCTACCAAGATTGTTCAAATTATAGCCCTGGGGCCAAAAATGCCCCCTCCCCTCTGGGGCCTTTTGGTTTTACATAGACTTACATAGAGAAAATCTTAAAAAATCTTTTTCTCTGAAACTGTCAGGCCCATGTCTTTGATATTTGGTATGGCGCTTCATCTAATGGACCTCTACAAAGATTGTTCAAATTATAGTCCTCGGGCCACAAATGCCCCCGCCCCGGGGCCCTTTGGTTTAACATAGTCTTATATAGAGATAATCTTTGAAAATCTTTTTCTCTGAAACAGCAAGGCCCAGGTCTTTGATATTTGATGTGAAGCTTCATCTAGTGGACCTCTATCAAGATTGTTTAAATTATAGCCCTGAGGCCAAAAAAACACCCAAGCCCCGGGCCATTTGGTTTTACATAGGCTTATATAGGGAATATCTTTAAAAAAAATCTTCTTCTCGGAAACCACAAGGCCCAGGTCTTTGATATTTGGTGTTTAGCTTCATCTAGTGGACCCTAATCAAGATTGTTCAAATTATAGCCTTTGTTGATATTTGGTATGAAGCTTCACCTATTTAGACCTACCTCAACATTATGCACATTATAGCCCTGGGTCAATAATGGCCCTCCACGGGGGCCCCTTTTTTTACTCTATGGACCAGGTGAGCGATCCAGGGCCATCATGGCCCTCTTGTTTGGTTTCAGTTTTACAGCCCTTTCAAGATTATTTCACTCATATCGAGCCGATCGTTAATCAGAGGATGGCAAAAACCGGAGTACCGGAGAAAAAACACCTGACCTTCCATTGTACTGTAACCACAGCAGCGAGAGACCTAATGATTAAGAGTCAGCGCCCTTATCCACTAGGCCAAGGAGGCCTGTTTGAGATTGGTCTAGATGGTGCTTCCATGCAGGACTGAAGTGACCAAGTATTTGAGTACTGGTAGGCTGCTGAGAAGGTCTAAGCCTGCCAGGCAAGGAAGTGTGATTTGGTTCATCCCTTAAATCCTAATGGTTTCTTTGGGCAGTAGGACTTGAGATGTCGTGTCATCTCAGTGTTGGGTAAAATTCCCACAAAATCAGAAGCATCATCTCCAAGATGACCAAAATAGTTTTGACTAGGATGTAAAACCTCAACAGAAACTAAACACTGACTTCACAACAATGTAAATATAAATAACCATTATCTAGATTATGTAAAAAATCCGTGATAGTCACATGGACACCAGCAATATTAAGCTACTGTGATTTGTAATTTTGGGTCAGTTGACCCAAAAGGCCCTTACAGGGAAAGACCTATATTTCTAAGGGAGTCTAAATATCTTGGCAGAGTTACCTTCGCCGAAGGCACATTTGTCTCCCTTAAAGACACATAAATACAACATTTAACATTTCAGTATATTGTACCCAGCCAGAGAGTGTCTGACGGTGACTGTGACTCCCTATTGGAATCTGTCTATTCAGACTCTTCAGATGAAGAGGAGGCCAATAACTTCAGAGAGCTGTTCTCCCTGCCTGTGGAGGAGATACCACTGCAAGGTACATCACTATTTCAATTCAAGGTTAATGGATACACTTGGCAGATTTTTCCATCATTTTTAAATGGAGACAACTTTCCAGACTTCTTGTACTTTTTTTCTATAAACTCTTGTCTGATAGTAAAAGGGGCCTACTCTAAAAAGAAAGAATTTGCTCCATAGGAGCAAATTCTTTCCTTTAAGAGTTGACCCCTGTTGACATTGGAGACAAAAATACTTTTGTGAGAGTTGCCTCCTCTAAAGGTGTATCCATTCCCCTGAAGGAGAATGAATGTGTACGATTTTTGTTTTGTTCGTCTGTTCATCTGTTTGTCAAACCATCAACATTTGCAACCACCATAGCATTCACCCGAATGGACAAGTTTATACATGCATGACATAGCCTTTGGAATAATTCTTGTTTATAATTTCTATCCCCCAACCAAACAGATTCAGGGATATAGCAATTAGTCTTGTGTCCATCTGTCGGTCTATCCATCATTACAACCTAGTGATTGCCATAACTCCAATTCCCTTTGAGATATATTCATGGCAGTTGAAATTGAGAAGGCATGATATTTGCAAGGCCTACAACTCTGCATGCCTGGGTATTCTAGATATCTCCTCTGACTGTACAACCTTGCAATTGTCATAACTTTAACCCTTCTCTTGCTGAATATTCAATTTACCCACACCCATTTCTGATTTGAACCAATCAGATTACTTGATGTAATTTATTCTTACAAAGCCATAAACTTAATGTCAGACAGTGTAGATCATGATCAGATGGCTTCTTCAGAAGCCATCTGATCTGGATCTACACTGTTTCCAAAGATAGGGGCTGTCATGAACAGCATGATAAGAGTTAACACTTTTGAGATATTGAGATGGTACTTGGTACAATTGTAAACAAGATTCTTGCAAATGCAAAAGCTATTCACATTTTCCCAGTGAAAATATCACATTATTTGATATTGTACTTGCTAGAACTGCTAGAACAGTTCATAATTTAACCCTTATCTTGATGAATATTCATTTTAGCCACACCCATTTCTGTCTATCAACCAATCAAATTACTTGATGTAATTTATTGCTACAAATTCATAAATTGAATGCCAAACAGTGTAGATCCTGATCAGATGGCTTCTTCAGAAGCCATCTGATCTGGGTCTACACTGTTTCCAAAGATAGGGGTTGTCGTGAACAGCAAGATAAGGGTTAACAGTTAAATTTTCAGAATCAGAATTGTTACTGGTGATATGTCAAATCACATTCATACACCATACACATTCATTTTAACTACTCATGAGCTCGTCAAGCTGATCATCTCTTAGAATAACTGGGTCCAGCTGTTCACAACTAATGATGTTTTTAGTTAACATATCGTTAAAACTGTGATTATTTAATATACTATTATTTTTTCTGAAAAAAAAAAGTGAGCAGCTTTTGTACCTGAAAAATGTGAGCAGCTTTTGTAAATACAAAAGCTGCTCACATTTTTTCAGCAAACATACTAGAATTATAGATATTGTACCTGCTAGAACAGTTAACAATTTGACACTTAACAAGCTCATTAAGGTAATGATTCTTTGAACAACTGGGGCCTGATATACTTGTATATACAACTGGGGCCCGATATACTTGTATATACAACTGGGGCCTGATATACTTGTATATACAACTGGGGCCCGATATACTTGTGTATACAACTGGGGCCTGATATACTTGTATATACAACTGGGGCCTGATAAACTTGTATATGCCGTAAAAATTCGGCTATAAGGCGATTCGGCTATAAGACGGGACCCCTTTTTCAGTTTTTCTAAGTTGGGATTTTGCCTATACTCTTTTATAAGACGGGTCAATTTTTTTCCATATCTGTCGGGGCCTATCTGCTACCGCAAGATGCCTAAAGATGTGAGAAATAGGCCTTTTTTCGCCAGAAAACCCCTCTACTTACCCCTAACATGGCTTGTTTGGCCGCTTGTTTATGTTCTGTTGACATTCTGTGTCTTCGTTTGTAAGAGTTACAAAGAGAGACAACTCTTATTGAATCTGAATAGGTACGTCTATTAAGCGTTGGGAAAGGGGGGAATTCATTTCCATCCACAAAATTTAGAAATATTTGTTGCAGCTTTTTTATAAGTAACTGAACGTTTTTTTATCGGGGAACACAACACCTGGCTATTCAGTTTCAGAATCAACGCCCCAGCTAGCACAAAATAGCGGCAAACGTCGGGCCGATACGTCGTATCACTGTCGGCCCGGTACATGCTTTGCTGGCTTAGGCTACACAGACTTCTATTTAATAGACGACAGGGGCTGACAAATCCATTTCCCGGCCGTCCGGGACAAGTCCGAAATCACGCCGGGCAGGTGCACTTTGACCTTATGACGCTGGGTCAGGACAAGTGCAAAAAAAAAAAATCGTCTATAACTGCCAGTCTATTTGAGTCCTTAAATACGGTAAAACTAAACCAGTAAGTAAATTCAGAGACAAACCATCTGTGTATTTGATACGGTTCAAGTATGACACTATTGCTAATCCCTGTCGTATAATTGCCACCCTGCGGTGCGTGTCGATAAGGTGTGAAAATATGGTCAAGTTATGTATCTAATTTGTGTTTATCCTCCAGTCATAAAAATTAATCCACAATCAATGTGAAAATGAATTATTGCTCCTCAGACTATTAGCTACATCAAACGGTAGATGTTTGCATTATAAAATCGGATTTTTCTACAATCTCATGAATGGTTATGTTTTGGCGCCAAATAGCAGACGTTGGCGGGAAATTCGAACGCTGTTGTTGGTTATTGACACGGAGCTTCTGGGGATAATTCGGGAGCTGTGCAAAGCACTGATTTTCTATCCACCTCTATTCACAACCGTTTAGCTATCGGGAAAATATTTTTTACCGGTTCCAAACATTTTTTTTATGAAAGAGATACATGCAATGAAATTAAACACGTGTGGGGGAAATGGCGTCGGATGACGTCATTTACCGAGTGGGCGGCGATTTATATCAATTCAAAAATCACCGATCGGCTTTTTATGTATGCCTGGTCTTCGCCGGACATTGCCGGAAAAAAGCCTGCAGTCCATGACCTCGGCTATAAGTCGGGGTCATTTTTTTGGGCTCATTTTGGAGGGAAAAATCCTCGCCTTATAGCCGAATTTTTACGGTACAACTGGGGCCTGATATACTTGTATATACAACTGGGGCCTGATATACTTATATATACAACTGGGGCCTGATATACTTGTATATACAACTGGGGCCTGATATACTTGTATATACAACTGGGGCCCGATATACTTGTATGTACAACTGGGGCCTGATATACTTCTATATACAACTGGGGCCTGATATACTTGTATATACAACTGGGCCTGATATACTTGTATATACAACTGGGGCCTGATATACTTGTATATACAACTAGGGCTCGATATACTTGTATATACAACTGGGGCCTGATATACTTGTATATACAACTGGGGCTTGATATACTTGTATATACAACTGGGGCCTGATATATAGAGATTATCATATGGCATTTTTCATATCATACCCCATATCAGCCCGAAACTCCCATATCATACCCCATATCAGCCCGAGACTCCCATGGGTCGAGAGCTGATATGGGGTATGATATGAAAAATGCCATATCATAATCTATTTATCATACATTTCACTTTCATTATCTTCGGTCTAGCTATGTAATTTAAGAGACGCTTGAGATTTGACAGATGAAAAAGTGATCATTGCCAATATCAATCAGCATGAATGTTATTCAGATGACATTTATTTCGGCCAACCTTCAACCCCAAATTTCTATCAACATTATAAACCTAATCGTAATAGATTTTGCATCTTTAAACCTCAACAGACTGTTCTATTGGCCAAACAATATACATGTGTGTATCAGGTTTGAATTTGGAAAAAGTTGGGTATGGTAGTTTGGATTAAGGTTATATTTTTTAGCTCACCTGAGCCTTTAGGCTCATAGGTGAGCTTATAGTATAGCCATGGTCCGTTGTCCGTCTGTCCGTCCGTCCGTCGTCCGTCCACCATTTTCAAAGATCTTCTTCTCCTATACTGCAGGACCAATCAAAGCCAAATTTCATATGGAGCCTCAGTGGGATGGGCGAACGAAAGTTTGATCGCGGGGTCTGGATCACATGACCAAGATGGCCGCCATGCCCATATATGGTAAAAAGCCTTCAAAAATCTTCTTCTCCAGAACCATAAGGCCAGTGGCCTTGAAACTTGGCATGTAGCATATGGTACTCGGGCCCATCATGGTTTGTACAAATGGTGACCCTGGGTTGACCTTGACCTATTTTACAGCAATGTCAAATTTGTCGACTTAGGCTTTTGCATGGGGCAAAGTGAAAATAATGGATTTATAGGAAACCATTGAAAAGTAGAAGTAAAACAAAGATCAGGAATCGATACAATTAACTTACTCCACCCATAAAAGACACCAAAAAGAAAGAAATACAAACATTAAACGACAAGACCATAATGGAAACCTAAACAAAGGAAGGCCATAAAGACAGTTACTTTCCCACAAAATGGCCATATGGCCATCCAAAATAAAAAGACAAAAGTGATACACACAGTAATTAACAAACAACAACATAAATAAATCGCCACAGAAGAGCCGCCTTGGAACGGTCAGTGGAAGATTTCCACTGGGGGGGCTTAAATCGATTTTATGTGGCCACAATCCTCGCCCTTACTTCCGTCGTGATTTAGACAAATAATTTGTTCAGTCCGCATGAAGGCCTCCTAACTCATCAGTGCAACATCTCCGTGAACACAAAAATCAAAGAACCACAGAGGTGAGACAACGGTGAGGACTCGACAGCAAGAAACCACTGAAATGCTGGAGCAAAAGAAAACCAACAGTTAGACTCCGATGGGCCCGACCAGAGACAGAGCATCAGGCACCAACCAACATTACCTTGAAGACAGTGTCACCAAAATTTGTAGATCAGGTAAAGTAACTGAATACATGAATGTATATGGATCAGAAAGGTCAAGGTCATTCATTGGCCTTGTTCGCGGGTCTGGATCACATGACCAAGATGGCCGCCATGCCCATATATGGTAAAAAGCCTTCAAAAATCTTCTTCTCCAGAACCATAAGGCCAGTGGCTTTGAAACTTGGCATGTAGCATATGGTACTCGGGCCCATTATGGTTTGTACAAATGGTGACCCTGGGTTGACCTTGACCTATTTTACAGCAATGTCAAATTTTCCGACTTAGGCTTTTGCATGGGGCAAAGTGAAAATAATGGATTTATAGGAAACCATTGAAGACAGTGTCAACAAAATTTGTAGATCAGGTAAAGTAATTGAATACATGAAGATCTATGGGTCAGAAAGGTCAAGGTCATTCATTGGCCTTAGACCAAGGTCATTCAGGATCCATATTTCAAACATTTTTTTCTCCAAAACTGCTGAGCCAATTTAAGTAAAATTTAATATGGAGCCTTTGTGAGTTGAACAAATGAAAAAATGCCAATACAGTCTAGATCACATGACCAAAATGGCCGTTACGCCCATATATGGTAAAAAGCCTTAAAAATTCTTCTCCTCCAGAACTGTAAGGCCAATGGCCTTGAAACTTGGCATGTAGCATATGGTACTCAGGCCCATCAAAGTTTGTACAAATGGTGACCCTGAGTTGACCTTGACCTATTTTACAGCAATGTCAAATTTGCCGACTTAGGCTTTTGCATGGGAAAAAGTGAAAATAATGGATTTTTAGGAAACCATTGAAGACACTGTCACCAAAATTAGTAGATAAGGTAAAGTAGCTGAATACATGAAGATCTATGTGTAAGAAAGGTCAAGGTCATTAATTGACCGTAGACCAAGGTCACGCAGGTTCCATATTTCAAACATTTTTTCTCAGAAACTACTGAGCCAATTGAAGTGAAATTCAATATGGAGCCTTTGGGAGTTGAACAAATGAAAAGCTGCCAATATGGTCTAGATCACATGACCAAGATGGCCACCACGCCCATATATGGTAAAAACACTTCGAAATTCTTCTTCTCAAGAACCGTAAGGCCAATGGCCTTGAAACTTGGCATGTAGCATATGGTACTCGGGCCTATCATAATTTGTTCAAATGGTGACCCTGGGTTGAACTTGACCTATTTTACAGTAATGTCAAATATGCTGACTTAGGCTTTTGCATAGGAAAAAGGGAAAATAATGGATTTTTAGCTCACCTGAGCCTTTAGGCTCATAGGTGAGCTTATAGTATAGCCATGGTCCATCGTCCGTCCGTCTGTCCATCCGTCCGTCCGTCCGGCCACCATTTTCAAAGATCTTCTTCTCCTATACTGCAGGGCCAATCAAAGCCAAATTTCATATGGAGCTTCAGTGGGATGGGGGAACGAAAGTTTGTTCGCGGGGTCTGGATCACATGACCAATATGGCCGCCATGCCCATATATGGTAAAAAGCCTTCAAAAATCTTCTTCTCCAGAACCATAAGGCCAGTGGCCTTGAAACTTGACATGTAGCATATGGTAGTCAGGCCCATCATGGTTTGTACAAATGGTGACCCTGGGTTGACCTTGACCTATTTTACAGCAATGTCAAATTTGCCGACTTAGGCTTTTGCATGGGGCAAAGTGAAAATTATGGATTTATAGGAAACCATTGAAGACAGTGTCACCAAAATTTGTAGATCAGGTAAAGTAAGTGAATACATGAAGATCTATGGGTGATAAATGTCAAGGTCATTCATTGGCCTTAGTCCCAAGATGGCCGCCATGCCCATATATGGTAAAAAACCTTCAAAAATCTTCTTTTCCAGAACCATAAGGCCATTGGCCTTGAAACTTGGCATGTAGCATATGGTACTCGGGCCCATCATGGTTTGTACAAATGGTGACCCTGGGTTGACCTTGACCTATTTTACAGCAATGTCAAATTTGTCGACTTAGGCTTTTGCATGGGGCAAAGTGAAAATAATGGATTTATAGGAAACCATTGAAGACAGTGTCACCAAAATTTGTAGATCAGGTAAAGTAACTGAACTGTTCTAAATAGGAAAATTGTCACCAGACAGGTGAGCGGTTCAGGACCACTGGTCCTCTGGTTTATTCTAATTTTTGGATTCTTCAGAGTATTTTTTGCCATTTTTTGGTGGATTTGTGATATAATTTGTTCAGTTTCCACAACAAAATGATTTGGGTCTGGACAAAAAATACTTGAGGTATCATTAGGAAACCAGAAACACACATACATTTTTATTTGGCCTTACATTTAAGTCTAGTATACTCTGTGAAAACCAAAACATGTAACTTTTTAACAACCATTTGATTCAGTATCATTTGTACAATAACAATAAAACAATGACTGCGTAGAACATTTATCGCAGAAAAGCCATGTACAGAGGAACAGATAACAATGTATTGTGGGATTTATGATTATTTTCTCCAAATCCCTATAAAAGCATTGATGTGGGTACTTGTAAGACCACTTTGAAACAAATGTATGTTTTAGGTATACACTAGACCACCTTGATATGGCATTTCAAACAGGTACCAACAACATTGCTTTTATAGTGATTTTGAGACAATTATCATAAATTGAGCCAGCCCATGAGAAAATGGTACCCATTATATAGGCAAACAGCAAAAACTCAGACAGGCCTGTGCATATGCACAGTCTCTCCAGAGCCTTTACTACTCGCGGACATGTAGTGTTGACCTAGGGGATGGTTGAGGCACAGGTGCATGCCTCTTGCCCTATTAGGTGGTTGCTGGTGTGCATTTAAAGTAAATAAATCGGAGAACCCTAAGGACCCATTTCTCATGAGTTGGCTTAATTATAGACTGGTCTGGTTATCTGCTCCTCTCTCTATCCACTCACTCATGAATAATTATAGGTACAGGTCCATATATTCAGTCTGACCAGAAGTAGTGCTTGTTCCTAGTAGACTACCTTATTTTCCCTTAATATTTGGACACCTAATGCCAGAGTAAACAGTATATACCCAGATCAAACTGATGCTCCTGAAGGAGCAGTCTGATCAGGGTCTACACTGTTTGTCACTTAGTTAAGTCTTAGCAGCAGCAAAATTAATGTTTATTAGAAAATGTCTGATTATTTAGGGAGAATATGGTATTGTCGGCGTGATAACATCATAACAGTGAATGTTCTGGCTAGACTGAGACGGTTAAGGCTCATTAGCACCTTCACTTCACATTACATAGCATTTTCACGTATGCACACGAGTTTTTTACTGCCGAAAGACCATTACTCGGTATCTGTGTCATAAACCTCCCTGTTTCTTTTCATCCCATGTGAATTTTCTTTCCCACCGAAGTGCATATTCATTATCACATTTCCAGAAATATTTGCTCCTGCCAGTATATTTCTAGGACACACTTCTTGTGCAGGATAACTACTCATAAATGGATTATTCTTAGGGTTAAAGACTGTAAAAGAGTTACGATTGTAAGTATTTTGATTGGGGGCCTGGTACGCCAGACTGGAATTTTGCTCAAACTGATTATGAAGTGGATCTGGTGGGATTAATGGGTTATGTTTAGCATTTTCAGACGAGGCTGTGTTTTTGTTCTGAAGATCCAAGACTTCAACGTTTTCGAAGGCAGTAATTTCATTAAGAATATTTTCCATAAATTCTTGTGAATCTCTGTTTCTTGTATTAATGGTGCTTAATGTTTCTTTATATGGTTTAGGTCTATTACTGTAGCCACTTAAAACCGAAGACATGTGTCTCTGTTGTTCTGTGGAGGCAGAGCTATAATTGTTAATTGAACTTATGTTCTTATGCCCCGACAACTGCTGGACTACAGTTGGTTCAACTCCAGCATGAACGAGGGTGGTAATGGCTGTTTTCCTAGCACTATGATTACTTTTTCGCCCAGTAATATTGACAGCTTCACACATTGCTTAATTATATTCGCGATGGTGTTCTTCCCCATTGGCTGGGAAATATACCAGGTATCTGGGTGTTGTCTGCCAATGCCAAGGTAAAAAGGAGACTCTGCATGTAACATGCATTCTGGACGCTTTTCTCTGTACAGTTTATATGCTCTAACTGTGCATTGTGCATTAAAGAAAAAAAGAAGTAACAAGAAGTAAGTAGTTTTCAGGGATCAATCATTGAAAGTACCATTTTTCGGGGCCAATGATTCTGTTAAGTGATTGATCCTGAATGTTTTACCATCAAATACTACACTGATATTATTTCCTAAAAAATGTGAAATGCGAAATAATTTTTCAGCAAAAAATATCAGCTCACATATATTAGCCTAAGTACTGTGCGGATCATATAAAATGAAAGTCTTTTACGCTATCCAAGAAAAGATAGGGGACATGGTATACCTGGAAGACTGCCTGAGTGTATTCTGTCAAAGTCACCAGTTTTCAACACTACAAGCTTGTGGTGTAATGGTAAAAGACTGCCAATTTTTTTGGTTCGGACAGTAACTATAGGTCTTTTGTTTACTGTCACTGCATCTGATCATACTTTGTCCCATTTACCTGGTTAGTAGCCAAAAGAGACCTTCGATGTTGTTGCAGCAGCATGCGGCCCCACTTTTGTCCCATTTACCCGGTTAGTTTCGTTAAATTACCTTGTGTGAAATAACAGGATATAAAAAAATAAAGTACTGATCCTGAAAACTGGGACACCTGCAACCAAGCCTGTGCTTTAATTATCCTAAAATTTGAAAAAAAAAAAAATAATAATAATTTTGCCTTCTACAAATCCATTGAAAAAATGTGGACAGAATGGCAGATAGTATAGGCCCTGGGCCTACACTATTTGCTCATGTTCTTCTGTCCCAATACATGACTTTAAGCATAATATTTATGAGGTGCCGTTTTACTATAAATCCTCTATTTTTGATATCAAAAAATAAATTTGATTTAGTGATATCACAAAATCAATAAAGTGATATCACTAATTCGATTTTGTGATATCACTAAATCGATGTTGTGATATCACTAATTCAATTTTTTGATATCGCAAATTGATCTCTATTTAGTGACATCACTAATTCTATTTAGTGATACCACTAATTGGATTTAGTGATATCACAAAATAGGAGCTTTATAGTAAAACGGCACCTCATAAATATTGTGCTACATCTATTTTGTTTGTTTGAGGTTTAACGTCCCCGTCAACACTGTAAAGGTCATTTTGGAGATGTTGCTTCCAATTTTGTGGGACTTTTACCTGACATTGAGATGAGATGACATCTCAAGCCCTGTCGCCCAATGAAATCAATAGGCGTAATTAGCATGGACGGTCCACCTCGCACCGGGGTTCCTGGACAGGCTTACATCCTCTAAGCAGTTTACAAGAACTAGTGTGTGTGCCGGATCCAGTTCTGCGCGGAAGCATCATGCAGCCCACATATTTCTTCAAGCCCCTATGGGCGGGGGCCGCGTTACATGTATATAATCTAGTAAAAAATTAAAGTATAGTTACTGGAAGAAACCAAGATCAAAATTGTGTTGCATTTCCTTTTTTTATAAATCGCCATACGTACCAGGCTGTGCAAACATTTTAGGCCTGAATGAACGAGTGTCACTTGTGATACCAGTCCTTGTCTTTGTTGACCTCTCTGTATGTTCCAAGTATTCGTCCCCAGTGGATGTCTTTTTCAGTTGTACATCTCCCCACCGTAACTCAACATGTTCTGCTCTACTTCTCATTCCAAGGTGCATGGTATTGTTCATGAACATTGTGTTAGACAATGCTTTTGGATTACCTAGAAAAATAATAATAATAGTAAATACACATTTTCGGGATTCTTTAGGCCAAGGTCATGTTTCTGGTTCCTTGACAGGAAAAAAATTCAGCCGGTAGGTCGGTGTCACTTTTTTTCAGCCTACCATTTCAAAAGGCTGTTTCGACGATATCTCGATAACTGTTTCATTGAATGCTTTTGTTAAGTTTATTTCTTAAAGGAAATTATTGTACTTTTTGCTCACACGAGCACATTTGATCAGTTTTATTGCAGTTCACGGCAAATTGTAGGACGTCGTCATCTTGTTATCAGACTGTTATTGGAAGAACTTTTAATAAGCTGAATCGCCAGTAATGAACTGAATCGGAAAATTGAATCCTGTCATTAACGGCACACCTCACACTCGTTAATTAATTTGTTACGAGATTCAGGAAAAAAGTTCATATCAGTGTTGGTAAATACTGACGGTTGGTCGGGGTACCGGAAACACAACTACTTTTTTTTGGCCTTATTTGGAGGAACAATAACCATAATAAGCCCTGATACGTCGCAAAATGTGTACAGCAAATATTTGAAGAATCAGTTACCGGTAATAGAAATTTTATGTCCAAAAATATTTTTGAGTAGGGAAATTGGAAGGAAGAGAATTCACCATTTTCTCGGAAACGTTTTAAAGTCAAAATATTTTATTTTAAATGACTGAAATGAACTGCAAATATTGCAAAAATCCTATTTCCGGCCCAAAACAACTGAATGCAATGAACAAAATTTTTGGTGTTATGTTTTTATTTAGCAACTCAATTTCAAAATTTTGGTTGCACATTTCACAACAAATTTAGGAAAAAATGTTGGTTAGAAAAAAATGCCTCCCTTTACAAATTAGAAGTCAGTTTTAATACAACTCCAGTTTTAACCCTTATCATGCTGTTCATGACAACCCAATTCTTTGCAAACAGTGTAGATCCAGATCAGATGGCTTAAGAAGCCATCTGATCAGGATCTACACTGTTTGACATTCAGTTTATGAATTTGTAGGAATAAATTACACCAAGTAATCTGATGGTTCAAAGTCAGAAATGGGTGTGGTTAAACTGAATATTCAGCAAGAGAAGTGTTAATACTAAAACATGGTAATAACCCTAAATATTGGGATAGACAAGTCTGAGCAGAATGTGTACACACAGATATGAATGGTCTGAACTATTTGCAATTTCACCAGCTGCTTTTCGACACATTTCTGCCTGGAGAGCAGGGATACCCAGCTCAAACTTTAGGATATTTAAAACATCTGCTTTGAAATTGTATACTGCATATACCTTAAAACTTCAGACACCAAAATGGCCCCCCCACCCCAGGGGTCTTGAAGAAATATATGGGCTGCATGATATTCCACGCAGAGCTGAATCTGGCCCGCACACTACTACTGGTAAACCGCTTAATAGAGGATCTAAGCCTGTCCAGGAACCCCGGTACGAGACGGACCGTCCATGCTAATAAACCCTATTGGTTTTATTAGGCGACAGGGCTTAAGATGTCATTTCATCTCAATGTCGGGTAAAAGTCCCACAAAATTGGAAGCAACGTCTCCAAAATGACCTTTACAGTGTTGACGGGGATGTTAAACCTCAAATAAAACAAAATCAGACACCACAAATGCAAGGACATAAGCCTGGGCAAACAATTCCTGAAAGCATCCTGATCCAGACCTGCACTGTTTGCAATTTAAGACATCACGTTAATAAATCCGAGCAATGAGCACTATTTTATACAAGGGTATACATTTTCTAATTTCTGCTCCAAACATACATTGTGGGTACTCGTTAGAACCGCCTCATTGAGGTTGGCAGGAGATTTTCAAACTCTATATTTATACCCCCGCAAACGAAGTTTGAAGGGGGTATATAGGAGTCAGCTTGTCGTCTATCGTCGTCGTCGTCTGTCGTCGTCGGTCCGTTACAAAAAAATTTAACATTGCTCATAACTTCCTTATTCTTTGACCGATTTCTTTAATATTCACACACCACACACCTTGCCACTAGTACTTAAGATTGATATACACAAACCTGACCTTGACCTTTACATTGACCTTCCTCAAGGTCAAATACTTGTAAAAATTTGTCTGACAACGCATGCGGGGGTATAATTGGCGCCTGTTAGGCGGCAGCTCTAGTTAGTATTTACCTGTTCCTAACTGATTTTGCTCATAAAGTAAATTCAACTCTTCTTGAGTGAAGCACTCGGCTTTATTGATTTTGGTTCCCTTTCCCTGTTGCCTCAGTAACTTTCTCTTTGACACAAATACATTTCTTGAATGTTTAAATTCTCGGTCTTCTATAATATCTAGTCAGACATTGTTTTCTGAAAGATATCGATTCAGGCTGCTCTGTATACTTTTTAATGAGTCTGGTTCAAACTCCCCACCATCTTTTTTTTTTTACTGTCAGGAAGAATTGCGCAAGGTAGGCATCCAGTTCTTGCGCTGACAACTCGTGAATCTTTCATCTCTCTTCAACACTGAGTAAATACTCTTCAAACTTACGTACATCTCCTCTAGTTTTACAAACAGTATTTATGTTTTTCATACTTTAAACAAATTCAGCTGTGTCAATCGACTCAATGTCGCCGACACTAGAATTTCTGGCCGAATTTCTTTGCTGGATAATACCATCTAGATCCATGAGCCTGTCGGCAATTCCCTGCATAGTCTTTTCCCCCATCTTTCTCTGGTAATCGCTGCGCCGTGCCATGTTTTTTTTTTTTTTTTTGCCACAGTTCGAACAGACGAATGGCGAGAATATTGCAAATTGCAAATGGCATCCAATATGTTTGCGAAATGCCTCAAAAGGAAGAACGCCGCGTGTTCCGAATAGGGTGACGTCAGAGGTATGATAAAGGCTTAGGGGTGTGATAAAGGGTTGTGATATGGATTTTTGGGGTGCGATAAAGCCCATGCGATATGGCAGCACGTGCAAGCGTGATATGTGCATTGGTGTCACGTTCGTATCGCATATTCAAAAACTAAGTATTTTATACTAAATGTATGATAAACTTGTTTATACAACTGGGGCCTGATATACTTGTATATACAACTGGGGCCTGATATACTTGTATTATAGTTTTAACCCTTATCTTGCTGTTCACAACAACCCCAATCTTTGCAAACAGTGTAGATCCAGACCAGATGGATTCTGAAGAAGCCAACTGATCAGGATCTACACTGCTTGGCATTCAGTTTATGAATTTGTAGCAATAAATTATATCAAGTAATTTGATTGGTTGATAGACAGAAATGGGTGTGGCTTAAATGAATAATCGGCAAGATAAGGGTTAATATCTTCATAATTTTGTCTTGCAGGTTGGTTGAGTGGTAAAAGAACAGTTTTGTTTGGCAAGGAGAGATCTCTCATTTCTCTTCTCTCAAAGAAGAGAGGAAAACTTTTCCTCACTAAGAGGTAACACTTTATCCCTTAAAACACCAGTAAGACTATCACGTTTAGGGTTTATGAAAACAAACCCTATGATGCATTGTAGTATGTACATTGGGATAGATGAACCAGGGCACATCAAACCTACAAAAATTGATATGTACAACAAGCATGGCTCAGATCAGCCTGTTCTGGACCTGCATTGTTTGCCAATGTACTATTGTTGGGTTTCTCATATAGAATGCGTTGAGATAATTTGGACTATAGATTTTAAAGCTTTTACAGCAAATATTCAGTTGACTAGATATGTATGTTAGACAGATAACAACAGCAGCACATCACGAAAACACACCTATATAATTTTGACCCCCTTGAATCCCACTTTTATACAGTAAAACTGGGGTTTACAGGGGTAAACCTTATTTTTCTTATTTCTGCTCTAAAGTATAGATTGTGGGTACTCTTTGGAACCTAGTACCCACAATCTATATTTTGAGCAGAAGTAAGAAAAATATCACAATTTTTCATCCAAAAACTTGGGATTTTTCAGCGGTTCAGTGCACAATGTATTTGTATAGGTGTTTTTTCGTTATGTGTGTACCTTAAGAGGATAAGGTACACTAGAATTTTCTCTATTGTTACATGGGAGTCACTTTCTTGTTTTCCTGTGTGCTTTCCTTTAAGAGTAGACCTGTACATAAGAGAGACAGAAATGGTCAAAATTAAAGATTTTCGGAACATAGTCGTGTGGCATATCATATCAAATGGGATGATTAGTAGAATATAATACAAGTAAAATTTTGACCCTTGGGTCAGATTGGAGCCATAGGGGAGGGGTCAAAAGGTCACATGTCAGTCAAATTCAATTGCAAATACATGTTGTTATTTGGTTCTTAGTCCCTGTAGAAAAAGTGTGGGGATTTACAATGGTGTGCCATTGACTGCATTCTAGTTGACTTTTATGATCTTTTGTGTCAACTTTTAGTGTTTACCAACATGTTCAAGTCCATTTTTCAAGAACTGAAAGAGCTTTATTCATGATACTCGGTACAAGCTTGCATCAAGGAATGACAATTTTTTTTTGCAAGCATCTGTGTTTGACCTTCACCTGCATTTCATGGCTCACCAATTGCAAACTATTGCAATCACCCCAGTGTTGACTCTAATGGTTAAGACCATTTCTCAAGGATTAAAAGAGCATCATTAATGATACTTGGTACATCTAGGGATGGTGTCTTTAATGTTAGCATCATTTTATACCTTGACCTAGATTTCATGGTTCACTGACCTCATATTCCTAGTGTTGAGCCTAATGGTTAAGTCCATTTCTCAAGAACTATAAGGACTTCATTAATGAAATTGAGTACATATAGGGATGGTGACTATATTGTTAGCATCCACATTTAACCTTGACCTGCATTTCATGGTTCACTGACAGTTGATATATTGTGTCAACCCTAGCTTTCACCCTAATGGTCAAGTCCATATCTCCAGAGGCCAGTTGTTCAAAGCTAACGACGTTGTTAGTTAACGTATCGTTAAAACTTTGATCATTTATTATGGAAAATATGCTAGTATTTTTGCTGAAAAATGTGAGCAGCTTTTGCAGATGCAAAAAATGTGAGCAGCTTTTGCGGATGCAAAAGCTGCTCACATTTTTTCAGCAAAAATACCAAAATTTTAGATATTGAACTTGCTATAACACTTAACAATATGACCACTAACGAGCTTGTTAAGCTAACGATGCTTTGAACAACTGGCCCCTGAACTACAAGAGCTTCATCAATGATACTTGGTACAAGCTTGCATTGACAAATGCCAACTTTTATGCAAGCTTCCACGTTTGGCTTTGACCAACGTTTCATGGTACTGTGACTTTGTCCACCCTCCGCAGGCCTGACATAGCCTTCAATAGAATTCTTGTTCTTTATGAAATGTTTTTTCAAAGCATGAATGGAAGGTTCTGTCAGAATATAGGATATATTTTATTGACAATGAGAGATATTCTTCAGAAATATTTCTGTTTGTTCATGCTCAGCTATCTAACCATATACAATCAAACTTCAATGGCTCGAACACCTTTGGGACCTCGAAAATCTGTTCGAGACAGGGGTAGTTCGAGCCACTGAGCTAACTGTCAGGAGGCACAACGAGATACTTTTAGACATCTTTCCGGTGTCCTATAATGAAAATGTATGCTGTCTGTACTCATTAGAATCGCCTCATCGAGGCGATTCTAATGAGTAAACACAGCATACATTTGCAAGATAAAAGACTAAAATTTCCTTAATTATCCCCCACTATTTCTTATGTAGAGGATGACTCAGCCATGGTAAACGAGCCATCGGTGTTTGAACCATCGAAGTTCTACTGTACCTAGGATATACTGTATTTACCCCACTTCAGCTCCGTAATATACTTGTTCTGAAACTTAAACTTATACTACCTGATGTTTTATCTACCAATAGCTGAATGAGTGACAAAACAGTGCATTCTGCAGTGTCACATCTGGAACTACACTATTTGATCAGGCCTAACATGGTAAAGTATTTCTAGTTGACTGGAAGAATATTTTGTTTTCAGTTTTCTATGTTTTGTGAGAGAAAAGGCAGCGTCTCAAAGAAACATAGTGATACCTTTACAGGATATTATTCATTTACAGAAGGTATGTATACCACAACCTCTTTATAACACTGTACATAATATCACGGGTTTGGATATACATGTAACATAGCTTAAAGATGGATCCCATAATGTATACATTACAGTTTTATAGAAAAATGACCATAAATGGTCATTTTTCTATATAATCTTAACATTTTTGTTTTTGATATAACAGTTATAAAACTAACAAGCTTCTAGCTTTAGACAACAACAAAGGTGTTATAAGAAAGTTTTGATGTATTGTCTGAGGTTGCTGATATCTAGCATTCCTATGTAAAAGCCCTAGGCTTACAGGGGAATGTTTATTAAAGAAAAATGACCCCAGCAGTGCACTCTTTTTTATTGTGATAAATCTCACCTATACCTCCCAGAATAGGTTTATGTAGAAAATTATACTGTGTGTTAAGTAGATCTAGATTAATATTTCATGGAAATTCAATCTCCGGAATTAAACTACAGCTGAGAAAAGACACACAGAATGCATTGAATCATATTTGACCTCAATCCACTTTATTCAGCTACTAAAGCAACTAGTAGAAAACTGCTAACCAGACTGGTTTGTACAGGCTGTCACACTGGCTGTTGTCTAACAGTTTCAGTTATCTATTGGAGCCAGCACATAACAAAATCTATACTAAGACTGTGTGACTAGCAAAGACTTGGATCAGCCTGCACATTTGCACAGTCTGATCAGAGACTTCACTGATAAAGATAATGTATTTCCTAAGGTCTTGCCTCACCAGGTGGATGCTGAAGCTGATCTGAGGCCAATTGTTCAAAACTATGATGTTGTTAGTTAACATATTGCTAAAAATTGGATCATTTAATAAGGCAAATATACTATTATTGTTGCTGGAAAAAATGAGTAGTTACTCACATTTTTAGCTCACCAGGGCCGAAGGCTCCAGGGGAGCTTATAGTATAGTGGGTCCTCCGTTGTCCGTCCATTGTCTGTCCATCGTCCATTCATCGTCTGTCCGTCCGTCCATCCATCCACACTTTTGAGCAGCTATATCTCGGCAGCCTGCAGGCTGATCTCAATCATTTCTCATCTGTAGCATGCCTCTGGTGGGGCATTGATGAAATAAGCTTTTTTAGCTCACCAGAGCCGAAGGCTCCAGGGGAGCTTATAGGATAGGCAGTTGTCCGGCGTCGTCGTCGTCTGACATCAACACTTTCAAACATCTTCTTCTCTGAAGCCACTGGACCGATTCAGCCCAAATTTTATCTGTAGCATCCTTGGGCTGGGGGATTGAAAGTTTGTGTTTTTTATGAAAATCGGCCCATCAGTTTGGTTGCTATGGCAACTTAGAGTTTCCATAGACTTATAATGGGGAAAATTGAAAAATGGCATTTACTGCCAATTCATTGCAGATATTTGGACAAAACTTTTATAGAAATGTTTCTTGAGTAAAATTCTTTCAGCCATATGCTTTTATGCCAACCTGAGGGTCCCCCAGGTTATGCCGGGACCATGCCCCACCCCCTCCACTTCATAAAAGGCCATATATCTCAGAAACCATTCAGATCCCGACCCCTAAACCATATATATTCTTGTTCCTATTGATAAGACCCATTTAGTAACACCAACCTTGGGGTCCTCGGGGATGCGCCGAGGTCATGCCCCATCCCCTCCACTTAATAAAAGGCCCAATATCTCGGAAACCATTCAGATCCCCACCCCTAAACCATATATATTCTTGTTCCTTATGATAAGACCCATTCAGTGACATCAACCTGGGAGTCCCCTGGATGCGCCGGGGCCATGCCCCACCCCCTCCATTTCATAAAAGGCCCAATATCTCGTAAACCTTACAGATCCCGCCCCTAAACCATATATATGCGTGCTTCTAATGATAAGACACATTCATTGACACCAACCTGGGGGTCCTCAGAGATGCGCTGGGGCCTTGCCCCACCCCTACACTTCACAAAAGGCCATATATCTCAGAAACTGTTCAGATCCCCACCCCTAAACCATATATATTCTTGTTCCTATTGATAAGACGCATTCAGTAACACCAACCTGGGGGTAGTCAGGGATGCGCACAGGTCAGGCCCCACCCCCTCAACTTTATAAAAGGCCCAATATCTCGGAAACCATTCAGATTCCCACCCCTAAACCATATATATTCTTGTTCCTTTTGATAAGACCCATTCAGTGACATCAACCTGGGAGTCCCCTGGATGCACCGGGGCCATGCCCCACCCCCTCCATTTGATAAAAGGCCCAATATCTCGGAAACCTTACAGATCCTCGCCCATAAACCATATATATGCTTGCTTCTTATGATAAGACACATTCATTGACACCAACCTGGGGGTCCTCAGAGACGCGCTGGGGCCTTGCCCCACCCCTCCACTTCAAAAAAGGCCATATATTTCAGAAACTGTTCAGATCCCCACCCCTAAACCATATATATTCTTGTTCATTATGATAAGACGCATTCAGTAACACCAACCTGGGGGTTCCCAGGGATATGCTGGGGCCATGCCCCACCCCCTCCATTTCATAATATCACAATATCTCGGAAACCCTACAGATGGCCACCCCTTAACCATATATAGTCTTGTTCCTTATGATAAGACACATTCATTGACACCAACCTGGGAGTCTCCCTGGGCCTTGCCCCACCCCTCCACTTCACATAATGCCTTATATCTCAGAGAATGTTCTTAGCCCCACCCTAAACCATATATATTCATCTTTCTTATGATAAGACGCATTCAGTGACACCAGCTTGGGAGTCCCCGGGGCACGCCCAGGCCATGCCACACCGCTTTACTTCATTAAAAGCCATATATATCAGAAATAGTTCAGATCCCCACCCCTAAACCATATACTTGTTCCTTATGATAAGACTCGTTCAATCACACCAACCTGGAGGTCTCTTTGTGCTGAGGCAATGTGCCCCGCCCTTCCATTTCATAAAAGGCTTTATATTTCAGAAACCATTCAAATCCCCACCCCATAATCATATATGTTCTTGTTCCTTATTATTAGCACACCTACTGTAGCGGGGTCCGCAGGGGCCATTCCTATTTCATAAAAGGGCCTCAAATCTCTGAAACCGGTCAGATTCCCAGCACTGAACCATATATATACTTGTTCCTTATGATAAGACACATTTAGGGACAACAGTTTGGGCTTTCCTGGGATCAACAGGGCATGCCCCAACCCCTCAACTGTTATAGAGGCCTTACACGCATTTAGTGATACCAACCAGGGCTCCATTGGGTCCATGCCCCATCCCCTCTACTTCATAAAAGGCCTAACTTTTCAGATGCTGAGTCCACATGGGTGCTCATTTGGACATGGGGGTTCATTTGGTGGATTAAAATGATATCATGTTAAAATACATGGCTGCCATTGGGCAGGATGGGCAGTGCCCACCTGAGCTCTGGTGAGCATAGTGGCCCATGGGCCTCTTGTTTTGAAATCGCATGAAAACTTTGGTTGCTATGGCAATCACAAGGTCCTAAGACTTACAACGGGAAAATGCTTGTCATCACTGTAGCCCCTTCAGTTTTGATCGGATCTTTCTGAAACTCATGTATAAGGTGGCTGGGGATTAAACCTCGGATGAGTTCTAAAACCGGCCAAGTCGGCCCTTTTATCATAGAGTTACGTCCCTTTGATTGCTGAAAATGCTGATTTGTACCTTGTCATCACAGTAACCCCATCAGTTTTGATCGGATCTTTCTTAAATTTATATGTAATGTGGCTGGGGATAAAAATCTCGGATGAGTTCGAAAACCCACCAAGTCGCCCCATTTACTATATAGTTATGTCCCTTTGATGGCTGAAAATGTCGATTTTTGACCTTGTCATCACCGTAGCCCCTTCAGTTTTGATCGGATCTATCTGAAACTCATATATAAGGTGGCTGGGGGTAAAACCTCGGATGAGTTGGAAAACCGGCCAAGTCGGTCCTTTTATCATAGAGTAATGTCCCTTTGATTGCTGAAAATGCTGATTTTTATACCCCACCACACGATAGTGGCGGGGTATTATGTTAAACCCTCCGGTGTCCGTCCGTCCGTACGTCCGTCCGTCCGCACCATTTCCGATCGATAACTTGAGTAATTTTTAACAAATTTTTTTCAAATTTTGCATACATGTATATATCGGGAATGAGTGGTATGGGATTGTTAATGGGCAAAATCCGTTAACATTTGACAGAGTTATGGCCCTTTTTAGTTCAAAATAAGGGGTTTTGGGGCGTTTCCGATCAATAACTTGAATATTTTTTCACGGATTTTCTTCAAATTTTGTATACACATTGGCATTGGGTATGAGTGGTTTGGGATTGTAAATGGGCAAAATACATTAACATTTAACGGAATTATGGTCATTAAAAATTCCGATTAAATGGTTTTTGGGGACTTATTCCTTTACTATATGGAATATTTGGATGAAACTGCACTGATGTATAAAGGACCATAATAAGCAGGTTTTGTGTTGTGAATACACAAAATGCGTTAACATTTAACGAAAAATTGGCTGTTAACAATTCCCATTAAATAGTTTCTGCGCATTTATTCCTTTAATTTATGAAATATATTGATTATCACTGCCAGTGTAGTGGTTAGAGTGCTGGACTACAAATCCTATTGTTGACTATGAATCTGAGGGGCGTGAGTTCAAATCTCTGTCGATGAATGGAATTTTTTTTTTTTTTTCGTTTTTTCTTTTTTTTTGTGTGTGTGTTCTTTTTTCTTTTTCTTTCTTTTTCATTTTGGCAATGAATTTATTTTTTTTTTTTTTTTTTTTTAATTTTCCTCATTTTTGGTTTTTCCTTTCCTTTTTTTTCCCTTTTTTTTTTCACCCTTTTCTTCTTTTTGTTATACCCCATCACACGATAGTGCTGGGATATTACAATATACCCTCCGGTGTCTGTCCGTCTGTCCATCCCCACCATTTCCGACCAATAACTGGATTAATTTGTGCTATGAATTTGAGGGGCTTGAGTTCAAACCCCCGTGGAGGAATGGAATTTTCTTTTTTTTTCCTTTTTTTCTCGTTTTTTCTTTTTTTTTTTACCGTTTATTTTTCTTTTCTTTCTTTTTGCAATGAATTTTTTTTTTTTTTTTTCCTTTTTTTTTCTCATTTTTTGTTTTTCATTCCTTTTTTTTACCTTTTTTTTTTTTTCCTTTTCTTCTTTTTGTTATACCCCATTACACGATAGTGCTGGGATATTATAATATACCCTCCGGTGTCTGTCCGTCCGTCCGTCCGTTTGTCGGTCCGTCCATCCCCACCATTTCCGACCGATAAATTGATTAATTTTTCACATTTTTTTTTTCAAATTGTGCCTACATGTTTATATCGGGAATGACTTTTTTTTCTTTTCTTCTTTTTGTTATACCCCATCACGCGATAGTGCTGGGGTATTATAATATACCCTCCGGTGTCTGTCTGTTCGTCCCTCCATCCACAGCATTTCCGACCGATAACTTGATTAATTTCTCACAATTTTTTCTTTGGAGTTTGCGATCAATAACTTAAGAATCTTTTCATGGATTTTCTTCAAATTTTAAAACACTAAAGGACACATATTATTGCCAAGGACAGTCACTCTGCTTTTCTGGTTATTGTATTATCTGCCCTTTTGATATACATGTATGTAGTTCCTTTACTATATTGAATGCCTTAGTGAAGTTTTACAGATAACTATAACACTTAAAAGTACCACTATTATGGGCAAGGCTATAACCATATTATCTTGCAGTGGTGGGGTATCATGCAGTGTTAGCGTGCTTTTATTTACCTTGTCATAACCATAGCTCTTTCAGATTTGATCAAATCTTTCTGAAACTTATATGTAACGTTGTTGGGGATAAAATCTCGGATAAGTTCGAAAATCAGCCAAGAAGGTCCATTTATCACAGAGTAACGTCCCTTTGATTGCTGAAAATGCTGATTTTTGACCTTTTCACCACTGTAGCCCTTTCAGTTTTGATCGGATCTTTCTGAAACTTATATGTAAGGTTGCTGGGGATAAAACCTTGGATGAGTTCGAATACAGGCCAAGGTGGCCTATTTATCATAGAGTTAATTCCCTTTGATTGCTGAAAATGCCGATTTTTGACCTTGTCATCACTGTAGCCCCTTCAGTTTTGATCGGATCTTTCTGAAACTTATATGTAAGGTGGCTGGGGATAAAACCTCGGATGAGTTTTAAAACCCGCCAAGTCGCCCCATTTACTATAAAGTAATGTCCCTTTGATGGCTGAATATGTCGATGTTTGACCTTGTCATCACCGTATCGCCTTCAGTTTTGATCAGATCTTTCTGAAACTTATATGTAAGGTGACTGGGGATAAAACCTAGGATGAGTTCGAATACCGGCCAAGTTGGCCTATTTATCATAGATTTACGTCCCTTTGATTGCTGAAAATGCCGATTTTTGACCTTGTCATCACCATAGCCCCTTCAGTTTTGATCAGATCTTTCTGAAACTTATATGTAAGGTGGCTGGGGATAAAATATCGGATGAATTCGAAAACAGGCCAAGTCAGCCCATTTATCGTAGAGTTATGTCCCTTTGATGGCTGAAAATGTTGATTTTGACCTTGTCATCACAGTAGCCCCCTTCAGTTGTGATCGGATTTTTCTGAAACTTATATGTAAGGTGGCTGGGAATGAAACATCGGATGAGTTCAAAAACTGGCCAAGTTGGCCCATTTACCTTAGAGTCACATCCCTTTGATTGCTAAAACTGCCAAATTTTGACCTTGTCATCACTGTAGCCCCTTCCGTTTTGATCGGGTCTTTCTGAAACTTATATGTAAGGTGGCTGGGAATAAAACCTTGGATGAGTTTGAATACTGGCCAAGTCGGCACATTTATCATAGAGTTACGTGCCTTTGATTGTTTAAAAATGCCTATTTTCGACCTTGTTAGCACTGCTGCCCCTTCAGTTTTGATGGGATCTTTATGAAACTTACAAACAAATAAGTCAGGCAGAAAAGCTCGGAGGAGCTTGAAAACTCGTGAGGCATGCCTATTTGTCACAGAGTATCATCCCCTTGATTGCAGCAGATAATTGCTTATTTTTGAACTTGTCATCACCATAGCCCCATCAGTTTATATCAGATCTTCTTAGCAAGTCAGGAATAAAAGCTTGAATGAATTTGAAAACTGGTGAGGTCAGCCTATTTATCATAGAGTTACATTCTACTTGATTTGCAGAAATTGCTTACCCTGTCATCACCATATCCTTCCATTAATCCTTCAGTAAAGGTTGGCACTTCCTAAAACTTTGAACCTGTTTGCTCAGGTGAGCGATACAGGACCAGCTTGGTCCTCTTGTTTAGCAAATACCTCTGTATTAGTTGATATTTTGACCTCTAATGAGCTTGTTAAACTGATAATGCTTTGAACAACTAGGCCCAGGTCTTTTACTAATCAAACTGGACATCATTATGAAAACAAGCCTTTACAAATACATTGTAAACTTTACCCCCAAGAAATAAAAAAATTTAAGATGAAAAATTGTGATAATTTTCTTATTTCTGCTCAAAATATAGATTGAGGGTACAGGTATCCACAGTCTATATTTTAGAGCAGAAATAAGAAAAGGTTTACCCCTGTAAACCCCAGTTTTACTATATAAAAGTGAGGGTCAAGGGGGTCAAAATTATATAGGCGTGTTTTTGTGATGTTGTTGGTTTTTTCATGGTCTGGTTAATTTATCTCTGTTTTTAGGTGAAGCCGATACAGAGGCTGCCTGGAAAGGGAATGGCTATACAGATACATGTGAACCATGATGGAAAGGAAAATGTAAGTTACACATTGTACTGTGAACCGTGATGGAAAAGAAACTATAAAATGTAAGTAACACATTGTACTGTGAACCATGATGGAAAAGAAAATATAAAATGTAAGTAACACATTGTACTGTGAACTGTGATGGATAAGAAACTATAAAATGTAAGTAACACATTGTTCTGTGAACAATGATGGAAAAGAAACTATAAAATGTAAGTAACACTTTGTACTGTGAACCATGATGGAAAAGAAACTATAAAATGTAAGTAGCACAATGTACTGTGAACCATGATGGAAAAGAAACTATAAAATGTAAGTAACACATTGTACTGTGAACCATGATGGAAAAGAAACTATAAAATGTAAGTAACACATTATACTGTGAACCATGATGGAAAAGAAACTATAAAATGTAAGTAACACTTTGTACTGTGAACCATGATGGAAAAGAAACTATAAAATGTAAGTAACACATTGTACTGTGAACCATGATGGAAAAGAAACTATAAAATGTAAGTAACACATTGTACTGTGAACCATGATGGAAAAGAAAATGTAAGTAACACATTTTACTGTAGACATTGGTCAGTAGGAAATGAAAAATATATGGTTCCTTTTGTCAGCTGGGGGCCCATATAGTAAACTGTTCTGTAGGGCAGGGGAGAGTAGTTGTGATGGTGGTATGTGATTTAGCTTAATCAACTGGCATATGACACATGAAATCTTCTACCCAATACAGTATAAGTATGTTCTACACAAAGGTTATTCTTCAGAGGCAAAGAATACAATATAGAACTGAAAATTGTAGAGTGTACATTTTATCTTGGCCAGATCAGCTAGTTTCGACCAGTTAGGCCCTAATGTATTTATAAACTTAGGTAGTGGAATCAGTGATGCAAAATGACTTGAAAATATAAGCCACACTATGTTGAAGTAAGGAGACCTTACTGCTAAACACATCTTTAACATCAGCTGTGATGAAGTTAGATATATTGCAAGATGGTCATTGTTGGTTTGAAGGTTTACTTGACGATGATAATATTATAGAAGGATATATTACTACAGCTTAATCTTCCGCCTGAAATCTTTGTTCTGGTCCAGTTACGATATAAGGGATGCCCGCTTTATTATATTATACCCCAGCATACGAAGTATGGGGGCATACTGTTTTCATGTTGTCTGTTCATCCATCTGTCCATCCATACATCTGTCCTTCCATCCGTCATTTCCGCTCAATATCTTGAAAACAAATTCATGGATTTTGGTCAGAGTTTGCATGTGAATTGATATTGACAACCTCTAGCTTGGGATTGTTACATGGATGGCATTTTGCCTCTATTTTCAACAGAGTTATGGCCCTTAAATGACACCAAAAATTTGTTTCCCCTCAATATCTTAAGAAAGAATGGATGGCTTTTGATCAAGTTTGGCTTGTGAATTTATGTTGACAAGATATAGCTTGGGAATGTTACATGGCATTTTGCGTCTATTTTCAGCAGATTTATGGTCCTTGAATGATGTCAAAAATTCATTTCCGCTCAATATCTTGAGAAAGAATTGATGGTTTTTTATCAAATTTTGGATGGAATTTATGTTGACAAGATCTAGCTTTGGATTGTTACGTGGCATTTTGTGTTTATTTTCAGCAGAGTTATGGCCCTTGAATGACGTCAAAAATTTGTTTCCGCTCAATATCTTGAGAAATAATGGATGAATTTTGCCGTTGACAAGCTATAGCTTGTGATTTTGTGCTGCATTTTGTGTCTATTTTCAGAAGAGTTATGGCCCTTGAAGTAATGTTGAAAATTTATGTTATTCAATATCTTGAGAAAGAAATGGATGAATTTTGCCGTTGACAAGCTATAGCTTGTGATTTTGTGCTGCATTTTGTGTCTATTTTCAGTAGAGTTATGGCCCTTGAAGTAATGTTGAAAATTTATTTTGTTCAATATCTTGAGAAAGAAACGATGCGATGAAGTTTGATTAATTTGATATGTGAATTTATGTTGGTAAGACATAGCTTGGGACTGTTACACAGCTTTTTGCATCAATTTACAAAGAGTTATGGCCCTTGAATGACCTAAAAAATTTGTTTTAGACTGTTGCTAGGGGTATTTAGTAAGCCCTGCTTACTGACATCTAGTTTGTAGTAAGTTTTACACACATTCATTTTCTTTCAGCAAACAGTGAAGACACTGATCAGAGATCACTTTGTGCAGCCTCTGATCATTGTCTTCATTGTTTGCCAGTTTCCCATTTTTGGGATGTCAAACACGCTAGGGTACGTTAAACTATGTTGAAATTGTTTGCCTTTAAAGTTGTAATGTGACTGTACATTAAAATTAAAGCTCTATTTTAGGTGCTAGTGTTTGGAGGTATAATTGGCCGTGATGAGGTGTTTAAAGGCATCAGTGCAGCAATGGAACTTGCGAAACAAGGGAGACAACAAGCAGAGAGCAGTAGATCTCAAAGAGGTTTAGCACATAGGAAGTCAGCTGACTCAATGACCAGGATACAAAATTTTACATTTGCTGCATATTATGATGATTCAGAATAAATGCTTGACCCTCAAGACACATACACACACAAAATGCAACTGGAAATGTTGTCTATTTACATCATCTGCTTGCAAACTTTTCAAACATATTTTTGTTTAAAGGCAAACAGTGTGGACCCTGATCAGACTGCTTCCAGTCTGATCTGGGTCCACACTGTTTGTAAAGTAGATGGCAGTTGTTGTGATTGGCATCTTAAGGGTTAAAGAACTACTCGTACCAAGAGTGTCATTTGATATGCGGCAGTCAAGCTATTCACGCGATTCCTTGAGTTATCCAATAGCTGACAGGTAACAGGTGAATGCAGTACAACGAACGGTTGATTCATAACTGCTATAATTCATATTTAGTTTCATATAGATGTCCCGATAGTATTAGCAGGGTGCTAAGGTTACACATGAATATGCGTACTCTGACTGGTAAACAGGAGGTTGCTGGTTCAATACCTGCCAGTTTGCCAATATTCTGTTGTTGAGATTGTTCATGAAATCTTTTCTACAGTCATTTTCTAACTTCTGCCAATTCAAGAAGGCATGTTGTCAATTTCTGGTGCAAGAATGTGCATTGTACTGGTTGACAGCCGGTGTATAAACCTGCCCAAGGAAAGTGTTGTCAGGAAACCGTCTGACTTGATATGACTTAAAAAGTGTTATATGGGCAGTTAAACTTCAATCAAACAAACTTTAGAGTAATAAGAGGTTCGGTAGCCCTAATGTGCCCTTGGGTGCTTGGTTACCTTTAAGATTTACCAGTCAGTAGGTGGTCATTCAATTGACCACTTTTCCTGGGCAATCCTATCCTACTTAGTACGGCAATGATGCTAAGTATTGGGACAGACAGGCCTAAGCAAACAGTGCAGACCCAGATCAGACTGCTCCTTTGATGAGACTGCTCCAAACGGAGCAGTCTGATCTGGGTCCACACTGTTTGTCATTCTGTTTGCATCTTTGGACCAGTTGCTGGATCACGAAACAATTTTTTTTAAATTTTTGGGGAATTACATTAAATCCTTAAGGTGTCGGGATTTTTAGGATTTTTATGGTAGGTCACATTCTGGAATAATTTGCTGACAGTTTCCTATCATGGATCAGTGGAAGGAAAAGAGACAGTAGAAAATTTTTAATATAGAGTTCAATGACAGAATTATGGCAGACTGCAGGATCACATCACCAACATCCTGACTGTCAGACAGACACATACCTAACTGAACTATTGGGTCTGGCCTGATTATTTACTACCATAAAAATCCTAAAAATTCGGACATCTTGAGGATTTGCTGTAATTGTCATAAACTTTGAACAAATTTCTTCATGATCCAGCAGGGAGTCTAAAATGTGCCGACAGAATGGCAAATGGTATAGGCCCTGATCAGACTGAGGAGCAGTCTGATCTGGGTCTGTACTGTTTGCTTCAGCATGTCTATTCCAATACTTAGGATCATTATGGTACATGGTCACTTGGAAACCTGTTGATAAGAATGAAAAGCATGAAACCTATTCTGTGATTGATGCCTTCTTTGGGATTCTGGTAAACAGTGTGGGCCCAGATCAGATGCCATAGAACATGGCCTCTGATCAGGGCCTACACTGTTTACAAAAAGTTCAGGCATTTTCAAATAAATTTTACAGATGATACCACCTGAAAACCCAAAAGTTTTGAAATAGACTCTTGCTAAATATAAGGCAGAAGATTCCATTCAGTACAACATGGGATAATGCTAGAAAGAAGGCAATGTCAATGATATCCGGCAGGCATTAGTAACAGGCAGTTAATTATGTGGGAAAGGTTTTCATATATTCTTCCTTTCTGGACAAACACTTCAGTCAGTAAGGGAGGTAATTTGTCATTGTGTATCATTTTGTCGGGGAATCTTAAGGAATAGGGATGTTGTGGGTACAAATGGTTTTAAAGGAGATTTGCAGAACTTTTTCTATAATTGTTATCTTTGTAAGTTGTTATGTTTTGTTGTGTTGTTTTTGAAAGAAATATATTTTTTGAATGATTTACAAAATATTGTGATAATTTATAATAAGCTATATATGTAGTATACGTATATATTATGTATTTTGCGGTCCATTTATCCAGTGCTTTATTTTAGATACAGTTGTAGTGTTTTATTGTAGCAAACTCATGAAATATTAAGAATATAGTCAAACTGAAATACCATAAAAATCAAAAAAAATTTGGAAACCTTTAGGACCTGCTTTAATTCTCTTAAAATTTTAGAAATTTATTGCTTGATCCAACAAGGAGTTCAAAAGGTGCAGACAGAGTGAGTGTTTGAGTTTTACGTCCCACCAACAGCTAAGGTCATACGGAGACAGGACCCCAGTTTAAAGACTCATCTGAAAGTCTGGAGAAGCCCGGGATCGATCCTGCGACCCCTGGTTTACATGGTGAGTAGGGTAACCACTACACCATGGAGGCTTCTTAAAGGTGCAGACAGAATAGCAAACAATAGTTCAGTGGATGTTAGCTCTGCGGGGAAGCACCATGCAGCCCAGTCTATTTCTCAAAGTCCCAATGGGCAGGGGTGCAATTGACAAGAGTATGAATTCTCTAGGGATTCATGAGCAAGTTCGAATTAGCCATGGTAAACCAGTTATCTATGTTTGAGTTATTGAAGTTTCACTATGTGTCTTAAAAATCCTAAAAATTTGGACACCTTGAGGCCATGGTAAACCAGTTGTCAATGTTTGAGTTATTGAAATTTTACTATGTGTCTTAAAAATCCTAAAAATTTGGACACCTGGAGGACTTGCTGTAATTTTCCTAAAATTTATCAATTTTTTTTTTCACAATCCTGCAAGGAGTCCAAAAGGAGCAGACGGAATAGCAAGCAGTGTAGACCATGATCAGACTGCTCCTGAAGGTGCAGTCTGATCTGGGTCTGCACTGTTTGCTTAGGCCTACCTGCCCTAATACTTAGGATCATTATGGTATATACATCTTCAGGGGAGGAAACTCAGTAAAATATCTTGTTTCCTTGTAATTCAGGGGTCTTCGTTTTGAAGAAAAATATGTGTTGCAACGATTTCCCCGATGATGGAAAGCAACAAAAGAAATTAACTCTGATTTGTTTGTTTGTTTGATTTGAGGTTTAACGTCCCCGTCAACACTGTAAAGGTCATTTTGGAGACGTTGCTTCCAATTCTGTGACACTTTTACCCAACATTGAGATGAAATGACATCTCAAGCCCTGTCGCCCAATGAAACTAATAGGGTTTATTAGCATGGACGGTCCGCCTCGCACCGCGGTTCCTGGACAGGCTTAGATCCTCTAAGCGGTTTACCAGTACTAGTGTGCGGGCCGGATTCAGCTCTGCCTGGAAGCACCATGCAGCCCATATATTTCTTCAAGCCCCTATGGGCGGGGGCGGAAATTAACTCTGATGATAACTTCCTAAATTTCGATTTTATTCTTGTTACTGAGCCCATTCGATAATGGCGTCAACTGGTTATAATCACTTAGCAACCACATTACAAGAGTTACGTGTGTTAACAACGCGTTAGTTGACGTTACGTCATGATGAACGCAACGTCCAATTATAATGTTTCAAATGATGAAATAATCCTCTTTCCCATTTTCCCCTCCTCAAAATGTCCAATTTTGACAAAACTGTTTCAGAATATTCTTAAAATAGAAAATGCGGAAATTAAACCATTCTGCAAATGTTCGTCTCCAGTATGAATAATAATCAGTTCAAGAAAACACTTAAGCAGTCAGGTATTATTACCTGCTCACTTGTAGATCTACACCTGTCATTATTAACTCGCAGAACACATTAGCATTTGTGAAATTGAAGCATATTTAGAATACAGTTATTGTCTCTCATCGTCTAGCTCCAATGGACAGAGCTTGGTTACAGGTCTCACCAATGTCCCTTTTCCAATCTGAATCTTAGCAACCCGTACTCGTCCGTCGGCCCCCGGATATACTTCCAGAATCTTCCCAGTGGCCAGTTTCCTCTCGATGTTTCTGGTGCTACTACCAATACAACGTCGCCCGCTTGGATGTCTCGTCGCTGTTGTACCCATTTCTTGCGGGCTCCGAGTCCCGGTAACCACTCTCGGAGCCACCAGTGCCAGAAATGCCGTACCAGTTCCTGAATCCGGCGCCATCTCTTCCTTGGATTGAACTCGGTTGTATCCACTGTCGTAGAAGCAAACTGACCCCCAACCTGTCCTTGGAGAAAATGGTTAGGGGTCAGCGGGACATTGTCTGAAGGATTGGCTGACTGATAAGTTAACGGCCGTGAGTTTATTAACGACTCGGCCCCGACCATTGCCGTCAATAGCTCTTCATCAGTAATGTCAGCATTTTTCAGTATAGCATGTATCGCTCTCTTCGCCGCCTTTATCATAGTCTCGTGCACCCCTCCGAAATGAGGAGCGAATGGTGGATTGAATTTCCAAGTGATACCTTTATTTGCGAATGAGTCCCCGATTTTGTCACGATCTAACTGGCTCAAAAGAATCTTAAGCTCTTTATCCGCGCTCTTGAAGTTGGTTCCATTGTCAGAATAAACCTCAACAGGGAGTCCTCGACGACTAACCATTCTATAGAATGCGTTGAGAAATGAATCGGTATCGAGTCCATGGGCCATTTCTAGATGCACAGCTCTAGTTGCCATGCAGGTAAACAGACACATATATCGTTTCTGACGCCGTTTTCCCCGCCCTTGCACAGTGACAAATGGCCCACCAAAATCCACTGATGTTCTTGTAAAAGCTCGTACGGTTGTCTTCAATCTTGCCAGTGGTAAAGGGGCCATGACCTGTTCAGCAGCTTTTGCTTTCCTACGTCGACACTCGGCACATTCGTTTTCCCATTCACGTATCTCCTCACGTGCAGACAAAATCCAAAATCGTGATGATATTGCTGCTAGCGTTTGGTTGGTACCCGTAGCATGTTTTCCTTTCTCGTGAAAATCTTTGACTATTAACTTCGTCACCCAGCATTTACGTGGAAGTATTACCGGATAGGGTACATCATATGACAAGAACTGAGCTTACGCTAAACGTCCATCTGACCTCATTAGTCCATCATCGTCCAATTTCGGTCTCAACGCTAGTAACTTGCTACTGGACGGCAATCTTTTCCCCGTAGACAAGGCCTTCCATTCGTCTTTAAAGGCCTCCCGCTGTGCGAGTCGAATCAGCTGGATTTCTGCTTTTTTCAGTTCGTTAGAATTGAGTACTCCGTTTGTCCTATACTCTTTTGGAAATCTACAGTTGTGTATAAAACGGTTCACCCATGCACATATTCTATTCAGTCGTAACCAGCTCGAATAGCGCTCTGGTTTCAACAGAAAGGTAGGGTCCGAGTCTACCACACACAACAACGTTGTATTGGCATCTTTGCTGTACTTGGTTTCTCCAAAATGCTTGTTTTGTGGTAGTTCACGTGCAGATTTTTTTCATTTCATCGTAACATGCTGGTTTCAGAATGGTTTTCTTAACCGGCCAATTGTCCTCTTCTTGAAGCAGAAATTCTGGACCATACCACCATCTAGAACAGGTTGCTAAATCCTTTGCTTTAAGCCCTCTGCTGAGAAAATCAGCTGAGTTCAGAGTTGTGGGCACATACCTCCACTGGTCTGGACTGGTGATTCCTTGAATTTCGCCAACTCTGTTCGCTACAAATGGTTTAAATTCTCGACTTCGACCTCTTATCCACCACAACACGTTTACGCTATCAGACCAAAAGGTTGAGCAACTGACTGGAATTTCTAGAACGCTTGCTATTCTAGCTGCAAGTCTTACACCAACTATTGCACCCATCAACTCCAGGCGAGGAATGCTTGTTGCAAGAATTGGGGCAACACGTGTCTTTGCAGCTACCATGTTGACTGACACAGAACCATCCGGGTATGTGCTTCTGGCATACACAACTGCTCCGTATGCAACCTCTGATGCATCCACGAACGTGTGAAGTGACATCTCCTCTGAAGGTTTTCCTTTTTTTACAAGGCATCTTGGAATCTGTAATTCCCGTAAATCTGATAATTCCCTGAACCATGCACGTACATCACTTACTAGCGGTTCGGTCAGCTCATCGTCCCATTCTACGCCCGACGTCCACATTCCCTGCAACAGTATCTTTGCTCTGATCGTGAATGGGGCTAACCGACCGATTGGGTCGAAAAGCGTGGCTATTTTCCGAAGATAATTCCGTTTAGTATACAACATTCTTTCATCTGGAGCTTTCTCTTTAAATACAAACCTGTCTTGACTGGATAACCACCATACCCCAAGCGTTTTCGTTGACGGTAACTGGTCACGATCTAGATCTACCTCTGCCTTCCGATCGTGTTCAGGAATCTCAGCTAGTATTCTTGACGAGTTTGACAACCATTTATGCGCATGCATACCAGCCCTTTTAAGCATGTGGGACATCTGTTTGCATAACTCGATCGCCTGGTCTTCATGCGCCAGAGAGTTCATAGAATCGTCCATGTAGGTGGATTTCAAAATGGTTTCCGCAGCTATCGGAAAATCTTCCTGGTATTTCTTGGCATGCTGTTGTAATACGTATTGTGCCATGAACGGTGACGAATTTACTCCAAACACAACACGGTCAAATTCGTACACATCTGGTGGCTGGCTGGAGTTGTTTCCCCTCCATAGAAACCTGTGGTATGGTTTATCTTCCTTTGTGATGCCTATTCTGAGGTACATCTCAGCAATGTCACATACAATTGCTACAGCTGACTTTCTGAAACGTATGAGCACATCAAACAGGTCCCTCTGAAGTTTAGGTCCTTGAAGTATAGTATCATTCAGTGACATACCCCCGCTCTTTACCGACGCATCAAAAACTATTCTTATTTTCGTCGAGTCCTTGTCCGGTCTTAAGACTGGGAAATGTGGTAGGTACCACTTCGAATGCATCTTTTCATTTTCAGGAACTTTCCTCACATAGCCTTTCTCTATGTACTGATCAATAACTTTGTTGTAAGCTGTGGCAATCTCTGGCGAACGGTGTAACCTCTTTTCGGTGTTCTCTAATCTTTGAAGCGCCATGTTATAGCTACATGGCAAGGTTGGTCTGTCCGCTCTCCATGGTATTCCGACCCGATACATGCTATTTTCATATGTAATAGATTCTTCAACAGTTCTAACCGCCGATCGCTCTTCTATGCTCAATACCTGTGTTTCCTTGGGGGTCGATACATCTTCAGTTTCCCAGAATCGTTTCAGAGTATCATTTATCCTTTCAATTTCTAGATGGTTCCTGGCGAAAAATGTGCAAGCAAAGTTTGTTTGCAACAAAGGGCTGCTCTTGGGACCTGGATTTCCAATACATGTCCACCCGAGTGGTATCAGTCTTGCTATTGGTTCGCCGGGATTCCCTCGTACCTCCTCAAGGGCGCAATGAAACTCAGCACAATCCAAGCCTATAAGGACATCTACGATCGGTCGTGCTGCCAAAGATGGAAACTCTATGTTATTTAGGTGTGGCCATTGCTTCCTATACTTATTCCAGTTCACAACGGACATGCCACCGGTTACTCTATCTGCCATAAATGCGGTCACTCTTGTGCTAACCTTGCCGTTTGTGCTCCTCAGTTCTAAGTTAATAGGTTTTGTGTCAAATGTTTCTATCTGTCCATTTAAAACATTTACCGTGACCTTTTGCGGTTCTCCCTGTAGACCTAGCTCGGCAGCTACATCTGTATTAATATATGTCTGTGTGCTAGCGTCATCAAGTAAAGCGTTTACCTTTATTAAGCGATCTCCATTCTTTACAAAGATGGGAACCGTACGCAGCCCAATCAAATTCGTCCAAGGGTAATTATGCGCCATCATTGTCGTCTGTTCCTGTTGATCATTCCCCTCCGTGACTGACGAAGATTTAGCAGGGGTAGAGGGCTATGTCGCTAAATGCTCATCGTTGCCGTATGCGCGTTTTACATTGGTCTCGCCCAGTGCTTTTGACTGTGATTTTAGAAAATCCGATTTATGCAGAAGTCTACGATGCAACTCGCGGCAGCCATTTTGCCCACACTGCCGGCTCCTGGGACAAGCTGCTCCATGATGTCCATCGGCTAAGCAACGGTAACACAGCTGACATTGCCTAGCGATTTTCCAGCGGTCAGAAACGTTCATTTGCAGGAAGTTTTTACATTGCCATACACCGTGTTGCTCTCTGCATACCATACAAGACCATTTCAGTTTCATATGGCTGTCGCTCGTGCCTCCAAAGAATGTGCGCTGGCCTCTATATCCTCCTGATGTTGATGTTGATACCCCATCACTCTGTTTGCCTGTCAAGCCTCGAACGGTCTCCGTTGCGATAGTCAGAAATTCCGATTCTTGAATCAGCCATGTGCGAAGTGTAGTCACGGACTCCGGGTGACTATTCTCAAACACCCAGCGGTGGTATCGCGCCATCATAGCCTCAGGTAACTTTCGTTGTAACTTGGTATAAATAGAGCCATTGCCAAGTTCGAAGTGTTGCCCAGCTTCTTTTAGGTTTATTATTGTGAGATCTAGGAGGTCAGCAAATTGTTCTATGTCTTTGGCATTTCCGGGTCGTATTTGCTGGAACTGTTCCAGGTCTTCGAGGTAGATTGATATCTGTCGCCGCATGCCGCCATATTTCCTTTCGAGTCGTTCTTTTGCGGCTTCATATGCAGTAGCGGAGTGTCCAAGATTCTCTATCACTTTTAATGCTTCACCGGACAGTATTGCCGAAGTTGCAATAATTTGTAATCTGCTGTTGCCGGTGCACTGTCGATGCAGGCCAAGAACGCGGCTTTCCAACTCTGATAGTTTCTTTTATTACCAGCAAAAACAGGTATTTGCACCCGTTTAAGTTGTCTCCACATATCTTGCCCGATTGTTGGAATGCTAGTGCTTGCTTTTTGCTCGTATGATGCCGCCATGGGATTCAAACACATCGCACTATCTACCGGATTTATAGGACTAAATGTATCTTTGCTGTTCATGGCATGGGGTTGTTCATGAAACTCACGCTTGACGTTTCCAGATGCCCGTGTGTAGCTGTTTTGTATATTTGATAGTTTATGGGGGCTGCATTCAGGGGTATAACAGTGTTTCTGATTAACTGTTACCTGTGGCGTGTCACTTTCCGCCAATGGTCCTTCTTTACAATAGGTTTCCGAACTGTCAGTAATGTTCATTCTTTGTAACATGTCAATGGAAACAATGTCAGAGCAAACACTCGATCTGCCTTCTTTCTGCAAGTCCAGATATTCCCTAGCTGCTTCGTATGCCGAATAAAATTCTTCTTCAATCTTTTCCATTTCTAGGACAACCTTCCTACCACTATCCAACTGTTTACTTTTCAAGAAAAAGTCCGATAACATCTCCATGACGTCCATCGCCGTCTCCAAACAACTGCCCATTTTCAGACTTAAGTCCTTAATTTCCCGTCGGCTTGGTAATTCCTGTTCTTCTAGAACAAATAATAGTTTGTTCCGAGCGCGAGTGAAACTAGATTTTGCTCGGGACTTTTGCTTCTTTAAGTCTGTTTCTTGTTCTGCGATATTCTCTGTTACACTATTCCCCAACGTCGCCATTGCTTTTATTTGATTCTGTCCAATTTTTGTCGATTTTTCAATTATTTTCAACCTCGCTCTGCTACCAGAATTTGTTGCAACGATTTCCCCGATGATGGAAAGCAACAAAAGAAATTAACTCTGATGATAACTTCCTAAATTTCGATTTTATTCTTGTTACTGAGCCCATTCGATAATGGCGTCAAGTGGTTATAATCACTTAGCAACCACATTACAAGAGTTACGTGCGTTAACAACGCGTTAGTTGACGTTACGTCATGATGAACGCAACGTCCAATTATAACGTTTCAAATGATGAAATAATCTTCCTTCCCAATATGCTTCCCCGAGTTTGGAGAAGATCAGTTCACAGAAAAGCAAGTTGGCTCTTATATGTATCAAAGATGCACCCTTGTAATGTTAGGAAGTATTTCACATGTATGCATTCCTACATAACTAAATTTTTATCTCTTTATTAGAAGAGAATTAGCCATAATGTTGTGACTAGATGTATATATATGTATTTTGCAGACCATTTAGCCCAGTTTGTTAAGTATTTTTTGTCCAGTGCATTGTTAGCTCAGCTGTTCTCGAAGAAAACGTCGAGGTATTGTCATAGCTCTGGTGTCGTCGTCTGCGTCATCGTCATTGTGCAAAAACTTGAACATTTTGTAATATCTCTGTCATTACTAAACATATTTACTTGAAATTGGGACTAGTTGTTCCAAATGAAAATGGGAACTCATACCAATAGGTGAGGTAACCCTCAAAATATTTTTGGCACAGTTATGCCCCTTTTTCGACTTAGAATATTTGCAAAAACTTGGACATTTTGTAATATCTCTGTCATTACTGAACATATTTACTTGAAACTTGGACTAGTTTCTCATAATGAAAAGGGGAACTCAAATCAATAGGTGAGATAACCCTCAAGATATTTTTGGCACAGTTATGCCCCTTTTAGGACATAGAATTTTTGTTTAACTAAAAGAAACTGCAGCCAAGCGTTGGCACCCGCATGTGCTGCTCTTGTTTTAGAAAAAGCTGTAGCTGCTTTTTGTAGTAAACCCATGGAATAAGAGGAAATATTGTGTATAGCTCTTCTGTAAAATAGCTTGTTTCCTTGTCATTCAGGGTCTACTTTTTCAGGAAGAATATGCTTCCCAGAGTTTGGAGAAGATCACTTCACAGAAAGCTATGTATTAAAGCTGCTCCCTAGTAATTATAGGTAGTTATTCACATGCATTCATTCCTACTCAGGGAGCTTTTTATCTCTCTGTTAGAACTTGTAGTGGGTTTTCACAGAAGTCACATCAGTGCAGAATTGGCCTTAAATGTGACTAAATGCCCACACAATACCAGGGGCCAGTTGTTCAAAACTAACAGTTTTGTTAGTTAACTTATTGCTAAAACTTTGATCATTTAATATGGCAAAAGCTGGCCTCAGTAGCTCGGTTGGATCTATGTGTGACGGGTGATCAGGAGGATGGGGATTCGACACCTGCCAGGATCGGCAACATTCTTTTGTGGAGATTGATCATGAAATCAAGTGGAGCGCTGTCGTGCAGTGGTAACGTATCGGCCTCGGGATCGAGAGGTACCGGGTTCGAATCCCACGAGCGGCAAGTGTTGTTTCCTTGAGCAAGAGACTTTATCCGCATTGCTTAGTACTGGTTCTACCCAGGAAAAGAGGGCCACATGGAAGATTAGTACTAGTTTACTAAATGTGTTACCCTCTATAAATAAGGTCGATTATTATTATTATTATTAATCTTGTCTACGACCATTCTCTCCCTGCTGATTCAAGAAGAACAGTTGTCAGTTCCTGGCGAAGGAATGTGCATTGTTCTGGTTAACCACTTTTGTATAAAGTAGAAGTAAAACAAAGATCAGGAATTGATACAATTAACTTACTCCATCCATAAAAGACACCAAAGGGAAAGAAATACAAACATTAAGCGACCAGACCATAATGGAAACCTAAACAAAGGAAGGCCATATGGACAGTTACTTTCCCACAAAATGGCCATATGGCCATCCAAAATTAAAAGACACAAGCGACACACACAGTAATCCTGCTGAGGAAAAGTATGGGTAGGTAAACTGACCGGCTCAAAAATGACATAAAATAGTGTTGACTGGGCCATTAAACTCCCAACACAAACAAATAATATGGTAAAGCTGCTCATATTTTTTCAGCAAAAATACCACTGTATCAGATTTTTACAATCATAACAGTTAACAATTTATCCACTAACGAGCTTATTAAGCTAATGATGCTTTGAACAACTGGGTCCTGATTGTTAAGAAAGTAGTGCTAACACATACGAACCAGTGTACAACAAAACTGCAATAAGATGTGTGACCTGCAAAGACAGATCAGTGTGCACATCCACTCACTCAAGAAATGCTGTTTATCTCTTCTTGGGTCTGGCCTTGGTAGGCCCTCTGACTGATGATCAGGTTGAGGGTTCGATATCTGCTTGGTTTGCAATATTCATTCATAGAGACTGATCATGAAATCTTCATATGGTCATTCTCACCCTTCAGCTTATCTGAGAAGGGCAGTTGTCAGATAATCTACGACTAGCTGCTGTTTGTGAAAAGAATCATATCTCTTTATAACACCTGTTCATTATGAAGAGATTTTGGATATAATATAGTTAAGGATGGATAAAAAATGTATGGATTATATAGCAAAATAAACATAAATGGTCAATTTTCTATATCATCTATACTTTTTTGTTCAGAATCAGAATAGTTACTGATGACAAATGAAATGACATTCACCAGGAAAATAATGATTGTTTCTGTTTTGGACCCCGACCAGTAGTGTTATGTAGAGGTTGTAATGTACTAGGATATTTTCTGCAGGGGTTCTCTGTCTTTAGAAACATAGGTATATTGTTGGAATTGTTCAACATTGATATATACAGGTATGATCTGTTATGTTGGAATTGTTCATCATTGTTTTGTGTATCACACTGCTAAATAATACATTCAAAATATAAAAAGAAAAGGCTTACTTGTTACAAATCTGACAGACTAAAACACATTTTTTATCATTATGTCCAGTCTTCTGATTCATCAAGGGCAGTTATCTGTTTCTGGCAATAGAATGTGTTTTGTATTGGTTAACCACTTATGTATAAGCCTGCCCAGGAAAAGTTTGGTTTGATAATCTGACCAACTGAATGTGACTCAAATAAGGTTGACCTGGCCAAACCAAGTCAAAACACATTTTTGCATGTATCCTTCATCAGTGTGACAATCTCAATCAGTTTATTTTGTTATTCAGTATAGTTCCATTGTAACATTCTTTTTGATAATTGTTAACTCTTGTCCTGCTAATCCCGGGTATGCCTTATCTTTGAAACAATGTAGATCCAGATCAGATGGCTTCTGACGAAACCATCTGATCAGGATCTACATTGTTTTCCATTCAGTTTACGAATTTGTTGCATCATGATTTGGATCAAGTAATCTGATTGGTTGATAATCAGTAGTGGGTGTGGCATATATGAATATTCAGCAGGACAAGGGTTAACTCTTCAACTGTTACATAAAATCTTAGAGCAGACAACAGTCTGATTTTTTTTTAAAGACATTTGTCTTTAATAGTAAATAAGGTTGGGCAGATGATTCATATGTTATGTCAAGCCTTATTTTTAAAAACAAAATACTTTGATAATGCTGCGTTCTAGTTGTGATGAGCAGTCAAAGAAATAATGGGGACTGGATACGCCTGGCGTATTTTTCACTATTTCTTAACACTTAAGATGCCTAGAAAAACTGCATCTAAAAATGCCATCTGTTTATGTTGTGTGCCGAATTTTCTTGCAAACTTTATATCAAACATATTTTTTTTGCATATAGACAATAGACAAATATTGTTGACCCAGATCAAACTGCTCCTACAGGTAGAGTCTGGTCTTGGTCCACACTGTAACAATGACATTTACAGTATCTGACAGACAGCAAAACAGACGACAATTGTTGTACTTAGCATTTCGAGGGTAACAAGTTTTGCCACTTCTTGTTTGCAATCCTATTGAGTTCCTCTGATAAATGGCTCTATGGGTATGGATCTACACTTCGAGTGAGGAATTTGCTTTAACCCTTAGGCCAATCACAGCAATTGCTGTGTGCCTTTTTGTTGGCTGGTTACTTTAACAGTCATTGTTGCAAACAGTGTGAAGCCAGATCAAACTGCTCCTCTAGGAGCTGTCTGGTCAGGCTTCACACTGTTTGCTTGCATGTAAAATATATTTGAAAAGTTTGCAAGAAGATGCAGCAGACAATGTAAAGACAATATTTTCAGATACAGTTTTTCTTGGCATCATTAGGGTTAAGTATTAAACCTATATTGACAACAGATATAAAATACAGGGAAATTCCACTATTAAGACCACCTAAAATTAAGACGAATCCTGCTTTAAAAAGCTTTTTAGTAAGCTGCAGTTATTCTTTCTTTGTGTTTTTTGCATGCAGTGTCCTCTGGTCAGAGACCACCTTTGGGACTGTTCGAAAGTGGTCTTTAAGACCACTTTTAAACAGTCCCAAAGGTGGTCTTTGGGACTGTTCAAAAGTGGTCTTTAAGACCACTTTTGAACAGTCCCAAAGGTTGTCTTAATATATGAATTTTACTGTATATTCCCACCACATTAATAAGTCTGTGTAATGAATACCATTATAAACCCAACTTTATTAGCTCACCCGTCATGTAGTGACGATGTGAGCTTTTAGGATCACTTTTCGTCGTCATTCATCGTGCATCCATGCATGCGTGCATAAACAATTTCTTCAAATGACATCTCCGACGAAACCACTGATCAGAATTTTGACCAAACTTCACAGGAATGATTCTTAGGTGGTCCCCTTTCAAAGTTGTTCAAATGGTTCCAGTCAGTAGCACATCAAGGTCAAGGGAACCAAAAATAGATTTTTTTTAATGAAAACTTTAAAAACTTCTCCTCTGAAACCGCAAGACCCAGGTCTTTGATATTTGGTGTGTAGCTTCATGTAGTGGACCTCTACCAAGATTGTTCAAATTATAGCGCTGCGGCAAAAAATGCCCCCGCTCTGGGCCCTTTGGTTTTCGCATAGGTTTACATAGGGAAACCTTTAAAAATCTTCATGTCGGAAACCAGAAGGCTCATGTGTTTGATATTTGGTATAAAGCTTGGTCTCATACATGTATAGGGAAAATCTTCAAAAATCTTCTTGTCTGAAACCAGAAGGCTCAGATGTATGATATTTGGTTTGAAGCTTCGCCGTGTGGACCTCTATCAAGATTGTTCAAATTATAGCCCTGGGGCCAAAAATGTGGCTGACCTATACCAAGATTATTCAAATCATAGCCCTGGGGTAAAAAATATCCCCGCCCCAGGGCCCACAAGTTTAACATAGACTTACATAGGGAAAATCTTTAAATACCTTCTCGCCTGAAACCAGAAGTCCCAAGTCTTTGATATTTGGAATGAAGCTTCCTCTAGTTGTCTTCTACCAAGCTCATTGAAATAATAACTCCGTGGGGTCAAAATGGACCTGCCTTGGAGCCCACTGGTTTTATATAGGGTTAAGGCTGAGCCGGTTCATCCCTGTCTGGTGCACTAGGACCTTACCCCCAATGATCACAAGGTGCTTAGACAGTGACATACAAGTCAGCTCTGTATTGTCAGAGGGAACCACTGACCCATAATCATCCCCTCCCTTTGTCACCATGTGACATTATTAGTTAGACTGAGCCACTTCATCTCCTTCTGTTGCACTAGGACCTGACTCTCAATGTCCACAATGTGTCCAGATAGTGACATACAAGTCAGCTCTGTATTGTCAAAGGGAAACACTGACTCATATGTCTAGCATATATCTGTACAATAAGGATCAGGTGAGCGACCCAGGGCTATTATGGCCCTCTTGTATCTGGAAAAGTGGGGTATACATGTGTATACATTGTTTTTAGCTCACCGTCACATAGTGATGAGGTGAGCTTTTGGGATCACTTTCTGTCCGTCGTGCGTCCATGCGTGCGTGCATGCGTGCGTGCGTAAACAATTTCTTCAAAGAACATCTCCTCCTAAACCACTGATCTGATTTTGACCAAACTTCACAGGAATGATCCTTAGGTGGTGCCCTTTCAAAGTTATTCAAATGGTTCAGGTCCTTTGCACATCTTCTTCTCTGAAACCACAAGACCCAGGCCTTTGATATTTGGTATGAAGCTTCGCCTAAAGAATCCCCTACCAAGATTATTCAAATAATAATGCTGGGGCAAAAAATGCCCCCGCCCCGGGGCCCTTTGGTTTTACATAGGCTTATATAGGGAAAATCTTTAAAAATCTTCTTCTCTGAAACCGCAAGGCCCAGGACTTTGATATTTGGTATGAAGCTTCATCTAATGGACCTCTACCAAGATTGTTCGAATTATAGCCCTTGGGCCAAAAATGCCCCGATCCAGGGCCCTTTGGTTTTACATAGACTTATATAGGGAAAATCTTTAAAAATCTTCTTCTCTGAAACCACAAGGCCTAGGTCTTTGATATTTGGTATGAAGCTTCATCTAAAGCACCCCTACCAAGAGTATTCAAATAATAGTGCTGGGGCCAAAAATTCCCCCGCCAATGGGCCCTTTGGTTTTACATAGGTTTATATAGGGATAATCTTTAAAAATCTTCTTCTCTGAAACTGCAAGGCCCAGGACTTTGATATTTGGTATGAAGCTTCATCTAATGGACCTCTACCAAGACTGTTCAAATTATAGCCTTTGTTGATGTTTGGTATGAAGCTTCACATTTAAGAGTTCCCTCAACATTATGCACATTAAAGCCCTGGGGCCAATAATGGCCCTCCCTGGGGCCCACTTGTTACACTATGGATCAGGTGAGCGATCCAGGGCCATCATGGCCCTCTTGTTCTTATTTTCGCTGAAAAACATAGATTGTCTGTACAATGAGGCGGTTCTAACAAGTATAACAATCTCTGCCAAGAGCAGAAATCAGGAAAATATAAAACATTTGCATCTGAAATATGCTAGTTCCACAAATAGCATTTGTATGTGCTAAATGTTATCACCCACTTTAGATAGTGTCTTTACTTACTTTCTTATTGACTTATTGTAAGGATCCTAAGTTTTTGGACAGGCATGTCTTGGCAAACAGTGCCAAACCAGATCAGACTGCTCTTTGAGGAGCAGTCTGATCAGGGTCTACACTGTTTTCTATACCATCTGCACCATTGGGATCCATTTCTCCTTGAACAAGGTGTCTTGTTCAAATTTAGGGTGAATACAGCAAACAAATTTTAAGTGTCTGGAATTTTTATCCCCCGACCGAATAGGTTCGGGGGATATAGCGATCAGCCTGGCGTCCGTCCGTCTGTCCGTCCGTCCGTCCGTCCGTCCGTCCGTAGACGCAACCTTGTGATGGCCATAACTCCTATACCCTTTGAGATTCATTGATGGTTCTTGGCACAATTGTTCACAAGGCCGAGACGGCGTGTCATGCGCAAGAACCAGAACTCTGGATGCCATACTTTTTTAGTTTTTTTTTTTTTTTTTTTTTTTTTTTGGTTTGGGTTTTACGGCCCTTTCAAGATTATTTCACTCATATCGAGCCGATCGTTAATCAGAGGTGGGCGAAAACCGGAGTACCCGGAGAAAAACCACCTGACCTTCCGTTGCAGAACTTGGCGTCTCACACGTGGCCCGAGCGAGGCTCGAACCTACGGCGGTGAACTTTTTTAGTTATCTCACCTTTTAATACAATAGAATGACTGCTTTGTGATGGCCATAACTCCAATACCCTTTGAGATATATTGATGGTACCTGGCACAGTTGTTCACAAGGCTGAGACGGCGTGTCATGCACAAGAACCACAACTCTGGTTGCCACGGTTTTGGAGTTATCTCCCCTTCCAATAAAATAGTGTGACAACCTTGTGATGGCCATAACTCCTATACCCTTTGAGATTCATTGATGGTTCTTGGCACAATTGTTCACAAGGCTGAGGCGGCGTGTCATGTGAAAGAACCAGAACTCTGGATGCCATACTTTTTTAGTTATCTCCCCTTTTAATAAAAAAGAATGACTACTTTGTGATGGCCATAACTCCAATACCCTTTGAGATATATTAATGGTACCTGGCACAGTTGTTCACAAGGCTGAGACGGCGTGTCATGCACAAGAACCACAACTCTGGTTGCCATGGTTTTGGACTTATCTCCCCTTCCAATAAAATAGAGTGACAACCTTGTGATGGCCATAATTCCAATAGACTTTAAGATATATTGATGATACCTGGCACAGTTGTTCACAAGGCCGAGACAGTGTGTCATGCACAAGAACCACAACTCTGGGTGCCGTGTTTTTTAGTTATCTCCCCTTCCAATAATATAGAATCACTACCTTGTGATGGCCACATCTCCAACACTCTTTGAGATATATTGATGATACTTGGTACAGTTGTACATGAGGTTAAGCAGGTGTGTCACGTGCAAGAACCACAACTCTGGATGCCCTGGTTTTTTAATTATCTCCCCTGACAATAAAACCTTGTGATGGCCATAACTCCAATACCATTTGAGATATATTGATGGTACAATTGTATACAACGTTGAGACGGCGCTTCATGCCTAAGAACCACAACTCTGGGTGCTATGATATTTGGGTTATCTCCCCTTCCAATATAACAGTATGACAACCTTGTGACCACCGTACCTCCAATGTCGGCCTCAGTGGCTCAGTCGGATGCACGTCTGACTGGTGATCAGGAGGACGCGGGTTCGACTCCCGCCGGGGTCGGCAACATTCTTTCGTGGAGATTGATCATGAAATCTTTTCTACGGCCATTCTCTCCCTTCCGCTGATTCAAGAAGGGCAGTTGTCAGTTTCTGGCGAAAGAATGTGCACTGAACTGGTTAACCGCTTACGTATAAGCCTGCCCAGGAAAGTGTTGATAGGTAAACTGACCGGCTCAAAAATGACCTAAATAGTGTTGACTGGGCCGTTAAACTCCAATACAACCAACCAACCGTACCTCCAATACCCTTTGACACATATTGGTGGTACTTGATGCAAATGTACATGAGGTTAAGCAGGTGTGTCACGCTCAAGAATTACAACTCTGGGTGCTCTGATTTTTTAGTTATCTCCCCTGGCAATATAACCATGTGATGGCCATAACTCCAACTCCCTTTGAGATATATTGAAGGAACTTGGCACAATTGTATACAAGGTACAGAAGGGATGCCATGTGCAAGAACCACAACTGTTGTTGCTGTGGTATTTGAGTTATCTACCCTTCCAATATAACAGTATGACCAGCTTGTGATCACCATATCTCCAGTACCTTTTGAGACATATTGATGGTACTTTGTGCAGAAATACATGAGCTTAAGCAGGCATGTCATGCGCAAGAACCACATTTCTGAGTGCCCTGGTTTTTTAGTTATCTCCCCTGACAGTATAATCTTGCGATGGCCATAACTGCAATACTTATGTGATATGTGGTTTAAGGATGCTGGAATATCTAATTGACAATATTTTCGTGGAGTTCAGTGGCCTATTATTTCAGCAAACAATTGGCATACCAATGGGTACTAATTGTGCACCGTTGCTTGCCGACTTGTTCTTGTACTCGTATGAGGCGGAGTTTGTACAAAGTCTCCTCAAAGCAGGCAAGAAACGCCTTGCACAACAATTCAATTTCACCTACAGATATATAGATGATTTATTGTCTCTGAAAAATGCTAAATTTGCAGAGTACTTGGAATTCATCTATCCACGTGAACTTGAAATTAAGGAAACAACAGAGACTGCAACCTCCTCCTCATACTTGGATTGTTATCTCTATATTGACAACGGGAAGCTTTCTACTAGGCTGTACGATAAACGAGATGACTTCAATTTTCCCATTGTTAACTTTCCTTTCCTGAGCAGTAATATCCCGTCTGCACCAGCATATGGAGTTTACGTTTCACAGTTAATCCGTTATGCTAGAGCCTGTTCAAAGTATCAAGACTTTATGGAACGTGGGAAGGTGCTCACTACCAGGTTGTTATGCCAGGGGTATCAAAAAAACAAACTGGTATCAACACTAAAGAAGTTTTATGGGAGGCACCATGATCTTGTGGATCCGTACAATGTGGCCATTTCCAGAATTATTTCTGATATGTTTGCCAATGGAAAGCCATAGGAAGACTTCCAAAATCTCGGAAATACCCTTCCCAGCATTTACACCATTTCTTCGTTCGGGTCGATGGGCATGGTGGGCGAAGCTTGCTTACCAAGTAATGCTTACTATCTGCGGACGCCTAATTACACTCTTCTGGAGTCCATGTCTGTTGATCCGAACATTGATATTTGCCATTTTGTCTATGGATTAACGATTTTGGATTAACGCTTTGGTACTACGACCTAAACTACTTAATTCTGGTGCACTTTCTATAGGTGAACAATCTTCTGAAGGCCATATTGGCTTTTGGTCGGGGGATTTGCCATCTCTTCCGATGGCTATTTTTTTTTATGGTACTTACCATACTTATATAAAAGATGCCATTGTAACTCACAGGGGCCTAATCATAATGAAACTACAGATGTTTCCAGTCTCCTATATATTTTTATTTTAGTGACTATTGTTATAAATTTTATGATGATTTATACAATAATATTGAGTGTATATTTTTAGCAATGTGTCATAACATTCACAATAGTGCTATAAATGCAAATCAAAATATTTATCAAATTTGTTTTATAATTGGAATAAACTTATGAAAATGAACATTCTTTGTTATATCAAAACATTACTATAGCTCAAGGTTTCAAGGTCACAGCTCCCAAAAACCCACATTTTGGCCAAAAACATCATTAGCAATCTATTAACAGAAAAATTATAAATTGTGGTCAAACTTGGTGCAATATATCATTGCAACATATTTGATATTTAATTTTTGTAACCTTTGCATAATTTTCAAGGTCATACAAGTAAACACATTGTCAAATTTTGCTGTTTATCACATGAAAATGTCCATGAAATGAACATCCCCCTAAACCCCACTTTATATAGAGAAAACTGGGGTTTACAGGGGTGTACATGATTTTCCTTATTTCTGCTCTAAAACATAGGCTGTTGGTACACATTAGAATCACCTCAAAAAAGTCAATGAGGTGGTTCTTACGAGCACCCACTGTTACATGTGGGTTTACGGCGTCCCGCAAACCCCCATGCTGACAAGACAACCGAGCGTGATCTCTGGCAGGTGTACGGGCAGCTGTGGGGTAAGGCACAAGAAAGATTAGATGAATGACTTGAATTATTTACAGTATCTATATACAACACTTACTAACACAAAACATCACAATTTGTTGCTTCTGTAGCCAACTCACGACGTCCGCTCCGAAGGCAAAACAATGTTCTGTGCTCGGAATAGGTGACGTGAATACCTACAGAAGCAAACAACAAAAACAACAACAAAAACAAAAAAAAAAAGAAACAACACAAGACGCGACTGGCCAGTTTATAACTAAGGGTGAATCCCCCTCTCGCGTGAAACTTCCTCTCGCGAACTAGTGCAAACTGCAAACTAGTCTATCGACATAGTTGCCTATCACAGGTTTAGCGATCACAGGTTTGCCGATCACAGGTTTAGCGATCACAGGTTTGCCGATCACAGGTTTAGCGATCGTCTGAATCACCTGCAGGTTATTTAGTTGACCTCTTCCATGGTCTCACATTTGTTGACAATGAACAATGATTCTGATTCTGATTCTGGTATGCGCTGATTACGGCGGTCTGTCCGCCCTTGCTGGACCCTAACCCCCAGCGTCGTACCAGTACCTGCTGCTATGAAGCAGGGAGCAGCAGGTCACACATTGTTGTGCCTGCAAATTACGATAACTGGACTAAGACACAAGTCACAAAACATACATACTATATCATGATCCCCCTCCCGGAGAAGAATATGTTCATGCATATACCGCTATTGCGCATGCGCCGACCAGACACACAGGCTGATTAGTGCATGCGACAAATAACCGTACAGCAGAACTCAACTTGACTGTGCATCAAATTATCAGCACCCAGCGCTTGACACAATAATACTCAAAGTTCATGTTTCCTTACTGAGCACTACATAAATCAATTAATGCTCACTACTACTGAGCATAATACTCATCAAATTTGTGCTCATTACATTATCACAAGTAAGAGGCAATTGAACAGACCACGCCTTTGCGCTACCTGGTCAGCAGCCAATTACAGGAAACATAACAATCTCTATTTCATATCCTTCTCCGCGACACGGCTCACAAATATAGCTATTCACAAATTCATTACATTAATAACAGATAGAAACTACAACAGAAGATTTTCATCTATATACCACAACAATTGTTAGTGTCTCATAAGGGCCAACACTGTTTGCCGTAAATTCTCTCTGTATTTGGTAGGCACCCCTTCACAACCGTCCTCGCGACGCCGATGACGCAGGTGACGTCATCCCCGCCGCTCAGGCCGTTATGACGTGTGGCGACCAAATACTCCCACTTATCATCATCACGTTCTTTATATGTACATACATGCACAAACTGAGTTATCAGACAAAAACGGCATCATTACAAAATGAACTTATAATTCTTCTTGAACAAAATTATTTCTACTCAACGTGAACATGCTTGTAAAATAAAATTCATTACGGTTCATCATCACGGATAACCCGACAGGCTCTTGTAACAGTTTGCCCTGATGATGAAGATATGGTTAAACCCGTCTTAAGTTTACGTCACCTCTACACCTAATATCATATTGGGACGGAACCACGGTTTTCTAACCACAGCTAGTCAAAAGTCATGGGTCAAACAAGTGACCCGGCGTTTATTAATTACATTCTACAAAAGGGGTCTAAAAGCCTAAATGAATCTAGAATGAGCGGGTGTCCAAACTTTACGTCTCACCAACATCCAGGGTCAGAATGAGACAGGACCTCACTTAGAACGACTCATTCTACTACTGGAGAAGCCTGGGATCAATCCTGCGACGTCCAGCTGGCAAAGCTAGTAGCCTAATCACTACAGGCCTCAACAGTGAATTCAGAATAGGCTTCAGAAAGTTGGGGTATACTAGAAGTAAACCCCTCCAAAACCTACAAGCATGTTCATACAAAAATAATACTAAACATAGATTTAACATACCTTTCAATATACTTTCTATTTCCCGACACAATGTTGTAGGTACACAACTTGACCTGCTGCTAAAGTGTTCGTTTTTCTCAGGGTTTATATATCTATGAATACTACCAGAAAATCATGCCTACTCATATTACCTTGCTTAAATCGTGGCGAGGTGGAGATACCGGCCACAAATGAAGCTAGATAGCAAAAATCGAGTAGATAATGGATTTGCGTTCAAATAGTATATTTCCCATAGGAAAAATTGATGAAACGACCCTATAAATCAATGCCATGACTCCTGTCAAAACGAACACCCACACAACACGTGACGGGAATGAAAATCATATATGGCACAATTTGGCGGTTGGCGATTTTTAGGCAAATTTTATAGAACTCAGCCTTATAGCGGCCCCCTGTATTGTAAAAACAGATCTCTATAAACCACTCATGAGTAGTAGGAGGGCCACTTTGGCCCCAAGACAACAGATTACGTAATAAACAAAGGACGAGAACAATAGATTACGTAAAAAACAAAGGACGTGAGATATGATAGCCGGCAAAGGAGAAGATGACGGAATTACCCTAAATATCGGAGTGAGAGTTCGAGTAAATTACGCCGTAGTTATCCTAAAGTTTGAGGCCTCGGGCGACGCGCGAAAGAAGTTCCCGCGGAATGGCGAGGTTTGCTGTTCCTGGTCAGATCGGGGCGATCGGAGTCTGCACCTTTCGCTCTAGCGTTTCTATGCAGATATTTAGGGAGATACTACCCGATGTAGTAGTGATGGGGGCGCGATATTATAAACGGACAGACAATGGAAGCGCGCTGGAAGATAGCGTTTTGATCATCAGTTACCAATTCAATTTCTAAAGGCGTGAGAAACGTTGAATGGTCTGCGCCCGGGAAAAAAGTTTTTATCAAACATGTTTGTTTGATTTGAGGTTTAACGTCCCCGTCAACATAATTTAGGTCATTTTGGAGACGTCGCTTCCAATTTTGTGGGACTTTTACCCCGACATTGAGATGAAATGACATCTCAAACCCTGCCGCCTAATAAAAACAATAGAGTTTATACGCATGGCCGGGCCGACTCGCAGCTCTAAGCCCCGATGGGCGGGGGCGGATCAATCATTTTGCCCCGTTTTCAACATAGAAATATTTTTACCCAAACAAAATAGATTTAATACGTCCGCAAAAGTCTGCGCGGTGTGACGGGACTTTTTAGGCCTTATACCATTACGAAATTCCGCCCATGCAAATATAATGGAAAAAACTGAAAAATTTCAGGTGAAAATTTTTTTTTTCTTATTTCCGCTTCAAACAGTAATATTTTTTTTTGGTTCGGGTTTTACGACCCTTTCATGACTATTTTACTCATACCGAGTCGATCGTTATTCAGAGGTGGGCGAAAACCGGAGTGCCCGGAGAAAAACCACCTGACCTTCCGTTGCTGAACTCGGCGTCACACTTTTGGTTTGTTCGATTTTAGGTTTAACGTCCCCGTCAACGCCGTATAGGTCATTTTGGGGGGCGTTGCTCCCAGTTGCGCGAGACCTTTACCGGACATATCTACAACATTTGAATCTCGGAGAATCTTTCTCGGCTATGGAATTTATACGGATATCGTGGGGGCGTAGCCAGAACAAAAATACTTTAACGCGAAACGAGGTCGAGGCGAAACTCTCGATACGGAAAGAATTTGCTCCGCTTCTGTCGCTACTATAAATTCGTAAAATCATCGCGAAAACGCGTCTATTTAATTTTGACTCCCTTAAACCCGGCTTTAATACCGTAAAATTTGGGGTATGTAGGGGGGGGGGGGGGGGTAAACCTTATTTTCCTTATTAAGACATAGGGTGTGGGTACTCAGTAGAACCGCCTCTTCGAGGCGATTCTAACATATTTAAAACCCAACTTTTATACAGTAAAATTTGGCTTTGCAGGGTAAACATTATTTTCCTTATTACTGCTCCAAGACATAGTTGTGGGTACTCGTGAGAACCGCCTCGGCAAGGCTACTCTAACATATATCTATAACATTTGTATCTCGGATCGCAAAAGGGGAAAGAACAACAAAATGATAAACGGATGATGATTAGCGTTATTATCCTAACATGTTAGTGAAAGAAAAAAATCGTTGACGCGACGTTGGTGCAACGTTGTATACCACGGCGTCTTATACGCATGTGCGTGTGTACGCGCTTGTCCGTTTTTTGTCCAACCAACGACTAAGGGCATAGCGGAGACGGGGTGACATATAAAGCTTGTCCGGAGCGTACCTCTGATAGTTTTAAAGGTAATTTAGTGAAACTCGATACACCGATGGGGGCTATGAGAGAAATCGCGGAATGCAATAAACATAACCATGCTAACACTATTTACGGAGTTACTGCACTTCTTAAATAGGACCCCCACACAGTATTGTGGGTGCCCTATAGAAATCACCGAGTCAGTCAGTTTGTCGCACCTAAACCAAAATATTTATCGGTCATAACTTCAAAAGCATTTACCCTACGCTCACGAAACTTCGCATACATACCATCACAAGACCCTACATTCTGACAAACGGTCATACCTGTATTGATTTTAGGTGCGCGTTTGTCAGGCCAAAACCAAACGACTTAAACTCGGTCATAACTTCGAAAGGATTTGTCCTGCTGTCACGAAACTTCACACACACACATACTTACCATCACAACGGCCCCCGCCCATAAGGGCTCGAAGAAATATATGGGCTGCGTGATGCTTCCACGCAGAGTTGAATCCGGTCCGCACACTAGTACTTGTAAACCGCTTAGAGGATCTAAGCGTGTCCAAGCAAAGCGGTGCGAGTCTGTCAGTTCGCGCTTATAAACCCTATTGGCTTCATTGGGCGACAGGGCTTGAGATGTCATTTTTATAACCGACCAACGACTGAGGGCATAGCGGAGGCGGAGCGATATATGCGCTCGATCAGGGTTAGCTCCGTTTGGTCAGGGGCAGTCGGTCAGTCGTTCATGCAAATTGTTGCGCGCGTTAAACGAAACGACGTCGTTTTAACGTTGTACGTGCGGCGTGTGCCAGTGCACGGCAGCAGCACTCTTCCAGTCCAACATTTAGGATATAACTACTGTCAAACGCTGGTGCGGTGTCATGGTCAGCTTAATAAGTGGGATGTTTGGCCTAGACCCTCTAAGCGGTTTACCAGTACTCGTGAGGGTTAAAGACACGTGCAGCCCGATCTATTTATTTGAGCCCTAGAGGGACGGGGAGCTAAATATCTCATACGGAGGGCCCTCGCTATAACGACAGTATTTGTTCCCTTCTATGGCACCGTTATGGCTGTGGTGGTGGGGACTGAAGTGGTGTCTGTGGTGGTGGTGGTGGGTGGTGGTGGCTGTGGTGGTGGGAGTTTTGGTGGTGGTGGGGGTAGGTGTGGTTAAAATGTACCCGTCATACTCCAAATCGGGATTCTTTATAAGAATACAGCTCTTATAAAGAATCCCGATTTGGAGTATGACGGGTACATTTTAACCACAGCTACCACCACCACCACCACCACCACCACCACCACCACTCCCACCACCACAGCCACCACCACCCACCACCACCACCACCACCACAGACACCACTACAGTCCCCACCACCACAGCCATTCCGCGATTTCTCTCATAGCCCCCCATCGGTGTATCGAGTTTCACTAAATTACCTTTAAAACTATCAGAGGTACGCTCCGGACAAACTTTATATGTCACCCCGTCTCCGCTATGCCCTTAGTCGTTGGTTGGACATAAAACGGACAAGCGCGTACACACGCACATGCGTATAAGACGCCGTGGTATACAACGTTGCACCAACGTCGCGTCAACGATTTTTTTCTTTCACTAACATGTTAGGATAATAACGCTAATCATCATCCGTTTATCATTTTGTTGTTCTTTCCCCTTTTGCGATCCGAGATACAAATGTTATAGATATATGTTAGAGTAGCCTTGCCGAGGCGGTTCTCACGAGTACCCACAACTATGTCTTGGAGCAGTAATAAGGAAAATAATGTTTACCCCTGCAAAGCCAAATTTTACTGTATAAAAGTTGGGGTTTAAATATGTTAGAATCGCCTCGATGAGGCGGTTCTAACGAGTACCCACAACCTATGTCTTAATAAGGAAAATAAGGTTTACCCCCCCTACATACCCCAAATTTTACGGTATAAAAGCCGGGTTTAAGGGAGTCAAAATTAAATAGACGCGTTTTCGCGATGATTTTACGAATTTATAGTAGCGACAGAAGCGGAGCAAATTCTTTCCGTATCGAGAGTTTCGCCTCGACCTCGTTTCGCGTTAAAGTATTTTTGTTCTGGCTACGCCCCCACGATATCCGTATAAATTCCATAGCCGAGAAAGATTCTCCGAGATTCAAATGTTGTAGATATGTCCGGTAAAGGTCTCGTGCAACTGGGAGCAACGCCCCCCAAAATGACCTATACGGCGTTGACGGGGACGTTAAAACTAAAATCGAACAAACCAAAAGTGTGACGCCGAGTTCAGCAACGGAAGGTCAGGTGGTTTTTCTCCGGGCACTCCGGTTTTCGCCCACCTCTGAATAACGATCGACTCGGTATGAGTAAAATAGTCTTGAAAGGGTCGTTAAACCCGAACCCCCAAAAAAAATATTACTGTTTGAAGCGGAAATAAGAAAAAAAAATTTTCACCTGAAATTTTTCAGTTTTTGGTTAGTAATTTTTTCCATATATTTGCATGGGCGGAATTTCGTAATGGTATAAGGCCTAAAAAGTCCCGTCACACCGCGCAGACTTTTGCGGACGTATTAAATCTATTTTGTTTGGGTAAAAATATTTCTATGTTGAAAACGGGGCAAAATGATTGATCCGCCCCCGCCCATCGGGGCTTAGAGCTGCGAGTCGGCCCGGCCATGCGTATAAACTCTATTGTTTTTATTAGGCGACAGGGATTGAGATGTCATTTCATCTCAATGTCGGGGTAAAAGTCCCACAAAATTGGAAGCGACGTCTCCAAAATGACCTAAATTATGTTGACGGGGACGTTAAACCTCAAATCAAACAAACATGTTTGATAAAAACTTTTTCCCGGGCGCAGACCATTCAACGTTTCTCACGCCTTTAGAAATTGAATTGGTAACTGATGATCAAAACGCCATCTTCCAGCGCTCTTCCATTGTCTGTCCGTTTATAATATCGCGCCCCCATCACTACTACACCGGGTAGTATCTCCTTAAATATCTGCATAGAAGTGCTAGAGCGAAAGGTGCAGACTCTGATCGCCCCGATCTGACCAGGAACAGCAAACCTCTTCATTCCGCGGGAACTTCTTTCGCGCGTCGCCCGAGGCCTCAAACTTTAGGATAACTACGGCGTAATTTACTCGAACTCTCACCCCGATATTTAGGGTAATTCCGTCATCTTCTCCTTTGCCGGCTATCATATCTCACGTCCTTTGTTTATTACGTAATCTATTGTTCTCGTCCTTTGTTTATTACGTAATCTATTGTCTTGGGGCCAAGGTGGCCCTCCTACTACTCTCATGCATACATCGTATGATATGTGCATGACTTGTTCATGGAGCAGCACAGTTTGCGTACCATATTTCACCTAAAATATTTCACTCGCACCGCCCTACCATATATCTACTAAAATAATTTAGATGTGCATAAGCACCAGAGAGATTTCCTATTCCATCTCGTAACAAAGGTTTCCCCTTTTGGAGAAAAAACAATCAGAAATGTTTTTTCTTTGTGTACAGAGATGGAATAGGATGAACCTATCTAAACAAGACAGCTATTTACACAACAACCGTGCGAAGAATTACCTACTTAGGTAGTCTGCCCCCAAATTTTCCTGGCCCCGAATTGCAACAATCCGAAATCTATACGGCTGTAGTTTCATTGCCCAACGCATAATTCGAGGATTGAGAACTTTTGCTGTTTGCATATAAGACAAGGGCTTGTGGTCTGTCTCAAGCAAGAATTCTACTCCGTAAAGATACTTGCGAAATTTCTCAACACCCCAGATAATAGCCAAACATTCCTTCTCTATCACAGAATAGTTTTTCTCACGAGGCAACAGTTTCTTGCTGGCATAAGCAATGGGAAGTCGTCCTTCCCCTTCAAATTCTTGTAGCAAAACGGCTCCTATACCAACATCAGAAGCGTCCGTCCGGAGTATGAACGGATTCCCATCATGAAAGATAGGAAGACGAAGAATAGGACTAGACGTGAGTCTATTCTTCAGGGTCTGGAAAGCCTTTTCATGATGGTCCTGCCAGTCTGTGATCTTGTTTGGTCTACTTTTCTTAGTTAAATCTGTCAAAGGGGCAGCAATAGATGAGAAATTTGGAATGAAACGGCGGTAGAAACCAGCCAACCCAAGAAATGACTTTAGTTGTCTCTTAGTGGAAGGTCGAGGAGCATCCTTTATAGCTTGTATCTTGTCTTCTTGCGGTCTTACTGACTGAGCAGCTACACTGTGACCAAGACATTCGATACTGCTATACCCAATCATACACTTAGAAGGTTTTGCCGTCAACTTGGCTGTTCTAAGTCTATCCAAAACTTCACGTAATGACGTCAAGTGGTCTTTCCAAGTTTCTGTAAAGATCCACATATCATCGACGAAGCTATCAACGTTAGAAAGTTCGGACAGAATCTTTCTCATCAGCCTGCAAAATGTTGCTCCTGAGTTTACCAAACCGAAGGGCATAGTTTTGAATTGAAAAAAGCCTTTGGGGGTTTCGAACGCAGTTAAGGGTTTTGCCTTAGACGTCATTTTTACCTGCCAATAACCTTTTGACAAATCTAATTTGCTAAAGTATTTGTGCCCCGACATTCTATTTATAACCTCCTCCATATTTGGCATTGGTTCTGCATCGAACTCCGTCACTTTATTAAGTTTACGGAAGTCAATGCAGAACCGCACCGAACCGTCTTTTTTAGGGACAAGTACTACAGGGGATGAGTATGGAGATATTGATGGCTCAATAACTCCTAAATCTAACATATCTTGAATTTCCTTTTCCATTACACCCCGTACTGTATATGGTATGGCATAACCTTTTGACCTCACTGGTTCCGACGTCAGCAACTTTATGTCGTGTTCTATTTGGTCAGTTCGTCCTGGTACACTGGACAGTACGTCCGGGTATTCTTTTATCAACGTCTCTATTTCTTTACGCTGATCCTGCGTTAACATTTCTGAAATATTGACGTCCTTAAACGTCTCTGGTTGCTTTGCAGTAGGAAAAGCGCAATCTTCCAATGAGAATTCGTCAACGTCATCATTTTCAGTTGACGGAATGGACTCTACAGAAAGCAAGCAATGTGACGTCACATTTTGACGTTCCACATATTGCTTCAGTATGTTAGCGTGATATGTGTTAACATTTCCATTGACGTCAATCTTATAATCCATTCTGTTCACTACCTCAACCACTTCATAAGGACCTTTCCATTGAAGCAATAATTTATTACTGTCTGTCGGTAGTAACAACAGTACTTTATCGCCGACGTCAAATTTACGCGACCACGCGCCTTTATCATAATAAGCTTTCTGCTTAATCTGAACCTTCTTTAAATTATCACGCGCTAATTTGCATGTCTGCTCAAACCGTTCCCTAAGCTCAATAACGTTTTTTGATACGTCGAAAGAACTTGCTCATCGCGTACCTCTTCAGCCCATAATTCTCTTAATATTGCCATTGGACCTCTGACGTTACGTCCATATAATAACTCAAAAGGGGAGTATCCTAAAGACTCTTGTGGGACTTCCCTAACCGCAAATAATAAAGCTGGAAGATATTTATCCCAATCTTTTGGACGTTCAGCACACATGCGACGTAACATCTGCTTTAACGTAGCGTGGAAACGCTCTATCAAGCCGTTGCAAATTGGTTGTCTCGGACTACACGTTAACTGTTGATGGATGGATGGATGTTTTGTTTAAAGACGCTCAACCCTAATAGGGCATATAGCGTCTAAAAATAATTAAGGTATTAAATATAAAATTGTTATGAAAATTTAAAAGTTAAAATATTTACTATTACAGTTTGTTAAAAAGGCCGATTTCTTTAAGAAAATGGATTAATTTATAAGATGGTATATCGTTAAAAAGCTCTTTCATTGTTGAAACATTAAAATATTTTGAGCGTATATGATAAAATTCTATACATGAAATGAGAAAGTGTTTAACTGTGAACGGTTCGTTGCAAGATATGCAGAAAGGTGCTTGTTCGTTTTTTAATATAAAGGAATGAGTGAGCCGTGTGTGGCCAATGCAGCATCTTGTGATTTTCGTCTGATCTTTCCTACTATAATTCGAAAAAGAGCATTTGCTATGAAAATTTGGTTGAATTTTATTTAATTTATTATTGGTTTCTTTTTCCCAAATAGATTGACATTTGTTATTTATATATTTATTTATGTTGGATTTAAAATCTGAATGCGGAATTTTAAAATTAGTTATATTTAACGACAATGCCGATTTGGCCTCTAAATAGGCTAACTCATTTCCACGGATATTTACGTGACTGGGAAGCCAGCAGAATACGATCTCCTTTGAGACGGAAAGGTAATGATATTTTCTTAAAATTTGTTGAATCAAGGGGTTTCTGTGATGTTGATCTTTGAGAGATTTCAATACAGAAAGAGAATCTGAATAAATGATAAAATGCCTTTCAGGTTGATCTCTAATGTGATAAAGTGCGATATCAATTGCTTTCGCTTCAGCAGTAAAAATAGAGCTGTTATCAGGTAATCTAATGCTGTCAGTGAAATTTGGACTAATGACAGAACAAGCAACTTTCTCATCTTGTTTCGAACCGTCAGTGTAAATGGATATATGATGTTTAAAATTTGATTTGATTTCTAAAAATTCGTTCTTAAAAATATGTGATTCTACTTCGGATTTCTTATTTTTGTTTAAGTCTAAAATTATCTTTGGGGAGTTTAAGGTCCATGGTTGTTGAGATGGTAAAGAGAAAGACTGAATATTGTTTATATTAATATTGGCCTCTTCGAGTAATGGTTTAATTCTTAGGCCAAGAGGTTTTATCGCTGATGGTTTGTTGTCATAAAATCTCTCATAGTTAGGGTTAAAAACAGAGTCATATGCTGAATTACGTGGATTTGCGGCTAATTTTGTAACAAACTGAAGAGACAATTTCTCTCTTCTAACGTAAAGTGAAGGTTCATTTGATTCAGCATAAAGACTTTCAACAGGTGAAGTGCGAAATGCACCTAGTGCTAGACGTATACCTTGATGATGTATAGTATCCAAAGATTTTAAATAAGATTTCCTAGCAGATCCATAGACTATGGAGCCATAGTCCAATTTGGAACGAATTAAAGATCTATAAAGATTTAAAAGAACAGTGCGATTTCCTCCCCAGTCGGAACTGGACGGGACTTTAAGAATATCAAGAGCTTTTAAACATTTAGCTTCCAAAGCTTTGATATGAGGAATAAAAGACAATTTGCTATCGAATAAAAGACCCAAAAACTTCGCCTCAGTGACGACTGGAATTGGACTGCCGTATATTGTTAAAACTGGATCTAAATGCAACTTTCGAATTTGGCAGAAATGAACACACTGAGTTTTTGTTTTAGAAAATTTAAAACCATTTTCTGTTGCCCAAGTTTCTATATTATTTAAACACCTTTGCAGTTTAAATTCAATGGTTTCCATATTTTTGGAACGATAAAAAATTCCAAAATCGTCAACAAAAAGCGAACAATCTGGGTCTTTTACACATTTAACTATATTATTAATTTTTATGCTGAACAAGGTTGGTGATAAAATACTACCTTGTGGTACACCTTGTTCTTGATCAAATGTGTCCGATAATGTATTTCCTATGCGAACATTAAATGTTCGATCGGACAAGAAATTTTGAACAAAAAGTGGCAATCGGCCTTTAAGGCCCAAGTTGTGTAAATCTTTCATGATGCCATATTTCCAAGTCGTATCATAGGCCTTTTCGAGGTCAAAGAATACAGCTATGACATGTTCTTTTTTAATAAAGGCATCACGTATAAATGATTCTAAGCGAATGAAATGATCGTTAGTAGAGCTGTTTTTTCTAAATCCAGCTTGAAATTTAGTGATAAGCTGATTCGATTCTAAGAACCAAACCAGCCTATCATTAATCATTCTCTCCATTGTTTTACATAAGCAACTTGTCAAAGCAATAGGTCTGTAATTAGTGGCTTCAGTATGATCTTTATTAGGTTTCGGAATAGGAATAATGGTAGCTTTTCTCCAGTGTTCAGGAAACTTTCCAGTGATCCAAATATCATTCAAAATATTTTATAATGTTTCCAATGCCTTGTTGGGTAAATGTTTCAAAATTTGATAGTGTATGTCATCAGGGCCAACAGCAGTATCATGAGATTTATGGAGAGCATCTAATAATTCTTTAGTAGTGAAAGGCAAATTATATTTTTCGTGATTTAATGAGGAAAAATTTAAATTCTTTTTCTCTTGTTCTTGTTTAATATTTTGGAAACTTTCCGAATAATTTGAGCTAGAGGAGTTTTTCTGAAAATTTTCCCCTAAGGCATTGGAAATATCTTTAGCCGTTGAACATATATTTCCGTTCGATTTGATATGGACATGTTTATTTGATTTGTTTTTGCCATTAATTTTTCGAATCATGTCCCATATTTTCTTCGTTGGTGTTCTGGTATTCAGTTTTGAGACGTATTGCTGCCAAGATGCTTTTTTAGCCGATTTTATTGTTTTGCGAGCTTTAGCTCGCATATGTTTGGCATGGATAAGATTTTCTTTTGTTGGTTGTTTATTAAATTTTCGTAATGCAGATTTTCTTTTATTGATCGAAGTTTTAACTTCGTCATTAAACCAAGGTTTGTTTCGTTTTGAAAAAGTCGAGGATTTAGGAATACATTTTTCAGCAATATCAATCAATTGATCAGTAAAATCTTGTATATCATTTGCAGTTTTAAAAAAAACAGGGTCGAGTTTGTCATTACATAATTGATTAAAATTTTCCCAATTTGCTTTACTCAAATTCCATCTGGGGTGACGATCCTCATGGGTCGATTCAATTTCTTCAATTACTATCGGAAAATGATCGCTCCCATGGAGATCGTCCACAACAGACCAATCAAAATCTAGATAAATATTTGGAGAGCAAATTGAAAGATCTAAAGCAAAATAATTCCTTGTGGGAGAATGAAGGTATGTTGGTTGTTTATCGTTAAATAAACATAAATCATTTTCAGCAATAAAAATTTCTATGATTTCTCCTTTGTCATTTGTATCCGAGCAACCCCATAATTTGCTGTGACTATTAAAGTCTCCTAATAATATATAAGGACTAGGTAATTGATTAGTTAAATTTTCTAAATCCTGTTTAGAAAAATTATAATGAGGTGGAAGGTAGACAGAACAAATCGTTATGGATTTGGATAAAGTGACGTTTACAGCAACAGCTTGTAAATTAGTGTTTACATCTATTTTCCTATGAGGAACGTCAGATTTTACCAGGATTGATGTACCTCCTGATGCCTTCTGATTATCCGTTGTGATATGATTGTACATACTGTAACCTTTGAAATTAATATTATATGTAGTTTTCAAAAAAGTTTCTTGGAGACAAATGACATTAGGAGAAAAAAGTGTAGATAAAATTAAAAGTTCGTTAAAATTGGCTTTCAGTCCTCGACAATTCCATTGAATTATTGACTTCTTATCCATGATTGAATGGAGAGAAGATTAAAACAAGGAATTTAATCCTTTATTTTTTATTATTCTTTGAGAACGTGGAGGGATCAACGTCCAACTCCATGTCCTCAAGGGCGCCGTACTGATTAGCCAGTTTTACTGGATCAGCCGACGCTCCTTTACTGTTTGGGTTTGATCCTTTATGTTTTTCTTTGCCGTTTTTTTCTTTTTGATCCGCTGTCCCCGACGTGGATCGGGAGTGAGATCTAGAATGTTTAGTGTTCGGCTGTGAACTGGTCTGTGAAGTTTGTTTACTTTCTGATCTTGAATGGTGAGTAGATGTAGGCTGTGACGATGTAGTAGGTTGCGACGATGTTTTTGGTTTAACAGTAGAAGTAACTACTTTTGAATGTGGTTTGATTTCAAAATCTTTTTCATTAAATTGTGTGGAGGTATCTTTGGTTTCAGGTTTGCTGGTAAGGGATTGAACTACTTTGGCAAATGTGTTTTCTGGTTTATTTTGTTGGATCTTCTTTGCTTCTAAATATGTTACGTTTTGTGTTACTTTGATTTTCATAATTTCTTTTTCCGTTTTCCAAACTTCACAGACGTTTGATTTGGAGAGATGATTTTTTCCGCAGTTCACGCACTTTGGGGAGTTCTTGCAATTTTGAGTGTGATGATCAGTGCCACCGCATTTCTGACAAACCGATCCGTCAGGGACAGTGCAATCGTTTTCATGGTGTCCAAACCTCTGACAATTAAAAGATCGCAGAGGATTGGGCACGTAGATGTCAACCGGTATAATCCTGTAGAAAATCTTTAGTGATTTCGGCAAGGAAGTGGTGTTAAATGTCAGAAGAAGTGTGTTCGTGTCGATGAGATTTCCGTCTTTTTTGATTTTAAAGCGTTTACAGGCCGTTACGCCTTGATCTTTTAGATACTCAACGATGCTGACTTCAGATTCCTGTTTTAACATTCTGTCACGGATAATGCCCTTGCAAGAATTTAAAGTTTTGTGTTCCGTGACAGAAACATTCATGTTGAAATATTTATTTACTTTTAGAAGGTTTTCGGTTTGGGATTTTCTGTTAGTTTCTATTAAAAGTGTTCCATTTTTTATTTTTTTTACAATTTTTGGAGTTCCAATTAACGATTCGATCTGTTTTTCAATAATAAACGGTGAAAGAGTCGTAACGGCCTTTTCTTCCTTGCTCGAAATCACCAAAAATCTAGCAAAGGTTTCATTAGCTTTGAAATTGAAGGTAGCCGGTTCCGGGTCGTCATCAGATAAGTCTAAAAATGCTCTTTTTCTAGTGTTGGATCCCATGGTGATAATTTGTGATCCCATAGCTATGCGCCCCACCCTCCTTGGAGCCCTACAAGGGGACGTTGAATGGAAATGGATCTCCTATTTCCAACGCCAAGGCTACATTGCTATTATACTCGATGACAGGACCAGAGTCCTTCCGCTCCACTTCTGTTTTATGACTCCCAACTATGCACCCAGATTTTAATGAAAAAATGAGGAACAGTTGGGACCCATCCCCACCCGTATTCTCTCCCTCACAGAAGTTTCTGCTGAAATTCCCCAGAACAAGCCCACCGATTGATCCATCAGCCGCCGCCCATCAAATAACACTCAAAGATAGAGGAATAAGAAAAAATTACACCGGTTTGTACCATAAAGATACGTAAAATAGAGAGAAGGAAGTAAAGAACAAGCTGTGCGATTCTAGAGCTTGGCACGACTGAGCCGATTGATTCAGGCCGAATCTAGCCCAAACCCCTCGTCTATCTGAAATATGGGCCAAAATGATGTGTTGAAAAGCTGGAGATCCCTGGGCTTTTCTCAATCATCAGGATCCCTTCTTCCAGCATACGAGACGCCACTCACGGCAAACAAGTGGCTCCTGTTTTAACAAGGAATTTCATCCCCATTCACTACAGAAGGAAAGTGACCTGTATATTTTATTCCCTACAGATAAGGGAGGCCGAAAACGTTTGCTTAAATAAAAGCTTGGCTCTGAAAACGGGAGATCCTCTGCTAAATTTGAGATCCACGATTATGATGAGAAATTATTGAGGTGATAAGTTTTAGAAAGAACAAAGGATTTTATAAACTACTAAAGAAATAAGCTGTGTTAGATGATGACGTACACTTCAGAACTTATTGATAAGTATCCGATTCTGTTAACTTTGGTGTAACATAAAATAACTTTGGGGTAACATGAAATGACAAGTTACTTATCTAATAACGTATACAAAATGCATCTTTGTTTGATGTGCAGAGTGATGGAGCATGAAAAAGTGACACATACACAGTACAAACATATACAGATGAGGTTTCTTCTTTGTGGTGCGCGACCCACCAGCAATGATGATACACGTACAAATGCAGCGTGGTAGTAACATGAGATAGGAAAGGTTTAAAAGGATAGATCTCGTGTAATGAATTTTGTAAAAAAAAATGTAAGATGCATTTGAACAGTTCTATTCACAAGATTATACCGGTTGAACGGACGATTGTTCTGTATGTTGGAGGCTTTTACCCAACTGCCACAGAAGCTGAAGGCAGCCACCTATTTCGAGGCACCGGGTGGTCTCGGCAATGGGACTGTTTTCGGTGGGGTCTTACCACTCTGCCACACTCCCGAAGGCAGCCGCCATATTTCTACCCCCCGGGCAGGCGCGGGGCTGTAAACTGTTGAAGAGAAAGAAGTCTGCTGACTTCCTTCATTACCTCAGCAGTTAACTGTGATCCCCAATCATTCAACATTTCATCAGGAATGCCAACCCTACTAAACATTTCAATAAGCGCTTCCGCGACACGTTCCGTCTCAATACTCGGTAAAGCTATCGCCTCTGGATACCTTGTCGCATAATCTATCATGGTTAAAATATACCGAGATTTCCTATCAGATCGAGGCTCAATTGGACCAACTATGTCCACTGCCACCCTCTGAAATGGCGTATCAATCAATGGCATTTTTCCTAGAGGTACTTTAGTGACCCGACCTTTCTGAATAGTTCTCTGACAAATATCACAAGATTTACAAAATCTAGCGACATCACCGCAAATACCGGGCCAGTAAAACTCAGTTACAACTCTATCCAATGTCTTCCTAATACCCATATGTCCAGACATAAGCGTTTCATGAGCCAGTTTCAACACCTTTCCTCGGAAACTTTGAGGGACCACAAGTTGGAAAGAGACTTTGTTACCCTTTGTGAACTCCCTATATGCCAAACCCTTTTTCTCAATAAACCTAGTTTCACCTCGGTTTAAACCACGACTCACAGTCTTGTTCCCAGATACAACCCTTTTCCTGGTGTTTTCCAAAGTTGGATCATCAACCTGAGCTTGCTTGAAAGCCTCCTTGTCATCGTTAATGATCTGATCGGGAACCTTAAGTTTTCTGTAAGGCTTCTCATCCTGCCTAGTTTGAGACCTAGTTACAGCCGCAGCTGAGAAATGAGACATATCAGGAAGTTTTGATCCATCAATGTTACCGATAACCAAATCGTACAACGTATCATCCATACACAAAGCTTCAGTTTTCCCAGTGAAAAAAAGGACAATCAATGTCAATCATTGCCAAAGGATACCTTTGTGTGGATTCATCAATCAACGTAACATTTGATTCCTTCCCTATTAACTGACTATCCGAAACCAAACTTCTCCAAACGACACAGCCTGTACACCCAGTATCTCTTAATACAACCACCTTTCTATTATTAACCAATCCTTGTGCCGTCGGTAACCTTGCCTTTAAGAAGTAACAGACACCTTCCCTAGTTTCCTTACTACACTCCTCCCTATCCGAAATCAAAGGATCACCAACCTTATTTTCAAAAATACTTCCAATCTCATCACCTTTCCTAGTTACTTCCGTTTGACAAAAACTAACTTGGTGTGCTGCGCCACGTGGTGTGCTATTATTTTTACCGCGTCCGCGAAAAGACCCTCTAAAATTACCACGACCACATGTATAACCACGACCTACATTCTGCGTATTCTCATTCTTGACCTGAGAACCTTGAGTCTCTACGCGCGTGTTAAAATTTTCCTTAACACCGCTATCCCCAACTCCAGTTGCTCCTACCTCTGCGCTATACAATTGTTTCCTGTCGGGGTTCTTAAAACATTTAATTGTTAAATGCCCCTTACCGCATATGCTACACTTGATATCCGGTCTACCACTCGGTTTGTTCGAGTCAACTTTGTCCTGTTTACCCTGCGCTGCGCCTCTATTATCGCGTTGCCCCTTATTAATGCAACTATATACGCCCCCGCGCGCTTCTGCAAACAAATCTGCCTCCCTAGCCATTTCATCTAAATTACCAAACTGTTTCGGCTTCAGATGTACATACAGTTCTCTATTACATGACTCCAGGAACTGATCCCTTGCCATGAAATCACAGACAGCCGGAAAAGATTTTTCTATCATTGCCATATTAAGCCATTTTTCTAAATAACTTCTCAGTCTACTACTGATCTGTATGAACGTTTCTGATTTCTCGGGCCTACTATAACGAAACTGCTTCCTAAATCCGCGCTCTGTCATGTCAAAATTCTTTAATAAAGCGTCCTTTAACTTTTCATAATCCGCCGCATCCTCATTTGACAACCGGTCATATACATCAAGTGCGCGCCCTTTGAGCAATGCACTTAAATACGCGGCCCAAACACTCTTATCCCATTTATTAGCCGTAGCATATTTCTCAAACCTAGATAAATAACTATCCATTTTATCTTTACCCTCTTCAAAATAAGGTAACTTAGGATCCCGGGCATGCGCCACCGTCTCAGCTTTTTGCTTTTCAAATTCTAGCTCGAGCTTCGTTCTCTGCATTTCTAATTGGTTCCTTAATTCTTGGTGCTGAAGCTCAAACCCATGCTTTATTTGTTCTAAATGGGTCTCACTAATCTCTTTTGCCTCCCTTTCACTCTTAATGCGTGCCATTTCAAGTTCCTTATTAACATTCAACATAGCTAGTTCATGTGCCCTTTCCTTTTCCTTTTCCCTTTCCTTTTCTTCTAACTTAGCTAGTTCATGTGCCCTTTCCTTTTCCTTTTCCTCCCTTTCCTTTTCTTCCCTTTCCTTTTCCTTTTCTTCAGACCTTAACCTTTCTAAATCCCTTTGCTCTTGCCTTTCTGCCCGCTCAATATCTTGCTGCTCTTTAACAAAACCTTGTAACTCCTTCCCCTCATAACCTAAGTCCTTTCCCATTTGCATTAAACGCTCCATTATTGATAACGTAAATCTCACGTTACTATCAAAACCACTATAAACTGATCAGTTATGATCAGTGATGATTGAATGGGCTTAACTAAAACGTTAAGATATGTGTTATACGCGTTAATCTAACTAAAACGTTAGTTATTAAAGCACACGCGATTTCAAATGTCAAATGCTTTCAGCAAAGTATGACGTTGCGTACTGGTAGTCTAATGTGACGTCATAAACTGACGACGTTTACAGTAAAATGCTACAATCCGAAGTTTCATCACATTACAGAACTCCGATCATAACAAGTCACCATTAATGTTTCTATTACGTCATACCTAACCTCAAGCCACTGCGTAAATATTAACGCTACCGTTATGTCAACGTCAGTAAATTGTTAACGTCACTACGTCAGAACCATGTGTGGGTAAGATCAATTAGTAACTCCAGTTTAACTAAGTAGAATGTCAGGTAACACAATTGAGTGGGGTCTACTTAAATTTTTCGTTACCAAGAAAAAGTGGGGTTTGCCTTGCCTTCCTGCTCAGAAATTATCAACTTGTCAGTATCCATTCAGTTGAATACATGGGTTTCGCACTTCATCAACGCAGGAAGGAAGATTCAAGTTAATTTCTAAATGTGGCTGTCAATACATTTTTTTTTTAAATTGATGATTCAGAGTATCAATGGGCTGTTCCACAGCCGGGAACACCAGCCAGAGATCAAATCCTCACTTCACTGACACCAAATGTTACATGTGGGTTTGCGGCGTCCCGCAAACCCCCATGCTGACAAGACAACCGAGCGTGATCTCTGGCAGGTGTACGGGCAGCTGTGGGGTAAGGCACAAGAAAGATATTAGATGAATGACTTGAATTATTTACAGTATCTATATACAACACTTACTAACACAAAACATCACAATTTGTTGCTTCTGTAGCGTGAATACCTACAGAAGCAAACAACAAAAACAACAAAAAAAAAAAAAAAAAAAGAAACAACACAAGACGCAACTGGCCAGTTTATAACTTAGGGTGAATCCCCCTCTCGCGTGAAACTTCCTCTCGCGAACTAGTGCAAACTGCAAACTAGTCTATCGACATAGTTGCCGATCACAGGTTTAGCGATCACAGGTTTGCCGATCACAGGTTTAGCGATCACAGGTTTGCCGATCACAGGTTTAGCGATCGTCCGAATCACCTGCAGGTTATTTAGTTGACCTCTTCCATGGTATCACATTTGTTGACAATGAACAATGATTCTGATTCTGAATCTGGTATGCGCTGATTACGGCGGTCTGTCCGCCCTTGCTGGACCCTAACCCCCAGCGTCGTACCAGTACCTGCTGCTATGAAGCAGGGAGCAGCAGGTCACACATTGTTGTGCCTGCAAATTACGATAACTGGACTAAGACACAAGTCACAAAACATACATACTATATCATGATCCCCCTCCCGGAGAAGAATATGTTCATGCATATACCGCTATTGCGCATGCGCCGACCAGACACACAGGCTGATTAGTGCATGCGACAAATAACCGTACAGCAGAACTCAACTTGACTGTGCATCAAATTATCAGCACCCAGCGCTTGACACAATAATACTCAAAGTTCATGTTTCCTTACTGAGCACTACAGAAATCAATTAATGCTCACTACTACTGAGCATAATACTCATCAAATTTGTGCTCACTACATTATCACAAGTAAGAGGCAATTGAACAGACCACGCCTTTGCGCTACCTGGTCAGCCGCCAATTACAGGAAACATAACAATCTCTATTTCATATCCTTCTCCGCGACACGGCTCACAAATATAGCTATTCACTAATTCATTAAATTAATAACAGATAGAAACTACAACAGAAGATTTTCATCTATATACCACAACATTTGTTAGTGTCTCATAAGGGCCAACACTGTTTGCCGTAAATTCTCTCTGTATTTGGTAGGCACCCCGTCACAACCGTCTTTGCGACGCCGATGACGCAGCTGACGTCATCCCCGCCGCTCAGGCCGTTATGACGTGTGGCGACCAAATACTCCCACTTATCATCATCACGTTCTTTATATGTACATACATGCACAAACTGAGTTATCAGACAAAAACGGCATCATTACAAAATGAACTTATAATTCTTCTTGAACAAAATTATTTCTACTCAACGTGAACACGCTTGTAAAATAAAATTCATTACGGTTCATCATCACGGATAACCCGACAGGCTCTTGTAAGAGTTTGCCCTGATGATGAAGATATGGTTAAACCCGTCTTAAGTTTACGTCCCCTATACACCTAATATCATATTGGGACGGAACCACGGTTTTCTAACCACAGCTAGTCAAAAGTCATGGGTCAAACAAGTGACCCGGCGTTTATTAATTACATTCTACAAAAGGGGTCTAAAAGCCTAAATGAATCTAGAATGAGAGGGTGTCCAAACTTTACGTCTCACCAACATCCAGGGTCAGAATGAGACAGGACCTCACTTAGAACGACTCATTCTACTACTGGAGAAGCCTGGGATCAATCCTGCGACGTCCAGCTGGCAAAGCTAGTAGCCTAATCACTACAGGCCTCAACAGTGAATTCAGAATAGGCTTCAGAAAGTTGGGGTATACTAGAAGTAAACCCCTCCAAAACCTACAAGCATGTTCATACAAAAATAATACTAAACATAGATTTAACATACCTTTCAATATACTTTCTATTTCCCGACACAATGTTGTAGGTACACGTTACAACTTGACCTGCTGCTAAAGTGTTCGTTTTTCTCAGGGTTTATATATCTATGAATACTACCAGAAAATCATGCCTACTCATATTACCTTGCTTAAATCGTGGCGAGGTGGAGATACCGGCCACAAATGAAGCTAGATAGCAAAAATCGAGTAGATAATGGATTTGCGTTCAAATTGTATATTTCCCATAGGAAAAATTGATGAAACGACCCTATAAATCAATGCCATGACTCCTGTCAAAACGAACACCCACACAACACGTGACGGGAATGAAAATCATATATGGCACAATTTGGCGGTTGGCGATTTTTAGGCAAATTTTATAGAACTCAGCCTTATAGGGGCCCCCTGTATTGTAAAAACAGATCTCTATAAACCACTCATGCATACATCGTATGATATGTGCATGACTTGTTCATGGAGCAGCACAGTTTGCGTACCATATTTCACCTAAAATATTTCACTCGCACCGCCCTACCATATATCTACTAAAATAATTTAGATGTGCATAAGCACCAGAGAGGTTTCCTATTCCATCTCGTAACACCCACAACCTCAGTTTGCAGTATAAATAAGAAATATATCATGGATTTTCATCAGAAAAGTAGCCATTTTGCAGATGTGAAAAAATGCACTATGTTTCACGGCTGTGTTATCGTAATGTAGCCCTATATCTCCTTAGCCAATGGATGAATTTTTTTTTTAGCTCACCGTAACGTAGTGACGAGGAGAGCTTTTAGGATCTCTTTTTGTCCGTCGTCCGTGCGTAAACAATTTCTTCAAACAATATCTCCTCCTAAACCACTGATCGGATTTTGACCAAACTTCACAGGAATGATCCTTAGGTGGTCCCCTTTCAAAGTTGTTCAAATGGTCCCGGTCCGTTGCACATCTGGGTCACAGGAGCCAAAAATAGATTTTTTCACCGAAAACTTAAAAAATCTCTGAAACAACAAGGCCCCGGTCTTTGATATTTGGTATGAAGCTTCATCTAGTGGACCCCTACCAAGATTGTTCAAATTATAGTGCTGGGGCCAAAAATGCCCCCGCCCCGGGGCCCTTTGGTTTTACATGGGCTTATACAAGGAAAATCTTAAAATTTCTTTTGAAACCCATAGGCCCAGGTCTTTGATATTTGGTATGAAGCTTCATCTAGTAGACCCCTACCAGGATTGTTTAAATTTTAGTGCTGGGGCCAAACATGCCCCGCCTGGCGCCCTTTGGTTTTACATGGGCTTATATGTGGAAAATCTTTAAAAAATCTTCTCTGAAACAGCAAGGCCCAGGACTTTGCTATTTGGTATGCAGCTGGTGTTGTGCCGTGTGGCGGCCGTAAAACGTCTCCCCGTACATCAACCATAGTGCAGTTTATATTTTACTTTTGGTCCTTTGAGATCAGCGTGAATATTCTGAGAAATCGGAAATAAATTATTGGTTAGATTCATGTTCTAGACAGGTTTTTAATTATTTGGACCCCTTTTTGATTTATATCAGTCTTTGAATCGACTGCCTATTCGAAATTCGCAAATTGCAGTATGTTTCCTCTGGCTTTCTTTGCCGGATCATTACAGGGTCACTGATGAGGCTTTATTAGCCGAAACTACGTAGTATGACCCATCTTCTTTCTTATGAATGTTTTCATTGCTCTTAAAGGAACTCATTTTTGATTTTTATTCATCTAGTGGACCGCTACCAAGATTGTTCAAATTATAGTGCTAGGGCCAAAAATGCCCCTGCCCTGGGGCCCTTTGGTTTTACATGGGCTTATATAGGGAAAATCTTCCCTGAAACGCAAGGCCCAGGTCTTTGTTATTTGGTATGAAGCTTCAGCTTGTAAACCTCTACCAAGATTGTTCAAATTATAGCCCTGGGGCCAAAAATGCCCCCGCCTCACGGCCCTTTGGTTTTACATGGGCTTATATAGGGAAAATTTTTAAAAATCTTCTTCTCTGAAACCGCAAGGCCCAGGGTTTTGATATTTGGTATGTAGCTTCATCTGGTGGACCCTACCAAGATTGTTCAAATTATAGTGCTTGGGCCATAAATGCCCCCGTCTCGGGGGCCCTTTGGTTTTACATAGACTTATTTAGGGAAAATCTTTAAAAATCTTCTTCTGTGAAACCACAAGGCCTAGGTCTTTGATATTTGGTGTGAAGTTTCATCTAGTGGACCTCTATCAAGATTGTTCAGATTATAGCCCTGGGGCCAAAAATGCCCCCGCCCCGAGACCCTTTGGTTTTACATAGACTTACATAGGGAAATCTTTAAAAATCTTCTTCTCCGAAACTGCAACGCCCATATCTTTGATATTTGGTATGGAGCTTCATCTAGTGGACCTCTACCAAGATTGTTCACATTATAGCCCCCGGGCCACAAAGCCCCCGCCCCGGGGCCCTTTGGTTTTACATAGACTTATATAGAGATAATCTTTGAAAATCTTCTTTTCTGAAACCGCATTAGGCCCAGGTCTTTGATATTTGGCGTGTAGCTCCATCTAGTGGACCTTTGCCAAGATTGTTCAAATTATAGCCTTTCTTGATATTTGGTATGAAGCTTCACCTTTTTAGACCTTCCTCTACATTATGCACATTATAGCCCTGTGGTCAATAATGGCCCTTACTGGGGCCCACTTGTTACTCTATGGATCAGGTGAGTGATCCAGGGCCATCATGACCCTCTTGTTGTATGTTAAAGTGATTTATTACACCAAATTTGGTGTAATAAATCACTTTAACTTGCAAAAACAAAAATGTACATTTTTGCTTTTTGAAATTTGGACAGTGTTCATATTCTTTGAACACTGCAGTCAGCTAAATCTTTATTTGTGTCAGTGATGTCTTTGCACTGGTTCAACAGTTTTCATATCCTGTCAAGAAGCAGGCAGGAATCCATCATTTGTAACAGTGAGGTTTGTGGCAAAGAGTAAATATTGTTCTGCTTGTGAACCTCTTCTTTACTATAACCATACAGTCATTGTGGATCAGATGTAGAGAGTGAGTGTTTGAGTTTTAGGTCCCACCAACATCTAAGGTCATACGGAGATGAGACCTGTTTAAAGACTCGTCAGAAAGTCTATAAACATATAACCAGATAAGGAGTAGCGTTGATAATTTGGGGATAATTTTCTAGGCCCCGCCATTTGTGATTGGGAGCATCAGTATCACTCCGTCCATATGAACATCCCATACATTCAACAAATGATTTCCGTTCGGTATCTTTTGAAAAAATTTGGTAGATTGGATTCATATTTTATTCTCAGATGTCTTGATCATACAATACAGATCAAGTTTCATTTCAGGTAAAATCCACCAATTATTAACAGAGTTATGACCCTTTTTCAACTTTTTTTTTTTACAAGAAAACAGTTTACATTTGATATAAATATCTTTTGAAAAGATTTGTAAATTCGATTCATATTTTAACAATTTTCTGCAAAATGCTTGTTTCTGGTCGAAGATGGCTCCTGGGCAGGGGCATCTGTGTCATTTTTACACATTTCTAGACTTGTTCTATATTAAAACATATATTGTGGTACTTGTTAGAATCTGGTACTTGTTAGAATCTCCTCAGTGAGGTGATTTTAAAAAGTATCACAACACGTTTTGACATTACGAGAACAGGCCTATATAATTTTGACCCCCTTGAACCCCACTTTTATGTAGTAAAACTGGGGTTTTCGGGGGTATGCCTTATTTTTCTTATTTCTGCTCTAAGATATAGATTGTGGGTAGTCGTTAGAACCGCCTTGATGAGGCGGTTCTAACGAGTACCAACAATCTATATTTTGAGCAGAAAAAAGAAAAATATCACAATTTTTTCATCTTAACATTTTCATTTTTTCGGCGACAAAAGGTTACAATGTATTTGTATAGGCGTGCTTTCGTAGTGTGCATCAACCAACTACTTTTCCATAGCGTTTCATAGATTTATCATTTCCCATGTTTTTGAAGACAACTTCTCCATCTTCTTTATGATCAGCATACAATACTTCAGCTATTGTATCAAAACCAAGTTTTTCATAAATCCTTTTTGAGAAGTTGGACGTTCCTTCTCCTTTCAGAAGGATAGGTCCAAGTTGAAAATTTGCTACCAAGGCAACAGCTGCATGCTGTATTTTCAGCCCGATGCCACGTCTCCTATAGTCTCTATGTACACCTAGCGCTATAAAAGAGATTGCCTCTTCAACATTATAATGATTATAATAGTCATAAAGATTATCTAAGGCATCTAGAATGCCTAGGATTTTCCTTAGGCCCTCTGACTTGATAGTATTGGGATCAAGGTTTTTTCCCTTCTTAGCTACAGCAGTAACACGAACAGCAACAACTTCCCCACTTGTGTCAGAAACAAGGACCAGTGATAAATTCTGTTTTACCTTAAAAACAAACAAAAAACATAAACCAATATCATAAATAGATAGAAACTTCAATAACTCCAGCCCTGATTTTAATCATCATGTTAACGTCTGTATCATTACGAAAACACGCCTATACAAATACATAGTAATTTTTTTCGCCGAAAAAATGAAGATTTTATGATGAAAAATTGTGATTTTTTTCTTATTTCTGCTCAAAATATAGATTGTGGGTACACGTTAGAACCGCCTCATCGAAGCGGTTCTAACGAGTACCCACAATCTATATTTTAGAGCAGAAATAAGAAAATAAGGTTTACCCCTGAAATAAGAAATAAAAAAATAAGGTTTGCCCCTGAAAACCTCAATTTTACTGTATAAAAGTGGGGTTTGAGGAGGTAAAATTTAAAGGCATGTGTTCGTGATGATAATGAACACCCCTCTACACCCTAACCTAAATAGAGAAAACTGGGGTTTACAGGAGTGTACATTATTTTTCGTATTTCTGTTCCTAGACATAGGCTGTAGGTACTCTTTAGAATCGCCTCAATCGTTCTGATATAGGTTGTGGGTACTCTTTAAAACCGCCTCAATGAGGTAGTTTCCAACGAGTATCCTCAACCTATGTTTGGAGTGAAATTAAGAAAAATATCACAGATTTTCATCAGAAAATACCCGTTTTGGAGATATGAAAGATTGCGCTATGTCACATGAATGTGTTGTTGTAATATAAAGCATATTCTTGAGTCCTTAGTGTGTTTATTCCTCAAAAGTTCCAGTTTACCTGTAGTCAGGGACAAGTTAGGGAGATGTTTCTATCTTGTAAATGTATGTTGCATATGTGTGGACTCTTTTCAGATACCTCAACTTATCATATTTCTTCTACAATTTTACCCCATGTTGTGTCTAAAAATAGCTGGATGAGTGACAAACAGTGTAGACACTAAAGAGAGGCCGAAATTTCCAGCGTCTCCTCAGGGTTCACACTATTTTTTTAAGCCCTGTTCGTCCGATACATAAGGTAAATACAGTAAGGTGTTTGAGCCATTTAGAAAGCTGCAACATGGCATGTGCAACCAATCAATATCTGAGGTAAATAGGTCAGGTATAAGTAGATGGATAAAAATACAAATGAAGTTAAACAGGAAGTGCCTGTCACGCAACAAACACAAGCTACCAGACAGGAGGCAGGCACACAGACAGACAGACAAATAGGCAAACTCAGAGAGACAAATATCAGGTCAACAAATGACACAACAAATACAATACAAGTACAATATAGTGGAAGTACAGATGTTTGTGCTAATATTAAAGATAAAACAGTGATTCCAAGAGAAAGAGCAAACAAAGCTTTAGGTATAAAAAACATGTAGAATAGAAAGCAAAACAACCAGCAAGAGTCATACACATGCTAGTTTGTAGCTTATTGTATGCACATGCTGAAATGATCTTTTTTTTTAATGTGGCTTTTTGGCCTTTTCAAGATTATTTCACTTATATTGAGCTGATCGTTAATCAGATGGAGAAAATCTGTATTTTATCTAGGGTATAAGTTCACATAGGACATAGCTGACCATAGGACATAGCATAGGACATATCTAACCATTGGACATGGCTGACCAACAAGGACTGGGAATAAATGTAAAATGTCTATATTAAGATCGCCTTCGGGACTTTCAAAAGTGGTCCCACCGCTTGTGTCGCGAAACCTGGTGGTGGAACGAGCATGTTAATAAGCTCATTGCAGCCAAGCAGCAAGCCTTTAAGGCATGGAAGACTGGTAAGGGCACTTTTGCATCATACCTTGCGGCCAAACGCATAGCCAGAGGTGCGGTGCACCATGCTCGCCAAGAAGCTAAGAAGAAGATCTACAAGAATATTGACCATAAGTCTTCAGAAGTATACCGCCTTGCTAACCAGATGAGAAGATGAGAATGCTGATGTTGTAGGTGACAAACCAGAAAAGAATGATGCAGGGGAGATGTCAATGAGTGAAGACTCAAAGCAGAGGGCCTGGTTAGAACACTACCAAAGGCTACTCAATGTTGCGTTTGACTGGGTCCCAGACCACTTGTCTGATGAACCACCAGTGGAAGGGCCGCCCATCCCAATCACTATTCATTGATATGGTTAAGAAGGCTATCCCTTAGATGAAGACTGGCAAAGCACCAGGCCCTTCTGGCATAGTGGTGGAGATGATCAGAGCTGCAGGTGATGCGGGTGCCTCAGGGATCCGCGACCTTGAAGCTGCAATCATCCGTGATTGAAAGGTACCCTCTGACTGGGAACAGAGTTTCATTGTCTGTGTCTACAAGGGCAAGGGCGATGCATTGGAACGGGGCAACTACCGTGGTCTCAAGCTGACAGAACAGGTCATGAAAGTCCTGGAGAGGATTGTGGATGGCTTCATTAGGCAGTTGGTGTCCATCGACGATTCCCATTTTGGCTTCGTCCCAGGAAGAGGCACATCAGATGCAATTTTTGTTGTACGGCAGCTGCAAGAGAAGTATCTGGCAGCCAACAGGAGTCTCTACATGGCTTTTATAGACATGGAGAAGGCATTTGATCGAGTGCCTAGGAAAATCATCTGGTGGGCACTAAGAAAACTTGGAGTGGACAAGTGGATTGTGCGACTTGTCCAAGGGATGTATGCTAATGCTCGGAGCCGTGTCCGTGTTGGTGATGGTTACAGTGAAGAATTCGAAGTGAAGGTGGGTATTCATCAAGGCTCTGTTCTCAGCCCACTGCTTTTCATCATTGTGCTTGAAGCCTTATCATGTGTGTTCCGCTCAGGACTCCCATTGGAGGACCTGTATGCTGATGACCTTGTCATCATATCTGAATCCCTTTAGGAATGTGTCAGGAGGCTCTTAACTTGGAAAGGCGCAATGGAGGCGAAAGGGCTGAGAGTGAATGCAGGAAAGACAAAGATCATGATCTGTGGCTCAGGTCTGGACCTCCTGCAGAGTACAGGCCAGTTCCCATGCGCTGTATGTCGCACTGGAGTGGGCAGCAACAGTATATTTTGTAATGACTGCAAGTTCTGTGTGCGCAAGAAATGCAGTGGGCTCAAGCGCTTGATAGAGGACTCTGATTACAGGTGAACATGGTGCCAAGGAACTGCACAACCCTTAGATGGCAGACCACAGAGGGAAGTCCAAGTCGGACCCAACAAGCTGGAGGTTATAGCTTCCTATTGCTACCTAGGTGATATGCTCTCAGCAGCGGGTGGTTGCGACCTTTCAACCACATGACGTGTGAAAACAGCCTGTAAGAAATTCAAGGAGTTGCTACCAGTTCTCTATTCCCGCCACCTCTCGTTCAAGACATGTGGCCGTGTGTACAGCTCTTGTGTGCGGAGTGCAATGCTCCATGCCAGTGAGACCCCAAACCTCCAACGTCTTCAGCGGAATGACAGGGCAATGATCAGACAGATTTTGCCAAAGGACACTGTCACTATCAGGTCCAGTGAGTTACTTGAGCGTCTTGCCATTGAAGACCTGGACCACACCCTGAAAGAGAGAAGGCTCCGCTGGTATTGGAACGCTCCAACGGTGCAGTCAAGACTGCCTGTGACATACAGGTAGGTGGAAAGCGGGGGACTAAGATGACCTGGAAGCAGCTGACAGAAATAGATTGCAGAGAATGGAAGCTCTCTGCTATCGATCCTCATGATAGACAGGCCTGGAGATCTGGTGTAAGATCTGCCATGCGTGCAGCAAGCCAGCTACGTGGAAGGGGGCCCACTTATGTGGACGTGCACGTTAATAAAAAATCCGTTGATGATGATGACTTTTGAACAGTCCTAAAAGTGGTCTCTTACTGGACGACAAATGGATGTATAAAAAAAACACAAAAAACCTGAAATCTTGTGAATCTAACGAAGAATTAGTGTTACTGTTTGCTAGTCTAAATAGCAGAGTTTGAATTATTTGGAGCACAAGTAAGAAATATAGTCAACTCAATAGCTCAACTTGCTCTTGTTTGAGATAGCAGTAGTTCCAACTACTGAGGGTAAATCATAGCACCTGATCAGGACGCATAATAAGGTTGATTTTACCCTTGTCCTGCTGAATATTTATATATGCCACACCCACTACCGATTATCAACCAATCAGATTACTTGAAGCAAATTATTGCAACAAATTCACAATCTGAATGGCAAACAATGTAGATACTGATCAGATGGCTTCATCAGAAGCCATCTGATCTGGATCTACATTGTTTCAAAGAAAAGGCATATCCGGGATTAGCAGGACAAGGGTTAAGGATATCTGTTCGATTTTCTATAAAATAAAGTAACATTGTTTATACTCATTAGAAGCGCCTTTGAGGCGCTTCTAATGAGTATAAACAATGTTCGCGTATTCGAGACTGAATCTGAAAAACCTCTCTACCAAGTTATTCCTAATATACGGTATCTAGAGGTGTAAGAAGAATGATCTACTTTCAATCAAATAAATGTATGTTGTGTGTACACAGTAGAATCCAACTTATGAGTTGATTCTAAGAGCACACAACATAGCTTTATCAAGATAAAATCATAATAACCTCCTTAAATTATCCTCGATATACGGATGTTTGGAGCTTTAGAAAGAACTCGCCAGGGACTCGAGTGGGAGGGTAAATGATTCATCAATGTTTGAGTTATTGCAAATAAATGTATCTGAAAGATTTTCCTCCCACATGTGTTACATTTTGTCGTGGAAGATAACATTATCTTATATATACAGGATCTTACACGAGTGGTCACTTCATATGCTATTTATGAAACGAGCCTTTGGCGAGTTTCATGTATTTATTATATGAAATGACCAGAGTGTAAGATTCTGTTTATCATATATCCACTTTAAATTGGATTTTATCGCCTTTGAATTCGACAATTTTCCCACAAAATGCAATGTTGTCATGGACGTCGTGAATGACGTTACTCAACTCTGCCGAAGTGTTATTACATGTGTGGTCATATGAATCTTATTCCACACTGTTGTCCACTGCTTACCAACGATGATGTTCGTGTTTTCTTACATAATATCGCTTGCTAAAACCCTGCGGACACAAACGATAAATGGTTTACAACGGCACAGGTTGGTCGAAGGCAAGAAAAATTATACTGAACTTTTTAATACTGTAATCAGTGTAATGACAATTAGAATTTTCCATCTAAAAGCTTTGGCTGTTCAAGTTGCAATATAAGGCATGTCTGGTTTATTTCATTTATAAATTTTACACACAAAAAAAAATCACAATTTAAGCAAACAGTATAGAACAAGGTCAGATGCCACATTTGCCATCTGATCTGGGCCTACACTGCAAACACCCCATTTTAGAGGCTATGCATATAGGCCATACTCAAATTGATATAGTAAAACACTTTGATGTTCCTTTGTTTTCCTTTGTTTTCATTTCTCTCTGTTTTATTATTCAGTATGCAAAGCCTTCAATTTGCACGCAGTTAAACTTTACTGGTCAGTGATAACCACATGGGCAACAGCAGTGAAGGCTTCTGCAGTATCATTAATTTGGGTTGATTAACAAACAGTCAACTCAAAAATGTTGAAAATCTCCCCCAATAAGGGGAATGGGAACACATGGCAGATTTTTCTGCCATTTTTCAAAGGCAGACAACTTTTGGGACTTCCTGTTCGCTTTTCTAAAAGCATTGTCCCACGCATCACGTGAACAAGTCCGTGAAATGTAGACCCCCTAAACCCCACTTTATATAGAGGAAACTGGGTTTTACGGTGGTTTTCATTATTTTTCTTATTTCTGCTCCAATACATAGGTTGTGGGTACTCGTTAGAACCGCCTCAATGAGGCGGTTCTAACGAGCACACACAACCTATGTTATGAGCAGAAATAAGAAAAAATATCAAGGATTTTCATCATAAAAGTAGCCATTTTGGAGATGTGAAAAATGCACTTTGTTGTACGGGTGAGTTATCGTAATGCGTAAAAGGGGTCTACTCTTTAAGGTGTAACCATTCCCGTTAAGACTGGTTGAAAAGTTTCAGCAGTTCGTTCTTTGTTTTTCTGCTGGTATAAGACCACCTTTGAGACTGCTCAACAGTGGTCTTTAAGACAATCTCAAAAGGTGGGTCTTAATTTGTGAATTTTACTGTAAATGGAGATAGTTACCAGAGACAGCCACAGTCCTTCTAGTTCTTCAGTCCAAGGATAAATGTGGGCAATACTTCTAGCTAAGGGCTCATCTGGGTAGAAGTGATCTCTGACGAAGTCTACAACTTCTTTTTGGCGAATTTCACTGCGGGCTATTTCATAATGGCACCCCTGCACTGCAAGCTGAGGATCGCACTGAATTTTATCAAATGCCTGGAAATAAAAAAAAAAAAACGTGAAATGACAGGACAGAGAACACATACCAGGACAGTCGTAGAGGTGTATAGTTTTGCCCATTTGCTACATTATATCTTATGCCACCATGTCATCTTCTAACTCAAACACTGAAGAAAACTGGCCAGTGCTTCAGCTGAAGTGCACGACCCGCCGGATGCCTTTAGCTTTATGAGTGTTACCATATATGGGTATGGCGGCCATTTTGGTCATGTGACCTGGACCTAAAACGGTTCCCCCCAATAAATGCGCCTTATCGTAAGGAGCAAAAATATATATTATACTTTAGTACTGTATTCTGAATCGTTTGCAGGATAAAATGCATTCTCACTTTTCCAATACAAAAGCATATGTGTCAAAGTTGGAACTAGGCACAAAGAAGGTCAAGGTCAACCCAGGGTCACCATTTAAGCAATTTATGATGGGCCTACGTCCCAGATGCTATTTATCAAGATTCGTGGAAATCTGCCCAGTGGTTCTGGAGAAGACTATTTTTGAAGGGTTTTTACCATATATGGCTTGGCGGCCATTTTGGTCATGTGACCTGGACCCCATGAGCAAATTTTGGTTTTCCCAATCCCATAGAGGCTCCATATGAAATTTGACTTCAATCGGCCCAACGGTTTCCGAGGAGAAGCAGTTCGAAAATTTTCACATTTTTCGCCTCGGCGAGGCTATACTAAATGGAATGTAATATTTTGCAAGTTCATTGGTTAGATCTCATTGATATATATCAGTAGGCAAAAATTGTTTAAATATTCCAACAAAAGCATATGTGTCAAAGTTTGACCTAGGCACAAAGAAGGTCAAGGTCAACCCAGGGTCACCATTTCAGCAATTTATGATGGGCCTACGTCCCAGATGCTATTTATCAAGATTCGTGGAAATCTGCCCAGTGGTTCTGGAGAAGACTATTTTTGAAGGGTTTTTACCATATATGGCTTGGCGGCCATTTTGGTCATGTGACCTGGACCCCATGAGCAAATTTTGGTTCCCCCCATCCCATAGAGGCTCCATATGAAATTTGACTTCAATCGGCCCAACGGCTTCCGAGGAGAAGCAGTTCGAAAATTTTCACATTTTTCGCCTCGGCGAGGCTATACTAAATGGAATGTAATATTTCGCAAGTTCATTGGTTAGATCTCATTGATATCTATCAGTATGCCAAAAATTGTTTAAATATTCCAAGCGGTTAAGTCACTATCACCAATTTTCACAAACGGGTTACGGACGGACAGACAGACTGACAGAATGCCAGACTGACAGAATGACACAGTGATTTTAGGGCACTCTTAGAAATCAACCGACTTCAGTCGGTCGCTTTTTCTGCGGGTCGTGCAATATAGTGATTGAGAAGAATTGAGGAAGGTTACAGTTATTCATGCTATGTACTAAATTAGTAGCAGTTTTGAAAACAAACAAGTTACAATAATAAAAGCAGCCATGTAATAACATATAAATATAAAATACTCGCACGAACGTGGCACACATGCATGCACGCACACACGCATATACAGGATACAGTACTAACTTGTTACCAAACTCTTATCCTGCTGTTCACAACCACTACCTTTACAAACAGTGTAGATCCAGATCAGATGATCAGGATTTACAATGTTTGACATTCGGTTTGTGAATTTATAGGAATAAATTACATGAAGTAATCTGATTGGTTCAAAATCGGAAATGGGTGTGGCTTAACTGCATATTCAGCGGAATAAGGGTTAAGTAACAGGCTAGACAACACAAGTGTTTTCTGGGTCAGACTAGCTAGTTTCGGCCAGTTAGGCCCCAGTGACCCTTAGATATTTTCACCAACGCTAAGAAAAATATACCTTGTCAATAGTCTGCTGCGTCAGTTCATCAGAGAAAATTTTGGTCGTCTCCATTCTTAATCTCTGTCAGATCATTTCAGAATCTGTAAAATGTCAATGAAGATGCAAGGGATGATATAGAAATTTTGGAAATAGTATTGCTACAACAAACAAACGAACGTTTTCTTTATTGTTCCTTGCTGTATCATGCCATTGGCCGCAAGGTGAATAGAACTGTACTCCACGCACGGACTTAACCCATTGTATACTAGTGGACTCTTCCACTGCTATAATATATTATTTTGAACAAGTCCATTTGACATATAAGGGGTGCCGGGCCCAGATTTTTATTCATTCAATTTTTGATGAAAAATTCTGTTAGCAAATAGTGCAGACCCTGATCAGACGCCGCGTTCTGCGGCGTCTGATCTGGGCCTACACTGTTTGCCAAGGTTTAGGAATTTCCTGCATGCAATGGGTTAATGGCTTGGAGCACAACGATAGTTTGACGGTGCGGGAATTTTTCTTCCCAAGACGCATTAGTGTATGCCATAGTGAAGTAAATATGTTACAACCAAATACGTGACAACGCTATGAAGTTTAAATTCAACAGAATATCAACGTATGCGGAATTGTTCATCCTCAAATTATTCAACACATAGCATACCAATCAGAACATCTATTGTCTGCTTTGTCGTCTGCTGGTAACTTAAAAACTCATTACTCTTTTTTTAGGCTTAAATTGTTAACTTTCTTATTATTATCAGCGTTTTCATAATGGTGAAGTCGTAAGTTGGTGTTTGTGTCCCTTCGGTATCTTGGATGGGAGGCGTGAGGTAATTGTATCCATTCCTGATCATTGCTTTCACTTCTATTGTTCAATGACTATTCCATTTGTATTATGCATCCGCCCCTCCCCAAGCCCCTTACATTCTCTAAAAATTGCTCAGTGTTGCAGCTACCCTTTATAGCGCCACCGAAAAAAGTGAGTGAGTGAGTGTTTGAGTTTTACGTCCCACCAACAGCAAAGGTCATACGGAGACGGGACCTCGGTTTTAAAGACTCATCCGAAAGTCTGGAGGAGCCCGGGATCGATCCTGCGATCCCTGGTTTACAAGGCGAGTAGCGTAACCACTGCACCACGGAGGCTTCTACCACCGAAAAAAGACTTAGCCACATAAGGAAACTCAAACACAGCATTTCTCTTGTTGTACATTCACGGTTTGTTTGATTTGAGGTTTAACGTCCCCGACAACACTTTAACGGTCATTTTGGAGACATTGCTTTCAATTTTGTGGGACTTTTACCCGACATTGAGATGAAATGACATCTCAAGCCCTGCCGCCCAATGAAACCAATAGGGTTTATGAGCATGGACGGTCCAACACTCGCACCGCCTTGCCTGGGCAGCGGGTCGGTTTCAGCTCTGCGTGGAAGCATCATACAGCCCGGGGCCGAATACTGTGAGTGTTTGAGTTTTACGCCTCACCAACGGCTAAGGCGAGTAGCATAACCAAGGCGAGTAGCATAACCACTACATCACGGAGGCTTCATTCACGGTAGGTAATGGATTGCACGACTCATTGAGAAATACATTGAGACCTAGTAATCTTAAAATGTCACATTCAGTAAGAATTTGAGAGAGAGAGAGAGAGAGAGAGAGAGAGAGAGAAAGAGAGAGAAAGAGAGAGAGATAGAGAGGGGCATATGAACGTCAGTATTAAACGATTATATATGTCCAAGCATACCTTGTTCGCTAGATGTCCGGTGTAACTATGAAGGGGCATTATCTTTACTAATCAAATCATTACATTTATCGAATGGACAAGGTCAGTATATGACTGTGTATATATTACTGATGGGTATGTTAACCCTTGTCCTGCTAATCCCGGATATGCCTTATCTTTGAAACAATGTAGATCCAGATCAGATTGCTTCTGACGAAGCCATCTGATCAGGATCTACATTGTTTGCCATTTAGATTGTGAATTTGTTGCAATAATTTGAATCAAGTAATCTGATTGGCTAATAATCAGTAGTGGGTGTGGCTTATATAAATATTCAGCAGAACAAGGGTTAACCGGCATACAGAGTTATCCTAATGTGCATCAATACTATTTAAATCGTTTATATTTTATCAAATATTGTTAAAATATCAATGAATTCCAAAACTATGTTGTTCTATTTACCAGTACATATCTAATCAACACATTTTGCTATTTACGACTAACGATGCTTTGAACAACAGTATACCGGCCCCGATAGCTCAGTTGGTAGAGTGTCCGCTCCGGGGAACGGGAGGTCACGGGTTCGATCCTTGGCCGCGACATACAAAAGTCGTTAAAAATGGTACTAGCTGCTCCTCGCTTGGCACTCAGATTTACGGGGTAGAGCTAGGACTGCTCGACCCAGTGTCAGGATAATGTGACTGGGTGTTGTATCATGTAATGTGTCTGGGACATGATACTTCAGTGAGGCAGCACTATAAAAGTGAGTATTGAGCTCCCTGTCGCAACCAGACACCGTCGTGATATGACTGAAAAATTGTTGAAAGCGACGTTAAACCCGAATTCACCCACACACACACAACAGTACACTGGTCGTTTGTGACCAGTGAACACATTTCGGGAATTTTTCGGTTTCTTAAGTTAATCACTTAGAAACCATGGGCGGATCAAAATGAGTTTTGAAAAGGGGGTTCAACAGTGCTTAAAGGGTTTCGATTTTCTCAATTTAGCCGAATCTGTTTATTGTATAGTAGAGTCTTCCATCTTTGCATTTGAATTAAATATCGGTTCCAAAAGTTATTTAAGAAATACATAGAAATTTGTCAGCCGACAGAAACACATAGAAACCTTATTCTAATGCACTTGCGTTTGTAACGCGATGACCGATTTGGTAACAAAAAAATGCGACGGTATATTCTGTGATCAGTCTGGTTAAATTAGAAGTCAAGACCATATAGGAATCGATACATTTAACCCACAGCTCCCATCAGAGTGACCAAAAGGAAAGAAAAACAAACATGAAATAACTAGATCCTAATGGAAACACCAACAGCGGAAAGCCAAAAGGGCAGTTACTTTCTTACAAAATGGCAAATTGGCTATAAATCAATTTTACGCGGCCGCAATCCTCGCCCCTTACTTCCGTCGCGATTTAGACAAATATTTTGTTCAGTCCGCATGGAGTCGTCCTAACTCATCAGTGCAACATCCCCTTGAACACAAAAATGAAACAACCATGAAATGAGGAGGAAAAGAAGACCAACAGTTAGACTTTTTTTTTTTTGTCGGCACCTCCTCCCCTTCCGACACCATGTACATATCGTGCAAAATATTTTTTAATACAACTGATCCACATATATATACATATATATACATATACATATATACAGATAGATTGTAGTACGCGAACGAATGAGCGGAAGCGTCATGTATGTATGTATGTATGTATGTATGTATGTACTTTCCATTGGGATGCTTATTTTTTATATGTATGTACTTTCCATTGCAGTGTACTGTATGTATGCATGTATGTATGTATATATGTGTGTGCGTGTGTGTGTGTGTTTTTGTGTGTATGCTTATGTAAGCATATAACGGTCAGAATTGTAGTTTGGATTGACACTAAAAAAAAAAAAAGATGCCACATATATTTGTAAACTTTTTTTTTTTATTTTGTTGAAATTGCAGTTGATACGCCAGTCAATCCTGTGTATGTTTGTGTGCATGTGCATGAATGTAAAGTAGTTTCCATTGAAGATGTTTATCATTATGTATGTATGTGTACGCATGTGCATTTATCTCTCCGCAGTTCATGAGAGCACGAACACGGCGGGCCATGTGCAAGGTGAATGAACCTCGAGGAGGTTCTTGTGAACCCCGCCGGCGACCCGCCGCCGTCCGCCCCCAATGAAAAGCAGAAAGATTAAGTTCTTTTTTTTATTTTTTATTTTTATTTTTTTTTTTTATTTACAATCTTTACTTTTCGTCTGTGCTCTAAGAACCGCAAATCTGGGAAAAACTTTTAAAACTGAGGTGTATTTACACTCTGTTTTCCACAAGGAGTGGAACAGCGTTTAACAGTTAGACTTCGATGGGCCCGATCTAAGCTGAACTATGTTCGGCCAGCTAGATGCGGCAAGTTTGTTTGTTTGTTTGATTTGAGGTTTAACGTCTCCGTCAACACTGTAAAGGTCATTTTGGAGACATTGCTTCCAATTATGTGGGACTTTTACCCGACATTGAGATGAAATGACATCTCAAGCCCTGTCGCCAAATGAAACCAATATAGTTTATTAGCATGGACGGTCCGCCTCGCACCACGGTTCCTGGACAAGCTTAGCAAGAGATTGATTCTGCGATATGGTGTCGGAAATCCGACGTCATCATGTTACGTCGCCTTTCATTGGCTGGTACTTGGTGTTACGCAGCTCTTTAAGCAAAATATTACAATATTTAACAAATGAGTAAATGCATAGAGTCGGGATAACTGTATTGAAAATTGTCACTTGGAGAGTAAGGCGTCGGTTTTACGGTCGGAAATTACGTTTTACGGCTCACACACGACCGTAAAATAGAAGTGAAGGCAATGATCAGGAATCGATACAATTAACCCACAGCTCCCATCAGAGACACCAAAGTGAAAGAAACACAAACATGAAACAACAGAACCTAATGGAAACATCAATAGCCGGAAACCAAAAGTACAATTACTTTCTCACAAAATGGCCAATTGGCTAACACCGCCGATTTACCTCCCAAAATGACGATTTTTAATACAATTATCCCCTAAATAGCCCGTTCACAGATGACTCGTTAGTTATCGCTTATTCAAACTCCCTCTTGAGTCCTTCCCAGTTCTTCCTATAGCTCCAGGCATAGATGATATTACATGAGTGTTCATATATTATTGAATTTCATCGTATGACGTCGCGTCTGAGAATGTAATAACGTCATATATTACATGCATTACAGAGAAATACCATGATTTCTACCAGACATAAACTTGGTATTTTCCTTTTTGCTAAGAAGAAATATTTCCTCTTAGCCGGGGAAATAAATCCCTTCAGCTGGAACTACTTTATGTACAAGATACGAGATACCGCTTTGCAGTGAAATTGTTCTATTCAAACGCGGGAAAGTTTCAATCACGGCGACGTTATTCATGACGTCATTGTAATGGCGTCTAAGAAATATCAACAGACGTTCAGAATGCATGACGTTTGAGTCGGATGCAACGCTGAAACAAAAGAAAACATGGATATGACCATTGATTAGGATGTAAGTTTTGCTTTACTTAATCTAACGTTTTACTTGTTTTATCACTGAAACACTTTGTTTCTTCTATTTTTGTTCAAAACTGTAGAAAGCGTTTTCAAAATGGCGCCCATCCAGTTGTTCTTCCACCCAGATTCTGTAACACTTCGCTGATTGAACCGTTTACATGAGCTGTAAACAGTCAACTGAACGGGCATTCAGATCCAAATTTCAGGATCCAAACTCTCCTAAAAGTCTATGGAAGTGCATGTAATATACAGATTATACATTTCTCCTATTCGAAATATGGTATTTATAAACCTCGGGAGGTAAAACAATCCGTTAAAGAAACTCGTGCTTCGCACTCGTTTCTTTATCGGATTGTTTTACCTCCCTCGGTTTATAAATCCCATCTTTCAACTAGGAGAATGAATAATCTATATGTAATAAATTCGATAATCCACTAATGGATTAAATATGCAATTTAGTTAGATACGCCCCATAACGTTACCTGTACGATGTCCTTTACGACGTCGCGCTTACTAATGGCGGAATACTGACATTTTTGTTGAACAATCGTGAATAAAATTCGTTTTAAATGTCATATGATAAACAGAATCTTGCATTTGTGCTCATGTATTATTGAATTTATTAAACTCGTTGAAGAAAAGTGATAAAATGCTCGGCAAAGCCTCGCATTTTATCCCTTTTCCTCAACTCGTTTAATAAATTCAATAATATATGAATACTCATATAAGGTCCTCTATTAGTAAACGAGGAAAAATCAATAAAATGCGAGGCTTCGCGGAGCATTTTATGAAGAAGAAGAAGAAGAAGAAGAAGAAGAAGAAGAAGAAGAAGAAGAAGAAGAAGAAGAAGAAGAAGAAGATTTTATTTAAATTTCCAGTAGGCACAAATGCCCATGAGGATACAAAATATGTACATAGTGGCATATATGACATTGTGGCGGATAATTACTACATTCAAAATTTATAAAACTGATAATAATTTGGCAAATGACTTTGAAATATTATTGCTCTAAAGGTTGAAAGCAGAGAAGGTGTATAAAACAATTATCAGCTCATAATGTTAACAAGTTCTTGTAATGAACATACCTCCACACCCAACCTCAAATAGAGAAAACTGGGGTTTACAAGGACAAACATTACTTTGCTTATTTCCACGACACAGGTCGTGGGTACCTGCCAGGACCGCCTTAATGAGGCGGTTCTGACGAGCTCCCAAACACACGCTACGAGTTTGAGAAGAAAAACATCATAAATTTTATCAGAAAAGAGGCCTATTTGGGATATGAAAGCATGTTACACTGGTGTATGTCGTAATGTAAAAACTCCAGCATCTACATGAATACGAGTACATATCCATTCCTGGTCCTGCACCAAACACCTTTTATTTATAAGAAAGAAAAGGCGTGTCGGTACAACCAAGGAAGGATATCATATGTATAACACTCACCTCCCCAAACAGCGCTCTTATCGAAACGAAACACAAGGACGCTGACAGGAAGTTGAGTGTTTAGTAAAATATGCTTTAGAATGCAACATACAAATTAACTTGTCATTTAAAGATTACCAAAAAGACGATTTCACAAAAATAATTTAAATTAAAATATAACCTCTTCCTTCGTTGTATAAGAAATAAGAACTTACATTGATCATCACCACCCCACCCAATCCCCACCTCGGCCACGTGCACGTGCTATATGCATCAGTCCCAAAACGGCACCGCCAAGCCCAGAGAACATGTGGTCCGCCCCCGCCCATCGGGGCTTGAAGAAATAAATGGGCTGCATGATGCTTCCACGCAGAGCTGAAACCGACCCTCACACTAGTACTGGTAAACCGCTTAGAGGATCTAAGCCTGCCCAGGCAAAGCGGTGCGAGTCGCCCGTCCATGCTTACAAACCCTGTTGGTTTCATTGGGCGGCGGGGCTTGAGATGTCATTTCATCTCAATGTCGGGTAAAAGTCCCACAAAATTGGAAGCAACGTCTCCAAAATGACCTTTACAGTGTTGACGGTGACGTTAAACCTCAAATCACACAAAACAAACAAACAAAACAGAGAACATGCTGCGGAATCCAATCCTTTCCATGCATTATTGAATTTACTAAACGGGTGGAGGTATAAATTGCAAAGTTTCGCCGAGCATTTTATCCCTTTTCCTCAACGAGTGTTCATGTACTATTGAATTTATTAAACGACTTGTGGAAAAAGCGATTAAATGCTAGGCTTCACGGAGTCTTTCCCCAACGAGTATAATAAATTCAATAATACACGAGTCTATCTATCATATTATATTTAAAACGAATTTTATTCAAGGTTGTTTTACAAAAAAAAAAAAAAAAAAAATGTCAGTATTCCCCCATTAGTCAAGTGAAACGCGACGTCGTTAAGGATGTCGTACATGTAACGTTATGGGACGTATCTAACTAATTTGCATATTTTATCGCATATTTAATCCACCAGTGGATTATCGAATTTATTACATGGCGTTATTTCATTCTCAGACGCGACGCCATTTGAAAAATCCATATATTTAGAATAATTTAGGGAGTTTTATTTTTTATCTTGAAAGGTTATGTTGTGTGATCTCATTAGTATCCCCTCAATGAGGCAATTCTAAAGTGTGCACACACCATGCTATTTATAGGTCAAAAAGAATACCTATTACATCACGAAAACACGCCTATACAAATATGCCTATACAAATACATTGCCATTTTTTTGGCCAAAAAATTAGAAATTTTAAAGATGAAAAATTGTGATATTTTTTCTTATTTCTGCTCAAAACATAGATTGCGGGGACTCGATAGAACCGCCTCGTTGAGGCGGTTCTATCGAGTACTCACAATCTATGTTTTAGAGCGGAAATAAGAAAAATAATGTATACCCCCTTAAACCCCAGTTTTACTATATAAAAGTGGGGTATGAGGGGGTCAAAATTATAAAGCCGTGTTCTCGTGATGTATGCCTCCTGACCAGATATGATGATTGACTCTCAGTAGTTCAAACTACCTCTATCTGAAAAAATTTCCATGGTCCCATACGAATTTGAACTATTGAAGTTCGACTGTAAATGAAAATTAGAAACGGACCTCTGTAACCTTCACCCCTGTGTTTCTGTGGACTTTTCAATTTTTGAATTTAGACATATCCTGTCCTGCAAACAGGGGGTTACAGCTTTAGGTACCTGCACCGGTCTACATGATTGCACATTGATGAGCTAGGAGACCTCCATGCGAGTCAAACAGCCATCTAAATTTCGAAACATTTTATACGTGTTTCAAAAGAGTACGTAATATAAAAACGACAATAATGATAATAATATGATAAATGAATCTGAAAACTATGAAACGTAAACAACATCAGGGCCTCATAAGACGTGTGTGTGTATGTGTGTGTGTGCGTGTGTGTGCGTGCATGTGTGTGCGTGAGTATATATATGTTAAAGTAATCGTGCTGGCCAGATTTTCACTCTTTGTTAACGAAACAGCTCGATGACTTCTGTTTATCTTTAATTTTGGGTGGTTACGCTACTCGCCTTGTAAACCAGGGATCGCAGGATCGATCCCGGGCTTCTCCAGACTTTCGGATGAGTCTTTAAACCGAGGTCCCGTCTCCGTATTACCTTAGCTGTTGGTGGGACGTAAAACTAAAACTCACTCACTCACTCTTTAATTTTGTGATGCGTCAGTTCTCTGGCTCGCTAAGGGTCTCATAGTTGTCTGTTATTGGTGCATTACTATATCCTTTGTGATGTGTTTTCTTTTTGTTTGTTGCATAAGCATTATGTCTCACTGTGATCCGATATTGTTTGTTTTTGAAAATTTCGTAAGGAGTTCTTTCAACTGACCATTTGAATGGGATGTTTTTTTTATTATGTAAGTTTCGTATAACTTTATGGCTTTTGGCCGCAATGGCTATATACAAATATAATACATTTGAAAGCATTTCTGCAGGCACATTTCCTTTATTGGAGATTTTGGTTAATAAGCTCAAAAGAATACCAGCAAAAGGTAGCAATAAAAATTGGTTATACCGCAGATGCTATGTCACAGGCATCATGGTTGATTGCCGACTTCACAGTGGCAGGCTCATAGGTTGCACGGCGGAGCCCACGACATTGACCATGTGACGATCCCATCTTCGCAACCATTACCTCTCTCTTCGCTTATTCAGCAGGCGACAAATTGTTGATATTCAGAAAACAGGAAAAATCTCGTACATGTAAGTGTCAAGATCTTATGTAAGTGTTTAGAAGCCTCCGTGGTGCAGTGGTTATGCTACTCGCCTTGTAAACCAGGGGTTGCAGGATCGATCCCGGGCTTCTCCAGACTTTCTGATGAGTCTTTAAACCGAGGTCCCGTATCCGTATGACCTTATCTGTTGGTGGGACGTAAAACTGAAACGCTCACTCTTATGTAAGTGTTAAGATCTTTTATGGTCTGCGTCTTCTAATCTGACGTCAGATTATTCTTATTCAATAACACATCCGTGTGACATAGTGCATTCTTTCATATCTCTATCTTTCGATTAAAATTTCTGATATTTTCTCTAAACATATGTTGTAGGTGCACGTTATAACTGCCTCCCTGAGGCGGTTCTATTGAGTCCTCACAATTTATACATGTACACTGGAGCTCAAATAAGAAGAAAAAAACATACACCCCTGTAAATCCCACTTTTCTCTATAACAAGTGAGATTTACGCGGACCCATACAACACGGACTTGTTAACGTGGTCATATATATGTATCTGTCCTATCTTTCTTTTTGTCCCCGCCCGTCTGGGCTTGGAGAAATAGATGATCTGCATGATGCTACCAAGCAGAGCTGAAATTGGCCGCACATGAGTACTGGTAAACCACTGAGGGGTCTAAGCCTGTCCAGGCAAAGTGGTGCGAGTCAGACCGTTTGTTTGGGCGGCAGGGATTGAGATGTCATTTTATCTCAATGTCGGGTAAAAGTCCCACAAAATTAGATGCAACGTCTCCAAAAAGACCTAAATAGTGTTGGCAGCGACGTAAAACCTCAATTCAAACAACAGGCCTCATACTGGCCTTGCTCTTCCATGCCTGAAAGGCCCGATTTTGCAGCCTAAACCCTTAACCTCCTCAACAAGATAACCGCTATCTTTGCAAACAGTGTAGATCCAGATCAGATGGCTTCTGAAGAAGCCATCTGATCAGGATCTACACTGTTTGCAATGCAGTTTGTGGACTGAATGAATACATTTTATCAAGTAATTTGCTTTGCTGAGTCAGAAATGGACGTGGCTAGATAAATTTATTCAGCAGGATAAGGATTAAATAGTCATTTTTAACAGAATAAAGGAGAAAAAATTTAAATATCAAGGCTTGAAATCAAGAAAAAACCGAGCTCTAAAAGCCTGAAATCCTGCAAATGCCTGAAAAATATGAGGCCTGAAACAAACAAAATCCTATCGTTCTTTTTTCGAATCCCCATGAGGATGGTGGGGTGATGCCAAGGTGGCGCCGGTGTATCTTGCGTCACTGGAGCGTCCAACAGATATTGGATTATATGCAAATGTGTGTGGCTGAAAAACTCCAGTTTCACTTCTTACATTTAAGTTTTATTTTTCGTTCGGACCAGTTGCTCCGAAGTCGGCGTTCACAAAGTGAATCCAAAACAGACCGCCAGCGACATGTCAGTCAGCAGAAGGCCTAGCTCACTGACAACGACACATATGTAGACCTGCCTTTTCGTCGCATGGTAACGTGTCAACAATAAAAAACCAAGACAATGTATACTGGTAGTTGTTGGCACGAATCGTCAGCCATTCACTTCTTACAGATATTGGATTATAGTTGGACAAGGCCTGCTGTCCTTGCAGCAGGTGAGGATTGAGGGGGAATGGTGTTATTTCTTCTGTTTCTACACTTCCAGTCATTCTATTCCTCCTCTGTCTCTTACTTCCATCTCATCTACTTCTCATCTATTACTTTTCACCCTCTGTCTGGGAGACGACACAAAATGACCCACAAGGGTTGACGTGTCGTTAAACCCAAAATCAATCAATCAATCAATCAATCAATCAATCAATCAATCAATCAATCTAATGCCCCATCTCTGGGGAGACGGCATGAAATGGACGGTTGCTTGAGAACTCGGCCGTTGCACCACGGGCTGTTGTCAATCATTGTCGGGGCGATCTCACTAAGTACTGGTAAAACGCTTAAAGGGTATAAGTCTGTCCAGGAACATTGAAGGTAACTGACTGGCCCAACATGACCCTAGCTGCTGACTGGGCCATAAAACCACAACACATCACATATAATGATTCAATGTTGATTTTGTTTGTTCGATTTGAGGTTTAACGTCCCCGTCAACACTGTAAATGTCATTTTGGAGACGTTGCTTCCAATTTTGTGGGACTTTTACCCGACCTTTAGATGAAATGACTTCTCATGCCCTGTCGCCCAATGAAACCAAGACTCAATGTTGAGATATGCCTCCGTGGTGTAGTGGTTACGCTACTCGCCTTGTAAACCAGGTGTCGCAGGATCTATCCCGGGCTTCGATGAGTCTTTAAACCAAGGTCCCGTCTCCGTATGACCGTAGCTGATGGTGGGATGTAAAACTCAAACACTCACTCACTCACTCAATGTTGAGATATTTATCCACATGCAGATCAATGTGATATTGTTTTGTTGGTTTGTGTTGAGAGGTGTTACGTCCACAATTTTGTGGGCCTCGCCCCTCTTTGCCTGGGCATGCTTAGATTCTCTAAGCGGTTTACCAGTACTCGTGTGCGGGTCGGTTTCAGCTCTACGTGGGAGCATCATGCAGCCCATCTATTTCTTCAAGCCCCGATGGGGCCGCAAAGGTTTCCAGCCTGAAATCGGTTAATCGCTACTGCGAGTTTAAAACAGTTCGGCTTAACCCATAAGACGCCAATCACGACAATTGTCGTCTGTCGGTTATTTTAAAAGTCATTTTTGCAAACAGTGTGATCCCAGATCAGACTGCTCCTGTTGGAATCGTCTGATCTGTGTCCGCACTGTATGAGAAAAAAAATAAAGAAGATTCAGCAGACGACATAAGCAGACGACATTTTCAGATGTAGTTTTCGTCGGCGTCTTAAGGGTTAATAACACCATGTAATAAAATGATATGACGACACGTGCGATGCCAATAAGCCGCTGAACTGGCGTCTAACGTCATGTCGCCGTCTCTGACAACCCAATATTTTCAGTAAATAAAATCCTGTTTTAAGGGGAATGGGTACATCTTCAAGGGAGGCAACTCTTCCTAAAGCATTTTTGTCTCCCATGTCAAAGGGGTCAATTCTTAAAGGAAAGAATTTGCTCCGCAGGGGCAAATTCTTTCCTTTAAGAGTAGACCTCTTTTTCAGTGGGACAGAGCTTATAGAGAAGCCAACAGGAAGTCCCAGAAGTTGTCTCCCTTTAAAAAATGGCGGACGAATCTGCCAGGTGTTTCCATTCCCCTTAAAATCAGACTTTTACACTCTTGATTATTTCGTATGAACAGAGGCTCATATAAGATCTCTGGAGACAAGAATTAAAAATCAAAAAATCTTGCAGAAGAAATTAATTGATTATTTATCAAACAAGCATGCCATATTGTTTTGCTGATTTGTGACCTTCCATATTTTTAAATACAAGTTCACCATTCCTTTTGAACTCTGCATATACTATCTCTGCTAGAATTTCAAAACCTGCCTTTTCAAAAATCTTGTTGGCATAATTCGATGACCCCTCCCCTTTGATGACAACCCTACTTTTAAGTCCCAAATATTTAACAAGAGCCACAGCTGCCTTCATGATTTTGAGCCCAACACCCCTTCTTCTGTAATCTTTATGGACAGCTAAGGCAGCGAATTCTATGACCTCTTCAACATTGTAATGATCATATACATCACACAGCGTTTTCATGATGTCTTCGAGATACTGAAGCTTTTTATATCCTCCCGAAACTACTTCTTTTCTATCGGACGGTGTTGGTTTCTTACTAATCTTGTTTCCTCTAATTGCTACAACTTCTCCTGTCGTATCAGATATCAAAACCAGAGACATGTTCTCTTTCACCTGGAAAGAAAACGTATGTATAGACCATTGGATAAAGTATTTTATACACAATCGCATACGTTCTGAAAAGGGGAGGATAGTTCGTTTTCCCCGGTACTGCGATTTCCACCACCATGAAGGCCACATTACGCCTGTATCTGCATTTCGAGAACGCATAATCAATCGTTCGTTCAAAGCAGTTAAAAAAGTTCAAAAACATCGTTCTTTCTTTCTTTCTTTCTTCTTTCTTTCTTTCTTTCTTTCTGAAAGACTACCTTGTTTGGTTGAGAAAGTTTGATTCGGATTTTCACTCTTGTGCGAGTGTTCTTTCATTCCAAACGCAACCTTTATCTATTGTTTTTATTTTTTCATCTCTTTGGGTTTCTTGTTATAAACAGATATGTCATGTGTTTGAGGACGTTTTTAAAGACAACAACAGACAGAAACAAAATTATGCTTATGTTCCGTAAATATTAAAATTCCTATATTCATCCAATCATTGGAGTCAAAAGTGGTCTCATTACGAAAACATGCCTATACAAATGCATTGTAAACTTTACGGCCGAAAAAAAAAAGTTGAAAAATTGTGTTTTTTTTTTCTTTTTTTTCTGCAGAAATAAGAAAAATAATAATTACCCCTATAAACCCCAATGAAATATATAAAAGTGGGATTCAAGTGGGCAAAATTACCTAGGCGTGTTTTCGTGATGTTTAGACCACCTTTGAACAATCCAAAAATTGGTTTCTTAAAATGTATTGAAAATACAAGCGAGGCATAATAACTAAAACCGATAGGATAACGGGCCTCCGTGGCCTACATGTAGTAGGTAAGCGCGCTGACTCTTATAATTCATTAGTAGTCAGGGATTTGAGACCAGATTTCGAAAAATTTAATGCACCCAAAATTCTCACGTTTTATTTGTGCCGTTTCATTGAGATAGGAGCCTAACCTATATGACATGTGATTATTTAGCAAATCTGGTGGGGAAAAGGGGTTGAAAATTCTATGAGTTTACACCCACCCCCATTCGGATGGTATAGTTGGATTGAGTTTAGTTATGTGTAGTTTGCGCTTACATATGAATGTTGATTTATTGCATCAGCCAAAATATTTGTCAATACTCGAAGACACCAAAATTCATGATATGACGTAACTACATCCGGTGTTACCATAAATTTTTACCATTGAAATTTGACCCCAAAAATTTGGTAAATTTTACACTATTTTCGCGCTAAATAATTTTTAGTACTTTTTGAAACAATTTCTTTTTTCGTCAGTATGAAGGACGGTTATTTTTGCACGTGCATGTGAAACTTGATGACTCTGTTTCAATCCGGGCATGAACAAGGGACTCCGATACCTATGGACCATTTTACCACTTTTTCCTTTTGTGTCACAGATCGGGATAAAAAGTTATATTAAAACCAACATAAACTAAATTATTTTACTGGCTGATCATAGATGTATCATAACAGGGACCAATAGATATATTTTTGAAAAGTTACTGATGGTTATTTCCTTCCGGTTTATATTTAGTTAGGGGAATATATATCACCAAGCTTATTTGTCAGCGGGTGAACTGGCAAGTGATTCTCTAAACTGGTGACATGAAACAATCAACATTTAATGAATACATTGTATATTTCAAGAATCATTATCCAAAGTTTCCGGTTTGTGCTGAAGGCTCCCCAAGTAACATCGACATTATTATATTTTAAACACGTAAATGTTACTGGCCACTTGAAATCTTACTGGGTACCTTATTTTCTGTTAAGTCGCACGACTAAAAATAAATTGTACCCGAGGTTTAATGTAACGTAAAGCCATACCTTAAACATTCTTCTATCTTCCCTTTTCCCAGAGTTGTGGTATAACCCGTAAACGTGCATCTTAAGATGTCATTTGCACTTACTTTCTACCATTTTGTTGGGCAACCTGCCTACGATAGCCTTGTCCCTCTATTCACCATTAGCTCTTAATCATCCTGTGTCTCTTGTCACACACTGATTAATCTGATCTTCAACTCCTTTATTACTGCTTTCTTTTTCTGACATCTGTCCCATATATTGATTGTTTTGGGTTTAAAGGCACGTCACCCCCTGTTGGTCATTTTTGTCCTCTCTCCAGAGAAAGGGTTGAAAAGCGACAGAAGAGATAGTTGAGCAGACGAAAGTAAGGGGCAGAGGAGAAATGGGATAATGGAAAAGCAGAAACAGAAGAAATAACAGTTTTCCCCCTCTGCTGGAAGAACAGCAGGTCTTGTCCAGCTGTAAGCCACTATCAGCTGGACGCCTATTGACGCAAGATACACGCCACCTTTGCCTCACCCAACCACCCCAATAGTCCCATATAGATTGGCCAAAAAAGGCCTGCTATGACAAGCCACCAGGAGTTATCACGTTTGACAAACAGAGTGTATGCAATGATCAGGAATCTATACAAAATATCTCGCACCTCCCATTCAAAACACCAAAATAAAAACGTAATGGATGGAAAGCCAGGATGACAGTTATCTCCCCACATGACCGAACGGCTCTCCAAAATAAAAAAGGCATTAGCAATACATACATCTTAAGGACAAAGTATGAAAATAACAAAACACAAAAAAGGATCGACGACGGGGTCAGTAAGAAGTTTTACGGGGGCCGAGATGGGGTTGGACACTTTAATAGATTTTAGGTGGTCACACTACTCGCCTTTGATTGTCGTGGTTAAAACCGATAAATTGTTCACTCTACATAATGGAGTTCTAGCTCATCAGTGCAACATTTCCGAGAACAGAAAATCAAACGACTACAGAGATGAAACAACGATGAGGACTCGACAGCATGAAATAGCTAGAATTCTGCAGCAGAGGAAACCAAACAGTTAGCCTCCGGTTAACCCTACCAGAGACAGAGCATCATACACCTACCTTCATGCTTTCTTGCGGAAATGCGTTCGTACATATGAAAGGAACTAGGCGGGCGGGTTAATATACTTGAGGTTGAAACCTAATATGTCAGATATATTGAACAGTGAACAGGGACGATGTTTGGCATAATAAATGTTACGATTCCTACGTAAATCAAGCTTCTTCTCTTCACCTTTGTCAAGAAGGGTGGGAACATCGGGTTCAACAAAGACCCTCGACTGAACTTTTCTGCATCTTCGTGTAACTTGGTGACCTCAATTTGCGCATGTTTGCCAAAAGATCGACCAAAACCAGAGTCCTTCAATCAGCAAATAAGCTGGAGTATATCAAATCCGCAGCTGGAGAATTAGATGTCGATATTTAAATTTAGTAGAGTATCTTTTTTGCAGTAAATTAATGTTAAAAACCAAAACAATAAACCTCTAAAACATTTAAGTAAAATCGTTCCACCAAATACTGTATAATGTTTCTTTTTTGTTCGCAGTAAAATTTCGCACACCATCAGTCAAAAGGAGGCTTGATTGTCCAGAGGCGTAAACTCATTAAAACACGACTTTCCTTCAATTATGAAATACTGAATAAAAATCTGTCAACCCTTTGAAAAAACAAAACTGAAATAGGGCCGCGCTGTTATCTTCACTGAACATTGTCGTCTTTCAGAGGCATTGCTGTCATGGTAACTTCATACCAAACTGCCACTGGTCACCAATTAATTGTTTATGAAGCTAAGCAACAAAAGATAACCAACCAAGCGCAATCAGTAAAACAGAAACTGTGGCTGTTGTATCCTGACAAGATATGGTTTACGCTAGCCATCAAGTTTAAGCGACTTTTCCCTGAACACAAAATTGTAAACAAGCGGCCGATGGGAAACTACGCTCACCAGAGCTCAAGTGGGCATAACCCCCCCCCCCCCACACACACACACACACACACACACACGTGGTGGCCATTTATTTTAACAGACCATAATGGTTTAGCAGAGGCCAATCCCAGGACCATTGATGCCAAATTATTTTGAAATCAACCATTGTTTTCTTTTGTTGCCATCGCATACATTATAGTCAGCTTTGAACCATCTTAGGGCTAGAGTCCAAAATGCTGCATACCAAGGCTTGTATTTCTTGAGATGCAGAATTTAAAATCACTTTTGGCCGTTTATTGGTGTGACGATCACACAGATCCCTCTTACAAACTTGGATTTCTCGACTCGACCACACTGATCAGTACATGTAATTTGGTATCAGTGAGCCCAGTAGTTTTAGAAAAATTAAAAAAATAATAATCTTATGCCCCCAGGATCATAAGGCTGATTGCAAATATCAACTATGATGACATAAGCTGTAACAGAACCAGAAAACCCTGTCTTTTCCATACAAAATCCTAAATGACCGAATGTGACCTTGACGTAAGAAAGGTCAAGGTCAACGAAATGTCATCATTTGAACAAATTCGATAGGGCCCGGGTCCCATATATTGTATACCAAGTTTCAAAGTCATCGGTCGATTGGTTCCTGAGGAGGCGATTTTCAATTGTTTTTACCATATATGGGCATGGTGGACATTTTGGTCATGTGACCCAGGTTTTCAGAATATATGTTTGTTCTTCCACCCCTTGACGGCTTCACATATAATTTGGTTCCAATTGGCCTTGTAGTTTCAGAGGAGATGTCGTTTGGAATTGTTTGGATGCTTAACTGAGAAAAGAGGGTAGGAACATTTATCTCCCCTTTTTATGTCTTTTTCCCCACTTTTTTGATTTTCTAACTCCATTTTCAAGATGCTGAGAGACCTCTAAATAAATTCGAATCATAGTTAAGTGTGAGAAAGTAAGGTGCATTAAACTCCTTAAATACGCGTGCTACGAATTTCAAATCCCCGACTATAGGTCTCTCACCACTGTGGTTCGAGCCTTGCTCGGGTCACACGTTAGGCGCCAAGCTCTGCAACGGAAGGTCATGTGGTTTTTCTCCGGGAACTCCGGTTTTCGCCCACCTTGAGATAATCTTGAAACCAAACAAGAAGTCTGCATATGGTTAGTCATAATTTTGGTTTGGTCTTAAGGGGAATGGGAACACCTTGCATATTTTTCCGCCATTTTTCTAAGGGAGATAACTTTCGGGACTTCCTGTACGCTTTTCTTTAAGTTCTGTCCCACGGAAAAAGGGGTCAACTCTTAAAGGAAAGAATTTGCTCCTCTGGAGCAAATTCTTTCCTTTAAGAGTTGACCCCTATTGACATGGGAGACAAAAATACTTTTGCAGGAGTTACCTCCCCTGAAGGTGTTCCCATTCCCCTTAATAGTGGAATTTCACTGTAATTAAAGTTACCATAGCCATCCATCTTGCTGCCATTTCCTCTGACCAAGATAGAAGATCTCCGAGGCATCTTGATATGGGCTCATCTGGTATAAAATGGTCTCTAATGAAGTTGACAAGCTCTTGGTGACGTTCCTCACGTGCAATCTCATAGTGACAGCCTACAACTGCAAACGTTGGGTCTGACTGTATTTTCTCAAGTGCCTATGTGTAAATACAGTAAAATTCTTATATTACGACCACCTTTGGAACTGTTCAAAAGTGGTCTATAAGACCAATATTTAACAGTCCCAAAGGCGGTCTCTACTAGAGGGCACAGGGTGAAGAAAACAAAAGAAATAACTGAAACCTGATACATATGCTTTTAAAAGCAGACTTACTCTTAACCCTTATCTTGCTGTTCACGACAACCCCTTTCTTTGCAAACAGTGTAGATCCAGATCAGATGGCTTCTGAAGAAGCCATCTGATCAGGATCTACACTGTTTGACATTCAGTTTATGAATTTATAGCAATAAATTACATCAAGTAATTTGATTGGTTGATAGACAGAAATGGGTGTGGCTTAAATGAAAATTCAGCAAGAGAAGGGTTAACATTTTGGCTAATTGTACTGTGATGTCGAATTGCGTAGTATCTCAGTGCTCGTATTAATCCAGATATGTGACGTATAGAATCATTCATACTAGGGACAAAAAATAAGGGAACCCCCAAATTCAAATAGAAAGAAGCGAAACTTCAATGTCACAGGGAAGGTTTATATGCAAAGGGTCCATGAACCACGAGCATTGATGCATGTACGACACCTGGGCATGCTAGGGATTGTGCGACGGATTATCTCCCTTGGTATCCGTCGCCATTTTTCTTGCAATGCTCGGGCAAGCTGTTGCAGATTGTTACAACGCTGCGGTCTGTTGCGCACGCGGCGACCCAAGACATCCCAAATGTGCTCAATCGGCGACATATCGGGGGATTTGGCTGACCACGGCAGTGTCCTTACACATTGTTGTCTCAGAAATTCGACGGCAACACGGGCTCGATGTGGGCGTGCGTTGTCGTCTTGGAATTTGGTCTACGTAACGCTGACCAGTCAAGTTACAATGATCGTTCAAGGTAACTTGACTGGCCAGCGTTACGTAGACCAAATTTTACAACCAGTGGTTGTCCCATTCGCCCGGCGCATTGGTGGGAACTTCGCGTTCGATGACTCATGATACATATCCTCTGTCGAGTGCTGGTGGCTGGTCGTGCTGTTTGGACAGTGGGTTCGCCACATGTTGCAAACCTTTTGTGCCTATCTGGTAAAACACAGGTGTGACCCAAAATGAAATGAAAGCTACATGGCTATTGTCTTTTCATTTTTCACTCTATGTTTTACAGATGGTAGAATAGTTTAATGAGTAAATGTGTTTTACCCCTTTAAAATAATGTGCAAATATCAAATAAAATAAATAAATAAATAAATAAATAAATAAGATATAACGGAGCTTTCCACAGTTTCGCATCTGCGAACCTGAGAAAAACTCGTATTTGGTGTATGTGTGTGTGTGGTGGGTGGGGGACCATACAGTGTATGCTTGTCAGTTATTGTTAATTATTGTTTACGTGGAAAAAAGACATTTCTTGAGGTCACGTGACCTTATTATTAAAGACTTTCATGTAAAATGCAAAACTGTTGATTTCTGCCAGGAGTAATAACATGCAGCATCTGTTTGAGAGGGTTTTATTGCAAAAACAACGTGGCTTTCAGATATTTATTTCTGTATACTATAGTAATATTCTGTGGATGGTGCTGTTAAATAATTATCTGTTCCTAGGCGGTAAATGCCAGTGCAGTTGATGGCAATCTATTGCAACTGCACTTTTTGTATAAGTGTGTGTGAATTCGGGTTTAACGTCACTTTCAACAATTTTTCAGTCATATCACGACGGTGTCTGGTTGCGACAGGGAGCTCAATGCCCACTTTTATAGTGCTGCCTCACTGAAGTATCATGTCCAGACACATTACATGATACCACACCCAGTCACATTATCCTGACACTGGGTCGACCAGTCCTAGCTCTACCCCGTAAATCTGAGTGCCAAGCGAGGAGCAGCTAGTACCATTTTTAACGACTTTGGAATGTCGCGGCTCGGGATCGAATCCGTGACCTCCCGTTCCCCGGAGCGGACACTCTACCAACTGAGCTATCGGGGCCGGTGCACTTTTTGTATAAAATTGGACATAATTTTGGGATAACAGTTACATAAGTACAGCATATGTCCATTGCTTGCAGTAAGTTTTATGCTGATTAAATTATAATTTGGTATGTTTGTAATTTAATGATATGGTACCTAATGGACCTAATGTAATGTTTTAGTTTATACTCGGCAGTGAAATTAATGCATATCTGAAACAAAAAGAAATGATCTAGCGCCCACACTACAATAAGACATGTGCGCACAACGAAGACTCAGATCAGCCTGCACATCCGCGCAGTCTGATCAGAGTCTTCGTTATGCGCTCTAAGGATAACTAAGGGCCCAATGCTCCTTCATGCAGCAAGAGAAGTCTCTGGTTAGACTATATGGATGCGCAGGCTGGTCCGATTCTTCGCTGGCGCAGATGTAAGTTGTAGGTTTTGTCGTGCGCTGGCTTAAATGGTATTTTCACAGTGAGAATATATATGATATTTTTACGCTGTGAAAAATATTTTCACAGCAGCAGCTCCTGGCTAAAAATAGCAAATAAAATATTTTTTTATTGAAAAATACCTATTTTTCATCGAATGCGTTGAAAACATATTTCACTGAATGTGTTAAAAACACCAGAACTTTTCACGACTGAGTGTGAACAATGTTACGAACAGCACATTACGCAAACACGCCTATACCAATACATTGCCACTTTTATGAAGATTTTAAGATGAAAAATTGTGATATTTTTCTTATTTCTGCTCAAAATATAGATTGTTGGTGCTCGTTAGAACCGCCTCATCGAGGCGGTTCTAACGAGTACCCACAACCTATATTTTAGAGCAGAAATAAGAAAAATAAGGTATACCCCCTGAAACCCCAGTTTTACTGTATGAAAGTGGGGTTCAAGGGGGTCAAAATTATATAGGCCTGTTTTCCTGATGCTGTTTCAGTTCCTCAACAAAGTCATGTATAAAATAAAAAGAAAATAAACCTTTTTTCGATAAATACCAAAATTATTTCATTTTGCGCGTTGTAATCATCAGAGTTTTCACTCGTGCTGCGCATTCGTGAAGATTCTGATATTTTCAACACACTTAATGAAATAGATTTGGTGTCCTCAATATATTTAATGTGCTTGTATTTCATTTGTGTCACGTCTATACAGACGTCGAAATGTATGAAAAACCTGAATATCAAGCTCTCTTTATAGATTTTGTTTGACGTAGATGCTTGCTACACGCAATTTCACACCCAAACATTAAACTTAACCAGTGCTTCAGCTGAAGTGCACGACCCGCCGAATGCTTTTAGCTTTATGAGTGTTACCATATATGGGTATGGCGGCCATTTTGGTCATGTGACCTGGACCTAAAACGGTTCCCCCAATAAATGCGCCTTATCGTAAGGAGCAAAAGTATATCTTATACTTTAGTACTGTATTCTGAATCATTCTCACTTTTTCAATACAAAAGCATATGTGTCAAAGTTTGACCTAGGCACAAAGAAGGTCAAGGTCAATCCAGGGTCACCATTTTAGCAATTTATGATGGGCCTACGTCCCAGATGCTATTTATCAAGTTTCGTGGAAATCTGCCCAGTGATTCTGGAGAAGACTATTTTTGAAGGGTTTTTACCATATATGGCTTGGCGGCCATTTTGGTCATGTGACCTGGACCCCATGAGCAAATTTTGGTTTCAACCATCCCATAGAGGCTCCATATGAAATTTGACTTCAATCGGCCCAACGGTTTCCGAGGAGAAACAGTTCGTAAATTTTCATATTTTTTCACCTCGGCGAGGCTATACTAAATGGAATGTAATATTTCCAAGTTCATTGGTTAGATCTTATTGATATCTATCAGTATGCCAAAAATTGTTTAAATATTCCAAGCGGTTAAGTCACTATCACCAATTTTCACAAACGGGTTACGGGCGGACAGACAGACAGACCATATATGGCTTGGCGGCCATTTTGGTCATGTGACCTGGAACCCATGAGCAAAGTTTGGTTTCCCCCATCCCATAGAGGCTCCATATGAAATTTGACTTCAATCGGCCCAACGGTTTTCGAGGAGAAGCAGTTCGAAAATTTTCTCATTTTTCGCCTCGGCGAGGCTATACTAAATGGAATGTAATATTTCGCAAGTTCATTGGTTAGATCTCATTGATATCTATCAGTATGCCAAAAATTGTTTAAATATTCCAAGCGGTTAAGTCACTATCACCAATTGTCACAAACGGGTTACGGACGGACGGACGGACGGACAGACTGACAGACTGACAGAATGACACGGTGGTTTTAGGGCACTCTTAGAAAATGAACCGACTTCAGTCGGTCGCTTTTTCTGCGGGTCGTGCAATTGTGAATGAATGCGGAATAGCCCCCCCCAACCCAACACACACACACACACACACACACACACACACACACACACACACACACACACACACACACACACACACACACACACACACACACACACACACACACACACACACACACACACACACACACACACACCCGACTGGATTTGTATCCACCTTACCTTGTCAATACTTTCCAGAGTCACAAAACCTCTAAGACTTTTCATAGGCTCCATTATCTACTTTGATTTCTGAAAACTATTAACAAAATATATAAAACGCTGTACAATGCTATCGTTCATGGCTGTTTTACTGTTAAGACACCAATTACAACAATTGTCGTCTGCTTTATTTATCTGCTGGTTGATTAAAATGTCATTGTTGGAAACATTATAAGCCGAGATCAGTCTGATCAGGACCCACACTGTTTGTCTGTATGTAAAATTATGTTTGCAAGAAAATGCGGCTGGCGACATAAACAGACGACATTTATGCATTTTTTCATATTTCATGTCCTAGATTCGACCTTCGTGATCTTTCAGATGGTTTTCTAATCGTCCTACGGCCCCGGCCATCGGGGCTTGAAGAAATATATGGGCTGCAAGATGCTTCCACGCAGAGCTGAAACCGACCCGCACACGAGTACTGGTAAACCGCTTAGAGGATCTAAGCCTGCCCAGGCAATGCGGTGCGAGTCGGCCCGTCCATGCTTATAAACCCTATTGGTTTCATTGGGCGGCAGGGCTTGAGATGTCATTTCATCTCAATGTCGGGTAAAAGTCCCACAAAATTGGAAGCAACGTCTCCAAAATAACCTTTACACTGTTGACGGGGACGTTGAACCTCAAATCAAACAAATCTACTCGTCCTGAACGAGGATTCATGATTGTCTGAATCTATACATAGTTGTCCCCAATGGGATCAACCTATTATTGTTATTATGAATTGAAGAAGGCTTTTGAATTAAAAGTAAGTTTAAGCCGTCAAATTCTTTTTCTGCCGACCGTGGCAAGGCAGTTGTTCCTTTGCATTTTTCTGTGTTTAAGTGTTGGAGCATGTCTCGCTAAAACGCGCGCGCGTGTGTTCTCTTCTTACGGTGACTTGTGGCTTTATCTGGGCACCCTTTACATTGCTCTGTAAATTGCTTTAATTATGTTCTAACAAAGGGTCATCTTCACCACAGAACTGAATATATACAAGTGTGCAAGTATTTCTGGGCTCTACTAGCAAGTTTCGGCCAATTAGGCATCGTAATTTGCAAAATTCCACAATATAATCAATGGTCCCAAAGGATAAGAAAATTTAATCTACATAATTATGAAGGGCAGAGACTTTTACGGGCGCAAGTTCTATTGTCATTATATAATTTTGCATTCAAATTGAGGGCGAGGGCGAACAACCATAACGAAAACTACAGGGTCAAATTCCCAACCATCTCTCCTATCACCGCCCAAAAGGTGTACTGGACACTGGATTCCGTCGTGCACCACGTGAACACGTCCGTGAAAAGAAGACCCCCTTATATCCCACTTTATATAGAGAAAACTGCGGTTTACGGGGGTATACATTATTTTTCTGATTTTGTTCCAAGACATACGTTGTGGGTACTCGTTAGAACCGCCTCAATGAGGCGGTTCAAACGAGAATCCAAAACCTTTGTTTGTAGTATTTGTAAGAAAACTATCAAGGATTTGCATCAGACAAGTAGCCATTTTCGAGATGTGGAAAAATGCAGTATATATTAATCGCACGGGTGTGTTACCTTTTTCCGTGATGGTTTGTTAGATCTTCCTCTTTGTGCCATTGGTAGTCTTTTTTCTGTGATAATAGGACTTTCTGGATATCTTCATTAAATATGTATTTTACTGTCGACCGTCCCTTTACAATCTATTGTTTTCTTTATGTAATAATGCGCGTTCGTTTTTTCAGCGTGCATTAGGTTAACAAATCTGTACGAGGGTCGTTCAAGTAATTTTGTCATTAATGCCCACCGTACTGCGTGGCTGTAAGATGCACATGGTAAGTGCGGTGATGTCACGGGGGAGTGATTTTCTGTAATAGGATGAAATTTTGCTTTAATCCGTTCAGTCTTTTAAAAGTTATTGAAAGTTCAGGTTGGTTCGGTCATATACACTCAGACCCTGAAAAACGAAACAAGCTTTGAATTAAAGTTCGCGTTGGTCTGAATGTTTCAGTTTCAAAGATATAGTGTGAACTGTGTCAGATGCATGGGACATCTGTTGTCTCTTAAAGGTCAATTTCAGGTGGCATAAAACTTTAAAGGTGGTAAAATTTACATGAAAGATGAGCCCCCAGCCAAGAAAAGCTGCAAAAAAGCTTATGTTGCTGCTGTGGCAGATATGGTCAAACAAGGTGCAAGGTTCACGGTGAAAGAAATTGTTGATCGTGTTAGTGTTTCATCGGGGACAGGTCATAAGATATTTGACTCAGAAGTTAAAACTAAGAGAGGTTTGCGCATGATAGGCCCCGCGTCTCTTGACCAAAGAACACCCGTGTAAAAATGGCGAACAATCTTTTGAAAATGTACAAAACATTTGACAAACGTTACATTGAGGAGCTGTTTACAGGTGATGAAATTTGAGCCACAGAGATGCATCAATAACAAGCACTGGCTGCGAAAAGACAAAACAAGCTCGGTCATTGCCAAAAAAATTAAAAGCGCGGCCAAAGTTTTGTATGAGGTATTTTTCAATTGCAATGTACCAAATGGCAAGACAATCACAAATAAATTTTATAAGAATGGTGTGCTGTTTCAAGTGAAAACGTAAACCTGCATACAGTTTAAAGGGAATGGGTACACCTTCAGGGGAGGCAACTCTTTCAAAAGTATTTTTGTCTCCCTTGTCAATAGGGGTCAACTCTTAAAGGAAAGAATTTGCTCCTAAGGAGCAAATTCTTTCCTTTAAGAGTTGACCCAATTTTCTATGGGAATGAACTTATAGAAAAGCGAACAGGAAGTTCCGAAAGTTGTCTCCCTTTGAAAAATGGCGGACAAATCTGCTAGGTGTTCCCATTCCCTTTAAGAGGTCTGTGTATTATCCATGACAACGAACATGCTAACAAGTGTGTTCTTGTCCAAGACTTCTTGTTTTGTTGATTTGAGATTAACTTTCGAGTCAACACTGCATAGGTCATTTTGGAGACGTTGCTTCCAATTTTGTGGGACTTTTATCCGACATTGAGATGAAATAACATCTAAAGCCCTGTCGACCAATGGAACCAATAGGACCGTCTCACTCACACCGCTTTACCTTGTTAGCTTAGATCCTCTAAGCGGTTTACCAGTACTTGTGTGCGATCGATTTCAACTCTGCGTTGAATCATCATGTAGCCCATCTATTTCTTCAAGGCCCGATGGGCGCTAATTTTTGCCCCAAGACAAAGATTGAGGGTATTCGTTTCAGTGAGGCGGTTCTAATTCTAACCTACACCCACAATCTCATTAGGACTGCCTCAATGAGGCGGCTCTAACGAGCACCCACAATCTATGTTTGGACTAGAAAAAAGTTTTCATCTTCAAAGTGCTAGTTCCAGAGGTATGAAAGACACCATTTTATAATGATGCTCCGGTCGATAAAATCGGAACATGGAGTTACTCTCAAACCAAACTCGTTCGCCATAATGCGTTCGTTTATATCTAAAAAAAATGCATTACGATACAATGTCAGTGTGCTAAAACGATGTGATTCTTATCACTAAAAAGCATCTTTCTGATGAACACTGTTTGGTATTTTTCCTATTTATGGTCCAAATATAAGTTTTTGGGTGCTCGCTATAACCGCCTTATTTTGGTAGTTCGCCCCCGCCCATCGGGGCTTGGAGAAATAGATGGGCTGCATGGTGCTTCCACGCAGAGCTGAAACTGTTCACACATGATTACTGGTAAACCACTTAGAAGGACTAAGCCTGGTGTGAGTCAGACCGTCCAATGCGTATAAGGCTTTTGGTTTCATTGGGCTTGGGTTGCCATTTCATCTCATTGTCGGGTAAAGTTCCCACAAAATTGGAAGCAACGTCCCCAAAATGACCTAAATAGTGCTGACGGGGACGTTAAACCCCCATAAAACAATTATAATTTGGTAGGCCTAACGAGCATTTGAGCAAAAGTAAGGCAAAAAAGAGTACCCCGAAACGCTACTTTCCTCTGCATAAAGTCGGTCTACTCATTGCGAAAACACGCATATACAAATACATTGTTACCTTTATCGCCCCCCCAAAAAATAACATGAAAAATTGTGATATTTTTCTTATTTCTGATCAAAATATAGATTGTGGGTACTCGTTAGAACCGCCTCATCGAGGCGGTTCTAACGAGTACCCACAATCTATATTTTAGAGCAGGTATAAGAAAATTAAGGATTACCCCTGCAAACCCCAGTTTTACTATGTAAAAGTGGGGTTACAGGGGGTCAAAATATATAGGCGGATTTTCGTGATGTAGATGGCTGTTAATTGCACTGTCTTGTTAACCTGGTAAAAATGTGATGTAATGTGTATTTACACTCAGAACATAGGTTTTGGGTAATTGTTAAAACCGCCTCAACACGCTTAAAGCAGAACTACGAAAACATAATTGATGGCTTCGGCCTAAAGACCTACTTCAACTTTTTTAAGTAATGTCGGTTGGTGCCTGATGCACTGTCTCTGGTTGTGCCCACCGAGAGATTGTGGCCTCGTAAAATAAATTTAAGCCCCAAGTAAGAAAACTTTTTACTCACCGTTTCAAGGCGGTTCTTCTGTTGTGGTTGATTATTGTTATAACTTTTTATCCATGTATGTATTGCATGTATGTATGTATATCTTTTTTATTTTGGATAGACATTTGGCTATTGTGTAGGACAGTAGCTGTCCATTTGGCCTTCCATTGGTTTGTTTGATTTGGTTTAAACTTTATTTTCTTGTATAACACAAACATCAATGACAAGCATGTAGATATTGAGAACATAGCTACACTAGTTATAGTACCATACAAATGGGATCCAGAAGAAAGTCAAATGACTTATTTGAATCTGTATCCCGGAGTTACACTCATGTTGCTGTGCAAATTTATATATATATTCACTAATACAATGGCATTGAGTGAGAATTACAATTGTGTGTAATAAAGAATCAGAGTGAATTGAAATAAAGAATAGAATAAAAGTGAACTGTGGCTCCACGGGGAGGGGTTTTGAAATAGATACATCCTTATATTCTGATATATAAGGATCATGTCTTTACATAATATTAGTGAAGTTATGGTTGTAGGCTGTCGCTCAAAAAAAATAGAGAGAGAAATCTGGCGTTTACAGATACCCTACGGGTTGTGACGTGGATGTGCATGTACGCGGGTGACTTCAACAAAATCGTTTAGATTTCAGAATGAAGTCCTGTACTGCTATAATTATGTTGATATTATCGTTCTCTGACAGATCGGTACTGCCATGAAGTAGAATGTTTAGAGAAGGTTGGCAGATCATTGAGACGCTGTCTATTAAGTCCTGTCGTAAATATCTGTACTGTTCACAAACAAGGAGGTAGTGTTTTGTATCCTCGATAGCTCCACAGTCACAAAAGGAATTATCTAGAATAGTTTTTTGGAAAAGATGATGACGTAGCGAGCTGCAATTAAGTCTGAGTCTGGCATGGTGCATTTGGCCTAGTCTTTTACCAACACAAAAATACGACGGAGGGTTTCTTAGGTTAGAATTTATCTTGTATTTGAAGGCTGCTACTGAGGGAGAAGTTTTCGCAACATCTGACAAGTCGTTCCGGGAGAAAAGAATAATAATAAAGTTTGCTCGTACGGTCTGTAAATTAGAATTATTACGCAACTGATGTTTGATTTGAGATTTAACGTCCCCGTCAACACTATTTAGGTCATTTCGGAGACGTTGCTTCCAATTTTCTGGGAATTTTACCCGACATTGAGACGAAATGACATCTCAATCCATGCCGCCCAACGAAACCAATAGGGTATATAAGCATGGACGGGCCGACTCGCAGCAATTTTCCTGGGCAGGCTTAGACCTTCTTAGCGAATTACCAGTACTCATGTGCGGTCGGTATCAGCCCTGCGTGGAAGCATCGTGCAGCCAAGACGGTCGGTATCAGCCCTGCGTGGAAGCATCGTGCAGCCCAATCTTTTTCGCTTTCATTTCTTTTCCACTTTCTCCCCTATGCATCTCTTTCTTCTCCAATATCTCGTCTGTCTCTTGTCTATCTTTCTCTGGGACACAAGGACTGACGTGCTGTTAAACCAAATACAATCAATAAATTTATTCAAAGTAACCGTGTTGAAACGGAAAATGTTTTCTTATCTTTTGACCTGTGATTTGATTAAGTCCCCGAAAACACAATGACAAAAACTCTTTGGTATAGGCATTCACCTCAAATAAAGTCAGTACATATTTATTATTCACCATCACTCACATCCCTTAGATATATTGCGCGGTCAATTTATATTCTTAAGGGTCACTATTTTTATAAAGTCGAAGATAAACCGTGTCTTAGGCTACAACAATCATTTGTTTTACTGTGTATACTTGAAACAAAGATTGGACGGAGCAAACGACAGCCCACAAACTGTTATGAGCAAAAATACAGAAAACGTTGGAATTACCCTGCAACTGCATAAAAGAAGTGAATGCAATGACCAGGAATCGATGCAATTAACGCACACCTCCCACCAGAGACACAAAGGGAAAGAAACACAAACATTAAATAACTAGACGCTATTGGAAACATCAATAGCGGAAAGCCAAAGGACAGTTACTTTCCCACAAAAATATAAATTCGATACACACACACGAAGACAAACCATAACAAAAATGAACCACCTTGAAATGTTTAGTGAAAAGAAGTTCACTGGAGGCTTAAATCGTTTTTGCGCTGCCGCAGTTCTCGCCCTTGATTCCGTTGCGATTGAGACAAATAATTTGTTCAGAATTTCTCCGAGTGTCTTCGTGATGAATACGTTGACTGAAAGTTGTTAATGACTAATGCTGTTGAAGAAGCATGGTAGATTCTGATCGGAGCATATCAACGACACAAGCCGACTCTACGTTGACGTTTGTCAGAATTCCATGATAGCATACTGTTTTAGGGTCTAGTGTTAAGCTCTTCAGTGCTAAAGTACACGTGACTGTCACTGATTTGTAGGAAATCCAGGTAACTTATTTATACAGTCGAACTTCAATGGCTCGATCACCTTTGGGACCTCGAAAATCTGTTCGAGACAGGGGTAGTTCGACCACTGAGGTTACTGTCTGGAGGCATAACGAGATATTTTTAGACATCTTTTCGGTGTTCTATAATAAAAATGTATGATGTGTGTACTCATTAGAATCGCCTCATCGAGGCGATTCTAATGCTCGAGTACACACAGCATACATTTGCAAGATAAAAGACTAAAATCTCCTTAAGTATCCCCCACTATTTCTTATGTAGAGGATTATGCTAGGGGCTCAAGAACGGGTTCGACACATCCATGGTAAACGAGCCATCGCTGTTCGAGCCATCGAAGTTCTACTGTAGAAAGGATTTCAGCGTGTTGCGTAGCAGGGTTATCCATAGAATCTGGGCTAGAATCATGAGTTGGGCTTGACAAACAGTTTAAACCCAGATCAGACACCGCGTCAGGGTCTACCCTGTTTGTTTACAGAACAGGAATGTAAGGGTTAAAACGGAATATCAAGTCTATGTCACAGTTCAGTACCATTTTTCCCAGCCTACACTCAGAGACAATCGACCAACCACTTCAGTACTTTGATTTATTCTAGACAATTTTCACTTGATTTTGTTTGTATTGTAGTTTAACGGCCCAGTAAACACCTTTTAGGTTATTTTAGCCAGTCAGTTTACTTATCCACACTTTTCCTGGGCAGGCTTATACGTAAGCGGTTAACCAGTACAGTGCACATTCTTTTGCCATAAGCTGACAACTGCCCTTCTTGAATCAGCGGAAGGGAGAAAATGACCGCAGAAATGATTTCACGAAAGAAAGTTTCCGACCCCGGCAGGTATCGAACCCGCGTCCTCCTGATCACCAGTCAGACGCACATCCGACTGAGCTACCGAGGCCGGCTACTTTCACTTTAACACGATACGGCTAACCAGTAAGTTGAAAAAAAATTTCTATACACTTAAACCGTGTTCTCCAGATACATATTCCACATTATTGACTAACATCACACGAAAATACACATATGTGGTTTATCATAAACAATAGATATTAACGTTTCTTCATATAAAAAAATAACAGACTAACCTCAATGGATATCACATGATCTTACCACTGAATCTATTCTATTTCTCCAATTGATAATGATTGACCTCGTTGCTTGTGAAATGGTAGCTAACAACATAGGTCATTGAAAAAGATGAATGTGCAATGCAAAACTTTTAACGTTCTCAAAAAGGTTGCCATATTAATTAAGCATGCGTTCTCCGCAGAACAAATGATGGGCTAATTAAGGAAGACCGTCGACGACTACATCAGCCAGGCCTCATGGCAGATTCCATAAAGCATGTTCCCTGGTTAAAAGGAAATAGCATCCCATTTTATGGAGCCAAATACAAATCAGCAAATCACATTTCATTTCACAAACTTGTTAGCGTGGTGTCATGGTCTGTCGCATTATTATAGCAGCCGGGACATAACATTTCCTACAGTTTACATGTGCAACCAGCGAAAACTCCGATCAGCTTGCGCATCCGCGTAGTCTGATCAGAGTCTTCGTTGCGCGCTCTAAGGATAGCTTAGGCACAATGCTCCTTCATGAAGCAAGCGAAGTTTCTGGTTTGACTATATGAAAGTGCAGGATGATCGGATTCTTAGCTGGGCTCCCATGTAAATAGTAGGAAATACTGTGTCCCGGCCAATTTATTATTTCAATTCAGCAAACAAATTTACCATATTGTCTCACTGATTTATGATCTCCCATATTTTTGAAAACAACTTCACCGTTTTCCTTATATTCCTCATAAACTATCTCAGCAAAAATATCGAAACCAACTTTTTCATAGATCTTTTTTGAAAACTTCGATGACCCTTCTCCTTTGATGATAACGCCATTCAGCTCTAATCCTTTCACAAGTTCAACAGCTGCCTTCATAATTTTCAGCCCGATGCCTCTTCTCCTGTAATCTCTGTGAACACCTAGCGCCAGGAAATGTATAACCTCTTCAACGTTGTAGTGGTCGTATACATCACCTAATTTACGCAGGGTCTTCGTTAGGTCGATCACCTTTCTGAAACCTTCTGTAGCGACATCATTACTGTTGATTCTTGAAGTTTTCTTGCCAATTGCATTTACTCTAATAGCTATAATTTCACCTGTGCTATCCGATATCAGAACCAGCGAGAGGTTCTGTTGTACCTGCGAATAAAATATATATCCTTTCGGTAAATTGAAGTTTCAGGGATTCATTACGATAACTCAACCGTGCAACACAGTGCATTTTTCACATCTCCAAAATAGCTACTTTTCTGATGAAAATCCTTGACATTTTTGTTATAAATGTTCAAAACATAGGTTGTGGGTGCTCGTTAGAACCGCCTCACTGAGGCGGTTCTAACGAGTATCCACAACCTATGTCTTAGAGCAGAAATAAGAAAAATAATGTTTAACCCCGTAAACCCCAGTTTTCTCTATATAAAGTGGGTTTAGGGTGTCTTCATTTCACGGACTTGTTCACGTGATGGAACAGGCAGTTAGTATTAGTGATCATTACGAAAATACACTGTAAATTTTACCACCGTAAATATGAAAAATCCAAAATTAAAAATGATATTTTTCTTATTTCTGCTCAAAATATAGAGTGGGTATTCGTTGGAACCGCCTCATTGAGGCGGTTCTTACGAGCACCAACAATCAACAGTTTAGAGCAGAAATAAGAAAAATAAGGTATACCCCTGTAAACCCCAGTTTTACTATATAAAAGTGGCGTGTTTTCGAGATGTTAATATGTTATTTCAGGTATAACGCGGCTCTTTCTAAAACGGCGCTGCATTATGATCAAACATGATGTATGTGTATTAGTGTGGACAAATAGACACTCACTTAACCCTTGTCCTGCTGAAATGCAACAACAAAAATGCCACACTCATTTCTGACTGTCAGTTAATCAACCAACTTGCTATAATAACAAGTCCATTTAAATTCGCTAACTTGGATAGATCCTTATCAGAGAAACTATCTTATCTCGATATACACTATTTGCAACGGTATGGGTTCTATGTATGCAATAAGAGAGTTACGCGCTTTTCCCAAAGCATTGTGAAATGAAAAAGGAATCGAAGGCGTTTTGTATTCAGACAATACAATAGAACTTCAATTAACACGGTTTACCAGAGTGTCTAGTCATGTAATTGACTTAAAACTCGTAATAAATTATTAACTACAAAACTTCTTAATCACTTTATCGGTATCAAAAACTTCGTATTAAAAGTATTTTCTAAGTCTACTGTACCATTTTGATTTAGTTTCAAAATTCAATGTTTGACTTAAGTTTCTTTGCTACAAAATAGAAGTGGAGGCAACGATCAGGAATCGATACAATTAACCCACAGCTCCCATCAGAGACACCAAAGGGAAAGAAACACAAACATGAAACAACAGACCCTAATGGAAACATCAAAAGCGGAAAGCGAAAAGGACAGTTACTTTCCCACAAAATGGCCAATTGGCTATCCAAAACAAAATAATATAAGTGACACAAACACCCAAAGACAAACCATAACAAAAATAAACCGCGACAGAAGGGCCGCCTTGGAACGGTCAGTGAAACGAATTCCACTGGGGGGGGGGGGGGGGGGGGGGGGGGGTGTTATATCGATTTTACGTGGCCACAATCCTCACCCTTACTTCAGTTGCGATTTAGACACATAATTTGTTCAGTCCGCATGAAGGCCTCCTAAATTCAAAATTCAAAACAATATATGCTTGCAATGATTTCAGTACTCAATTTCGCAAAATCATTCTTCGATATCATCGAAAAGGTTTGGGTACACGACAGGCTGCATGCATGGTAGTTAACCAAACCACGGTTAATAAGACTGCTTCCCTCCTTAATTGCACACCGGTGGGTCGGGCCTCAGATTCTATGACGGCTCCAGCCTAAAGGCCTACTTAGGTAATGTCGGCTGTGCTATCAAACTGCTCGGGCCCACCGGGGCCTAAATGGTTGGTTTTCTTTTGCTGCAGCATTTCAGTAATTTTATGCTGTCGAGTCCTCATCGTTGTTTCATCTCTGTAGTTGTGTGGGAGATGTTGCACTGATGAGTGAGAGTTCCTTCATGGAGAGTATAAACATGTTTTATCTAAACAACGACAGAACTAAGGGCGAGGATTGTGGCACGTTCAATACATTTAAGCCCCCTCCCACCCCACCACACACACACTGCGCCACTTAAAACATTTCACTGACCTTTCAAATGCGTCTCTTCTGTCGCGGTTTATTATTGTTATAGGTCGTCTTTGCATGTATATATTGCCATTTTTTTCGATAGCCGTTTGGCCTTTTTGTGGAAAAGTGACTGTCTTTTTGGTGTGCCGCTTGGAGCGTTTTCATTATAGTGAATTTATTTGAGTCCCGCCAAGCGAATTTGTGTCTTCGAGCATTCCGTCATGACAAATTTTAACTGCGCATGCCCAGCCATTCAAAGGGGCCAGGGATATGGCTTTCTGTCTGAAGGTTCCTCTTGATTCACTGCTTGTATGAGCGAGCAGCGAAGGTTCTGGCGAGACTGCGCGGATGCGCAGGCTCGCCTGAACCTTCGATGCTCGCGTAGGCGATAAGTACCAAAATCGCTTGACGGGACCCATTTTATGTTCGCGTTTCTTTCCCTTTGATGTTGTGGATGGTAGGTGTGGGGTTGATTCTTTCGATAGCTGATCATTGCCTTTACTTCTATTCTGTGACTCGAGCGTCTTTGGGAACAATATTCTTTTCCATACATAAGAAGTTCCAGCCATTGAGAATTTATCATAGCACAAGTTAACTAAAGGGAGCATAGTGGAGAAAATTCGGGGCGATATGTTTTCGATCTTCAAATTTTTTTATGTTTTTTTTTTTTTGACAAAGTAAAATTTATATCCAAGTTATCTTCTGTAGATATCGAAACTTGGGAAAGCGTTTCAAATCAACCAGTTTAAGGGAAGGGATTTTTTCCGCCATTTTTCAAAGGGAGACAACTTTCGGGACTTTCTGTTCGCTTTTCTATGATCCCTGTCACACTGAAAATGGGGTCTACTTTTAAAGGAAAGAATTTGCTCCTCAGGAGCAAATTCTTTTCTTTAAGAGTTGACCCCTATTGACATGGGGGACAAAAATACATTTTCAGGAGTTGCCTCCCCTGAATGTGTTCCCATTCCCCTTAAACGAGCATCGATGTACGAGATTTTGAAGTTCCAGAGTACAATAGAAAATTACTATTTTCATCCAGAATGCCTCCATTTCCACTGTGTTAGGTATAAGATGAGCGACGCTCTTTTCTAGGGGCTCGTCCGGTATAAACTGGTCTCTAATGAAGTTGACAAGATCTTGGTGACGTTCCTCACGTGCAATCTCATAGTGACAGCCTTCAACTGTTAACTCTGGGTTTGACTTTATTAGCTTCAGAGCCTGTGAAAAAACAGACATCACATATGAAATAAGGATTAAACGTCATCTTAATGTCGTCATGTCATGTGATCACAGTACATCAGAATGTATCAGTCTGTATGCTGAGTATTTTTTCAGCAGGCGACATTTTTTTTTCTTCAGAATACAGTATTTGACATTTCATGCAAATAGTGTCCATTTTCAGGATGGGCAAATTTGACATGAGATGTCAAATCCTGTTTTATGGGAAAAATTGAAAAATACAAGCAAAGTGTCGTCTGCTGAATAAACCCAGAGAACAAGTTAAAATGGGGCAAATCGTTACAAAAAAAAAAAAAAAAAAAAGAAGAAAAAAGACAGGAACCAGCGAAGATTCAGCTCAACCTACGCAGTCGCAAAACAGTTAACAAAGACGTTGGTCGGAATGTATTCATTAACAGGCTGATCAGTGATTCCTAATTGCACAGGTCTTCTTAACCTTGTCAAAATAGTAATGTTTTTGCCATTGGAAAAACAAGTCACGTAAACATTTTATTACAGAAGCTATCCCCCGCCCCACGCCTATGTTATCATAAGAACATTGTAAATATCTTGCGACATGTCATAAAACTTTATAATAAATACTCATATTTTCGCTGGTTATAAATACATCGGAAAGAAAACTTGAGGGTTTACATTAAGATATGAAAAAAATATTGGTTAAAATTTTTAAATTAGTCATTCTGAATATGTACTGTTGCAGTCAAACTGATTAACATGCGTTTCATTAGTTGCTCAATTTCGGTTTAAAATTGTTTGTTTGATTTGAAGTTTAACGTCCCCGTCAACACCGTAAAGGTCATTTTTGGAGACGTTGCTTCCAATTTTGTTGGACTTTTACCAGATATTGAGATGAAATGACATCTCAAACCCTGCCGCCCAATGAAACCAATATGGTTTATATGCATTGACAGGCCGACTCACACCGCACTGCCTGGGCAGGCTTAGATCCTCCAAGCGGTTTACTAGTACTCGTGTGCAGGTCAGTTTCAGCTCTGCGTGGAAGCATCATGCAGCCCATCTATTTCTTCAAGCCCCGATGGGCGGGGACTGAACTAACACAATGTATACCTATGTCACAATGTATACAAAGTGAAATTCCGTTAAAAAAAGGTTTCAGATGGGACTGTAGAATTATTCGCGTGACAAAATATCCTTTACAAATTATCACAAGCGGTTTGTATACTGCTGCTCCAAACGTGATTGTGGTAACTTGGAAAAACGCCTCACTGAGGCGGTTTCGAGTGTTCGAAATCAATACCTGAGCAAACATGAGACAGTCAAACCATATGGGCCCCGTCAAGCGATTTTGGTACTTATCGCCTATGCGAGCAGCGAAGGTTCAGGCGAGCCTGCGCATTCGCGCAGTCTCGCCAGAACCTTCGCTGCTCGCTCATACAAGCAGTGAATCAAGAGGAACCTTCAGACAGAAAGCCATATCCTTGGCCTCTCTGAATGGCTGGGCATGCGCAGTTAAAATTTGTCATGACGGAATGCTCGAAGACACAAATTCGCTTAGCGGGGCTCATATCACACACTAATTTATATGTCAATGTACATTACCTTATCAATTTTCTCGCTTGTCACCAAGTCAGTTAAAACTTTTCTGGGCTCCATTTTCATGCGTTCTGTAAAACATGTTTTTGGTAATATTGCATTTTCAGGTAAGGTGCGTGTCATCACGTGACATGCGATATTGTCTAAAGGGATACACGTACGTGCGTAACAATAAAGACAAAAAGTAGCCTACGCATCTCCTCAGATATAAAGACAAGTTCCCTGTCTGCAAGAAGGTTTATATACCCTTACAACTACATTGTTATATGCATGTTTAAAAGAGAAAGAAATAAAAACTATTTTAACGCACGGGCATTCATTTTAAGGTACAGACAAGACTACTCATGCCTTTGTGTGGATTTCAGGTTGTTCCGAGTATTTGGTTCCATTACCGTAACACACCCCTGAGACATAGTGCATTCTTCACATCTCCAAAATGGCGAAAATCTGGAATATTTTTCTTATTTATGCTGCAAACATAGGTTGTGGGTGTTCTTTAGAACCGCCTCAATTCTAACGAGTACCCACAACCTATGACTTGGAGCGGAAATAAGAAAAAAATGTATACCCGAGCAAACTCCAGTTTTCTCTATATAAAGTGGAGTTTGGGGGTTCGTGGTGTTTATTTCACGGACTTGCTCACGTGATGAACTCAAGTTCAGTTTTGTAGCTAACTTCAAGTCGGTTTGCTACTAAACGCACCCCACAATCTTATACTTACAGGTGTAGAGGGGTTGAGTGCTCCATCCAAGCGTGTCCTGGACACAGCATATGACGAAAAAGAAAAAGAAGAGGACCAAGCTGTATCGCTCACCTGAGCTAACAGATTCAAAGTTTAAGGAAGTGCCAACCTTTACTGAAGGCTTTATAGGAGGACATGGTGATGACAGGGTAAGCATTTTCTGAAAATCAAGTAGACCTCACCGGTTTTCAAACTCATTCAAGCTTTTATTCCTGACTTGCTAAGAAGATCCGATTTAAACTGAATTGGCTATGGTGATGACAAGTTCAAAAACAAGTTTTCAAACTCCTCCAAGCTTTCTGCCTGACTTCCTTGTTTGTAAGTTTCATCAAGATCCGTTCAAAACTAAAGGGGCAGCAGTGATTCGAACTCACCTGAGGTTTTATTCCCAGCCACCTTACATGTAAGTTTCAGAAAGATCCGATCAGACTTGGCCAGTATTCAAACTCATCCAAGATTTTATTCCCAGCCACCTCACATATACGTTTCAGAAAAATCCGATCAAAACTGAAGGGGCTACGGTGATGACAAGGTCAAAATTTGGCATGTTTAGCAATCAAAGGGATGTTACTCTAAAATAAATGAGCCGACCTGGCCAGTTTTCGAACTCATCCGAGGTTTCATCCCCAGCCACCTTACATATAAGTTTCAGAAAAATCTGATCAAAACTTAAGGGGCTACGGTAATGACAAGGTCAAAAATCAACATTTTCAGCCATCAAAGGAACATAACTCTACGATAAACGGGCTGACTTGGCCTGTTTTCGAACTCATCCAAGATTTTATCACCAGCCACCTTACATATAAGTTTCAGAAAGATCCGATCAAAACTGAAGGGGCTACCGTGATGACAAGGTCAAAAATCGGCATTTTCAGCAATCAAAGGGACGTAACTCTATGATAAATGGGCCAACTTGGCCGGTATTCCAACTCATCCTAGGTTTTATCTCCAGTCACCTTACATATAGGTTTCAGAAAGATTAGATCAAAACTGCAGGGGCTACGGTGATGACAAGGTAAAAAATCGACATTTTCAGCCATCAAAGGGACATAACTATATAGTAAATGGGGCAACTTGGCCGGTTTTGGAACTCATCCGAGGTTTTATCCCCAGCCACCTTACATATAAGTTTCAGAAAGATCCGATCAAAACTGAAGGGGCTACAGTGATGACAAGGTCAAAAATCAACATTTTCAGCAATCAAAGGGACCTTACTCTATGATAAATAGGCTACCTTTGCTGGTATGCGAACTCATCCGAGGTTTTATCCCCAGCCACCTTGCATATAAGTTTCAGAAAGATCCGATCCAAACTGAAAGGGCTACGGTGATGATAAGGTAAAAAATCGGCATTTTCAGCAATCAAAGGGACGTTTCTCTGTGATAAGTAGACCAACTTTGCTGGTTTTCGAACTCATCCGAGATTTTATCCTCAGCCACTTTACATATAAGTTTCAGAAAGATTCGATCAAAACTGAAAGGGCTACAGTGATGACAAGGTCAAAAATCAGCATTTTCAGCAATCAAAGGGTCGTTACTCTACGATAAATGGGCCGATTTGTTCAGTTTTCGAACTCATCCGAGATTTTATCCCCAGCCACCTTACATATAAGTTTCAGAAAGATCCGATCAAAACTGAAGGGGCTACGGTGATGACAAGGTCGAAAATCGGCATTTTCAGCAATCAAAGGGACGTAACTCTATGATTAATCGCCGGAGTTGGCCGGTTTTCGAACTCATCCGAGGTTTTATCCCCAGCCACATTACATATAAGTTTCAAAAAGATCCGATCAAAACTGAAGGGGCTACGGTGATGACAAGGTCGAAAATTGGTATTTTCAGCAATCAAAGGGACGTAACTCTATGATAATTGGGCCGACTTGGCCGGTTTTCGAACTCATCCGAGTTTTTATCCCCAGTCACCTTACATATAAGTTTCAGAAAGATCCGATCAAAACTGAAGGCGCTACGGTGATGACAAGCATTTTCCCATAGTAAGTCTATGGGACCTTGTGGTTACCATAGGAACCAAGGTTTTAGAGCGATTTCGAAAAAAAGTTTATGTCATCAATGCCCCACCAGAGGCATGCTACAGATGAGAAATGATTGAGATCAGCATGCAGGATACAGAGATATAGCTGCTCAAAAGTGTGGACGGACGACGGACGACGGACGGACGACGGACGACGGAGGACCCACTATACTATAAGCTCCCCTGGAGCCTTCGGCCCAGGTGAGCTAAAAAAGCACAATGTTACGGAACCCTGAAAGGGACATGCTTGACTCAATGTAAACTCAACATTGAAACAACTTTAATTCAACATTCTAATGCACTTACGTTTGTAATGGGACGTCTGATTTTGCTGCAGTATATTTTGGCGATAACTGCATTCGAAATTGTCATTTGGGAGGTAAATCGGCAATTTTACAGTGGGAAAATTTGAAGAAAAAAATGCAAAGCGGCGTTACGGTTGCTTTTCATTGGCTGACATGTGGTTTTACGCTGCTCACACAGCCTGCCGCTTTGTTCACAATAGTACAATTGTTGACAAAGCAACCAAATAAGTGCATTAGAACGTTTGTTTTTGTTTGACTTGAGGTTAACGTCCCCGTCAACACTGTAAAGGCCATTTGGGAGACGTTGCTTCCAATTTTGTGGGACTTTTACCCGACATTGAGATGAAATGACATCTCAAGCCCTGTTGTTGCCCAATGAAACCAGTAGGGTTTATAAGGATGGCCGGGCCGATTCACACTGCTTTGCCTGGGCAGGCTTAGATCCTCTAAGCGGTTTACCAGTACTCGTGTGCGGGACGGTTTCAGATCTGTGTGGAAGCATCATGCAGCCCATATATTTCTTCAAGCCCCTATGGGCGTGGGCCAGTGCATTAGAATGGGGATAACTATATTGAAAATTGTCACTTGGTGAGGTTAATAGTCAGTTTAACGATCGCAAATTCCGTTTTTCGCCGTGAAACGAAATTTTCGCCCATAAAAAGTGCACATCCAATGGCGCGTCGCCTTAAAACGAAATTTTCGACAGTAAAACCACCGATTACTTCCCCAAACGACAATTTCCTATACAGTTATCCCCTAATGGCGTGCTTGAAGAGAAAATTCTCTGGAAGAGTCACGACCAAAGAACACCGACATCTCAAGCTACGGAAGGAAATGAAAGACTTAATAACATGAAAGGACACAAGAAATCATGTCAAAACGGGCACCAACAGAACAGACCAGTCAACATTAAAAAAAAAAAAATGCTGTGACATGACGAAAATATACAGAGCTAAAAAGCTATGTATAGACTAAGAAAGTAAGTTGTCAGGATTGGCGACTGAACAAAACTCCGTCAAAGCAGAAAACAGGATCAATTAGAATACGTAGGAAAAAACAAAAAAAAAAAAAAAAAAAAAAAACAACAAAAAAAACAAAACAAAACAAAAAAACAAAAACATCAGCATCTACCCTCTTAAAAGCCGCCAAACAGCCCGATGTTCAGCACAGCCCCATGAAACAAAAGAATTTTGCGTAGTTGGTCACTGTAAACGAATCGACAATCAAGCACATTTATGCTTGCTTTATCCATTTCTTACACATGCATTACGAAAACACGCCTATACAAATACATTGTCAAGTTAACCGCCTAAAAAACGAATATTTTAAGCTGAAAAATTGTGATATTTTTCTTACTTCTGCTCAAAATATAGATTCTGGGTACTCGTTAGAACCGCCTCGATGCTCAAAATAAAGATTGTGGGTACTCGTTAGAACCGCCTCATCGAGGCGGTTTTAACGAGTACCTACAATCTATATTTTAGAGCAGAAATAAGAAAAAAATAAGGTTTACCCCTGCAAACCCCAGTTTTACTGTATAAAACTGGGGTTTTAGGGGGGTCAAAATTATAAAGGTGTGTTTTCGTGATGGTAATAATTTAACTGGACTGTAAAGGAAATAAAAATAACTTACCCCATGCTTTGAATTTATAAACTAAATATCGAGAAAAAAATCATGTTTCGGCAGTCGTTTTCAAAGTTTATATTTCGCAATTAGTTAGGTTTGCCAGAGTGTCTAGTCATCATTACACAATTTCGTAAAAACAATATTCGCCTTGTAGTAGATGTTTCGATATAATATTTGCCCGGTCCTCATAGCCACTTAAACCTAATCCACCTTCGCTATCATGTAGTAATGTGTATTTTCCTCAAATGTCATGCCATATGTCTTGAGAGAATAAAGTTTTGTCTGTCTGTCTAAATAGACTGGGTACAACATAAATGTTATAGGACACACTGCATACCTGGTAGTTAACCCAATCACGGTCGATACTCGTAACTTTGCTTCCCTCTTTAATTGCAAATCGACGGGTCGGGCCTCAGATTCTATGACGGCTGCAGCATAAAGGCTTACTTAAATTTTTGGTAGTCGGTTGGTACCTGTTGCTCTGTCTCTGGTCCGGCCCACACTAGTATAACAGGTTTTCTTTTGCCCCTCCAGCATTTCAGTTATTTCATGCTTTCGGTCGAGCCCTCATCGTGGTTTCATCTCTGTAGTCGTTTGATTTTTATGATCCGCAGTTGTAACACTGATGAGTTAGAAAGCCTTCATGCGGACTGAACTTATTAGTTATCTAAAATACGACAGAACAAAGGGCGAGGATTGTGGCCACGTAAAATCGATTTAAGCCTTTTTGCTGACTGTTCCAAGGCGGTTCTTTTGTCGTGGTTTATTGCACGACCCGCAGAAAAAGCGACCGACTGAAGTCGGTTGATTTTCTAAGAGTGCCCTAAAATCACCGTGTCATTCTGTCAGTCTGTCCGTCCGTAACCCGTTTGTGAAAATTGGTGATAGTGACTTAACTGATTGGAATATTTAAATATTTTTTGGCATACTGAAAGATATCAATGAGATCTAACCAATGAACTTGCCAAATATTACATTCCATTTAGTATAGCCTCGCCGAGGCGAAAAATGTGAAAATTTTCGAACTGCTTCTCCTCGGAAACCGTTGGGCCGATTGAAATCAAATTTCATATGGAGCCTCTCTGGGATGGATAAAACCAAAATTTGCTCATGGGGTCCAGGTCACATGACCAAAATGGCCGCCAAGCCATATAAGGTAAAAACCCTTTAAAAATAGTCTTCTCCAGAACCACTGGGCAGATTTCCACGAAACTTGATAAATAGCATCTGGGACGTAGGCCCATCATAAAGTGCTAAAATGGTGACCCTGGATTGACCTTGACATTCTTTGTGCCTAGGTCAAACTTTGACACATATGCTTTTGTATTGGAAAAGTAAGAATGCATTTTATCCTTCAAACGATTCAGAATACAGTACTAAAGTATAAGATATATTTTTGCTCCTTACGATAAGGCGGATTTATTGGGGGAACCGTTTTAGGTCCAGGTCACATGACCCAAATGGCCGCCATACCCATATATGGTAACACTCATAAAGCTAAAAGCATCCGGTGGGTCGTGCACTTCAGCTGAAGCACTGGTTATTGGTATAGTTCGTCTGTATCTTAATGTGTTTACTTAGGATAGCCATTTGACCATTTTGTGGGAAAGTAACTGTCTTTTTAGCTTTCCTTTCGTGAGGTTCTCATTAGGGGTTTAGTTAATTCATTTTCGTGTTTCTTTCCCTTTGGTGTCTCTGATGGGAGGTGTGGGGTAATTGTATCGATTACTGATCATTGCATTCATTTCATTTTTTTTTATCACACTGTCCATTTTGTGTGTCTTTTTTATTTTTGCAGTTGTTGAACGAAGTAGCGATTGTTTTTTGTTATCACCATGTCGAAAATAGTATGTTTCCATTTGAAATTGCAAAATAAATAGGATGTTTTATAGATGGTATGCGTCACAAAAGTCGGCCTATCTGCAAGAATCCACATTCCAAAAATAGTAAGGAAAATAAATGCACTGCACCTGAACATTTTTCCCCGTCTTTGACATTATTCACGACTTCCTGTCGCTTTCTTATACATTGCGTCTATCCGTAGAGGTAAACATGTGCCCAATTTACTTTTAAGACGGTATGCCCCCTTTGGATAAAGGAGTGAAAATATTTTGATGGAGTGGCTTACTTTGAATGCGTAATAACTCTCCTTGAAGGGTAACGATGAATAAGGGGATCACTGTATTCAAATTTGTAATTTGGGAAAGGTAAATCGGCGGTTTCATGGTCGAAAATTTCGTTTCACGGCGACGCGCCAATGAAGCCGTGAAACGGAATTTGCGACCGTATATAAAACCGACGATTTACCTCCCCAAATCCCATTTTTCAATAATTATCCCCATTCTAATGCAGTTAATCGTTTGTTTTGTTTTGAAAATGTTCTTTTTGCTATATGGGCCCCGTCAAGCGATTTTGGTACTTATCGCCTATGCGAGCAGCGAAAGTTCAGGCGAGCCTGCGCATCAGCGCAGTCTCGCCAGAACCTTCGCTGCTCGCTCATACAAGCAGTGAATCAAGAGGAACCTTCAGACAGAAAGCCATATCTCTGGCCCCTCTGAATGGCTGGGCATGCGCAGTTGAAATTTGTCATGACGGAATGTTCGAAGACACAAATTCGCTTGGTGGGGCTCAATTAAAAAAAAACAACAACAAAAAAAAAAACGACAAGCGCAATGAGCAGCGTCAAACCAGATACCATACGATGAAAAGTGACGTTACACGAGGACGCCGCCCCCACCCACTACCCTTTTTTCAGAAAGTATATCAGATAATATATTGTCGTAATTTTTTCACGTATTCCAATCAGATGATGCGTTACATACGCAAGTACATTATAATGTGAATTAGATCAGTAACACAAACTATATCTCTTACCTACCAGTGTAACATACCCTGTGCCTTAACTGATGACGTCCTTGATGTATACATGTATATTTACTTTGTTTTATCTGAATGTGTTCTAAATAGCTACTCGACTATTCATCATCACAAGTGGTTTTGTTTGATTTGTTTGATCCCCATAAACACGTTTGTGTGACTTTTATCCGACATTGAGGTGAAACGACATCTCCATCCCTGCCGCCCAGAAGCCTCCGTGGTGCAGTGGTTACGCCACTTGCCTTGTAAACCAGGGATCGCAGGATCGATCCCGGGCTTCTCCAGACTTTCGGATGAGTCTTTAAACCGAGGTCCCGTCTCCGTATGACCTTAGTTGTTGGTGGGACATAAAACTCAAACACTCACTCTTATCCCTGCCGCCCAATGAAACCAATAGGGTTTAAATGCATGGACGGTCTAAGTCACACCACTTTGCCTGGGCAGGCTTAGACCTTCTTGCAGTTTACCAGTACTCGTGTGCGGTCGGTTTCAGTTATGCGTAGAAAATCATACAGCCCAATCTATTTCTCCAAGGCCCAATGGGCGGGTGCAGCATGGAGTACATAAAATTTAAGTAACAAAATAATAAACAAGAAAAGGTCGAGAGGGAAGTTTACTGATTGATAAACAGAGGCCAGAGGAAAAGAAATAACTGCGCGTCCATATAGTCTGACCAGAGACTGCATGAAGGAGCATTGCTATCCTTAGAGCGCACAACCAAGACTCTGATCAGACTGCGCGGATGCGCAGGCTGATCTGGGTTTTCGCTGGGTGCACATGTTAATTGTAGGAAATGCTGTTCCCCGGCTCAAATAGAATGGAGTAACTTTGTTCACATGATTCTGAAAATAAATTCGTAGGCTTTTGATTGGACAGCGCAATGTAATTATTTTCCAGATTACCTATGAGCAAAACAATATCAACCTTCGTTGAGTTGCGATGTCCACCATCTTGGAATTATTGCCGAATATTGGTGAGAAATGAAAGCAAAAAAAAAAAAAAAAATACTTCATGCACCACAATATTTTTCAGCCAATAAATAAATAAATAGATAAATTGGAAACTTTCCATTTCATTCCATACTTATTTCATTGTTGCCGTAAACGTTTTCGCACTGGGTACCGTGATCAAAGTAGATCGCGGCTTGATGTCGTCACATGTAAACATGCACTCTCACCATGCGCACGACGTCTGCTACAAAATGCTTTGGAAAACATTCCAAACATTTACAAATTGTCTTGAAAAAGCTTTACAGAATAACAAATTCGTTATTTTGATTCTTGATGGGGAACGTGGAATCACATCCCACGTCATAAGGCCTAAAAATAGCTGTCTTTCCGCTAACTCGACCGACCCTGATTTTTTTCTGCCGACCCGGCAATTTTTATGGCCATCCAGAAAAATAAAAAAAATTTCTTACCTACTGACCTTAATATTTTCTAGAACTTTTGATAAAATATCATAAAACTGTAAAAAACGCAAAACTAACACTTAAAATCCCGTCATTTTCATTACGATAACACACCCGTGCGACATAGTGCATTTTTCATATCCGAGTCCAAAAACGACCACTTTTCCGAAGACAATCGATGACATTTTTCTTATTTATACAGCAAACATAGGTTGTGGGTACTCGTTAGAACCGCCTCATTGAGGCGGTTCTAACGAGTACCCACAACCTATGTATTGGAGCAGAAATAACAAAAATAATGTAAACCCCCGTAAACCCCAGTTTTCTCTCTATAGAGTGGGGTTTAAGGGGGTGTTCATTTCACGGACTTGTTTACGTGATGGCTTTCTTGGGGCTCTAAACCTCATTATTTGAATGTTTTCTGTTAATATGGCTGGAATTAAGCCCTTTTAAAGATTTTTGCTATTTTTCCATCAAATAAAAATTTTACAAAAAAAAAAAAAAAAAAAAAATAAAAATAAATGAAATAAGTTTAATCGACCTACCGAACCTATTTTTTCGGCATGTTAGCGGAAACACAGCTATTTATTTTAGGCCAAACAAATAAACAAACTATCGGCTAGATGACGGACGTCCGAGGTCAGGACAAAACACATGGTCTGTAGTCCGACCTACCTTTTAATTTGTGAAGATCACAGAAGCGAATCCCACTTTTTATGAAAAAAAAAAAAAATGAGTTTGCTGGAGTATGCGTTATTCTTCTTAATTCTGTTCAACAACAGAGATTGTAGGTGCTCGTAATGAGGTGGTTCTACAATCTTTGATTAAACTGATCATAAACAGGAAAAGACGGCCTCCGCCCATCGGGGCTTGAGGAAATGGAAAATGGAAGCAGCGTCCCAAAAATGACACAAACAGTGTTGACGGGGACGTTGAACCCCATCAATGGCATTATTGGTTGTACTTGATTTCCTTACCAATAAAACCGAGAATTATTTTTCAGTGGAATGTGATCTTGCTTTCTTAAGAAAAAACTTTATGGATACATTATAAAACTGTGAAAGGCGAAGGTTCATCGACTATGGCCCATTCGAAGGTGTTCTCAAGTCCATTTAGAATTCTTTCCATACCCCCAAATATTAAGAATCTTATTATTTGTTTTACATTTTCCTATTTAAAGGATTTATTTTCTCGGTCCCCGCCCATAGGGGCTTGAAGAAATAGATGGGCTGCATGATTCTTCCACGCAGAGCTGCAGCCCACTGCACACGAGTACTGGTAAACCGCTTATAGGATCTAAGCCTGCAGCGGAAAAGCGGTGCGAGTCGGACCCATCCATGCTTATAAGCCCTATTGGTTTCATTGGGCGGCAGGGATTGAGATGTCATTTCATCTCAATGTCAGGTAATAGTCCCACAAAATTGGAAGCAACGTCCCCAACATGACCTAAATAGTGTTGACGAGGACGTTAAACCTCAAATCAAACAAAACCCAAAACTTCTTGTAAAAACAAAAGTCAGCATCTTTCCAAAACTTCTGGTGAAAACAAAAGTCAGAATCCCTTATCACATTCGCAAGTAGTTTGTAGCTATTGTAAACATACAGGTCATATGATCTCTGAATGTTTAAAATTGAAGAGAAGGAGAGAAAGACAACTCGGATTGTCGACTTTTATTTTTTGTGTGTTCAGACTTGTTTGTCCGTTTTTCTTTTTGGTTTGTGATAGGCTTTGGGCTCTGATTCGATCAGTTTCTGAAATATCTGTACTCATTTTATAAACAACAAAGAGTTAAAACTAGCATTTACTATGACTTTGATAAAATTACAAACCAGTTTTTAAGCTATGTACGACCTGCCACCAACGAAAAACAGAGTTTCTCTTAAGAACATATAATTGACCAATCACTAATTGTTTCTTTAAAATTGATAAAACTCGGCTTTTAAGCGCTCCCGCCCATTAGGGCTTGTAGAAATAGTTTTGACTGAATGGTGCTCCCGTGCAGACATGAAAATGATTGAAATGAAGGACTGGTTAACTGCTTAGTTCTAAACCTGTCCAGGAAAGTGGTGCTAGTTGGACCACCTCTTAAATAGAAGTGGAGGCAATGATCAAGAATCGATACAATTACCCCACACCTCCCATCAGAGACACCAAAGGGAAAGAAAGACAAACATGAAACAAAAGAGCCTAATGGAAACATTAATAGCGGGAAGCCAAAAGGACAGTTACTTACCCACAAAATGGCCAACAAGCTATCCAAAATAAAATAATATAAGCGACACAAACACCCAAAGACAAACCATAACAAAAATAAACCGCGACAGAAGGGCCGCCTTGGAACGGTCAGCGGAAACGAATTCCACTGGGGGGCTTAAATCGATTCTACGTGGCCACAATCCTCGCCCTTACTTCCGTCGCGATTAAGACAAATAATTTGTTCAGTCCGCATGAAGGCGTCCTAACTCATCAGTGCAACATCTCCGTGAACACAAAACTCAAACAACCACAGAGATGAAAAACGGTGATGACACGAGAGCAAGAAACCACTGAAATGCTGGAGCAAAAGAAAAACAACAGTTAGACTCCGATAGGCCCGACTAGAGACAGAGCATCAAGTACCAACCAACATAAGCCTTTACGCTGGAACTGTAGTTGTAGTCTTATGTTAGTTTGTACGCTTGAGCACCAGATACTACTCTTTAATCGTTTAGTAACCGGAACACATATATAGACATAGCGCTCAGGATACATCACGAAAACATGCCTATATAATTTTGACCCCCTTGAACCCCATTTTTATATAGTAAAACTGGGGTTTACAGGGGTAAACCTTATTTTTCTTATTTCTGCTTAAAATATAGTTTGTGGGTACTCGTTAGAACCGCCTCACTGAGGCGATTCTAACGAGTACCCACAATCCATATTTTGAGCAGAAATAAGAAAAATATCACAATTTTTCATCATAAAATTTTCATTTTTACGGCGATAAAGGTGGCAATGTATTTGAATAGGCGTGTTTGCGTACTGAAGCCACCATACATTTATTCTGCCACTTCGTCAGCAGCTACGCCTGACCAGTCTCTATACAAGGTAGCGAGGAATCCCTCGTAACGTTGTCAGCTGAGACTTCCCGACAATATCCACAATTTATGCCATGGATCATAGAAAATCAAAGCACTGAGAGTACTGGTGGGTCGATTGTCTCTGGGTGTAGTTAGGAAAAATGGGCCTGAGCGTGGACTGTTTCGTTTAACCCTTAAACTCCTTTACCGAAAGCAAACCGTGTAGACCCTGATCAGACGCTGCGTTTTTCGGCGCCTGACCCTTAAATTCCTATACTCTAAGCAAGCAGTGAAGACCCTGATCAGACGCCGCGTTCTGCGGCGTCTGATCCGGGTCTACACTGTTTGCATAGCCCAACCCATGATTCCAGCCCAGATTTTACAGTTAACCTTTTCACGTAAACACGTTGACCTCTCTGCGATAAAATTCTATAAATAATCTGCGTGGATTCCTACAAATCAGTGATAGTCACGTAGACTCCAGTACTAATAGAGGTTTTGTCCTTTATACCTTTGGGTCGATTGATAAACAATCGACCCCAAAAGTGATGTTAATATAAAAAGAGAGATCTACAAGAGTATTCATTTCACGGACATTTTAGCAATCACATATTATTATATAGAGGATCTAACACCAGTGTTCATGTATTACTGAATTTATTTAACGAGCTGAGGAGCCTCGCATTTTATCCTTTTTCCTCAACTCCTTAATAAATTCAATAATACATGAACACGGATGCAAGCTTCTATTTATCATATACATTTAGAACTCATTTTATTAACGATTTTAATAGAAATTTCAATCTTCCGCCATTAGAAAGGGCGACGTCGTTAAGGACGTAGTACGTGTAACGTTACGGGGCGTATCGAACTAATTTGCATATGCAATGCACTAGTGAATTACCGAATTTAATACATAGAGGATATTTACTTTTTTGAGATGAATTTAAAGAATATTTCATCGAGGATGTTGAAAATATCAGAATTTTCACGAGTGCGAAGCACGAGTGACAATTCTGATGTTTTCAACACACAAGATGAAATATTTTTTATATTTATCGAAAAAAAAGTAAATTTTCTTTTTATTTTATAACATTTTAGGACACTTACTATAATTGATCAATCGGATCTTACGTCACAATTTTTGACTTGGCTATGATGTCACAACTGTCAGTTTCAAAACAAAAACAGATCGCCATTTTGATAACAGCATGTTTTCAGTATAAAAGGTGCTTTTCAAGGTATTTACAGAATTATTTTATAGATAACATATATGAATTTTGGCGAGAAAAGTACGAGGACTGTTCAAATATGAATGCAAGTAGAACGTTTTCTCATGCACTAATGCGAAAATCACATGGAAATAAATATCACAGCGTAGAAAAACATTTTACCAATACATTGATACCAAACCTGTTAAAATCCGTCCACTTTAGCCATGTATATCGTTCGATAAACACTGTCTACTCTTGTATACTAATACAAAACATGGTTGGAAGAAGGTCAGATTACGCCGTTGAAATACGGTCCTATATTAAGAATCGTTGTATTCTTGATATACGGTACAAAGACATTTTTGATGAAATATGTTCGGTTTATGGGCATAATGAAATGTCTTTTCCAACAGTTTTTCTTTGGTGTAAGAAATTCAGCTGTGGGCTAGGCTCAACAGAAGATGCACCACATGATCGTCGGCCGAAAAGAGCAACATCTGCCAAGATGGTTGCTAGAGTGAAAGAAATAGTTGCTACCGATGCACGATACACCACTAGGCAAATAGCTAGTATGGTTTGCATCTCATTAGGAGCAGCTCATACAATTCTTAAACGGGATTTGAAAATGAGAAAGATCTGTGCTAGATGGATTACCCATCTGTTGACAGATGAGCAGAAAAAGACACGCGTTCAGTGCGCCAAGAAGTTGCTTAAAAAGTTTCCAAATTACAATGCACGGTCTTTCGCTAATGCCGTCACAGGTGACGAGACATGGGTTCACTTTTTTGAGCCAAAACGAAAGATTAAGAACAAAATATGGGTAACAAAGTATTGCAAAAGACCATGCATTGCAAAGCGGAGCATGAGCGTCAAGAAGGTAATGTATGCCATATTCTTTTCAAATCAGGGCCCTGCTATTCAGGTTGTTGTGCCTAAAGGCAAATCTGTAAATGCGAAGTTTTACAAGAATAAAGTTCTTCGAAAATTGAAGAAATATTTCAAAGAACGAAGACCCGCAACTGGTTTGGCAAATGTCAGATTGCTACATGACAATGCGTCATCGCACAAGGCGTCCATTGTTCAAGACTATCTGAAGCAGGAAAAGGTTGTTGAACTCCCTCACCCCCCGTATTCCCCTGACCTTGCCCCGTGTGATTTTTTTTTTGTTCCCACGGCTGAAAAAATACCTTTCTGGTCGAAAATTTGTACAGCGCAAACACCTCGGTTCTGCAATATTCCAGTGCCTTCATAGTATACCTCGAAAAGACTACCAAAATGCATTCAATGATTGGATCAGAAGACTGAAAGTTTGTATATCTGTTAAAGGAAAATACTTTGAGGGGACAAAATAAATTTTTCATCGAAATCTATCTAGGAATCATTTTTATGTGCTTAGTTGCATTCATATTTGAACAGTCCTCGTAGTCCAGGCTGCTACTGTGAAATAACACGGTCATGTTATTTTTCACACTGTGAAAATATCATTTATATTTTCTCAGTGTGAAAATATCACTTTTTTTTGTTTCAGATATGCATTGATTTCACTGCTATGTATAAAATAAATGACGTTATCACATTCTCAGACGTGACGTCACATGATAAAATATCAGATTTCAATTTAGCAAACAAGTTTGGCATATTGTTTCACTGATTTATGTTCCCCCATATTTTTAAAAACAACTTCATCATTTTCTTTGTATTCCTCATAAACTATCTCAGCAAGAGAATCAAAACCAAGTTTTTCATAGATCCTTTTGGAATAATTTGATGACCCTTCTCCTTTGATGATAACACCATTCAGCTTCAAACCTTTAACAAGTCCTACAGCTGCCTTCATAATTTTCAGCCCGATTCCTCTCCTCCTATAGTCTCTATGAACACCTAGTGCCAGGAACTGCATGACCTCTTCAACGTTGTAGTGTTCATAAACATTGCACAGTTTGTTCATATTGTCCGTAAGGTCTAGTAATTTTTTAAAGCCTTCCGAATTCAATTTAGATATGTCGAAGTTTTCATCTTTTCTTCCAATCATTGAGGTTCTGGCCGCTATTATCTCTCTTGTGCTGTTAGATACCAAAATAAGGGACACGTTGTCCTTCATCTGTCAAAAATATGAACGAAACGTAAGGTGAAGGCACCTTTTAGAATGGCCTCAATCATGGAATTGTAATAAGTACCACAACATGCTTAACCCAATAATAAATTGTAAACGAGATTTAAGAGTAACATCACGTGAACAAGTCCGTGAAATGACACCCCCCTAAACCCCAGTTTATATAGAGAAAACTGGGGTTTACGGGGGTATACATTATTTTTCTTATTTTTGATCCAAGACATAGGTTGTGGGTACTCGTTAGAACCGCCTCAATGAGGCGGTTCTAACGAGCACTCACAATCTATGTTAGCAGTACTTTTAAGAAAAATATCAAGGATTTTCATCAGAACAATAGTCATTTTGGAGATGTGAAAAATGCACTATGTCGCACGGCTGTGTTATCGGAATGAAATCAATCATATGCGGTCCAATAAGACTTTCACATTCTATGCATATGCTCGTTTTACCAAAACATTAGCATTCTGTTGTTGAGCTTCTTCTTCTTCTTCTTCTTCTTCTTCTTCTTCTTCTTCTTCTTCTTCTTTTTCTTCTTCTTCTTCTTCTTCTTATTCTATATGTAATACTGTTGTTTTAACAAATTCAAACCCGTCACATTTTTCAGGTTGTAAATGAAGCCTCATTTTCGGCCGCGATCCAGTGATAGCTGTCCCTACTTCCCTCTCACGTTGATGAGGTTGAAAGGCGGACATCTATTGCGATGCGGTGCTAGGAGGCCAAAAGCGATAAAAAGAAATGAAAGAGTAAATACCGTCATGGTACCTGGTGTTGTGAGAGGCATGCCTACGCAGACAGTGCAGACCGGGATCAGACTGCTTCTGAAGGAGCAGTCTGATCGGGGTCTTCACTGTTCACTTTTTGGTCTCCTTGTTGGATGGTGAAACGGATTTGCTAAAATTTTAGGAGGGTTGCAGCGGGTTCTCAAGGTGTTCACATGCTTGAATATTTACGGTACTGTGTTTAATTATTACTGAATGATTCTACAGTTGAACGTCGATGGCTCGAACACCGATGGCTCGTTTACCATGGCTGAGTCGAACCCGTCCTTGAGCCTCTAGGGAAATCCTCTACATAAGAACTAGTGTGGGATGATTTAGAAGATTTTTGTCTTTTATCTTGCAAATGAATGCTGTGTGTTCTCATTAGAATCGCCTCGATGAGGCGATTCTAATGAGTACACACAGCATTCATTTTCATTATAAAACACCGAAAAGATATCCAAAAGTATATCGTATACCTCCTGGCAGTCTCCCTCAATGGCTCGAACTACCCCTGTCTCGAACAGATTTTATAGGTCCCAAAGGTGTTCGAGCCATTGAAGTTCGACTGAATATATATGAACAACTTGTATAATCTACTAGTCTATACACCAACAGCACCGCTGCTTCTTCTTCTACTACTACTACTACTACTACTACTACTACTACATGTACTGTTACTACTGCTATTACTATTACTATGACTATTACTACTACTACTACTATTCTATCTGCTGCTTTTCCCCATCCACTGTATTTGTCCATTCCCTTTACAGAGATACTTCAGCTCAGCTTTTGAAATATATACACTACGCAATAAACACATGATTGAAAATGTTTGTTACATGTATGTGTGGCCGGAGTGAAAATAAAGTTATGTTGAGTAAAAAAACTGCGAAAAAAGACAAAGTATCCCAAAATTTTCCCCACTCCTCTTTATCTAGAGTTACTTATTCACTATCAGGGAAGGAAATGTTTTCAAAAATGACCCCCCCCCCCCCCGCCCGCACTTATCTGAAGTAGCCTACGCAAAGTGGAAATAATTTGCTGCTAGTTACCTCCCTTGTTAAAAAACAGTTATATTTGTAAATGATGTGGCCCACTTTATGTCTCTCATGGCTGTGGTTCGTGCCTCGCTCGGGCCACATGTGAGATGCCTAGTTCAGCAATGGAGGGTTAGAGGTTTTAGACGTGACCCTAAAACCGTGTTCATACTTTTCACGGTGTGAAAACGATTTCGGAAAAACTTGAGCTGCACTGCTGTACAAGCCGGCTTAACTGGCCACGTAAAAATGATTCAAGCCCTACGCCCCACACCCCCAGTAAAGTTTTTGGCCCTACATCTAATGCGTTTTTTTTTTTATTTTTGCATATATGTACTACGAATGGATGCATGCCACCGGTATTTTTTTCCTTTTCGACATCGGCATGGACGTCGCAAAAATGAAATGCAACACGTTAAATATAACAGTAACGTTACTTATCCATTCGGTATCATATCAACAAATTGCAAACATACCAAATAACAATTTAATCAACATACAACTTACTGCAATACTTGAAAATATGCTTTTGCACTGATGAAAACAAGACCCCACCGATATCCAACTGCGGTAAATTTCATCCAAAAAAAGGGCAGTTTTCAAGAGACTGTCCCCAACTACAAGGGAATAACCTGCCCCGGAAAGAGATGCACACACAGGATATTACTTGTACGCATAAATACCTGTACGTTATGTTGTTTTTGCATAAAATGCTACTAGAGACACGCATTAATTTTTTCACAGCGTAAAAGCCGGCACCAGACAGAAATCCACATATACGTGTTTCACATACATAAGGTCATGTGACTTAAAAAAGTTTTTTTTTTTGTTCAATATTTACAATAACTGACAAGTAAAAAGTTCAAGTTTATGCCAAAAATGTCCAGCAACAAGTATTTACAGACTGGTTTCTAGCCCTACCCCAAAAATATTTACATTTTTGCACAGGTCCAGATGTGTGAAACTGTGGAATGCACCCAATATCTTTTTATTCTGGCAAGTGAAGTAATCGTATCGAATTCTGATCATTGCTCTCACTTCTTTTAAGAAAACTAGAAATGCGTCCATAGGACACGGATGCCCCCGCCTGAAAATATGTTGATGTTAGTATTTGACCTTCGACCGCTAAGCATGACCTTGACCTTACAGGTACGGACCTGGATCTTGTGTGAAACAAATTGTCTCATGATGGTTAACATTTGCCAAGTACATGTAATTTCCAAATCCATCCAGGAACAACAAAGATATTGAGCGGACATAAGAAAAAAACAAAAACAAACTAGAAATGCGTCCATAGGACACGGATGCCCCCGCCTGAAAATATGTTGATGTTAGTATTTGACCTTCGACCGCTAAGTATGACATTGACCTTACAGGTACGGTCTTGGGTCTTGCGTGAAACATATTGTGTCATTATGATTAACATTTTGCCAACTGATTTCCAAAACGAAGATATTGAGCAGACATAAGAAAAATATAATAATAATAAAAAAAAACACTTTTCTTTGCTTTTGACCTTTAAGTATGACCTTTACCATGGACGTACCAACCTAGGTCTTGCGGATGACACATCGACTCATGATGGTTAACACTTGTGCCAAGTAATTTCCAAATCCATTCAGAATAACCAGGTAAACATTTTTCTTTTCCTTTGACCTCTAAGTATGACCTTGACCTTGGGGGTACCAACCTGGGTCTTGGGCACGACACATCGTCTCATGATGGTTGACATTTCAGCAAAGTAATTTCAAAATCCATCAAAAATAAGAAAGTTATTGACTGTGTTTAGGATTCGGATCCCACTTTTTTAACATTTGACCTCTAAGTACGACACTGACCTTGGAGGTACGGATTTGGGTCTAGCGCATAACACATCGTCTTGTGATGGTTAACATTTCTGCCAAGTACCAGAAATAGGAAAGTTATTGACTGTGTTTAAGTTTCGGACATTTTTTTACCTTTGACCCATTAGTACGACCTTGACTTTGGAGATATGGACCTGGGTTTTGCGCGGGACACATCGACTCGTGATGGTTAACATTTCTGCAAGGTAATTTCAAAATCCACCCAGAAATAAGAAAGTTATTGACTGCGTTTATGTTTTGGACCTTTTATTATCTTTGACCTCTAAGTACGACCTTGACCTTGGAGGTAAGGATCTGGGTGTTGCGCCCGAGACATTGTCTTATGATGGTTAACATTACTGCAAAGTAATTTCCAAATCCATACAGAAATAAGAAAGTTATTGACTGTGTTTAAGTTTCGGACGGGCTACCGGACGAACGAACGAACGAACGAACCGGGACGGACGGACAGACGACGGACAGACGAACGGACAGGGGCAACGCTATATGCCCATCCACAATTCTTCGAATGGCGGGGCCATAAAAAAGATGATGATTTGAAAGTTTTACCAAATACATCCACACTGCCTCAACTTCTTCCGTCCAAGTCAACAGATGGGCGATGCTCTTAGACAGGGGTTCATCTGGCACAAAATGGTCTCTAATGAAGCTAACAAGTTCTTGGTGACGTTCCTCACGTGCAATCTCATAGTGACAGCCTTCAACTGCTAACTCTGGGTCTGACTGTATTATCTCAAGTGCCTATAAATTAATATCCGTAAGATGTGAATTCACGTTTCTCATTTTAAAACCATATTCTTATTTACATATCGTTTTCTATTTATATTGGAACTATTCAATGATTTGTCAGTGGTTTGCCAGTGACACATTCTTCACTTGTGAATTAACCGACTGACCTGCTGAATATTTTTATATGCCACACTCACTACTGATTATCAACCAATCAGATTACTCGATGCAAATTACTGCAACAAATTCTTGAGCTGAATGACAATGATGATCCTGATCAAGCCATCTGATCTGGATCTTCATTGTTTGAAAGATAACACAAATCCGGGCTCAGCAGGACAAAGGTTAAAAGGTTTGGTGTAGGTGATGGGTGGTGTGAGGTAATTGTATCGATTTTTGATCATTACCTTCACTTCTACAACATGCACGTCTCTCGGTTACAAAGCAACACTTCACGTAAACTTTGTCTTATTTTGTTGCGGAAGGAATTCCAAGTGACATTAGAAGGTTATCATTTTACCGTTGAGTTTCATAGTATTTGCTAACATTAACATAGACCTCGTTGAAGTCTTCGTCTTGTTTCAGAACACCATCATGGACAACATGTGATTGTGTAAGGAGTTGATTGGTTCCGTTTTCAATTCTGTTAAGTCCAAATGGCGTACAAGTTCAGAAAAACACACACACACACACACACACACACACACACACACACACACACACACACACACACACACACACACACACACACACACACACACACACACACACACACACACACACACAATTTGGTATCATTGGAGCGTAATCGTTCTTCAGAACAATGGATAATAATGATAATAAATAAATAAATAAATAAGTAAATACATAAACGGTTATATTTAGAATCGGCCAAAGTGTTTGTATTAGAAACAAACTTAAGAAACAATGTTAAGTTTAAAGTTACATAATTGACATGCTCAGTTTTAACGCATATATAACGCTAATTAGCTTTGGACGGGTCCAGGTTTAGGTGTTAGACTTTTTTATTTATTGTAAGTTTTAAAAAATATCTACACATTAAACTACGTGACAAACAGTGGATACACTGATATTACACTGTTTACGAATGCTCACTATTTGGGACTAGGCTAGGCTTATTTCGGTTAATTATGTCGTTCTCATTAGTGTTATTCGTTTAACAACTAGAAACACGCAAAAAAAAACAAACATAAAAAACAAAACAAAAAAAAAAAAAAAAAAAAAACACACACAAAAAACGAGGTAGTTGTTAGTCTAGAAAACAAAATCTTTACCTTACCTTATCAGAAGCCTCTCTAGTTATAAAACAAGTTAAAACTTTCCTAGGCTCCATTTTCAATCAGTGTTGTATCTGTAACATAAACAAGCCATATGCTTTGAAACTAGCGCTGAAAAAAAGAGAAACACCAAGTGGACATATAATCTCGGTTGGTACGTATATGAATTAAATAAACAAATGCCTATTTATAACTGAACTTGTAACCACCATTACCACCAACATCACCACCACCACTAACAGCAACAACAAAACATCCCCGCCAATCGGGGCTTGAAGAAATAGATCCAGTCTGCACGAGCTAAAACGGACCGCTCATATGAGTACTAGTAAACCGCTTGGAAGGTCTAAGCCAGCCCAGGCCAAGTGGTGCGGGTTGGACCGTCCTTGCATATCAACCTTTTGGTTTCATTGGGCGGCAGGGCTTGAGATGTCATCTAAATGTCGGGTTAAAGTCCCATAAAATAGGAAGAAACGTCTCAAAAATGACCTATGAAGTTAAACCCCAAATCAAGCAAATAAACAAATAACAACACCAACAACAACAAAGAAAGACACGGTATCGTATTTTACAGACCTTAACCCTTATCCTACTGTTCATGACAACCCCTTTCCTTTGCAAGCAGATCCTGATCTGATCAGGATCTACACTGTTCGTCATCATAGGGGCTTGAAGAAATATATGGGCTGCATGATGCTTCCACGCAGAGCTGAATCCGGCCCGCACACTAGTACTGGTAAACTGCTTAGAGGATCTAAGCCTGTCCAGGAACCGCAGTGCGAGGCGGACCGTCCATGCTAATAAACCCTATTGGTTTCATTGGGCGACAGGGCTTGAGATGTCATTTCATCTCAATGTCGGGTAAAAGTCCCACAAAATTGGAAGCAACGTCTCCAAAATGACCTTTACAGTGTTGACGGGGACGTTAAACCTCAAATCAAACAAACAAACAAACAAAAACACTGTTCGTCATTCAGTTTACAAATTTGAATGAATAAATTACATCAAGTAGTCTGATTGGTTGAAATTTAAATGGGTATGGCTAAATTAATTTATTCAGCGGGATAAGATTGAAAACTAATGATTCGTGTGTACTTACTCGTAAAGTTTCCGAAATTAAAATTATCGGTATAAGACTTTATTTATACAGTGCTTTGTGGTATATGTCAAGAAATATGGTACGTAGGGGTAATAAAATGTGTCAACTCTGTTTATAAATCCCTTATCATCGTCATATGAACATTATTTTAGCTTTGTTCATGGTGATAAGTTGATTTGTTTGTTTGATCATAGGGGCTTGAATCATGAAAAAAAAATGAAAAAAAAAAAAAAATTTTTTTTTTTTTTTTTTTTTTTTCATTTTTTTTTTCATTTTTTTTTCATGATTCAAGCCCCTATGATTTGATTTGATGTTTAACGTCCCCGTCAACACTGTAAAGGTCATTTTGGAGACGTTGCTTCCAATTTTGTGAGACTTTTACCCCACCTTGAAATGAAATGACATCTCACGCCCTGTCGCCCAATGAACCAATAGGGTTTATTAACATGGACGGGCCGACTCGCGACGTTTTGCCTGGGCAGGCTTAGATTACCAGTACTCTTGTGCTGGTCGGTTTCATCTTTTGGAGACGTGTTGCCGTTCTTTATAAATGTAGCCCTGCGAATTAGAAGGTAAATCATTTTCAACCGGGGTTATCTCCTTGCAGATACAGTAAAATTCCTATAATAAGACCACCTTTGGAACTGTTCAAAAGTGGTCTTTAAGACCACTTTTGAACAGTCCCAAAGATGGTTTCTGACCAGAGGACACCCAATGCAGAAAACGCAAAGAAAGAATAACTGCAAACTACTGACTAAGCTTTTTATAACAGAATAAGTCTGAATTTTAGGTGGTCTTAATAGCGGAATTTCATTGTACAGTAGAACTTCGATGGCTCGAACACCGATGGCTCGTTTACCATGGATGTGTCGAACCCATTCTTGAGCCTCTAGCGAAATCCTCTACATAAGACATATTGGGGGATAATTAAGGAGAATTTAGTCTTTTATCTTGAAAATGTATGCTGTGTGTACTCATTAGAATCGCCTCGATGAGGCGATTCTAATGAGTACACACAGCATACATTTTCATTATAGAACACCGAAAAGCTGTCTAAAAGTATCTCGTTATGCCTCCTAGCAGTCTCCCTCAGTGGCTCGAACTACCCCTGTCTCGAACAGATTTTCGAGGTCCCAAAGGTGTTCGAGCCATTGAAGTTCCACTGTATAAGAGTATCACTTCAGACTCAGGAAAATATATACAATCTTCGGAAAGGCAACTCTTCCCAATTTTTGTCTTTTTTACATCTAAGGGATCTACTCTTGAAAGAAAGTTGTCCCTGATGAGCAAATTTTTTCTTTTAAAAGTAGATTCCTTTACAGTTCTTTAAGGGTCTTAGTTAATAAGAATGCAATATAGTCGAAATTACTGAATTATTCCTATATTATGTCCAACTGTGGGACTGGTGAAAAGCGGTCTTTAAGACCACTTTTGATTAGTACCAAATGTGGTCTCTGAACATAGGACTCTGGTGTAGAAAGTGGTCTTTGAGACTACGTTTGAAAAGTCCCAAGGGTGGTCTGCTACCAGAGGATTCGGTGTAGAAAGTGGTCTTTGAGACCACTTTTGAACAGTCCCAAAATTGGCCTCTTACAGGAGGACTCTTGGTGTAGAAACACTGAGGTGTAGAAACACTGAGAAACAAAAACCGAAAACTTCTGAATATGTAGTGTTAATTTTCGCTGGTCATAATAGTGGAATTTTGCTGCATACTTAGTGTATCCATTGGCCTCAAAGTCAGACATCAGCATAGAATATTCTATAAAGTCTATATTAAACCTCATTTAGAATACTGCAGTACGATTTGTCCAAGCCGGCCTCGGTAGGTCGGATGCGCGTCTGACTGGTGATCAGGAGGACGCGGGTTCGATACCTGCCGGGTTCGGCAACATTCTTACGTGGAGATCTTTTCTACGATCATTATCTCTTTCTCTGTTTTAAGGAGGGCAGTTGCCAGTTTCTGGCGAAACGATGTGCACTGTACTGGTTAACCGCTTACGTATATAAGCCTTCCAGGAAAAGTATGAATAGGTAAACTGACCGGCTAAAACTGACCGAAAATAGTGTTGACTGGGCCGTTTAACTTAATAAAGACAGACGATTTGTCCAAAAATCAGTAAATTAAACAAGTATAGCTTTTAGAAAAAGCTAGGTGTACCCTTAGCACATATTAAATGTGAAGGTCTAGAGTTACTCGTTATATCCCAGAAATGTGTTTTATTTATAATATAATTTATATACATCTTATTACCAGTCTGCACCCAGGATCCTGCCGACTGAAGTATAATGTCCGAAATGTCAAAGTTGCTGATGCTGTATGCACAGCGAGACCTTATGATTAAGAGTCAGCGCTCTTAACCACTAGGCCACGGAGGCCCGTTAAGATGTGCCTGTAAATTACTTCTCAAAATTACAAAGGTGATCATGACGCACTAGAGTACGTCATTTGATCAGAGCTTTTTCCTCAATAAAGCAAAAATATGTACAACATGTATAACAATGTTGCACCCACTTATTTGACGGAGTGATGTGAATGCAGATTATACTGCGTCGATTTTAAAATCTGTACCTCACAGCCAAAGTGCAATTTATTCAAAGGAAGTCTATCATGCTCAGGCGTTGTAGTGTGGAACAGTACTTACTAACGTTTGAAAGAAAACGCATTTTTGTCATCCAATGCAACAGCTCAGATGACTGGCACTGTTACAATCAGATGACTGTTACCGTTACAATCCGATGACTGCCACTGTTACAATCCGATGACTGCCACTGTTACAATCCGATGACCGCCACTGTTACAATCCGATGACTGTCACTATTCCAATCAGATGACTGGCGCTGTTACAATCCGATGACTGTCACTGTTACAATCCGATGACCGCCACTGTTACAATCCGATGACTGTCACTATTCCAATCAGATGACTGGCGCTGTTACAATCAGATGACTGCCACTGTTACAATCAGATGACTGCCACTGTTACAATCAGATGACTGGCACTGTTACAATCCGATGACTGTCACTGTTACAATCAGATGACTGGCACTGTTACAATCCGATGACTGTCACTGTTACAATCCGATTACTGGTGCCATTACAATCAGATGACTGCCACTGTTACAATCAGATGACTGGCACTGTTACAATCAGATGACTGGCACTGTTACAATCCGATTACTGGTGCTATTACACACCTTCCTTGTCGCAATACAGCATACTGCGCGTAAACTTTTTCATGTATGAAGGTCCTTCAGAAAGTTCTAAGCAACAGTAAGCAGTAACCAGCCCCTTTACCAGGGACCTTGAGAAAGTTCTCTACAAGATGTTAACCAATCCCTATATGAGGGGTCTTAAGAAAGTTCTGTACGACAAGTTAACCAATCCCTTTTTAGGGGTCTTAAGAAAGTTCTGTATGACACATGAACCAATCCCTATATGAGGGGTCTTAACAAAATCCTATTAACACGTTAAACCAATCCCTATATGAGGGCCCTTAAGGAAGTTCTGTGTGACACACTAACCAATTTCTATATGAGGGATCTTAAGAAAGTGCTGTATCACACGTTCATCAGTCCCTACATGAATAATTTTCCTTTCTTGGACGGTGATGTTCCTCTTGCGACATCCCGCTATGTTTATATATCGCAATCAATTCGGTTTGCCAGAGTGTCTTGTTATGATACTGACTTCAACAGTCGCAATGATTTATTAACTGCTAAACTTCTTAAACAAGGTTATTGGTAAAGTAAACTTCGCAAGCCTTTTCGAAGTTTTATAGACGTCATTTCGATTTACAAAATGTAGTTTCAAAATTCAATGTTGAACTCAACTTTCTTTTGCAATAAGGTCTATCGGAACCCGAATTTTATGGTGACTTAGTATACAAATTAAGAAAAATATGTGCTTGCTATGATTTCAGTGCCCACTAATTTCCTGAAATCATTATTCGATATCAAAAGATTGGTTACATCATAAATGTTGTACGACAGACTGCATGCATGCTAGTAAAATAGAAGTGAAGGCAATGATCTGGAATCCGATACAATTAACCCACAGCTCCCATCAGTGAACCAAAGGGAAAGAAACACAAACATGAAATAACTAGACCCTAATGGAAACACGAATAGCGGAAAACCAAAAGGACGGTTACTTTCCCACAAAATGACCAATTGGTTATCAAAAAAAAAATAATATAAGCGATACACACACTCAAAGACAAACCATAACAAAAATAAACCGCGACATAAGAACCGCCTTGAACCCACACTCAAAGACAAACCATAACAAAAATAAACCGCGACAGAAGAACTGCCTTGGAACGGTCACTTAAATCGATATCCTCGCCCTTACACGGTTGATAACTTTGCTTCCCTCTTGGCGGGTCGGGCTTGAGACTCTATGACGGAATCTGCCTAAAGGTTTACTTTATTTGTAATATCGGTTGTTGCCTGATGCTCTGACTCTGGTCGGGTCTACCGGAGCATCACGTGAACAAGTCCGTGAAATGAAGACCCCCCTAAACCCCACTTTATATAGGGAAAACTGGGGTTTAAGGGGGTAAACATTATTTTCCTTATTCCTGCTCCAAGACATAGGTTGTGGGTACTCGTTAGAACCGCCTCAATGAGGCGGTTCTAACGAGCACCCAAAACCTATGTTCTGAGTATAAATAAGAAAAATATCACAGATTTTCATCAGAAAAATTACCTTTTTTGAGGTATGAAAAAATGCACTATACCAAACGGATGTGTTATCGTAATGGTCTCGGGGTTTCCTTTGCTCCAGCTTTTATGTTTTTTCCTCGTCGTTGTTTCTTCTCTGCATTCGATTGATTTTTATGTTCTCGGAGATGTTGCATTGATGAGTTAGAAATCCCCCATGCGGACTGAACACTTTATTCGTCTAAATCACGACAGATCCAAGAACGATATCTTGTTTGCACAACATAATTGAGCCCCGCCAAGCGAATTTGGGTCTTCGAGCATTCCGTCATGACAAATTTCAACTGCGCATGCCCAGCCATTCAGAGGGGCGAGGGATATGGCTTTCTGTCTGAAGGTTCCTTTTGATTCACTGCTTGTACGAGCGAGCAGCGAAGGTTCTGGCGAGACTGCGCGGATGCGCAGGCTCGCATGAACCTTCGCTGCTCGCATAGGCGATAAGTACCAAAATCGCTTGACGCGGCCCATATTATCTTGTTCGCAGTACATATTATCTTGTTCGCACAAAACATATTATCTTGTTTGCACAACATAGATCTTGTGCAGACAACATAATATCTTGTGCTCGCAAAATATTATCTTGTTCGCACAACTTACTATCTTGTGTTGGCAACATAATATCTTGTGCACACACTATAATATATTGTTCGCACAACTTAATATCTTGTTCGCACAACATATTATCTTGTCAGCACAATTTAACCAGACACATAAGATATTATAGTGTCCGCACATGATCTATGCTGGGCGCACATGATCTGTGTTGTGCGCACATGGTCTATGTTGTGCTCACAAGATAATATCTTCGTACAATTTAAAATCTTGTTTGCACAACATACTAAGAATAATTGCATGTCCCCTCCAGGGTTCAATAATATATTGCTAATATCAGCCATTTGGTCAGTTTGTGGGAAAATAACTGTCCTTTTGGTTTTCCGCTTGTTAAGGTTTCATTATCGCGAAGTTAGTTTATGTTTGTATTTTTTCTCTTTGATGTCTCGGGTAACTGTGCCGATTCCTGGTCATTGCCTTCACTTCTGTTCTTCAGAAAGTACTGCATTGCGCGTTTAAATGAGGATTCTAAATCAATATGTTCTGCGCAAAGTAAGAATCGGTACAATTCTAGAATTGTCTTGCGCAAAGTAGGAATTCCTACTTTGTTGCGCAATTCTAGAATTGTACCGGTACAATTCTAGAATTGCGCAAGGGATTCGAATGTTACATGAAACAGGTAAATGTCTCTGCGCAAAGTGGGAATCTTTTGGACAAAGTGAGAATCGAATATTTCATCCGTATGGACAAAGTGGGAATATTTGGGACAAAGTGAGAATCGAATTTTCAACTGTGGGAATAGCATTTATCATCTGTATAGTCTTGGGACTGTACACCCTGATCAGAATGCATGCTCATCTGAGTGTACACTCTTTGCTCACGTACTTGGTTGTCCCAGTTTTTTTAATCATTACGATTTATAAGATGTATTTTGTGGTTCATTTCTGAGTCTGAGGTCATCCACAAAAACAGCGGAGACTCGCTAATATAATGTACATTTTAATGTCATATGTGCTTTCATATGTTCGTTCATCATATGCTCACAGTTTTGTTTTACATGTATCACCATAATAAAAGTAAATTGAGCATGTCTGTTTTTATACAACCCATCGCCGCAACAACCCAGTACTTTCAACTTAACAGAAATGTGTTTGCTTTACCGATATCTTGCTGTCGTAAGTAAAAAACAAGAGGGCCATGATGGCCCTGGATCGCTCACCTGATCCATAGTGTAACAAGTGGGCCCCAGAGAGGGCCATTATTGGCCCCAGGGCTTTAATGTACATAATGTTGAGGGAGGTCTTAAAGGTGAAGCTTCATACCAAACATCAACAAAGGCTAAAATTTGAACAATCTTGTCAAAGGTCCACTAGATGAAGCTACACATCAAATATCAAAGACCTGGGCCTAGCGGTTTCAGAGAAGAAGATTTTTAAAGATTTTGCCTATATAAGCCTATGTAAAATCAAAGGGCCCCGGGACAGGGGCATTTTTTGCCCCAGCACTATAGTTTGAACAATCTTGGTAGGGGTCCACTAGATGAAGCTTCATACCAAATATCAAAGTTCTGGGCCTTGTGGTTTCAGAGAAGAAGATTTTTAAAGATTTTCCCTATATAAGCCTATGTAAAACCAAAGGGCCCCGTGGCAGGGGGGGATTTTTTGTCCCAGCACTATAATTTGAACAATCTTGGTAGGGGTCCACTAGACGAAGCTTCATACCAAATATCAAAGTCCTGGGCCTTGTGGTTTCAGAGAAGAAGATTTTTAAAGATTTTCCCTATATAAGCCTATGTAAAACCAAAGGGCCCCGGGGCAGGGGCATTTTTGGCCCCAGCACTAAAATTGGAACAATCTTGGTAGGGGTCCACTAGATGAAGCTTCATACCAAATATCAAAGTCCTGGGCCTTGTGGTTTTAGAGAAGAAAATTTTTAAAGATTTTCCCTATATAAGCCTATGTAAAACCAAAGGGCCCCGTGGCGGGGGCATTTTTGGCCCCAGCACTATAATTTGAACAATCTTGGTAGGGGTCCACTAGATGAAGCTTCATACCAAATATATAAGACCTGGGCCTTGTGGTTTCAGAGAAGAAGATTTTTAAAAATTTTCCCTATATAAGCCAATGTAAAAGCAAAGGGCCCCGTGGCGGGGGCATTTTTGTCCCAGCACTAAAATTTGAACAATCTTGGTAGGGGTCCACTAGATGAAGCTTCATACCAAATATCAAAGTCCTGGGCCTTGTGGTTTCAGAAAAGAAAATTTTTAAAGATTTTCCCTATATAAGCCCATGTAAAACCAAAGGGCCCCGTGGCGGGGGCATTTTTTGTCCCAGCACTAAAATTTGAACAATCTTGGTAGGGGTCCACTAGATGAAGCTTCATACCAAATATCAAAGACCTGGGCCTTGTGGTTTCAGAGAAGAAGATTTTTTAAGATTTTCCCTATATAAGCCTATGTAAAACCAAAGGGCCCCGGGGCGGGGGCATTTTTGGCCCCAGCACTGTAATTTGAACAATCTTGGTAGGGGTCAACTAGATGAAGCTTCATACCAAATATCAAAGACCTGGGCCTTGTGGTTTCAGAGAAGAAGATTTTTAAAGATTTTCCCTATATAAGCCAATGTAAAACCAAAGGGCCCCGTGGCGGGGGCATTTTTTGTCCCAGCACTATAATTTGAACAATCTTGGTAGGGGTCCACTAGATGAAGCTTCATACCAAATATCAAAGTCCTGGGCCTTGTGGTTTCAGAGTAGAAGATTTTTGAAGATTTTCCCTATATAAGCCTATGTAAAACCAAAGGGCCCTGGGGCGGGGGCATTTTTGGCCCCAGCACTATAATTTGAACAATCTTGGTAGGGGTCCACTAGATGAAGCTTCATACCAAATATCAAAGACCTGGGCCTTGTGGTTTCAGAGAAGAAGATTTTTAAAGATTTTCCCTATATAAGCCAATGTAAAACCAAAGGGCCCCGTGGCGGGGGCATTTTTCGTCCCAGCACTCAAATTTGAACAATCTTGGTAGGGGTCCACTAGATGAAGCTTCATACCAAATATCAAAGTCCTGGGCCTTGTGGTTTCAGAGAAGAAGATTTTTAAAGATTTTCCCTATATAAGCCTATGTAAAACCAAAGGGCCCCCGTGCGGGGGCATTTTTGGCCCCAGCACTATAATTTGAACAATCTTGGTAGGGGTCCACTAGATGAAGCTTCATACCAAATAACAAAGACCTGGGCCTTGTGGTTTCAGAGAAGAAGATTTTTTAAGTTTTTGGTGAAAAAAATCTGTTTTTGGCTCCTGTGACCTAGATGTGCAACGGACCGGAACCATTTGACCCATATTCAAACTTGACCGAGATATTGTCATGATGATCATTCTGAGCAAGTTTGATTAAGATTGGACCAAAATTGTGGCCCCTAGGGTGTTCACAAGGTTTTTATATGATTTGACCCGCTGACCTACTTTTTAACCCGATATGACCCATATTCAAACTGGACTGAAATATTGTCACAATGGTCATTCTGAGCAAGTTTCATGATAATTGGACCAAAACAGTGGCCTTCAGAGTGTTCACAAGGTTTTTCTATGAATTGACCTACTGACCTACTTTTTGACCCGACATGACCCATATTCAAACTTGACCGAGATATTGTCACAATGATCATTCTGAGCAAGTTTGATGATAATTGAACCATAACTGTGCCCTCTAGAGTGTTCACAAGGACTATCTATGGTTTGACCTACTGACCTACTTTTTGACCCTACATGATCCATATTCGAACCTGACCGAGATATTGTCATGATAATTATTCTGAGCAAGTTTGATGATGATTGGACCAAAACTGTGCCCTCTAGAGTGTTCACAAGGTTTTTCTATGATTTGACCTACTGACCTACTTTTTCACCCGACATGACCCATATTCGAACTTGACCGAGATATTGTCATGATGATCATTCTGAGCAAGTTTGATGATGATTGGACCAAAACTGTGGCCTCTAGTTTGTTCACAAGAAAAAGTTTACGCACGACGGACGACGGACGACGCACGACGACGCCGGACATCTTACGGTCACAAAAGCTCACCATGACCTTCGGTCAGGTGAGCTAAAAAAACTGATGTTACTGATCAAGTTGGAAAATTTCATAAGCAACAGCATAAAAAATATAAAATAATAATGATATCGGCAAAATTAAAATGCATTTCAAAACAAATTCAAGTGTACCCAGACATCAAGAAATCATTCCTAACACTGGACTAATGAGCATCTGCCTATGATATCAGCGGCGTCACGCATAAAAGGTACTTAGGGTATATCTGTAAATTGATCACATAAATGCACATGCGCAAAGTCCCACTGAGGTCAGATATTTGATTCTTTGTCTGAACCTTCTTCTAGTCCAATATATTCTTCATGCGTACAGCGACGGCTCTAAGGACCTTTTATGCGTGATACCGCTCATATTCTTTTAAGAAAATTTAAATGGAATGTCCATGAGATAGAAGCGAAGTTTGGACTACATTTTATAGAGTGATTTTTAGCACCAGAGATCAGTTTTCATTTGATAAAATCCCGTAATAATATTTTACTATTCTCACTTTGTTCCGATTCCCACTTTGCGCGGAGGCAATTCCGGAATTGTATTGCGCAAGGTAGGAATTCTCACTTTGTCCCGATTCCCACTTTGCGCAGAGACAATTCCGGAATTGTATTGCGCAAGGTAGGAATTCTCACTTTGCGCAACAAAGTGAGAATTCTTACTTTGCGCAGGACAATTCTAGAATTGTACCGATTCTTACTTTGCGCAGAACATATATACTTGTCACTATCCATACAAATTAGTTTTCAGAACGAAAACATGCCTATTCAAATATATTGGTAAATTTTTACCACCAAAAAATATTTTTTTTAGATAAAAATCCGGAATCTTTTCCTATTTCTGCTCAAAATATAGATTGTGGGTACTCGTTACAACCGCCTCATTGAGGCGGTTTTAACGAGTGCCAACGATCTATATTTCAGAGCAGAAATAAGAAAAATAAGGTTTATCCCCTATAAACCCCAGTTTTACTATATAAAAGTGGGATTCAAGGGGGTCAAAATTATAAAGGCATGCTTTCGTGATGTTGTTTGTTTGTGTTGAAGTTTAGCGTCCCCGTCAACACTACTTAGGTTATTTTGGAGATGCCCACAAATCAGTACTAATAAGTACCCACAACCTACATTTTTCTATTAAAATATACGCTGCCCCCGCGCTGATTAGTGTCGCATTAATGCCGATGCAGCTTGATAATGTAGCATCGACATTGAGACGACATTGCATAAAGGCTTATGTTGTCTGCCTGCTCGGTTCATTTTTTTATCCCTGTCCTTGTTTAGAAATCATTTTATACTTCCGTCCTTGCTTGAAATCATTTTAAATTCTTGTGCTTGGTTGAGGTTAGTTTATATACCCGCCCTTGTTTGGGCTCTTTTTATATTCCCGTCCTTGTTTGAAATCATTTCATATCCCCGTCCCTGTTTGAGCTAATTTCATATTCCCGTCCTTGTTTGAAATCGTTTTAAATCCCCATCCTTGTTTGAGCTCGTTTTATATCCATGTCCTTGTTTGAACTAATTTTATATTCCAGTCCTTGTTTCATTACGAAAATACACCTATTCAATTACATTGTAAACTTTACAGTCGAAAAACGAAACATTTCAGGTGAACAAAAAATGTGATATTTTTCTAATTACTGTTAAAGATATAGCTTTCTGGTACACGTTTGAATCGCCTCATCGAGGGGGTTCTAACGAGTACCCACAACCTATATTTTAGAACAGAAAAAGAAAAATAAGGTTTACCCCTGTAAACCCCAGTTTTACTATATAAAAGTGGAGTTTAAGACGGTCAAAATAATTATATAGGCGTGTTTTCGTGATGGGAATTATTTTATTTACTGTCATTGTTTGAAAACATTTCATATCCCCGTCCTTGGCGCCCCCACCCCCGCCCATTGGGGCTTGAGGAAATAGATTGAGCTGCATGAGGCTTCCACGCAGAGCTGAAACCGACCGCACATGAATACTGGTAGACCGCTTAGAGGTTCTAAGCTTGCCCAGGAAAGGTGGTGCGAGTTGGACTGCCCATGCATATAAACCCTATTGATTTCATTGGGCGGCAGGGCTTGAGATGTCATTTCATCTCAATGTCGGGTTAAAGTCCCACAAAATTGGAAGCAACGTTTCCAAAATGACATATAAAGTGCTGACGGGGACGTTAAACCTCAAATCAAACAAAACACTCCATACTTTTCAGTACTGCGGTGTATTAGTTGCTTCCCTTTTATAGAACATATTTACATGATAATATTGCTTATACTTCTTTCCGGCTTTGTCCCCATGTATCCTGGGCCGTGTCGTTGATTTTATTTCGGTAGATCAGAGCCCGGCCATCACGAAAATGTTATCGAGTTATTTTTTTGTTTTATGGCCATTTCAAGAGTTTAATATATCAAATCGATCGTTAATCAGAGGAACACACATGTCTCACCGTTTTGTTTGCTACAACATCACGAAAACACGCCTATATGAATTTGACCCCCTATAACCCCACTTTTATGTAGTAAAACTGGGGTTTGAAGGGGTATGCATTATCTTCCTTATTCCTGCTCTAAGACATAGGTTGTGGGTGTTTCGAGCAGAAATAAGAAAAATATCGCAATTTTTCATCAGAAAATTTTCATTTTTTGGAGGTAAAATTTTCAATATATTTAGATAGGCGTGTTTTCGTAATGATAAAACAAGTATTTCATTCTTGAGAGTGATAGTGAAAAATTTCACCCTTCGAAATATCAGTAGCAACTTCGGCTACGCCTCGCTTGATATTCATATCTCTCAATGTGACATTTCCCACTGTCTCCCTTTCAGGAATGTAATGATTATATAATACCCGGAAACCTATTTTCACTTGGCGCGATGCAACTACGCATGTGACAACTAAATTTATGATCTGTTCGCAATACGTTGTATAGCTAGGATGGGTTTTTATTGACAGCCTTTACTGTCATGTAATCTTGTAACACAAATTTTGTTTATTTATTGGGAAATATACACGCAAAAATGCGTCCCGACTATCGGGGCTCGGAGAAATTAAAAATAGGCTGCATACTGCTCCCAAGTAGAGCTGAAACCGACCGCACATGAGTCCTGGTAAACCGGTTAGGTCTAATATGTTCTATAAAAGGGTTGTCCTTTGGAAGCAAGGGATACAGGTCTAATATGTTCTGTAAAAGGGTTATCCTTTGGAAGCAAGGAATACGCCACAGACCTGGAAAATATGAAGTGTACATATTTTCTGGGCCAGACTAGCTAGTTTCGGCCAATTAGGCCTCATCAGTGACCCTCAAATATTTTCAAATTCCACATTAGAATCAATGATCCCAAAGGACAAGAAAATATAAACTACACTATGATGTAGGGCAGGAGGACTTTTTACGGCCGCCAAACATTCCCAGACACCAGCTGTAGTGATGTTAAATATGTCTGCCCAGGCAAAGTGGTGCGAGTTGGACCGTCCCTGTATATGAACCTTATTGGTTTGTTTCGTCGGCAGGGCTTGAGTGTCATTTCATCTCATTGTTGGGTAAAAGTCTCACAAAATGGTTAGCAGCATCTCCAAAATGACCTAAATAGTGTTGACGGGAACGTAAAACCTGAAAGAATATGTAAATTATTGTCTTTTTCTTCTTTTTAAGTTGATTTGATATAAATCTGTTAAACCTTGCAGGTAACCTTTAATCTAATGCGGACACCGACGACGCGGACGTCGACAACGGATACCAAGGCTCCGGCAATAGCTGAGAGTATCAATTCAACTTGTGAACATTCGTCACACTGCTGGAAGATCTATGCTCTTTTCTTTTATTTACTTTTTTAAATGAAATATAAGTCGACTGCTGCACCAGAGCGTAGTTATAAAATACCAGCTGAATAATTTAAGCTGTGATCGAAGACATATTGAAGTCATGACAATCATTTGCAACAGATTCTTAAAATCAGGTGCATGGCTTACGACTGAACACCTCCAATACCTGCAAGATCTCTTTAATGTCTTCATTGATTTCCATAGGTCCAGATCAGGAATGTTACTGAGGATAATTTGGGTATACTTCTTCTTGTTGCGTTAACACACCCGTGCGACATAATGCATTGTTCACATCTCCATATGATAAAAATCCGTTATATTTTTCTTATTTATACTACAAACATAGGTAGTGGGTGCTCGTTAGAACCACCGCATTGAGGCGGTTCTGACGAGTACCAATAACCTATGTGCTGGAGCAGGATTAAGAAAAATAATGTATACACGTTTTCTCTATATAAAATAGGGTTTATAGGGGTGTTCACCTCACGGACTCGTTCACTGCACGGTCAATGTTGGAAGATAATTTGGTGTTGGTTAGTGCGGTATAATCAGGCCGACGTGCTGTCAGGTTTTGAAGAAACATCTAGTTATTGGTCAATTCTATGTTCTTTATAAAATATGTTCAAATATATGTTGTTATCTGTTCTATTAGCTTACCAAGGAAAAGTGTCAGGTAAACTGACCAACTCGATACGATCCAGTGTTAGCTGGGCCGTTAAATATGTTCTATAAAAGGGTTATATTTTGGAAGCAAGGAATACACCACAGAAGTGGAAAATATTGAGTGCACATGTTTTCTCGACCAGACTAGCTAGTTTCGGCCAATTAGGCCTCATCAGTGCCCCTCAAATATTTTCAAAAATCCACAATGGAATCAATGATCCCAAAGGACAAGAAAATATAATCTACACTATGATGTAGGGCAGGGAGACGTTTTACCGCCGCCACACATTCCCACACACTAGCTGTAGTGAAATTAAATATGTTCTATAAAAGGGTTATCCTTTGGAAGCAAGGAATACACCACAGAAACTCCAAATAAGCAAACGATCAATCAACAACAACAATACTATATGATTTATAAGTTCTGCAAGCAAGCTTTTTAATATTTCTAGCAAGTACATAGATCGATGACAAATTGATGCTTGTTGGTGATAGGAAAACTGTTTGAAGTTGTTTTCTTGTTTCAATTGTAGCCTACACACCAGGGGCCAGTTATTCAAAACTAAAGACGTCGTTAGTTAACGTATCGTTAAAAAACTTTGATCATTAAATATGGCAAAAATGCTGAAATTTTTGCTGAAAAAAATGTGAGCAGCTTTTGCATACGCAAAACATGGTCACATTATTTCACCAAAAATACAAAAAATTACGATATTATACTTGCTAGAAGAGTTAACAATATGACCACTAACGAGCTCGTTAAGCTAACGATGCTTTGAACAACTGGCCCCAGAAATTCTGTCAAATAAAAGATGGGAAAAGATGTAAATACAGTAAAATTCCTATATTAAGACCACCTCTGGAACTGTCCACTTTTGAACAGTCCCAAAGGTGGTCTGTGACGAGAGGATATTGTATGCAGAAATCACAAAGAAACAATTAATGCAGCCTACTAAATAAGCTTTTAAAGCAGAATTAGTCTTAATTTTAGGTGGTCTTAACAGCGGAATTTCACTGTATAAGTAATTCATTTAAAATTCATTGAAGTATGAACAACATCGGATCACGAGTAATCATTACGAAAACACACCTATACCAATACACTGTAACTTTTATCGCCGAATAAATAAAAATTTTAGGATGAAAAATTGTGATATTTTTCTTATTTCTGCTCAAAATATAGATTTTGGGTACTCGTTAGAACCGCCTCGATGAGGCGGTTCTAACGAGTACCCACAATTTATATTGTAGAGCAGAAATAAGAAAAATAATGTTTACCCCTGTAAACCCCAGTTTTACTATATAAAAGTGGGGTTCAAGGGGGTCAAAGTTATATAGGCATGTTTTTGTGATGGTTTTTAAAGCCCTCTTCGGGATTCACTTACTTAGCTTATGACCCGATGCTATTTATCATACTTCTATGAATGATGAAAAATCACCTTCATTTCTTAACCCTTATCCCGCTGAATAATTATTCCTGTGTTTTTCTCCGGGTACTCCGGTTTTTGCCTACATCTGATTGATGATCGGCTCGAAATAAGTGAAATATGGTTGAAAGGGTCGTAAAACGAAAACCAAAAGGAAAAGAAAAACAGCAATGGTTTCAATATCGAACATATGACATCGGCAAATACTACATTTCTCTCGCTTGTGAAAAAACCGTCTACTTTCGTAAGAAAGAGCACATTCTTTGTAGGAAATTGCTTTTATCAGTTACTCAGTAATGCGAATATGCACGTGGCCCAACGGAGTTCGTATCAAATCAAAGTACAGAGGGTTATCTGAAAAAAACCTAGTCTGGGCACATGCGCTGGGCATTGGCGAACAGTAGAGATCCTAATAAGACGCCACGGAATGCAGCGTCAAATCAGGTTCTACACTGTTTGCTTTAAAATATGAATTTAAGGATTAAACGAAACAATCTAAGTGCCCGTTCACTGTGGTTTACGCGCAGAGACGTTCGGGCCAGATGTGCTGACAGGACTTTGATCAAAAAATGTTCAGCAGTGGTAGTTGGAATACAGTGGTGGTTGGTATACAGTGGAGCAGAAACATCATGCAATTATATAAAGTCCATGTTATGTGACGGACAGTTTATAAAACGGACTGTGCGCTGCTACAGGTCGATGAATGTTTACTGAACATTACGTCACACGGGCCGGTCCATCTGATACCGTTATCTAGGGATGACAATGTCATCAGTGAGTGCAAACTTCTTAAATAAAAGCTGAAACAAATTCCCATGCCCAACAATAGAACACATTGTTTGAATAATAAAAGATAGAAAAATAAAAATATGACAAAAATTGACGAGAAGAACTAAAAACTTAAAAACAAATACCTTACGTAATAATTTTATGGTAAGCATGGTTTTGAATGTAGGTTTACTGTACGCAAAACTGCTCTTGAATAACAAATAGCCGAGTGGTTACAGTTACATATCAGATTCATTGTAGCTTTGGTGTGATGAGGGCGAGGGATGGAAGAGACACTCACACAGTTTAATTATTTTTAAACTTTTTTTTTCTGTATTATATATTTCCTTTGTTTTTTTTTTTTTTTAATATTAGTTTGTAATTCATTATTTTCAAATTTCGGCGATTCACATTAACTTGAATTTCATAATTTTAGAATTTCATATTTCGAAATTGCATTACAAAAGCAGTTTTGATTCTTCTGCAGTGTCGGTAGATTCATCACCCTCAGAAGCAGTCTCTGTACCTTCTCTCTAACGCCACTGTCAGAGTCCATGTGTTTAATGATTCACTCCATTTCAGCCTCAACAGCGATGTCGGTTTCACAATAGTCCTGTTCAGACCCCGTCCATTTGGGCTTGAAGAAATAGATGGGCTGCACGATGCTTCCACGTCGAGCTGAAACCGACCGCACACGAGTACTGGTAAACCGCTCAGAGGATCTAAGCCTGCCTAGGCAAAGCGGTGCGAGTCGGTCCGTCCATGCTTATAAACCCGATTGGTTTCATTGGGCGACAGGGCTTGAGATGTCATTTCATCTCAATGTCGGGTAGAAGTCCCACAAAATTGGAAGTAACGTCTCAAAAATGACCAATACAGTGTTGACGGGGACGTTAAACCTCAAATAAAACAAAACAATAGTCCTGTTCAGCCTTTTCGACATGTGTTAAGCACGCAGGCCACTCTTTTTCAACAATGCTTCCAATATCTTCTTCGATCAGAGCCTTGATTAATACATCTATATAGCTGTCATGCGAAGCTGAAAATTTCCTTGGCCAATATAGAAATTTCCCCATATCATCATTTTGGCATTCAGATCAGGATGGCATGGTGAAAGCCGCAGAACTGTGTGCATGTGTCTCTTAAAAGCTGGTCATCTCGATAAGGAGGAGCTGGTTTATTTCGTTTGCAAAGTTCCAAAAGCTCAGGCTTGAACATTTCTTGCCACAGGCTGCATAAAACTGTATATTAAAAGGAAACAAAAAGAACGAAAAATAAAAATGTCATTCAAAATTTGTACCTACGACCTTTGGGTAACTAGGTCGTTAAAGTTTATGCATCTAACCAATACCGCCACATCGTATTCCTGTAACGCTCTCATATCAGAATAATATACAGCAAAGATTTTGCGAATTAAGCGAGGAAAAAGTTGGTAACCCCCACATAACGGTTTCCGATGGAATGGTCCGTATGACGTAGTGTTCAGTAAACAGTCATCGATCTATACAATGTATTTGTTGTTATAATAATAATAATAATAATAATAATAATAATAATAATAATAATAATTATTATTATTATAATTATCATTATTTTCACTGATAGAAATATTCTGTCCATACGGGGCGCCGTTTTATAATTAATCCATATTTATAGATATCCATAATTATTTATGGATATCCATCCATAATTCGAATTATGGATATCCATTATTATTTATGGATATCAATAATTATTTATGCATATCCATAATTCGAATTATGGATATCCATTATTCAGCTGATTTATGGATATCCATAATTCGAATTATGGATATCCATAATTCGATTTATGGATATCTATAATACGGATTAAATAGTAAAACGGCGCCTCATATACACAGCCCAAAATTATAAAGAGCTTGAAAACCTGTGATCTGGAGCAAAAATTAGTGATGGCCTTACTAATCAAACTGGTAGGTCAGTTGTCTCCATTACGCAAACACGCCTACACAAATACATTGCCACCTTTATCGTCAAAAAATGAAACTTTTAGGATGAAAAATTGTGATATTTTTCTTATTTCTGCTCAAAATATAGATTGTGGGTACTCGTTAGAACCGCCGGTTCTAACAAGTACTCACAATCTATATTTTAGAGCAGAAATAAGAAAAATAAGGTTTACCCCCGGAAACCCCAGTTTTATTATATAAAAGTTGGGTTCAAGGGGGGTCAAAACTATATAGACGGGTTTTCGTGATGTCAGACTGGGAAAATACCAGTAGTCTTGGTCTCAGACTTAAATTGTTTCCTTTAACCCTTAAACTGAAGTCGTTTTTAGCAAAAAGTGTAAATTCTGATCAGAGACTGCATTTTGCGGCGTCTGACCTATTAATTCATGTACTATGGCAAACAGTGTAGACTCAGATAAGACACCTGATCTGAGTCTTCACTGTTTGTCAAGACCATCCAGATAACAGTAAAACAAGACCACCTAAAATTAAGACTAAATCTGCTTTTAAAAGCTTATTGAAAAGATTTCAATTATTCTTTCTTTGTGGTTTCTACACCAAATGTCTGCTAATAAAAGACCATCTTTGGGTCTATTCAAAAGTGGTCTTAAAGACCATTTTTGAACAGTCCCAAAGGTGGTCTTAATTTTAAAATTTTACTGTATATATCTAAATCTATTAAATATCACACTGATCTCACTGCCATAATTTTCTGTAAACAAAGAAAATTAGTCACATGGACTTCAGCACTGAAGAGTTTCTATACTTAGTGAAAAGCTGAGCCTCGTAACTAGAAAACCTTCCTTTGGAGTTTGCACCAAGTACTACCCAGCAGGCACACTTCGCTAGGGCAACGTCAAATCAACGTCGTTGCAACAACAAGACGTTGCACCGACGTTATTGCGTCGTTACATAAACGTCATGATGTTAAACATACGTTGATATGACGTCATAATTACGTCATGTGGCTGCTGGGACACAAACTGCCAAGTTCGACTACTAAACTGAAACTGAATATGTAGATGCTATAGTGATTATTTAATATACAGAGTGAACACCTTTTAGATGCTGCTTCGGCTGCGCGCATGCGTAGGCTGAACCGCACATTGAATTGTTTGGAAATGGCAAAAGCAGGCTTTCTCCCGCCATGCCTCAACTCTGTTTACGTTCAATAAATGACAGTTTCAAGCTACATGTATTTAGTCCTTTATCCCTTATTCACATTTATTTCAATTTATGATGGGTTCGCTATTGTATACTGGGCATATTTACTAAAGAGGGGCCCTTTCAAGAACTTCTCCGAGGCCATGTATTTCTTAATTGCTGGTAGAGCTTCTATTCTACTCTGGAAGTCTGTGAGTTTCGGGAAAGTATCCAGTATACCGGGTTTCATTACTCTGAGCTCATCTAGAACTTCATACATGGCGAAATCAACTACGGTTATCTGTAAAAAAATAAGTCCAAATAAGGAGGCTTAATGGGGATAAATTTCTTTGTTTCTTGTCAAAAACGTATGTTGTGGGTATTTGTTAGAATCGCCTCAGGAGGCGATTCTAACAAGTACGCACAACATACGTTTCTGGCAAGAAAATAGGAATATATTCTACGTTATCCCACCATACTCGGAGCTATGATTCTATAAAATAAATAGAAATTCTTACATGAGTGTTCATGTTTTATTGAATTTATTAAACGATTTGAGGAAAAGGGATAAAATGCGAGGCTTTGCCGAGCATTTTATCCCTTTTCCTCAACGAGTTTAATAAATTCAATAATACATGAGCACGAATGCAAGATTCTATTTATCATATGACATTTAAAACGCATTTTATTCACAATTGTTTACAAAAATATCAATATTCATCCATTAATAAACGCGAGTTCGTTATGGACGTCGTACATGTAACGTTACGGGACGTATCTAGCTAATTTGCATATTTAATCCACTAGTGGATTATCGAAAAAAATACATGGCATTATTACACTCTCAGACGCGACGTCATATGATAAGTATAAATAATACATGTTTCTAATATTGGCACTTCTTTTTATTGCCTAAATGAAGGGGTTCTACAAAATGATGCCCACAATATATAAAGGATCTAAATTCGTGTTCATGTATAGTTCAATTTATTTAACGAGTTGAGGAATGGGGATAAAATGCGAATCTTCGCCGAGCATTTTATCCCCATTCCTGAATGAGTAATAAATTTATTTATACATGAACACGAATGAAAGATTCTATTTATCATATGACATTTAAAACGCTTTTAATTCACGATTTTTAAACAGAAATGTCAATATTCCGCCAGTAGTAACCACGGCGTGGTTAAGGACGTCCTATGTGTAACGTTATGGGGTGTATCTAACTAATTTGCATATTTAATCTACTAGTGCATTATCGATTTTAATATAAAGAGGATCTTACACGAGTGGTCATATGAAATAAGTTTTCGGTGACTTTCATAATTTCCATATGAAATGGCCACTAGTGTAAGATTCTGTTTATCATAAAACGACTTTAAATCGCGGGTTTTTATCACTGAAGAAATTAAAAAGAAAACAGAGCTGTCACGAATGGCGTGATGACTTTACGCACCAATTAACCCTATATTATCCCTTTTCCCAATCCTCATCTTGGGATATGAAATATGATAACATATAAAAGCTGACATCATCAAGCATTAACATAAAACACCCTATGTACCAACTCCTTTTAAATGCACCTTTCTGCTCTGCATGATGCAGCTTTGACCCAGCCAACACAAAACGGGACTAACGTCGGGTCGTATCGCTGTCGTATCGCTGTCGGCCCGACGTTAGCCCGGCATTCGGGTGGGTTCCGAAAATCCATACGGCACACATCAAAGAATCTGATACACAACGCGGATACACGGGCTGATCTGAGTGTTCAACGGGTACAGCTCGAAGACACATATGAAGTTAGGGTCTATCAAAAAAAATCTTTCATCACTCTGATGTTTTATCTCTGTTTAAGTTTGAGTGTTTAATTTCTGTCAGGTGAAACCATTTTCAACCATTTTTATGCTCCCAACAGAATTAGAGACTTGCGAGAGCACTTCATACATGTAAAATACCCAAATTCTGTGCTGTGAGCAGAAATAACAAACTAGACGCCAACGTAGGACAAAATCACTCAGCCTGATGAGGCTCATCCTGATATGTTACATGGGCCCCGTCAAGCGATTTTGGTACTTATCGCCTATGCGAGCAGCAAAGGTTCAGGCGAGCCTGCGCATCCGCGCAGTCTCGCCAGAACCTTCGCTGCTCGCTCATACAAGCAGTGAATCAAGAGGAACCTTAAGACAGAAAGTCATATCCCTGGTCCTTCTGAATGGCTGGGCATGCGCAGTTAAAATTTGTCATGACGGAATGCTCGAAGACCCAAATTCGCTTGGCGGGGCTCACATTATGCGTTCGTGGTCTTGGCGTTATCAAATTGCCCTTAGCAATATCCTGAATATGAATCGTCACTTTCAAGTCTCTGATGATCCGACTCAGTATTCAGGAGGAGACTGAATTACTGCAGTGCATCGTTTGTAGATTTCCTTTTCAGTATTTCAAAATGGCCGCAATGGTCGCCATTTTCGATATCGGAATTGCAAGAATTGAAACAATTTTGAACCGCATTTTCACCCAAAGTTCTCCTACTAAGTTTCGACTCAATCCGATTGACCGTTCGGGAGCAGAAGTGGTTTGAATGTACGTGTATCAGTTTGTAAACTACGACCAAGCGCTCATAATCTTTTGATTGAATCTGGTAGATATGCCAAACCCAGAACTACACCCGATTGGAAAGAATCAGTACGCATTATAATCTGAACAGTATAGAAAATGTGTTTTATTTTCTTCCACAATGTTCTCTGAAATAAATTTACAGTCAGATATTCCACATTAACAACAACTTTATGTCATTAGATGATAATGACAAACCCCATTGGCTACTTTACCAAGAAGATAAAAACATTCTTTCTGCATTAGGTTCATTCATAATCATTGTTTTGAAAATGAATTTGCACTGTGAAGAATTATGTTACAGCCGCTTGCGGACCTCCAATAATACAGTCATCACCTATTAGTCTCACATAACATTATTCACACTCACTTGCTTGTTCATATATGTATTATCCATATCTACGTGTATGTACAGTTATTTGCTACACATTTAGTTAAAATGTTTAAGTCGTTAAAGGAGACATAATTCTGCAATAAGGGACTAGTTAAGAATCCTGTTTACTTAATGCAAATGTTCAGTGCCTGTCTGAACTGTGTTGCAAGTTTCCATGACCTGCATCAAATACTGTAGACACAAACAGTACCATATTAGATCCTATGCTACTTACATGTATTTGACAAAAATGTTAAGTTGTTCAAGGGGACACAATTCTGCAATACGGTACTCGATCAGAATCCTGTTTCCTTCATGCACATGTTCAATGCATGCCTAAACAGTTTTCCAGGTTTCAATGTCCTTCATCAAATACTTTAGGAGGAGTGGCGAAGACACGAAAGGTACTTTTTAACCTCTTGTGCTACACATATGGCCAAAATGTTTAAGCTGTTCAAGGGGACATAATTCTGCAATAAGAGGCTGGATTAGAAACCTGTTTCCTTTATGCACAAGTCCAATGCGCGTTAGAGCCGTGATGCAAGTTTCAACGCCCACCATCAAATACTGTTGGAGGAGTTGTGTAGACACAAAATGTACTATTTTATCTCTATATACATGCTACATATATGACCATAAGTGTTTAAGTTGTTCAAGGGAACATAATAATGCAATAAGAGCTTTGATCAGAATCCTGTTTTCTACATGTACATGTCCAACGCATGTCTGAACTCTGAACTATATTACAAGTTTCAATTCCCTGCGCTAAATACTGTAGGAGGAGTTGTGAAAACAGGAATACTACTACAAAGTGTGACGTACAGACATGCAGGCAGATACGGACGGACGGACGGACGGACAAGGGCCAAACTATATGCCATTCCCCTCTTTGTGGCGGGGGTATAAAAAATTAAATATCGTAAAGTAGGGCAATTTGCGTTTTGCTACATCAGCATTTTAAAAGTGCATCACAGATATAATTTGGGTAATGAACTATTGCAAAAGTCAAACACGTCAACAGTGCCCTATTAAGGTCATGAATTATGAAGTTACAGTACACTGCTTGAAATCCAACCACATCAAGTGTTGTCTGCTTTGTTGCCTGCTTGTTACTTCAAAATTCGTCGTTAAAAACAGTGTGAATCCAGAACAAACTGCTCTAAGGAGCAGTCTGATCGGGGTCCCCACTTTTTACCTGTATGCAAAAACAATAAAAGAAAAAATTCCCCCCAAATATGCATCAGGCGACATTGGGTTTGATATTTTTTCTATACACATTTTCTGGTCCTATAGAATTTCAACCCAGTTGTTTTTAAAACCATATATAGGAACTGTTGGATAATATTGCAGTCTCTGTGCATTTTAAGAAACACTTACATTGTCTCCCACAAACCACGTGTTACCGCACTCAAGATGTTTCTCCAATAAAGGCAGATGTTGATCTTTCATGTTGGCGAATAAATTGGCTTTTAGATCCTCCTAAAACAAAAAGCACGGCAGTCAGCGGAAAAAAACATTCACGTACCTGCGTGACAAAGTGTATTTTCAAAGCATCGAAACCGAAATTTGCGGATGAAATTTCGTGACGTTTTTTTTCTTATTTCTTTTGTTTGTTTGTTTTGATGTTTAACGTCCCCATCAATACTATATGGGTCATTTTGGAGATGTTGCTTCCAATTATGTGAGACATTTATCCAACATTGAGACGAAACGACTTCTCAAGCCCTGCTGCCCAATGAAACCAATAGGGTTTATTTGCATGGACAGTCAAACTCGGACCATTTTGCCTGGGCAGGCTTAGACCTTCTCGATGCAGTTTACCAGTAGTCCTGTGCGATTGGTTTCAGCTCTGCGCAGAAGTATGCAGCCCAATCTATTTCTCCAAACCCCGATTGGCAGAGGTCATTTTCTTATTTCTTCTTCAAACATAGCTTGTGGGTGGTTCTACAAAAACCACAGTCTAAAGTTTTGACAATAATGATTACCCCTATAGCATCCAAGTTTATCTATGTAACTGGGTTTCCGTTGATGTCCATTCCACTGATTGCTACGTTCGTTACAAACAAGAGGGCAACGATGGCCTTGGATCGCTCACCTGATCCATAGAGTAATAAGTGGGCCCCGGGGAGGACCATTATTGACCCCAGGGCTATAATGTGCATAATGTTGACTGAGGTCTAAAAAGGTGAAGCGTCCTACCAAATATCAATAAAGGCTATAGTTTGACAAATCTTGGCAAAGGCCCACTAGATGAAGCTACACACCAAATATCAAAGACCTGGGCCTCGCGGTTTCAGAGAAGAAGATTTTTTTAAAAAGATATTCCCTACATAAGCCTATGTAGAACCAAATAGGGCATTTTTGGCCTCAGGGCTATAATTTAAACACTCTTGTTAGAGGTCCACAAAATGAAGCTTCACACCAAATATCAAAGACCTGGGCCTTGCTGTTTCAGAGAAGACAATTTTTAAAGATTATCACTATATAAGTCTATGTAAAACCACAGGGCCTTCGTAATGTAGTGTTTATGCTACTCACCTTGAAAACCAGGGATCGCAGGATCGATCCCGGGCTTCTCCAGACTTTCACATGAATCTATAAACCGAGGTCCCGTCTTCGTATGACCTTAGCTGTTGGTGGGACGTAAAACTCAAACACTCGCTAACTCACCAAAGGACCCTGGGGCGGGGGGCATTTGTGGCCAGAGGGCTAGAATTTGAACAATCTTGGTAGAAGTCCACTAGATGAAGCTCCATACCAAGCATCAAAGACATGGGCTTTGCAATTTCAGAGAAGATTTATAAAGATTTCCCTATGTAAGTCTATGTTAAACCAAAGGGCCCGAGGCGGGGGCACGTTTGGTCTCAGGGCTATAATTTGAACAATCTTGGTAGAGGTCCAGAGGATTAAGCTTCATACCAAATATCCAAGACCTACGCCTTGTGGTTTCAGAGAAGAAGATTTTTCAAGATTTTCCCTATATAAGTCTATGTAAAACAAAAGGGCTCCGGAGCGGGGGCATTTTTGGCCCTAAGGCTATAATTTGAAAACTCTTGGTAGAGGTCAACAAGATGAAGCTTCATACCAAATATCAAAGACCTAGGCCTTGCGGTTTCAGAGAAGAAGATTTTTAAAGTTTTCCCTATATAAGTTCTAGAAACGGTTATCCTGTGGAAGCAAGGAACAAACACCAGAGAACTCGAAAATATGGGATGTACATGTTTTCTCGGCCAGACTAGCTAGTTTCGGTCATTTAGGCCTTATCAGTGACCCTAAAATATTTTCAAAATTCCACAATGGAATCAATGGTCCCAAAGGACAAGAAAATATAAACTACACTATGATGTAGGGCAGGGAGACTTTTTACGGCTGCCACACATTCCTAGACAACAGCTGTTGTGACGTTAAATATGTTCTAGAAAGGATTATCCTTAGGAAGCAAGGAACACACCTCAGAACTAGAAAATATGGGATGTATATGTTTTCTGGGCCAGACTAGCTAGTTTCGGCCATTTAGGCCTCATCAGAGAAGATTTTTTTAATTTTTCAATTAAAAATCTATTTTTGGCTCTCGTGAACTTGATGCGCAATGACCCAGAACCGTTTGAACAATTTTCAAAGGGGACTACCTAAGGATCATTCCTGTGAAATTTGGTCAAAATCCGATCAGTGGTTTACGAGATGTCATTTGAAGAAATTGTTTACGGACGTACGGACGCACGGACGGACGGACGGACGACGGACGAAAACTGATCCATCATTACAATACAGGTGAGCTAAAAAGGGGAAAGTCGCGCTTTCGATCATCGGCCGCAACATAAAATGGTCGTTGCGGTGAAAACTAGTGGTAACTGCTCTTCCCCCGCTGAACGAAGCTGTTTAATTCAAGCTGCCACTGGGTTAACCCTTGTCCTGCTGCATAGATTATTTTTTCCACACTCTGATTATTAGCCTATCAAATTTATTCTTGTAAATCCAAAATGATCCTGATCTAATGGTTTCTTCTGAAGGCATCTGATCTGGATATTCACTATTTATATAACCATTTTTGTTTGTTTAGGTGGAAGGGCTCGAGATGTCATCTCATCTCGTTTTCAGGTAAAAGTTCCACAAAATTGGAAGCAATGTCTCCAAAATGCCCTAAATAGTATTTACTGGGACGTCAACCCTTAATTCAAACAAACAAAACAAGGATTAAGAAGCTATTAAAATATGAGCCAGACTCTCTAATTGGACTATGGTGAAACACATTAACGGAATGACATGCAATATCTGCAGTGCTTCATTGGCTTCATAAAAGTGATAAACGGCTTTCATCACGAAAACATCCCTATATACTTTTCACCCCCTTGAACCCAACTTTTATGTACAGTAAAACTGGGGTTTACAGGGGTAAATCTTATTTTACTTATTTCTGCTCTAAAATATAGACTGTGGGTACTCGTTATTACCGCCTCGATGAGGCGGTTCTAACGAGTCCACACAATCTATATTTTGAGCAGAAATACGAAAATTATCACACTTTTTCATCTTGAAATGTTCATTTTTTTCGGCGATAAAGGTTACAATGTATTTATATAGGCTTGTTTCCGTAATGACCATTACACACTTCAATTACTCGAATATCTTGGGTATATGAAAATATGCTCGAAACAGGTGTAGTTCCAACTACTGAGGTATAATCAAAGAACCAGGCCCCGAGGTTATAAAACTTTTTTCATGCTCAACTCAAATGAGCATGCAATTTGTCCTGCTCATAATTTAAAAATGCCAACAAATGTTGACATGTCCTGCTCATAAATTTAAAAATGCCAACAAATGTTGGCATGTCCTGCTCATAAATTTGAAAATGTCAACAAATGTTGGCATGTCCTGCTCATAAATTAAAAAATGCCAACAAATGTTGACATGTCCTGCTCATAAATGTGAAAATGTCAACAAATGTTGGCATTTTTAAATTTATTTGCAGGAAAAATAACATTCTGTTTGTCCTGCTCATAAATTTGAAAATGCCAACAAATGTTGGCATGTCCTGCTCATAAATGTGAAAATGCCAACAAATGTTGGCATTTTCAAATTTATGCGCAGGAAAAATAACATTCTGTGCTGATCTGAGCACAAAAATTGCCTCTTTCATTTGTATTTCAATATTTATAAGTATTATTAATTTCATGCTCAGCTGAGTTGAGCATGAAAAGAAGTATTATAACATTGGATTCAGGTCATGAGGTATAATGGAGATTACTAAGGGATATTTGTTTTTGATCTATAAAATAATGTTGTGTGTACTCATTAGAAATGTTCTATAAAAGGGTTATCTTTTGGAAACCAGGAGCCATGTGTTCAAAACTAACGACGTCGTTAGTTAACGTATCGTGAAAACTTTAATCATTTATTATGGCAAATATGCTGAAATTTTTCCGGAAAAATGTGAGCAGCTTTTGCATTTGCAAAAGCTGCTCACATTTTTTCAGCAATAATACCAAAATTTTAAATATTTAACTTGCTAGAACAGTTAATAAGTTGACCACTAAGGAGCTCGTTAAGCTGACGATGCTTTAAACAACTGGGCCCAGGAATATACTGCAGAGCTGAAAGTATCGAGCATTCTTGTTTCCTGGGCCAGACTAGCTAGTGTCGGTTAATCAGGCCTCATCTGTGACCCTCAAATATTTTCAAAATTCCACAATGGAAGGAAAAGAAAATATAAACTACACTATGATGAAGGGCAGGGAGCCTTTTCACGGCCGTCACACATTCGCTTAGCACCAGCTGTAGTGATGTTAAATATGTTCTATACAAGGCTCATTTTATATGAAATGACCACTCGTGTAAGAATCTCTATTTGGAAACCTACGTAATAATTAGGGCGCTCCAATTATATACTTACATAGTTTGGACTGTAGGCCACTGTAAAAATGAACCTGAAGAGATCTGTATTGACGTTCAGCAACATGTCCAACAGGATACGTTCTGCTTCAGTTTTACCAACTGAAAAAACAAACAAAACAAAACAATAAAATATTAACCCTTTTTGTACCGAACGGAATCTTCCTCCTTATATATAGCAGGAGTCCATTTCATAATTTAGGGGTGTCAGTTTGTGTTTTCATCAAAATTTATTTGGAAATTACTGAAGTTTCAGCAAACAGTGGTGGGCCTGATCAGACGCCGCGTTCTGCGGCGTCTGATCAGAACGCGGCGTCTGATCCGGGCCTGCACTGTTTGCCAGGGTACCCGTTTTGGGGTTTCTGGTACAAAATGGGTTAACCCAAAACCTATATATAATGTATGCCCTAGCACCACACTTTTGGGACATTTGCAAGTAGTGTAGACCCATATCAGCTATAACAGCACGCGACATCTGATCAAGGTCTACATTGCTTTCATGAAGCACAAACGCCACTTCTTTGTGTGGAAATGGGCCAGTTCCAATCTATCAAGAGGATATGTGGGTTTATAATGAACACGACTGAACGAATAAGTCGCAATTTGTAATTTGGAGTTAACGGCCCAGACAACAATGTTTAGGTTTATTCCGGTCGGTAAGTTTACCTAACCACACATTTCCTTGGCATGCTATTACATAAGGGTGCTAATTCACTAACCAGAAACTGACAAAAGTCCTTCTTGAATCAGCGGAAGGGATCCTGTGAACAAGTCAATAAACAACCCATTAAACCTTACTTTGTATAGAGAAAACTGGGTTTACAGGGGTTTGAGCACAGCTTTCGGAATCGTAAGTTATGCAAGAACAACGATCATCCATGGTTATTTCTATTCATTAGCATTTGCCGGATCCCTCGGAAGATATTTGAACATTCGGCCAGGCGGCCTCATGTTCAAACTGCTTCCTCGGGACCCGGCGAATGTTAATGCATGAAAAACCATGGTTGATCCCTACTGTATATTGAGAGCTTGCTAGAATATATCACAAATAACACCTACCCATTTCATACTTCCGGCCGAGGTACATTAGGATTGCATTCGTCTGCGTTATCTTGACATCGCCGTCAATGTAGAATGGAAGCTGCAATCAATCAATCAATCAATCAATCAAAATCAATCAATCAATCAATCAATCAATCAATCAATCAATCTATCGATCGATCGATCGATCGATCGATCGAGGTATTCAGTTATATTATAAACTTCAGGGGCTGTAACTCTCAAAGTATTTCCTCCTTGACGGTAGGGATCTACTTAAAAACGTTGTGGGTATTCATCAGAACCGCCTCGACGAACCGCCTCCAAAAGTTCGCCTGTCCAAAAATCGATTATTTGTTTATGGTGGCTCATGTGAACCAATGTAACAAATCAATGGGTAAAAATCATTTCATTAATTGGATTAGATAAATATAATCTTTGTGCTGTCCAAAAGTTCGCCTGTCCAAAAATCAATTATTTGTGTATGGTGGCTCGCATGAACCAATGTAACAAATCAATGGGTTAAAGTCATTTCTTTACCATTGCAGTTATTGGCAGTGATCAGAAGCCTTTTGGACAAAGTTCCTCGTAATAAATTGCTAACGGCTGAACTTCTTACTCAGGGTTATCGGCACCATAAACAGAAATAGAAGGTTTTCATAAAAGAGGTGCTGCAGATGGCATACTTAACTTTAGAGGAATAGAACTAGGTAGGATGTTTCCTAAGGCAAACAAACAAAAAGTGGAAGTTGTGACTGTGTTTGCTATATTTTAAAACAGATGTGGTGCATAAAACACAATACCTCAGCATCGTATCGAATTACCCCAACCAGTTTCAGGATCATTTAACTTCATAGCTAGGGCTTACTTTGCAAAACCTAGACTGCCTTAGTAAAAGGAATTATATAGGCAATGTATGAGGAGAATTTTAAGCTTTTTGTTCAGGAACAGCAAAAATGGCCAAAATGGTCACCCCTAATTTTGTCATTTGACCAGTCCAAGTGACCGTGAATATTAGGCCAAGGTCACCAAAATCTAATCAACACTTTGTACTTTTCCAATGTTAAACTCGAGGAAGTTTGAAAATAATTTGCCATTTAGTTTCGGAGATAGACAAGGATTTATTGAATTTGAAGATGCAAAGTTAACAGAAATTGACGATGTTCATATAAATGTTGCTGCAGATGTAGTGTTTTACTTTAGAGGAAAATTTAAGTAGGAATTTACCCAATACATTTGTCTAACAAACAGAGGAAATAATGAGTGGGTGTGATAAATTTAAAAAAAAGAAACAGTGCGTAAAACATGATACCTCAGATAAATGCTGACTTACCCCACCCACTTTCATTATCATGTTTCTCAATAACTAGGGCATATGTTACAAAACCAATACTATTTGAGTACACGGGACACTATAGGCGATATATCAGGAGAAAATGAAGACTTTTGTTCCAGGGCAGGAAAAGGGCCTTATGTGCACCCTCTTTAGAAAAATTTATAACCGCAATAACTTCAGCACCCCATTTCGTAAAATCATTCTTCGATATAAAAAGATTGGGTACAACATAAATGTTATACGACAGACTGCATGCATAGTGGTTAACCCAATCACGGTTGACAACTTTGCTTTCCTCTTTACTTGCACGCCGGTGGGTCAGGCCTCAGATTCTATGACGGTTCCAACGTAAAGGCTTATGCTGGTTGGTACCTGATGCTCTGTCTCTGGTCGGGCCCATCGGAGTCTAACTGTTGGTTTTCTTTTGCTCCAGCATTTCTGTTGTTTCTAGCTGTCGAGTCCTCACCGTTGTTTGATCTCTGTGGTTGTTTGATTTTTGTGTTCACGGAGATGTTGCACTGATGATTTAGAAGGCCTTCATGCGGACTGAACAAATTATTTATCTTAATCGCGACGGAAGTAAGGGCGAGGACTGTGGCCCACGTAAAATCGATTTAAGCCCCCCCCCCCCCCCCCCGGTGGAATTCTTTTCCGCTGACCGCCCCAAGGCGGTTCTTCTGTCGCGGTTTATTTTTGTTATGGTTTGTCTTTGGGTGTTTGTGTCGCTTGTATTATTTTATTTTGGATAGCCTTTTGGCCATTTTGTGGGAAGGTGGCTGTCCTTTTGGCTTTCCGCTGTTGGTGTTTCCGTTGGGGTCTGTAGCCCATGTTTTGAATGTACCCTTTGGTGTCTCTGATGGGAGCTGTGGGTTAATTGTATCGATTCCTGAGCATTGCCTCTACTTCTTTTCCTGATGCTGAACAGGCTGCTTTCAGTTCAAATATGGGGATAAACTGTTGGCTTATCTTAATTTCATTTTTTTGTTTTTGATTTAATTCCAGTATCAAAGCACCCATCCTGTAAACACAATCAGTAACAGAGTGAGACTTTGGTGCAGTGAATGCATAAATTGATATAAATTGCATGAATGAAATATATAAAAATAAAGTACTAAAATCACCGAAGAAGGGCAATCATTTTACAAGCTAAATGCAAGAGATTTCAACACCTCAACCCAATCAATGAGCTTGTTGCCAAATTGGTAGAAGTGGTCATTATTAACTACCATGCACTGAATTTAAAAATAGTACCAGGTGACATAAGTGCATTTTTTTTTTGGAATCATTAATTTTCAGTACTATTTAGGTATTCTACTTGAAATTCCTCTGTTGCAGTGCCTAAAGGCAACCTTGAGCCACATGTCTATGATAGTATTTTACACATTGTGGTTCTGTGGATTAAGATATCATTTTTTACAAAACCAAGGAAAAATGCAATAAATCACTAAAATGATGACTTTCGAATAAAAATCTTTTCCTTTCATATTATTACATTTACATGGACTACCATCTGATGAAAAATCGTTTTGGGTAATTATTTGCAAATATGATTTTTTTCAGTACCTCAAATGTAGTGACATGACTGTATTGAGGAACCTTATGTCAATACTTTAACTTTTATACATATGACTCTTACACATTATTTTTTAAATGCGATACTTATTATTTGCTTAGCAGTATAGCACTGCTATTGCGATATGAACCGTACCGTCTCTTTACAATATCGTATCGACTTTTAGTGCATCGTATGGGCCCCGTCAAGCGATTTTGGTACTTATCGCCTATGCGAGCAGCGAAGGTTCAGGCGAGCCTGCGCATCCACGCAGTCTCGCCAGAACCTTCGCTGCTCACTCATACAAGCAGTGAATCAAGAGGAACCTTCAGACAGAAAGCCATATCCCTGGCCCCTCTGAATGGCTGGGCATGCGCAGTTAAAATTTTTAAAATGCTCGAAGACACAAATTCGCTTGGCGGGGCTCATATTTTATGTAGATTGAGAAATCGTATTACCCGCTCTTCATATTTAAACGCTAAGCTCAATCTGATTACTGATGTAACTTAGTCTCAATTACTCAGCATGTTTATTTAACCATTTTAAAACTTTAGTATTTAATTTTCTGGTGTTATCTTAAATATGGGCAATGATCTCACGACAATGCTCATTTTACATAGCCTATGTTTTGAACTATGTACTATGCATTGTTTATTCTTATTGTATCGATGTATATATATATAATTATATTTTAGGGGACGGCAAGATAGAATAGTTATTTTAGCTCAGTAACTGTGTCATCCTCTTTAAACATTGTATAAATAAATAAATAAATAAATAAATAAATAAATAAATAAATAAATAAATAAATACATGTTCATTACCCCGATGTGAAGTTCACCGACAAGAAACTTTTATCACTCTCTAGGCAAATTCAGCAGACGACATTTTTTTTTCTTATTATTCCTTGAAAACAGGATTTGACCTCTCATACAAATTGTCTCCAGTGCATGAAAAGTCGGGTTGCCACGGACAGCGTCATGACGTTGCGCGCCAGTCACGATGTGTTATTACACGTGTGATCATATGATAACATCCATGTGACATATAGAGGATCTTACACGAGTGGTCATTTCATATGATATTTATGAAACGAGCCTTCGGCGAGTTTCATAAATATCATATGAAATGACCACGAGTGTAAGATTCTCTTTATCATATCACTGCTTTACATTGGATTTTATCGCCTTTTAAGTTGACAATTTTTCTACGAAAAATGCATTGTTGACATGGACGTCGTCATGACGTTACTTAATCCCGCCAAAGTGTTATTACACGTGGTCATACGATTTTTATTACACGTCGTTATCCACTGCTTATCAACGACGTCATATGATAAAATGCATTCTTTCATATCTCCAAAATGTTTACTTTTCTGATGAAATGTGTTATGTTATCTTTATTGCTTTGAATTTTATTCGCCAAACATAGCTTGTGGGTGCTTGTTAGAAATGCCTCAATATAGTGGTTCTAACGAGTGCACATAACATGTCTTAGTGCAAAAATAAGAAAAGTAATGTAAAAATCCTGTAAATACAGAGGGGTTGATCAAACGGACAGTCGTATTAGATCGATACAAAGGGATGTTTAACAATATTATAGAGAAGGTCTTACACGAGTTATCATTTTATGATGAAAAGAAGAAAAACACCAATGGCATTATGGACGGGTTGTTCAGGGTTAACCAAAAGGTACACTGGGACGCGGACGTACGGCCGGCCACCCGCCCGAACGGATATCGCTATTGTAAAGGACGGAAATTTTCCTTGAAAACCCCGTCCAATGAAAGCAGCATCCGACAAGTTGCTTAAATGCCTTATAAATGACCACGGATGTAAGATTTTGTCAACTAAATATGGGCCCCGTCAAGCGATTTTGGTACTTATCGCCTATGCGAGCAGCGAAGGATCAGGCGAGCCTGCGCATCCGCGCAGTCTCGCCAGAACCTTCGCTGCTCGCTCATACAAGCAGTGAATCAAGAGGAACCTTCAGACAGAAAGCCATATCCCTGGCCCCTCTGAATGGCTGGGCATGCGCAGTTAAAATTTGTCATGACGGAATGCTCGAAGACACAAATTCGCTTGGCGGGGCTCATATGATATCGGGGTTGCCCTATATGCATTACTTAAAACTAGTATCAGTCAGTCACTATTATGATAGCAAGAGCTGTCATCAGATATCATAGATCGCCCAGAAAGGTGTTGTAATTTGTGACCTGGAGGTAAATGGTTTCAGAATCATATTTTGACTAAGATCATCGGCGATAGAGGAGTACTGCTGAAATAAACTTAGGAGACACATGCATACCAAATCCGTTAAAAGAATTTGCGTTCTGTAAACTTTCAATACAAAAATTTAACAAAATATTTCAAATTCTGTGACCTTGCCGTTGGGGTCATGAGCATGGAGAAATTGCTGAATAAAGCTTTCGACCTATGCCTGTCAGCATTCTCACTGTAAACCAAATCCATCATATGGTTGGAAAATATGAGTCTTTAAAAGACTTTGACGTGAAAAATTTACGCTCTGCATGCTGTTTTTTTTTTTCACGAGAAGTCATTATGAAATATTTTCTCTTTTTTTTTTTCAAATATTCTGGACTTTTTCAAAGACAAAATCCTATTTATAGCGTAATGTACTAAATAGAATCTTACACTCGTGGTCATTATATCAGAAATTTATTGAACTCGCCGAAGACTCGTTCAATTTCATACGAAATGACTACTCGTGTAAGATCCTCCAATTATGATAGAGGAGAGCTTCAAAGACTCAAACTCTGTTTCATCACGAAAACACGCCTATATAATTTTGACCCCCTCGAACCCCAGTTTTATATAGTAAAACTGGGGTTTGCAGGGGTAAACCTTAATTTTCTTATTTCTGCTCTAAGAAATAGATTGTGGGTACTCGTAAGAACCGCCTCGGTGAGGCGGTTCTAACGAGTACCCACAATCTATATCTTAGAGCAGAAATAAGAAAAATATCACAATTTTTCATCTGAAAATTTTCATTTTTTTCGGCGATAAATGTGTCAATGTTTTTGTATAGGCATGTTTTCGTAATGGATCATTTACCATAGCATATTCGAATTCCTTATTTAGTCCGTATGTCCTTCCAGTGGCGCTGAATTAGATGCCCATTACTTCTCAACATTGAAGATCCAGATCAGATTGGTCCTCCGATCAGCATCTACACTGTTTGTTATTTGTTTGGTTGATAGTCAGGAATGGGTGTGACAGAATTAGTTTATTGAGCAGCATTACGCAAACACGCCTATATGAATACATTGCCACCTTCATCACCGAAAAAATGAAAAAATTTTTTTGATGAAAAACTGTGATATTTTTCTTATTTCTGCTCCAAATATAGATTGTGGGTACTCGTTAGAACCGCCTCGATGAGGCGGTTAAGAACCGCCTCATCGAGGCGGTTCTAACGAGTACCAACAATCTATCTTTTAGAGCAGAAATAAGAAAAATAAGGTATACCCCCGGAAACCCCAGTTTTACTATATAAAAGTGGGGTTAAAGGGGGTCAAAATTATATAGGCGTGTTTTCGTGATGAAAGGGGTTAACAAACATATAGAGATAATCAGGGAGATTTGTTTACCTCACCTGAGCCGATTTTAGCTCACCTGAGCCGAAGGCTCATAGGTGAGCTTATAGTATGGTAAGTCGTCTTTTGCCTGTCGTCTGTCTGTCAACATTTTCAAACATCTTCTCCTCTGAAACTACTGGGGCGATCCACGGAATGGGCGAACGAAATTTTGTTCGCGGGATCCAGGTTACATGACCAAGATGGCTGCAATGCCCATACATGGCAAAAACCTTCAAACATCTTATCCTCCGGAACCAGCGAAACCACGAAACTTGATATGTAGCATTGGAAATCCGGGCCCATTATAATTTGTTCAAATGATGACCCTCGGATGAACTTCACCTTTTTCACGCCAAGGTCAAATTTGGTCACATAGACTTTTGTATGGGAAAAAATCAATATTGAGTTTCTTTGTAAACTAATGCCGCCTGTGCCCTAAAAAATGGTAGATGCAGGTAGCTAACTATCAAATTTTGTTCATATGGTTGTCAAATCGTACTACGGTTAAAACAACTGTGTAGATGAAACTACATGAGAATTCAAGGTCAAGGTCATTCTTTGACCTTGGTCTAAGGTCAGTCAGATATGAAAACTAAGACTTATTGTCCACAGAAACCACTACGCCACGTGTAACCAAATTTCATATAAACGCCTTTAGAAACAAGAAACTGAAAATAATTAAAATTAGGATGATGGCCGTCATGCGGGTAAAAATTCTTAAAAAATCTTCATCTCCGGAACCAGAGGGCCGATTGTCATGAAACTTGGTATGTAGCATTTGGGACTCAGGCGCATTATACTTTGTTCAACGGATGACCCTCCGATGACCTTTAACTATTTAACGCCAAGATATATTGTATTGGAAAAAAAAGTCAAAACCATGTATTTTTCGAAAACTACTGGTCTGAAAAATGGTAGATCTGGCTAGCTAAATGGGTGGATGAAACTTCCCTTGACCTTGGCTTCAGACTTTTAGATATGAAGATTATAACATATTTTCCATTGGAAACTCTAGGCCATTTGTGTCCAAATTTGATATAAAAGTTTATTGAAACACGAAAATAAAACTATTAATATGAGTTTGGCCACATGACCATTAAGGCCACCATGCCCATAAAAGGTAAAAACACTCTCCGGAACTAATGAGTCGATTTTCATAATAATTGATATGTAACACTGGCGACTTAGGCCCATTATAGTTTCTTCAAATGATGACCCCTGGATGACCTTGACCTTTTTTCACGCCAAGACTAGACATTTTGGGAAAGAGTAAAAACCGTGTATTTTTTCCAGGAACTACATTGCAGCCTGTGTTCTGAAAATTGGTAGATGTAGTTAGCTAGTTGAGTGTATGAAACTATTTTAAGTATTAAAGTTCAAGGTCATTCTCTCACCTTAACCCATGAAAATTCGAACTTATTTTCACAGAAACCACTGTGTCATTTGTAATAGAAATTTCATATGAAAGCTTTTAGGAACAAACAAATGAAAATTTGTTAAAATGAGTTTGGTCACACCACCAATATGGCCAGCATACCCATATGAGGAAAATCGATTCAGGAATCTTCTTCAGAACTAATGGACCCATTGTCAGGTCAAATGACCAAGATTGCTAACATGATAAAACCCTCAAAAATCTTCTTCTCAGACTCATATAACTCTATAAACTCTCAGCACTCAGGTAAGCGGCTCAGGACCATTGGTCCTCTGGTTTATAATTTTATCTTAAATAATGTTTTGTATACTCATTAAAATAGTGCCATTGACGTTCTAAGGAAATAATCAAATTACGTACATTTGGGAACTGAAGACCATAAGAGAACTTTCGACTCAGCCAGTCTTCCTTGCTGAACTCTGGACCTGAGGAGAGAAAGCATAACATTTTACATGTCGGGCTGATCCCCAAGAGGCTTCTCTGAGTTTCATAAATTTCAATCAAAATGGCAATAAGTGTGAGCTTTATTTCTTATTACTGTCAAATTCCTATACAGTCGAACTTCGATGGCTCGAACTCCTTCGGGACCATAGAAACTTGTTCGAAACAGCGGTAGTTCGAACCACTGTTGCATACTTCCAGAAAACATAACGGGGGGATTTTTGGACTTCCGTTCGGTGTTCTGTAACATAAATGTATGTTGCGTGTACTCATTAGAATCGCCTCATTGAGGCGATTCTAATGAGTACACACAGCATACATTTGCAAGATAAAAGTCGAAAATCTCCTTAAGTATCCCACACTTTTTCTTATGCAGAGGAATTCCCTAGGGACTCAAAAACGGGTTCGACTCGGATATGGTAAACGAGCCATCGAAGTTCGATTGTAATTAGATCACCTTTTGAGCTACGCAAAAGAGGTCTTTACGACCACTTCGGAACAGTCCTAAATGTGGTTTCTTGCTAGAAGATACTGAGTGCAGGAATGACTGAAACCTTTAAATTATGCTTTCTGAAGGACAATTATTTGTCCTACTTTTAGGTGGTCTTAATGGCGGAATTTCACTGTATACCAACAGACAGTCATTACGAAAACAGGCCTATACAAATACAGTGTTACCTTTATCGCCGAAAAAATGAAAATTTTAAGATGAAAAAATTGTGATATTTTTCTTATTTCTGCTCAAAATATGGATTGTGGGTACTCGTTAGAACCGCCTCATCGAGGTGGTTCTAACGAGTACCCACAATCCATATTTTAGAGCAGAAATAAGAAAAATAAGGTTTACCCCTGTAAACCCCAGTTTTTCTATATAAAAGTGGGGTTCAAGAGGGTCAAAATTATATAGGCGTGTTTTCGTGATGACTGCTATCTACTGCTATCGACTTTAATCCTTATCCCGCTGCATAAATTAATTAAGCCACACCCATTGCTGACTATCAACCAATCAAATTACTTGATTTAATATATTGGTTCAATTCACAAACTGCACGACAAACAGTGTAGATCCTGATCAGAATCCATCTGATCTGGATCTACACTGTTCGCAAAGGTAGGGGTTTCGTGAACAGCAGGATAAGGGCTAAAATACTGAATCCCATGCCACGTGACTATTTTATGGCAACTCTGACATTAGATTCTACAGCAAAACTACCAACGTTACGCAACGTTTCTATATGATGTGACACACACCATGTACATGTGCTTTATCAACGTTTCGCAACGTTTCCATATGGGCCCCGTAAAGCGAGTTTGGTACTTATCGCCTATGCGAGCAGCGAAGGTTCAGGCGAGCCTGCGCATTCGCGCAGTCTCGCCAGAACCTTCGCTGCTCGCTTATACAAGCAGTGAATCAAGAGGAACCTTCAGACAGAAAGCCATATCGCTGACCCCTCTGAATGGCTGGGCATGCGAAGTTAACATTTGTCATGACGGAATGCTCGACGACACAAATTCGCTTGGCGGGGCTCATGTGACAAACACCATGTATATGTGCTTTATCATAGGGGCTTGAATCATGAAAAAATTAAAAAAAAAAAAAAAAAAAAAATTTTTTTTTTTTTTTTTTTTGGTACTATTATAGAGACAAGGGGGGAAACTTCGGCTCAATATTTTGGGGGGTTACCTCATTTTACCCAGTGTATCTTTTTCGCAAATGCAGTTTTTTACCTGCTTATTATGAATTTTACAAGTTAAATAAGTCCACTTTGCAAAAATAATCCGCCTCTGTCTGCCACTTGCAGGAAACATGTTTTTCTCGCATGGATTAACTCAGCAAAGCAAAATTCGGCATAAACGTGTGACAAAAATTTTCAGGTTTTCATCAATCACAACCGAACTAGTGATACTGGGGGAACTTTTTTCGCTTTCATCCGTTGTCTTTCATTTAACTTGAGCTCTCTTTGCCAAATTGAATCCAAAAAGATGTACTCGCAGCTCTAAATATAGTTTTTGCAACTTTTGCTTCGCTTTCCGCAGTGTTCTGTCAATGATCGGTACAGAAACCCGGGCGCTTGTCATAATCGTCGTGTTTAAAAAGCGGGACGTGCAGGACAGATATAATCCGGAACTTTGGAAACTACGTCCGGCAGTGGAGTTATTACTGTTAAAATGTGTGTGATAGCCTTGATTTCTTCTTTGATTTATTTTTTTTCAATGTGACATATTCTGCTAGGACTACGTATACACGTATTAGGCAGATAAGATAACTGGATGGTGTTTCTACGTATAATGGGCTGTGCTCTGGGAATTTTGTATTGTATCGCTTTGCGGTCAACTTCCAATCAGCCGCTGTAACTTTTTTGACACATGCGCAGAAAAGGAAATAAAATGTTTACTAAAAAGCAGAAGTCGGCCTTTGATCTGATAAAAAAGAGGCTCAACTGCCTTGTTTATGTACAGGCTGGGACGGGCACAACCCACGTTATCGAGGAGATTGCTAGAGAGATCCGTATTGAAGGGAAATGTTTGTCAGTTTCTTGCACAACGGGTACCGTATAAAATCTATGTGTTTTTAGCAGAGTGCTAAAGAACGTGTGTACATGACGTTTGGCTTTGTTTGTTTGTTTGATTTGAGGTTTAACGTCCCCGTCAACACTGTAAAGGTCATTTTGGAGACGTTGCTTCCAATTTTGTGGGTCTTTTACCCGACATTGGGATGAAATGACGTCTCAAGCCCTGTCGCCCAATGAAACCAATAGGGTTTATTAGCATGGACGGTCCGCCTCGCACTGCGGTTCCTGGACAGGCTTAGATCCTCTAAGCGGTTTACCAGAACTAGTGGGGGGGGGGGGTGTGGGGGGGGGGGCAAGATTCAGCTCTGCGTGGAAGCATCATGCAGCCCATATATTTCTTCAAGCCCCTATGGGCGGGGGCCGCTGTGTACATGACGTCGTCACCTTATGTTTAAACGCTCGTTCCCGGTACACGCCGACGGTTAGCTAAGCATAAAAAATAAATACATGTAAATAAAAATGCAGAAGTGTTAAGCTAAACGGTTCAGAATTTTAATTAAAAGAGATACGGCTAGAGAAATAACTTGAAATAGTTTTACAAATTTGAATTCATAGTGGTCGGAATGACTGACGACTTTAAGCGGATGTGTTCTTATATTGTTACCTAAATAACAATGGCTGTTTTGGTGCCAATAGGCCTGTAGGAATTTTCCTTCTTTTTTTCTTTGTGATAAGTGGATTCCAAGGAAAAAGCGTTTCTACATGTATTTTGTCTAATGTTTGCTGTTCTCTCTCTCTCTCTCTCTCTCTCTCTCTCTCTCTCTCTCTCTCTCTCTCTCTCTCTCTCTCTCTCAGATATTTGGATTAAATTTGTGCAGGTCTTAAGATTAAGTAGAGGGGTGTGGAAATATTGTGTACTGTTCATTCCAGAGGTAGAAAGAACGGTGTACAGACCTAAACTGCACCAACCTGGCCCAAGGATTATAATACTTTTTTCATGCTCAACTGATAGGGTATGAAATTTATCCGGCTCATAAATAAAAAAATGTAATGTGAAACACATAGAATACAGTGTAGTTCATACTTCCGTGAACGCATCAGATCACATGATTCATAGTGACATCAAGTGACGTCATTCTAAACCATGGTTCTCTACGGGCGTTGGTGAGGTCAACGCTGTTCCTCTCTTTGTAGTAAAATCACAGTATGGGAGCGGAAGTGAACGGCCATTTGCGATGGAACATCACTTGCGATTTGTACAGTGGACGATCAGTCACTTGCGGTATGATATTTTCGCCGACACGGTAAGAAATTTCAGTTTTGTTTCGCGAACATAACGCTTATGTGCACTTTTTATGTCTTGATGGTAAGATGGATGTTTTTATCATATTCAAACCGCAGAAACATGCTATTTTTTGGATGGCATGAGAAGAGCTAGATTGTTGATCACTTTGTTTATCGTTATGCTATAACCGGTTGACACAATTGTAAATATGCATAAAACGTGTGTCAGTAAGCATTTCCTTTGTTATTTAGCATTTAAGTCCCCCAATAGTATCACTGATTGAATAGAACTCAGACATCTTCAAAAATGCAAATAAGATCGAAGGACTGTTAAAAGTATGACACAGGAGAAAAAACAAACCGTTCAGATCACTTGCTTTTGTAAGTATTCGGTTTGTACAGGTCAACTGCGATTAGACTGAACGGTCACTTGTTAGTATGCTGAAGTCATTTGCTTAAGCTGCATGGTGCTTCCACGCAGAGCTGAATCCGGCCCGCACACGAGTTCTGGTAAACCGCTTAGAGGATCTAAGACTGCCCATGCAATGAGGTGCGAGTCAGACCGTCCATGCTTGTAAACCATATTGGTTTTAATGGGTGACAGGGCTTGAGATGTCATTTCATCTCAGTGTCGGGTAAAAGTCCCACAAAATTGGAAGCATTGCCACCAAAATGACCTACATAGTGTTGATAGGGACTTTAAACATCAAATCAAACAAAAACAAACATTCGCTTAATCGCACCTATATTCCCCATCTCCACGCTTCTCACTCATACAGTACTAACGTTTCACAGTATCTCCTCTTTTCTGGCAAAGAGGTAAAATACAGATGCGCGTCTGACTGGTGATCAGGAGGACGCGGATTCGATAACATTCTTTCATGGAGATTGATCATGATGTCTTTTCTACAGACATTCTCTCCCATCCGCTAGCCCCCGCCCATAGGGGCTTGAAGAAATATATGGACTGCATGATGTTTCAACGCAGAGCTGAATCCTACCCGCACACTAGTACTAGTAAACCGCTTAGAGGATCTAAGATTGTCCTTGAACCGCGGTGCTAGGCGGACCGTCCATGCTAATAAACCCTATTGGTTTCATTGGGCGACAGGGCTTCAGATGTCATTTCATCTCAGTGTCGGGTAAAAGTCCACAAAATTGGAAGCAGCGTTTCCAAAATGACATTTACATTGTTGACGGGGACGTTAAACCTCAAATCAATCAACCAGTCTCCCTTCCGCTGATTCAAGAAGGGCAGTTGTCAATTTCTGGCGAAAGAATGTGTACTGTACTGGTTAACCGCTTATGTATAAGCCTCCCCAGGAAAAGTGTGGATAGGTAAACTGACCAGGTCAAAAATGATCTGAAACAGTGTTGACGGGACCATTAAACTCCAATACAAACAAACAAACAAAGAGTACACACGCGCACGTGCGCACACACACACACTGCTGTTTAATTTTATTTCTTTATTTGTGTTGCTCTTTAACGGCCCTGACAACAAGACCAGGGTACCCGAAGAAAAGTCACATGACCTTCCGTTGCAAAACTTGCATCTCACATATAACCCGACCGAGCTTCGAACTATAGATTTGATAGACCTAATAATTAAGAGTCAGTGCTCTTATCCACAAGCCCACGGAGGCCAGACAGCTTAGATTACTTAATTGCTAGAAAACGCCTTCTAGACGACGTTCCTGTGACTGATGGACTCGAGTACTCATCATTAGGCGCCCATGGGAGTAGACGTTATAGACGTAGGGTTTAACGCGGAAGTACAGCCATTAGTTACCCACGTTGACTTTGACAGGTTTTAAGGTAACCGGGCGCTATAAGCACATAGGGGCTATCCCTAGAATATGTCCAGGATTAGTTTTTCCACTTTCTAAAAGGCGTTTGCACGGAGTGATACATTGAGACCAATGCGCAACTCTCGTACGAAAGTGGTCTGTAAGTTACAGAAATTTCGATAACCGGTCAGAAAAATAGCAGGCTGCACATCGCGGCTATGGAAGGTGGTCAGTTCCGACCTGCAAACCGTGCCCCATAACCAGTGCCAGTTAGAATATCTGACCAGGTGGTCTATACAAAGGCCAGAGTACCGGCAAAATGCAGGCTAACCTTGGCATCTCCGGCGTTGGCTCCTTATTCACTGGTAGGCTGTTCCAATGACCAAACGGTCTTTTTTTATTATACCCAGACCGAATAGGTTCGGGGTATATAGCGATCAGCCTGGCGTCCGTCAGTTCGTTAGTCCTTCCGTAGACGAAACCTTGTGATGGCCATTTCTCCAAAACCCTGTGGGATCCATTGATTGTTCACAAGGCTGAGACGGTGTGCCATGCGCAAGTGCCACAACTCTATTTGCCATAGATTTTTAGTTAGTTCCCCTTCCAATAGAATAGAATTACAACTTTGTGATGGCCATAATTCCCCATCGAGACATATTGATGGTACCTGGCACAATTGTTCACTGGGCTGAGACGGCGTGTCATGCGCAAGAACAACACCTTTGGGTGCCATGGCTTTTTGAGTTACCTCCCCTTCCAATACAATAGAGTGACTACATTGTGATGACCATACTCCAATATCCTTTGAGATATATTGATGGTACCTGGTACAATTGTTCACAAGGCTGACCTGGCTTGTCATGCATAAGAACCACAACTCTGGTTGCCATGATTTTTTAGTTATGTCCCATTCCAATAAAGTAGAATCTCTACCTTGTGTTCACCATATCTCCAATACCTAGGCGATATATTTATGTCACTTGGTTTTTGTTTGTTTGATTTGAGGTTTAACGTCCCCATCAACACTGTATAAGTCATTTTGGAGACGTTGCTTCCAATTTTGTGGGACTTTTACCCGATGTTGAGCTGAAATGACATCTGAAGCCCTGTCGCCCAATGAAACCAATAGGGTTTATAAGCATGGACGGTCCGACTCAAGCGAACCACTTTGCCTGGGCAGGCTTAGACACTCTAAGCGGTTTACCAGTTATCGTGTGCGGGTCACATTCAGCTCTGCGTGGAAGCATCGTGCAGCCCATCTATGTCTTCAATCCCCGATAGGCGGGGGCCTCGATGTCACTTGGTACAGGTATACATGAGATTAAGCGGGCGTGTCATGCGCATGAATTACAACTCTGGGTGCACTGTTTTTTTTTTAGTCATCTCCCCTGACAATATAGCATTATAGTGGCCGTAACTCCAATTAGCTTTGAGATTTACTAATGGAACTTGGCACAATTGAATACAAGTTATAGAAGGCATGTCATGAGAAAGAAACACAACTCTTGGTATTGTTGTATTCAAGTTATCTCCCCTTTACAGATAAAAGTATGGCCGCCTAGTGATCACCATATATCCAATACCCTTTGAGATTTACTCGGATTCAATGAAAACGCAACCCCTCAAATTTTAATCGATTCACAATATTTGCAGCATTTGATCACGTTAAATGAATATCACTAACTTGTCCACAGACTCACTACAGAGTGCATTTCATTGGATACTCGAATAAGTCCGCACACCCAAAAATCAAAACCACATATTGTTATACCTGGGATGTCCACCATACCATCAAGTGTTGCTTGGCACCGACGCCTCAGGCTTCGAATTAAACGCTGTATCTAGTCTTGTATGATGTTGTCCCATTCTTCATGTACCGCCATGGCAAGCTGCTGACTGTTGATTTGCGGATAATGTCGGTTGTACACACGTTTTCGAGCTGGCCACAAAGGTTCTCGATTGGGTTTAAATCCGGCGAAAACACAGGCCAAGGAATAACTTGCACACCATTTTGATTGAAAAAAAATCCGGGTCCGATAACAGAATACTTGTAAGCTATTTTTTTAATTCACACGATGAATGAAGTAAATTTTAATGCTTTGTGAGTTATGTTAAAAGTAATTAAATGTTACTGAAATATGTCAAAGAAAAGATGTAATTGGGTCTTTAGCCTATGTCCATCGGAGACTAGGATGCACTGTACTTCCAGACAGTGCTGAAACGGATCGCACATGAATGCTAGTAAACCGCTCAGAAGGTCGTCGCCTGCCCTGGCAAAGTGGTGCGAGTCGGTCCGTCCCGGCATATAAACCCTATTGGTTTGTTTGCGTGGTATTGGCTGAGATGTCATTTCATCTCCGTGTCGGTTAAAGCCGCAACATTGGAAGCAAGTCTGCAAGATGACCTGGATACTGTTGACTGGGCCGTAGCACCTCAAATCATATAAAGCGTGTGTTATCACTTGAAAATGCAGAAGTGAAAAGAGTTCCGCACCATGCTAATGAAACAGTAGCAATGTCCTGAACACTTTTCTGCAATGGTAATAGAAGGAAGTGTTTTGGTTATTTGTTGACAGTATCTGATCAGACTTCTTAGAATGACCCTAAGTCACAAAAATGTAATTTGTGAAATCACCATCGCAAGTGACTGTTCAATTTCAATGATCAATTTTGCAAGTGACTGTTCAACTCGAGTTATTACAGATCGCAAGGGATCGTTCAAACCAATGTCAAGTGACTGTTCAGATGATCAAAAGTGATGGGAATACAAGTTAAGCTTTAGCTGCCGTATTTTACATCAGTGTAAACATCCTTTTTGTCAGTAGGCTTTACAGTTTATTAAAGATGTTACAGAAACTAAAAGAAGTGGCCTCTAAATATTCATCCGTCATTTAAACAACTTTTAGTAACGTATGCGAGCAACAGAGAAACACATGTCAACTGATCACCATCGTTAAGTCCACCGATAGGATCAATGATACCAACGAAATTATTATCAGTAAAGTGACAAATATATTGATAACTTACACAAATAAAAGAAATGACCAAAAAGTCACGCTAATGGCTTCTGTGTTTACATATTTGAGATACCACGTGATAATGTTATATCGCAAGTGACTGATCGTCCACTGTACAAATCGCAAGTGCTGTTCAATCGCAAATGGCCGTTCACTTCCGCTCCCATACTGTGAAAATGGCGTGTAAATGTTTTTTAGTTTAAAACGGTTGCCCTACTAGCATTATTTTTCGCCCAGCGATGAGGGGCAAAGAATGTAATTATAAAACAATAAACTTAATTTTTCTGCTTTGCATGAAAGTATGAACGACAGCGAGTCGCTACAAAGTTTACATGAACCCCTTCGGGGTCACTTTCTTTGCACACAACCCACTGCGTTCGTACTATCATGAACAGCAGAAAAATAAATTTCATTTCTTAAGTGTTTGCTTTCTTTGCCTCATACTGCTGCCTCACTCTAGGGTTTATTAGCTAGCTCATTATGTCAGTCATTGCAAAACACCCACATTGAGCCGGAGGTAATTTTGTTTTAAAAACCGTCTTCTGTAGCATGTTTTGTTATCCATGCAATTAGGGGAGCAGCTTCTCAGTTTCCCCTTAAATGTACATTTTTAAGTCAGAATGACGTGTTCTTATCAACTTTTTAATGAAATGGACATTCAATTTGTCATCAAACTGCTGTCAAGTGTCAAAGAAAGCAGGTCATGAAATGTACATGCAATGGTTTTTATTTCATGCGTAGCACTTTACATGTAAACGGACGCTTTAGACACAAACTTTAGCGGCTCACTGGAAAAATGATGACGATATTCTTCAGGAGGTATGAATATTGTAATACTGACATTTTGTTGTGTTACATTGATGTGAATGTGCTTTATCGCTTATTAATTTCTGTATATTTGTGCAAGTCACAACGCATTCTTTAAAGTTTTCGGACCTGCCCATCAGGGCTTCAAGATATAGGTGGGCTGCGTGACGCTTCCAAGCAGATCTGAAACCGACCGCACGCGAGTACTGCTAAACCGCTCAGAGAATCTATGCCTGCCCGGGCAAAGCGGTGCGAGTCGGACCGTTCATGCTTATAAACCCTATTGGTTTCATTGGGCGACAGGGCCTGAGGTGTCAGTTTATCTCAATGTCGGGTAAAAGTCCCACAAAATGGATTCAACGTCTCCAAAATGACCTGTTGATGGGCACTTTAAACATCTAATCAAACAAATAAATTCCTTAAAGTGTTTGGGTGAGAAAAATAATTAATATTGCGGTCGTGGCTTCGGGCTCGTTTTCAGTTAATTAAAGTCTCATGCTCGACAAAACCCTACATGATACATAACTAAACTGAAAACTTGCTTAAAAAGTCCTTGTTTCGGCCTCAATCCCATCATACATTCTATTATTCAGTTCTTATCTAAGCAGGAAACGGCCCCCGCCCATCGGGGCATGAAGAAATGATGCTTCCACGCAGAGCTGAAACCGACCCGCACACGAGTACTGGTAATCCGCTTAAAGCATCTAAGCCTGCCCAGGCAAAGCGGGGCGAGTCCGCCCGTCCATGTTAATTAACCCTATTGGTTCATTGGGCGGCAGGGCTTGAGATGTCTTTCATCTAAAAATAGCGAGCATTACAAATTTAACGCTCGACTGAATTGAGCATGAAAAACGTTTTATAACCTTTTAATAGCATGGTCGAGAAACACTAAGATTGGAATGCCTCTTTACTCAACAGCACCAAAATTAAATGTACTATATATTGAAAAGGCCCCATTTCTCACTTACTTTCCAATACACTCTAGGCTAATACAAATACTTTTTCAACAGATCTAAGCACTTCACATTCAAACCTTTCATAAAAGTCATCTATTTTAAGGCATTCAAGAGTTCTGCAACGGAAGGCCTGGTGTATGTGTGTGTTTGTGTTTTTTGTTTTTTTTACCGGATACTACGGTCTTCGACCACATGTGATTTACAATCGGCTCGATATGAGTGAAATAAACTCGAAAGGACCTTAAAATGATCCCTGCTCCACACCCCCCCCTCCCCCCACCAAAAAAAAAAAAAAAAATCAAGGTTGATATGCTCTAGCTTATTCTGACCTTTTTTGTATGACGTGTTGTGGTATGTTGTGGTGCCTATTCAGATTAATACAAACTTGCTGAGCAGAAGAATTCAGCAGTGTTTTTTTTTTACCCAAGTCCCTACATCAATGGATTTGGCCGAATTCATAAATAGAAGCGTCCACTTCAGAAACTCGCGGATGAGAGAGCATGTGTGTGCTGCACAGTAGGGGTTCTGTCCCCTTAAAATCCCTGTTGGAAAAGGACCCAATGGGCCCAACCTAAGTAGTGCTTATTGTCACTTACTGGCCATTAGCGACCCAGGATCAAAATTTTAAAACATAAAAAGGAATATGTTGCAATAGGGAACAGATTGTTTCCATGCTGCATCATTTTGAACATTTACGTATTGGTGGCATTTTTAACAAGCTGGCTGTTTTTTTTTTTTTTTTTTTTTTTTTTTTTATTTCTGTCTACACAGGCATGAGTGAAACTGTTGTGAAAATAACACAAAACGTCCACGAGTTCAACAAAAAATACATTTCACTTTTTCTGAGTCCGGTAAGGAGATAACTACGACTAATCCCTGCCTTCCTAAATTTAGCCACCCACATAGCTCAGTGCCTCAGACGCTAAAAGTCCAAGGTTCGATCCCCAGCAGCGGTGACAAAATTTCGGCGTCAGAACACGTTCCATTGGCATCATAAATTTTGCAGGTATGAATATCATAAAGTGCATCGTCCTTCGAATCCGGACGTTAACTGGAGACCCCCTGTGCAGGGAGAACCATCCCCTGTGCAGGTTAAAGAACCCTACAGTAATTACATGGTGACTGTGTACTCTTTCAGCCTTCAAAACTGGAGTATATGCAATATACATGGTCTGTGTCCCCTCTTTGGGTTTAGTTGAAAATGGAAGAAAAATAGCGATAATGCTATTTTGTCACTACTTCGAACGGTATAAAAATTAAACAGCACCGGTCGTTCCGGCCATTAGTTCATCGATAGAGTAGCCCGGAATCAGCAGAAAAAACCAAGCTTCGCGACGATTGTTTTCTTGATCTGTTACATAAATCGATGTAAAAGTAGTAAAATCTAAATTTAGAGCTGCAAATACATCATTTTGGATTCAAATTGGTGAAGAGAGGTTCATTTTAATGAAAGACATCAATTGAAAGCGAAAAAAGTTTCCTCCGTAACACTAGTTCGCTTGTGATTGATGAAAACCGGAAAATTTTTGTCACACGTTTATGCCGAATTTTGCTTTGCTGAGTTAACCCATGCGAGAAAAACATGTTTCCTGCAAGTGACAGACAGAGGTGGATTATTGTTGCAAAGTGGACATATTTAACTTGTATATTTTGTAATAAGCAGGTGAAAAACTGCATTTGCGAAAAAGATACACTGGGTAAAATGAGGTAACCCCCCAAAAAATGGAGCCGAAGTTTCCACCCTTGTCTCTAATATAGTACCTAAAAAAAAAAAAAAAAAAAAAAAAATGTTTTTTTTTTTTTTCATTTTTTTCATTTTTTTTTCATTTTTTTTTTTTCACCATTCAAGCCCCTATGGCTTTATCAACGTTTCGCAACGTTTCTATATGATGTTACACGCACGTATTTTTACTGTAAGTGGTACAGTAAAAATACTAAACATTCGGACACCTTCAGGACCAGTCGCATTTATCCTAAAATTCTGGCAATTTTTGTCACGATCCAGCAACGAGTCCAAAAGATGCAGGAGGAATGGCAAACAGTGTAGACCCTGATCACACTGCTCCTTCAGGAACAGTCTGATCCGAATCTGAACTTCGGCCCCCGCCCATAGGGGCTTGAAGAAATATATGGGCTGCATGATGCCTCCACGCAGAGCTGAATCCGGCCCGCACACTAGTACTGGTAAACCGCTTAGAGGATCTAAGCCTGCCCAGGAACCGCGGTGCGAGGCGGACCGTCCATGCTAATAAACCCTATTGGTTTCATTGGGCGACAGGGCTTGAGATGTCATTTCATCTCAATGTCGGGTAAAAGTCCCACAAAATTGGAAGCAACGTCTCCAAAAGGACCTTTACTGTGTTGACGGGGACGTTAAACCAAGAATCAACCAAACATGTCTGTCCCAATACTTTGTCTCATTACGGTGCGAATAATATGAAATGTCATGTCATTGAAGGAGAGGCATGATGCTCCATGACCAAGGGCATAGTAAAGTGCACAATATTTGTTTAAATAATAAATTCGATGTACAAGCATGCAACGAAATGCATTTCCATAAAACAATCTTGCGCCAAAGTCCACTTTCTGAATATTAAGAACCTATTTTAATGTGCAGAAATGATATGCAATGAGACCAGCTAAAATTAAAACTTAAACGCATTTGAAAGGTTTTTTAACGGGCCTCCCTGGCCCTAATGGGTAAGAACGCCCATGATCATTAGGTCCCTCATCGCTGTGGTTCAAATCTAGCGCGGGTAATCTCTGAGACGCCGCAACGGAAGGTAATGTGTTTTTTTTTTATCCAGTTACTCTGGTGACAAACGATCGGCGCGTGAAAAAAGTGAAATAATGTTGAAAGGGCCACAAAACCAAAATTTCTTCACCCGTGAGTGTCCTCCAGTAGGATACGACTGTTGAACTGTGCAAATGTGGTCAAAAATACCGACTTTAAACAGTCCAGAAGGTGGTCTTAATGTAGAAAATGTTTCTGTAGACCTATTTTAGTGAGTAAATTTGTCATGCGCACCTGCTACAGCAATGTGATAAAGCATTTGTTACAGTTTCACGAATCATGGCTGTTGGGTAGTTTGATTTTAGGTTTAACGTCCCCGTCAACACTGTAAAGGTCATTTTGGAGACGTTGCTTCCAATTTTGTGGGACTTTTACCCGACATTGAGATGAAATGACATCTCAAGCCCTGTCGCCCAATGAAACCAATAGGGTTTATTAGCATGGACGGTCCGCCTCGCACCGCGGTTCCTGGACAGGCTTAGATCCTCTAAGCGGTTTACCAGTACTAGTGTGCAGGCCAGATTCAGCTCTGCGTGGAAGCATCATGCAGCCCATATATTTCTTCAAGCCCCTATGGGCGGGGGCGATGGGTAGTTCGAACCACTGAGATTAAATATAATGGGGGGTCACTTAAAGGCATCTTTACGATCTTCTATGAAATAAAAGTTTGTTGTGTGCGCTGTTACAACGCATAATGTAGTAATGTAGTAATTTTTTCATTTTGAAATTTTTACTACATTATGCGTTGGCATAGTCGACGCGAAATGAAATAAAATGTCGTTTTTACTTCATTATGCGTCGATACTAAGAGGTTTGAGCAAAATGAACGAATTATTTCATTTTGCGGCGATGGGTGGCATACTTAATTTTACTTCATTATGCGTCAACAGTTTGTTTGTTTGATTTGAGGTTTAACGTTCCCGTCAAGACTATTTAGGTCATTTTGGAGACATTGCTTCAAATTTTATGGGACTTTTACCCGATACTGAGATGAAATGACATCTCAATCGCTGCCGTCCAATTAAAAGCAATAGGGTTTATATGCATGGATGGGCCGACTCGCAGCAGTTTTCCTGGACAGGCTTAGACCTTCTAAGCAGATTACGAGGACTCATGTACGGGCGGTATCAGCTCTGCGTGGAAGCATCGTGCAGCCCATCTATTTATACCCCCGGCATACGAAGTATGCAAGGGGGTATATAGTTTTTGTCCATTCTGTCTGTCTGTCTGTCTGTCTTTTAACATGCAAAGATGGACAAACAACTGGGCTATGGACAGGTACAAGCCGATAGGATCCCCCGTCCCAACTTTTGTGTGCACTACACGATCATGTGTTGAGCCTTAAAACACAAATGAGGGAAAGACATCAGGCATGAGACCAAAATAGCGCAAGGCGTACGATTTTAATTCTACTGGCTTAATCAAATACAATGAAATTCCACTATTAAGACCACCTAAAATTAATACAAATTTTGTTTTTAAAGCATATTTGGAAGGTTAAAGCTACATTTTCTTTGTGATTTTGACCTTCAGTGTGCTTTTGTGGAAGACCGTCTTTTGGACTGTTCAACTGTGGTCTTAAAGACCACTTTTGAACCGTCTCAAATGTGGTCTAAATTGTAGGAATTTAACTGTATTGCTTCCTAAGTCTTTTCGAAGACAGCTATGTTCTACCATTATTACTTCATTATGCGTCGATATGGTGCATATCAACGCGAAATGAAATAATTTTTTTACTTCATTTCGCGTCGACTATGCCAACGCATAATGTAGTAAAAAAAATCAAAATGAAGAAATTTCTACATTTCTACATTATGCGTTGTATCAGTGCGCTCATTTAAATCGTATCATAAAGGGCCACAAAATCAAGAAAACCTTTCTGAAATATCCCATCACGTTAACAAGTTCGTGCAACGACCCCAATGTAGAGAAAACTAGGGTTTACATTGATACAGATTATTTTTCTTATTTCTGCTCCAAAACATAGCAGCCACAACCTAAGTTTAGAGCATTTATAAGAAAATATCACGAGTTTTTATCAGAAAAAGTAATCATTTTGAAGACGTGAAAGACAGCACTATATACGCGAGTGTGTTATGGTAATGAACACAGTTAAATTCCTATATTAAGACCACTTTTGAACAGTCCAAAAGGTGGTCCCTGACCAGATGACCGTGTGTGCAGAAAACACGAAGACAGAGTAACTGCACCCTTGTAATAAGCTTTTTAAAGCAGTATTAGTCTTAATTTTAGGTGGTCTCATTACGATAACACGCCCGTATGACATAGTGCATTTTTTCACATCTCCAAAATGGTTACTTTTCTGATGAAAATCTGTGATATTTTTCTTATAAATACTACAAACATAGGTTGTGGATGCTCGTTAGAACCGCCTCACTGAGGCGGTTCTAACGAGTACCCACAACCTATGTTTTGGAGTAAAAATAAGAAAAATAATGTTTACCCCCTTAAACCCCAGTTTTCTCTATATAAAGTGGGGTTTAGGTGGGTGTAAATTTCACGGACTTGTTGACGTGATGTTAAAAGCGGAATTTTACTGTATATTGATATCATTATGGTGCTATTAGATTTTTTTGTCTGCGCATGTGGAGTCAATCGCGAGGTGGAATTAGCCAAGGTAAACGAGATATCCATGTTCGATCGATTGAAGTGTCACTGTAATTGGAAACACATCTCAATCCCTGCCTCCCGATGAAACTAATAGGGTTTATAAGCATGGACGGGCAGACCACTGCATGCTTAGATCCTCTAAGCGGTTTACCAGTACTCAAATGCGGGTCAGTTTCAGCAGTCTGCGTGGATGCATCGTGCAGCCCATCTATTTCTTCAAGCCCCAATGGGCGGGGGCCGATGATATATTTGAGAGCTGATCTAGGGTCGGCATATTTTAACGTTAAATAGTCCCCCTTTTTTTTTTCAAACATGCATTTAAATAACACATTTAAGGGGAATGGGAACACATGGCAGATTTTTCCGCCATTTTTCAAAGGGAGACAATTTTCGGGATTCCTGTTCGCTTTTCTAGAAATCCTGTCCCGCTGAAAAAGGGGTCTACTCTTAAACGAAAGAATTTGCTCCTCAGGAGCAAATTGTTTCCTTTAAGAGTTGACCCCTATTGACATAAAAGACATAAAAATATTTTTGCAGGAGTTGCCTCCCCTGAAGGTGTTCCCATTTCCCTTAAATTCAATTTTTGATCAGAGTCATTTTTGCAGAAATGATGAAGACCCTGATCAGTTTTTATCTTCTACTGGTCTGAGTCTGCACTGCTGCTTTTCGGTTCCTATTTTGATGCAAAGCATATGAGGACTAATAAAATTTCCTTCCAGCACTGTATAATTCTATTTTTCTGTTTGAAACTTTCTGTGAATTTTGCCTTTATATTTTATCAGGTATAAGAATCCGAAGTAAAAAAAAAAAAAAAAAAAAAAAAAAAAAAAGAAGTAAAGGACCGTCCCCTTCCAGTCATATATAGAGGTGTCTAATTTGTTTTACAAATATACCTGTACATTGAGCAAATAGTATAAACTCAGATCGGACGGCATCTAATCTGATCTGGGCCTACACCTTTTCCAATGCCCCGCCTCTACAAAAAAAAAAAAAAAAAAAAAAGAAAGATGGGCATATACGTATAGATCAATTCCTATTATGATTAAAACAGCCATTTGGCCTGTTAAAAAGTGGTTCAAAAGGTCACGTGGTCTCTCACTAGAGAGCACTCGGTGTTGAAAATACAAAAAAAGTATTCACCCTTATCTTGCTGAATATTCATTTAAGCCACACCCATTTCTGTCTATCAACCAATCGAATTACTTGATGTAATTTATTCCTACAAAGCCATAAACTTATTGTCAAACAGTGTAGATCCTGATTCAGAAGCCATTTGATCTGGATCTGCACTGTTTCCAAAGAGAGGGGTTGTCGTGAACAGCAAGATAAGGGTTAAACTAGAACCTTCTAAATATGCTTTTTAACCCTTTTTGTACCAATTGGAATCTTCCACGTAATATAAAGCAGGAGTACATTTCAAAATTTAGGGGTGTCAGGTTGTGTTTTCATCAAAATTTATTTGGAAAATGACTGAACTTTTAGCAAACAGTGGAGGCCTGGATCAGACGCCGTGTTCTGCGGCGTCTGACCTGGGGCCGCACTGTTTGCCAGGGTACCCGTTTTGGGGTTTCTGGTACTTAATGGCTTAACTTTAGCTTTTGTTATTAGCGAAATTTCATTGTACAATTAAATAAGGAACAATATGTCATACATACCATCTCCTTGCTTGAATCTCAGATCTTCAAACTCTTGCCCCACATAGTTTAACAACAGACGGATAGGTTGGCCCAGCTGTAAAAGTCAAAGTGGGCGAAAATCAGAGTAACCAGAGCACACCTGGCCTTCCGCTTCAGAACTTGACCTCTCACATGTTACCCGAGCGAAGCTCGAACCCACACCGGTGAGAGACCTAACGATTAAGAAACAGCAATCTTAACCACTAGGTCACGGAGGCCTGTTATTATTATTATTATTATTATTATACACCTTTGAAAGAAGGTCGTATTAAGTTATACCTCTTGGTGTCCGTCCGTCCGTCCGTCTGTCCGTCCGTCTGTGAAATTTTCGTTTCCGGATAACTACTACATTTTACATCATATCAAGTTCAAACTTCATATATGTTTAGACCACGATGTGGAGCAGCGCATATTGTTTCGATTATTTCCCTTTGTACATTTCTATAAACATTTCGTTTCCGGCTAACTTCTCCTACAATTAACATTCAATCATGCTGAAACTTGGTATATAATTAGACCATGGTGTAGAGTAGCGCATATTATTTCGGGGTTAAAGTACACCAAATATTAATACAGTTATGCAACTTTGAATATTTCTGTAAACATTTCGTTTTCTACATTTTACATCCGATGTAGCTGAAACTTGATATCTAGTTAGACCATGATGTGGAGCTGCACATATTGTTTCGAGATTATGGTTCTTAAAATATTGATAGAGTTACGCCCCTTTGAAAATTTCTGTAAACAGGCTGGTTTACGGATAATTCCTTCTACATTTTACATCTGACCAAGTTGAAACTTGATATATAGTTAGACCATGGTGTGCAGCTACAAATATTGTTTCGAGATTATGGTCCCTCAAATATTAATAGTGTTACGCCCCTTTCAAAATTTCTGTAAACATTTAGTTTCCGGATAAGTCCGCTTACATTTTACATCTGATCAACCTCGGCTGATGGCCCCCGCCCATCGGGGATTGAAGAAATATATGGGCTGCATGATGCTTCGACGCAGAGCTGAAACCGGCCCGCAAAAGAGTACTGGTAAACCGCTTAGAGGCTCTAAGCCTGCCCAGGCAAAGCAGTGCGAGTCGGCCCGTCCATGCTTATAAACCCTATTGGTTTCATTGGGCGGCAGGGCTTGAGAAGTTATTTCATCTTAATGTCGGGTAAACGTCCAACAAAATTGGAAGCAACGTCTCCAAAATGACCTTTACATTGTTGACGGTAACGTTAAACATCAAATCAAACAAACAAACAACTTCGGCTGAAACTTGTTATATAGTTAGGCTTCTATGTGAAGCAGCGTATATTGTTTCGGGTTAGGGTCTACCAAATATTAACATAGTTACATGCCGCTTTGAAAATTTCTGTAAACATTTCATTTCTGGCTTACTCCTCCTATAATTTAGATTCGACAAAGTCGAAGCTTGATTTGAGCCCCGCCAAGCGAATTTGTGTCTTCGAGCATTCCGTCATGACACATTTTAACCGCGCATGCCCAGCCATTCAGAGGGGCCAGGGATATGGCTTTCTGTCTGAAGGTTCCTTTTGATTCACTGCTTGTATGAGCGAGCAGCGAAGGTTCTGGTGAGACTGCGCGGATGCGCAGGCTCGCCTGAACCTTCGCTGCTCGCATAGGCGATAAGTACCAAAATCGCTTGACGGGGCCCATTTAATGTTAGTCCATCGTGCGGAGCAGCGCATATTGTTTTGACTTCATAGTCGGCCATATATTTATAGAGTTATGCCCATATGAAAAGAGCTGTAAACATTAAGTTTCCGGCTAAGTCATGCTACAATTTAGACCAAGATGAAACTTGATATTTGTTAGACCATGATGTGGGGCAGCGAGAATGGTTTCGAGGTTGTAGTCTACCAAAAATTAACAGATTTATGCCCAATTCTAACACAGCGCGCCTATATAGGCAATGGAGTGAGTGAGTGTTTGAGTTTTACGTCCCACCAACAGCTAAGGTCAAACGGAGACGGGACCTCGGTTTCAAGACTCATCCGAAAGTCTGGAGAAGCCCGGGATCGATCCTGCGACCCTTGGTTTACAAGGCCAGTAGCGTAACCACTACACAACGGAGGCTTCTAACATAGGCAATGGAAAATAAATGTGTTTTATTCTACAATAAATCACGGCAAAGAAGAGCGTGACAAGTGAAGTCATTAAAAACTGCGAATCGTTGACGTCACTAGTCGAATTCATTGACGTTGGACGGTGTAACGTCATTTTCTTACATCGAAAACGTCAGAAAAGGATATAAATGCATGTGTTTCAGTCGATAATTTTAGCGGGATTTCTAATAAAAATGGCGAAAATTTTGTGAGAATTTGAAGGCAACAACAGCATTTTTGCCGAATTTTAGCGTGTTAGAATCGAAATAGATCAGCTCTAGCCACTGATTTGTTTGGTCGGTCAGTTGTAAGTAGACAAATCACGCGCGCTGCGTGCTCACGATTTGTCTACTTTACAACTGACCTCCAAACTGTGATTTATTGCTTAACAAATCACAGCTAGAGCTGATCTATTTCTTAATTAAACATTTCTGTAAACATTTGGTTTCTGACTAACTGCTCCTACAATTAACACTCAATCAAGCTGAAACTAGATATATAGTTGGGCCATGATGTTGCGCCCCCCCCCCCCCCCACCCCCCCCCATCGGGGCCTGGAGAAATATATTGGGCTGCACGGTGCGTCCGCGTAGAGCTGAAACAGACCGAACTTGGGTACTGGTAAACAGCTAGGGGTCTAAGCCTGCCCAGGAAAAGTGATGGGAGGCGGACCGCTCCTTAAACCCTAGTGGTAGGACTTGAGATTTCATTTCCTCTCAATGTCGGGTAAAAGTCCCTCAAAATCGGAGGCAACGGCTCCAAAATGACCTTAACGGAGACCTAAAACGTCAACTAAAAAAAAAAAAAAAAAAAAAAAAAAAAAAATAGATTGAGCAGTCGATGGTAAACCATCGCAAATACCCGCTTTTTCTATGAATAACACTAATGACTATGTGTTAGCTAGCCAAAACTACATGTAACTTAAAAAAATGTTGCAAAGAACATTCTAACTGATATGCCAAGTTTCAGAAGTGTAACTCCTATAGTTTAGAAGATATGGCAAAGTCATACTTTTTGACCTTTGACCTTGGGGTCAGGTTGTGGTCAAGGTCACACCAAAAGTAGCCCAATTTATTCTATACTCCAAAGGCCAGCCAATAACCAAAGTTTCAGAAGTGTAACTCCAATAGTTTAGAAGATATTGCAAAATAATACTTTTTGACCTTTGACCTTGGGGTCATGTTGAGGTTGAGGTCACACCAAAAGTAGCCTAATATATTCTATATTCCAAGGGCCATCCAATAAGCAAAGTTTCAGAAGTGTAACTCCAATTGTTTAGGAGATATGGCAAAGTCGTATTTTTTACCTTTGACCTTAGGGTCATGTTCAGGTCAAGGTCACACAAAAAGTAGTCCAATTTATTCTCTATTCCAAGGGCCTTCCAATAAACAAAGTTTCAGAAGTGCAACTCCAAAAGTTTAGACGATATGGCAAAATCATACTTTTTTTTTTTCCTAGGGGTCATGTTGAGGTCAAGGTCATCCCAAAAGTAGCCCAATTTATTCTATATTCCAAGGACCATCCAATAAGCAAAGTTTCAGAAGTGTAACTCACTTAGTTTAGGAGATATGGCAAACTCATACTTTTTGACCTTTGACCTTGGGGCCATGTTGGGGTCAAGGTCACAAAAAAGTAGCCCACTGCCATCTACATACCATGTACTATCCACGTCTAAAGTTTCAAAAGTGTAACTTCATTGGTTGCAGAGGAGATCCATTTACAAGAAACACGGACGGACGGACAGACAGACAGACAGACAGACGGACAGACAGACTGACAGACGGACTGACGCCCACTCAACTCTGGTACGAAAACAATATTCCCGATTTTTCTTCGAAAAAGCGGGTATAAAAAAGACCATGGTGTGGATGTGGAGTAGCGCTTATTTCGAAGTAACGGTCAACCAAATATTAGCAGAGTTATGTCCCTTTCAAAATTCTGTTATCGGTGTCCTCCTATATGGTACGTCAGACTAAGCTGAGACTTTAGTTTTAGTTTCAAAATTCAATGTTTGACTGGAATCGCTTCTGCAACAAGGCCTGTCGGAACTAGAGTTTTATGGTGACTTAGTACATGTATATAAATTCAGAAAAAAATATATATACAGTTGTACATGTATATAAATTCAGTAAAAAATATATACTTCAAATGAATTCAGTACCCAATTTCGTAAAATCAATCTTCGATACATAAAGATATATAAAAAGATTGGGTACAACATAAATGTTATACGACAGACTGCATGTATGGCAGTTAACCAAATCAGGGTTTATAACTTTGCTGCCTTCTTTAACTGTACGCCGGGGTGGGCGGTTCGGGCCTCAGATTCTATGACGGCTCCAGCGGTAAGGCTGTCTTAAAATTTTTATCATATGTTATGTCGGTTGAATACCTGATGCTCTGCTGCTGGTATGGCCCCTTGGAGTCTACTATCGATTTTTTTTTTTTGCTCCAGCATTTCATGGTTCTGAAAATTTGCCTTTGCGCAACTAAGTCCAAACGCCACTTCTGGTGGCGACAAATCTTATTTTATCCGTCTAGACCCATATATTCAAACTTTTCCAAGATATCATCATGGCATGGTACAGTTTCAATGATACTAAAGCAAACATGCGGCCACCAGAGGGTAAACAAGCTTTTAAACTTTCTTTACCCAGTGACCCAGTTTAATTATTATTATTATTATTATTATTATTATTATTATTATTATTATTATTATTATTATTCAATATGATTCAAGTTCAAAACTGTCCAAAATATCACCAAGAAAACAGTATTGTATGGGCCCCGTCAAGCGATTTTGGTACTTATCGCCTATGCGAGCAGCGAAGGTTCAGGCGAGCCTGCGCATCCGCGCAGTCTCGCCAGAACCTTCGCTGGTCGCTCATACAAGCAGTGAGTCAAGAGGAACCTTCAGACAGAAAGCCATATCCCTGGCCCCTCTGAATGGCTGGGCATGTGCAGTTTAAATTTGTCATGACAGAATGCTCGAAGACCCAAATTCGCTTGGCGGGGCTCATTTAGTTTCATGAAGTATAAAACAAACCCGTGACCCTTAGAGGGTGAACGCGGTGTTAAAGCAAATTAATCTAGAGACCTACTTTTAGATCCAACACGACACTTAGAGCTGGACCAAGCTATCATCGGGACATTTATTCTGGTATAGTTTCGTGAAGTTTAACCCTTGTTCTGCTGAATATTCATATATGCCACACCCACTACCGATTATCAACCAATCAGATTACTTGATGCAAATTATTGCAACAAATTCACAATCTGAATGGCAAACAATGTAGATCCTGATCAGATGGCTTCGTCAGAAGCCATCTGATCTGGATCTACATTGTTTCAAAGATAAGGCATATCCGGGATTAGCAGGACAAGGGTTAATGCAAAACTGTGGCCTCTAGTGGGTGAACAAGGTTTTAATGCAATTTGAATCAGTGAGCTAGTTTTTTTTATCCGTCTTCTTATGGATGCACACAGAATATATATAGGCCTAGTGGTTAAGAGCGCTGACTCTTGATCATTAGGTCTCTCATCGCTGTGGTTCGAGCCTCGCTCGGGTCACATGTGAGACGCCAAGTTCTGCAACGGAAGGTCAGGTGTTTTTTCTCCGGGTACTCCGGTTTTCGCCCACCTCTGATTAACGATCGGCTCGATATGAGTGAAATAATCTTGAAAGGGCCGTAAAACCAAAACCGAAAAAAAAAGAAAAAAGAATACATATAGAGGATAAAAATGAAAATCCTCCATTACTTATTCCAAACAGATTTTTCTACTGTATAGAACTGTTTCCTACGAAGTCATGAACTGGCACAAAACAGCCGTCGGTGTTGGGGCCATCAAAGTTACGAGGGCGAGTCAATAAAACACACACACACACACACACACACACACACACACACACACACACACACACACACACACACACACACACACACACACACACACACACACACACACACACACACACACACACACACACAAAAACAGCCTTTCTCATTTCTGGGTGAGTTCGATCTCTTCTTTTTCGATGAAATTGCCCTCTAGAATGATACATTTGGAACAACGCTGTTCCAGTGCCATCAGCCCAGAACTGAAGAAACCAGGACCACTCCTCAACTGCCGCAACGACTTCTTCGTTGGACCGGAAATGACGTCCGAAAATACAGTTGCCATCACCTAGCAAGCAGAGGGTTGCGTTTTGAACTTCTTTGGCCTCGGAGCCCATCGCCCTACCCACTGGCGACTCTGAGTTTTATTCTCTGCCTCATAATAATGGACCCAGGTCTCATCTACAGTCACCTGAAACATTGTGTTTCCGGATAATTCCGCTTACATTTGAGCCCCGCCAAGCGAATTTGGGTCTTCGAGCATTCCGTCATGACAAGTTTCAACTGCGCATGCCCAGCCATTCAGAGGGGCCAGGGATATGGCTTTCTGTCTGAAGGTTCCTCTTGATTCACTGCTTGTATGAGCGAGCAGCGAAGGTTCTGGCGAGACTGCGCGGATGCGCAGGCTCGCCTGAACCTTCGCTGCTCGCATAGGCGATAAGTACCAAAATCGCTTGACGGGGCCCATTTTACATCTGATCAACTTCGGCTGATGACCCCAGTCCATTGGGGCTTGAAGAAATATATGGGCAGCATGATGCTTCCCAGCAGAGCTGAAACCGACCCGCAAACGAGTACTGGTAAACCGCTTAGAGGATCTAAGCCTGCCCAGGCAAAGCTGTGCGAGTCGGCCCGTCCATGTTAATAAACCCCATACGTTTCATTGGGCGACATGGCTTGAGATGTCATTTCAACTGAATGTCGGGTAAAAGTCCCACAAAATTGGAAGCAACGTCTCCAAAATGACCTTTACAATGTTAGTTTATACTAATTTATTTTAGTTCGATTGCGATGAAAGCTTCAAGCTTATTGAATCGCTCTCGAACACTCATTCCGGGTGTTTTCACGCGCGCGAGAGAGAGGCAGTGTTTTTACACCACTGCTACCCATTTACACCTGGGTGTTGTGGGGCAGTGTCATTACGTGTCTTGCCCAAGGACACACCTCGATACCGGTGGCCGGATTCGAACGCACAACCTCTCGATCATAAGTCGAACGCGTTAACCACTGCGCTATCGAGGCTGACAAGGACGATAAACCTCTAATCAAACAAAGCATGAAATTGAGCAGAATCAAATAAGCAGTGGCTTTATCGTCTAAATATATCATATTCGAGTCAGTAAACACTCAAAGGACAAGAGCACAGGCTTGGGCTTCGGGTGCTGAAGCCAGCTTATATAGATGGGCATGCCTATAGATGTACCTTTTAGGCATTTCTATGTTCTGGTTCTAGTGGGTGAACACAAGTCTGTGTGACCGTTCCTGATGGTCAGAGCATGGAAAAATCCTACCTCCCCCTCCCACCATTAATGTTATCGGAGGTCATATAATGTGTGCAATTATACTTGAAGTACAGAGTACATGTTATAATAACGACCTACTTAATACTGTAAGCTCTGATAATGTTATTGATATATACTGTGTCCATCTCCTTTCGACGCAACGTATAAATCTTGCTATTTGCAAAGAAATCGTTTGTTATTTCTTTAAGTAGGTGAAGCTTAAGACTGAATGGTAATCAATAAACTACAGTATAATAAAATGCACATACTCCTCGTATTTTCCAGTATCCTAACGTCGGCATTGTTATAAAAGCCTTTTACACAACTGCAATAGATAACATATATAGTACATATAATTTCAAGTTGAAGGACAAAAGTATACTGCCTCACAAAAGTTCTGATACACGAAATATTAACACTCTTGAATTGCTTTTGGAGAAATGTTGGTAAGGCTTTCTGAGCATTATCATGGTTCAGGATTGCTTTAACCCTTTTTGTACCAAATGGAATCTTCCTCCTTATATAAAGCAAATTTAGGGGTGCCAGGTTGTGTTTTCATAACAATTTATTAGGAAAATGGCTGAACGTTTAGCAAACAGTGGAGGCCCTGATCAGACGCCGCCTTCTGTGGCGTCTGATCTGGGTCTGCACTGTTTGCCAAGGCACCCCTTTAGGGGTTTCCTGTACTGAATGGGTTAAACAGCCAAGGAGCCGTGTCAACTGTTTTGACCATGCATATTTTAGAATAGCCGACTGTCTAATATTTGTTTTCATTACGATAACATAGAAGCCTCCGTGGTGCAGTGGTTACGCTACTCGCCTTGTAAACCAGGGATCGTAGGATCGATCCCGGGCTTCTCCTGACTTTCGGATGAGTCTTTAAACCGAGGTCCCGTCTCCGTATGACCTAAGCTGTTGGTGGGACGTAAAACTCGAATACTCACTCATTACGATAACACACCCGTGTGCAGCAATGGCGTTTATTATATCTATAGAAGAAGAAAAGTTTTGATACATTTCTTGGTTCTAGTCCAAACGAAGATTGTGTGGTCTCATTAGGACCGAGTGATTGAGGCGGTTCTGACGAGTATGCTTTTTAGCTTAAATAAGGAAAACAATGTAATCCCCTGTAAAATTCACTTGCCTTTGTAAAATCGAGGTGTACACGAATTTGCCAACCTGGTGTTATTTTTACGGCAAATAAGACTTGACATTTCAGAAGGGTACCCTCTCTAGCACTCTGTTTTTCTCATATAAAACAACCCCCCCCCCCGCCCCGAAAAAAAAATGAATTGTTGAAATGGCCGTGCCCAAGTCGTGAGTTGCACTTTAAGAGTTTTATTTTATACACTGTATGCACAAAACTGCAAGCGTTGCACAAAAAACCTGCCTTTTAGGTTTGCAACCCCATAAGACACACCGTGTAGGACCGGAAATGGGTAACCGGTCATTTCCTACCCAAGTAATTTCGTACCCTAGTCATTTCGTACCTTTTTGGTCATTTCGTACCTAATGTTTGGTCATTTCGTACCCACTAACAACCATTACCTACCCAAGTCATTTCGTAACTGTTTTGGTCATTTCGTACCTTGTAGTTTTGATAACTAAACTAGTTTGCCAATTTACCACACAATAGGACGACAATTTTCAAAGCCGTTTTAATTTTGGCGGCCAGATGGATGGATGGATGGATTTGGATGGATGGATGGACGGATGGATGGATGGATGGATGGATGGATGGATAAAGAGCAATCGATACATTGATCTTAGGCATAGACGAGTACAGAGCAGGAAAGAAGACCACATCACAGCCTCTGAAGTCTTGCTACGACGATCTCAAACGACAATGTTGTCTAGTTTTTAGTGTGAGCGCAGACAATGGTAGTGATATGCATCTGTTAACTAAACGCGACCATGTGCTGAACACATGTAAACCTAACTTATTGTAAATCTCACTTAATATACAGAAAAGTGGAATGTTCATAAGTATACAGTGTGTTTAATTGCGCTTAAAACATGTGTTGTTTTAACTCTTTGGTACGGTCTCCAACGAGGACTCAAAACCTATGTTTGAATTAATTAATATGGGAATACAATGTGTTCTGTGTTGAGGCCGGGAACTCTATGGAACGGTTTCAAATGGTACTCAAAACCTATGTTTGACAGTAGTGGCCATTAAACAAAGATCATTATGGAGCCGGCTGAATTTTTATTTTTGGATACTCGCATACTCGCAGTGGCATAAACTACATCATTATTATTTGTATTGGAGTTTGACGACAAAGTCAGCAATATTTTAGGTTATTTGGAGCCAGTCAGTTTATCTATACACATATTTCCTGGGCAGGTTTATATATAAGCAGTGCCAGAAACTGAAAACTACCCTTCTTGAATCAAGGGAAGGGAGAAAATGACCGAGGAAAAGATTTTATGATCAATCTCCACGAAAGAATGTTGCCGACTCCGGTAGGTATCGAAGCCGCGTCCTCCTGATCACCAGTCAGACACGCATCCGACTGAGCTACCGAGGCCGGCCATAACCCCAGTTATTTGTAAAAGATGTTGTATTGTTACATAGTGTCAGTATGTTCCACAGTATGTTATAGATATAAATTAATAATTTATTTTCTCTTTAACTAGAGCCCTTTAACTAGAGCCTAGAGCCCTAAACCAAGCCGTTACGCACCAAACTTACTCCTTACTAGTCTTGTAAAATCAGCTTTAAAACAATTTAACACACCAACGTAAACTCGTACCTACTTTTGAAGAACTGGGTAAGAAATGACCAAACAAGATTCCCAGAAAAAAATAAAAGTGGGTACGAAATGACCAAAGCGTACGATATGACCAAAATGGGTACGAAATGACCAAAATGAAAATTAAAACGGGTACGAAATGACCAAAAACGATTCGAAGAAAAAATAAAAGTGGGTACGAAATGACCAAAGAGGGGACGAAATGACCAAAATGGGTACGAAATGACCAAAATGAAAAATTAAACGGGTACGAAATGACCTAAATGGTACGAAATTACTTGGGTACGAAATGACTTGGGTAAGAAATGACTGGAAACCCCGGAAATGTACAGGGTTTGGGATCTAATGCTGTGCACTTGCAGGATTGAAAAAGGCTGACACAGTATGTAAAATTTGTGTTTATTTATTTATTTTGAGGGTTATGGTAAAACCTTCATATCTCACAGATTGTCTGTTATGTGCGGATTGTATAAGAAGCGCGTCGGATGGTTGTAAGGTTTCTTTTGAGCTATGGGAATGCCTCAATCATTCAAACGTGCTAAAATACAAATGATTTTATCCCAAAAACAATGTCCTCCGAATTAAAATGTTTTTTTTTTTCCAAGCGGAAAATGAATAAAAAATATATTTCTGAAAACATGCCATGATTTTGTAACATACTCGGCTCCAGTCTTCTTCATTCAGCGTTTAAAATATCGCTACATGAATAAATAATTGTACAGTCAATTGTTTGTTTAACGGCCCAGTCAACACTATTTTAGGTCATTTTTGAGCCGGCCAGTTTACTTTTCCTGGGTAAGTTTATACGTAAGCGGTTAACCAATACAGTGCACAACTGTCCTTGAATCAGCGGATTGGAGAGAATGACCATAGAAAAGATTTCATGATCAATCTCCACGAAAGAATATTGCCGACCCCGGCAGGTATCGAACCCGCGTCCTCCTGATCACTAGTCAGACGCGCATCCGACTGAGCTATCAGGGCCGGCGTACAGTCACTTATATTTTCGTTGTACAGTGGTCTGAGATCTAGGACAATTGGTTTTGTACAGCGACCTGAAAGGTCTGTGATTTATATAAAGAATAAAAGGGAAGATTTATACAAACTATACCGAAAGACTTTGAAGAGATATTATGATCAAACCTTTTGAAGACGAGTTTAGAATCTGTCTTCTCAATTATGATGGAACCAGTTGCAAATATTAAATTCTATATTGCATGGGTCCATACTGTTACGAGATGGAATAGGAAACCTCTCTGGTGCTTATGCACATCTAAATTATTTTAGTTGATATATGGTAGGGCGGTGCGAGTGAAATATTTTAGGTGAAATATGGTACGCAAACTGTGCTGCTCCATGAACAAGTCATGCACATATCATACGATGTATGCATGAGTGGTTTATAGAGATCTGTTTTTACAATACAGGGGGCCGCTATAAGGCTGAGTTCTATAAAATTTGCTTAAAAATCGCCAACCGCCAAATTGTGCCATATATGATTTTCATTCCCGTCACGTGTTGTGTGGGTGTTCGTTTTGACAGGAGTCATGGCATTGATTTATAGGGTCGTTTCATCATTTTTTCCTATGGGAAATATACTATTTGAACGCAAATCCATTATCTACTCGATTTTTGCTATCTAGCTTTATTTGTGGACGGTATCTCCACCTCGCCACGATCTTAGCAAGCTAATATGAGTTTAGCAAGCTTTTATGAGTATGCATGATTTTCCGGTAGTATTCATAGATATAAAAACCCTGAGAAAAACGAACACTTTAGCAGCAGGTCAAGTTGTAAGAGTGTACACAACATTGTGACGGGGAAAAAAAGAAAGTATATTGAAAGGTATGTTGAATCTATGTTTAGTATTATTTTTGTATGAACATGCTTGTAGGTTTTGGAGGGGTTTACTTCTAGTATACCCCAACTTTCTGAAGCCTATTCTGAATTCACTGTTGAAGCCTGTAGTGATTAGGCTACTAGCTTTGCCAGCTAGACGTCGCAGGATCGATCCCAGGCTTCTCCAGTAGTAGAATGAGTCTTTCTAAGTGAGGTCCTGTCCCATTCTTACCCTGGATGTTGGTGAGACGTAAAGTTTGGACACCCGCTCATTCTAGATTCATTTAGGCTTTTAGACCCCTTTTGTAGAATGTAATTAATAAACGCCGGGTCACTTGTTTGATCCATGACTTTTGACTAGCTGTGGTTAGAAAACCGTGGTTCCGTCCCAATATGATATTAGGTGTAGAGGGGACGTAAACTTAAGACGGGTTTAACCATATCTTCATCATCCGGGCGAACTCTTACAAGAGCCTGTCGGGTTATCCGTGATGATGAACCGTAATGAATTTTATTTTACAAGCGTGTTCACGTTGATTAGAAATAATTTTGTTCAAGAAGAATTACGAGTTCATTTTGTAATGATGCCGTTTTTGTCTGATAACTCAGTTTGTGCATGTATGTACATATAAAGAACGTGATGATGATAAGTGGGAGTATTTGGTCGCCACACGTCATAACGGCCTGAGCGGCGCGGATGACGTTAGCTGCGTCATCGGCGTCGCGAGGACGGTTATGACGGGGTGTCTACCAAATACAGAGAGAATTTACGGCAAACAGTGTTGGCCCTTATGAGACACTAACAAATGTTGTGGTATATAGATGAAAATCTTCTGTTGTAGTTTCTATCTGTTATTAATGTAATGAATTTGTGAATAGCTATATTTGTGAGCCGTGTCGCGGAGAAGGATATGAAATAGAGATTGTTATGTTTCCTGTAATTGGCGGCTGACCAGGTAGCGCAAAGGCGTGGTCTGTTCAATTGCCTCTTACTTGTGATAATGTAGTGAGCACAAATTTGATGAGTATTATGCTCAGTAGTAGTGAGCATTAAGTGATTTCTGTAGTGCTCAGTAAGGAAACATGAACTTTGAGTATTATTGTGTCAAGCGCTGGGTGCTGATAATTTGATGCACAGTCAAGTTGAGCTCTGCTGTACGGTTATTTGTCGCATGCACTAGTCAGCCTGTATGTCTGGTCGACGCATGCGCAATAACGGTATATGCATGAACATATTCTTACTTCTCCGGGAGGGGGATCATGATATAGAATGTATGTTTTGTGACTCGTGTCTTAGTCCAGTTATCGTAATTTGCAGGCACAACAATGTGTGGTGACCTGCTGCTCCCTGCGATATAGCAGCAGGTACTGGTACGACGCAGGGGGTTAGGGTCCAGCACGGGCGGACAGACCACCATAATCTGCGTATACCAATGTCCATTGTCTTGTGAACAAATGTGAGACCATGGAAGAGGTCAACTAAATAACCTGCAGGTGATTCGGACGATCGCTAAACCTGTGATCGGCAAACCTATGATCGCTAAACCTGTGATCGGCAAACCTGTGATCGCTAAACCTGTGATCGGCAACTATGTCCATAGACTAGTTTGCACTAGTTCGCGAGAGGAAGTTTCACGCGAGAGGGGGATTCACCCTAAGTTATAAACTGGCCAGTCGCGTCTTGAGTTGTTTCTTTTTTTGTTTTTGTTGTTGTTTTGGTTGTTTGCTTCTGTAGGTATTCCCGTCACCCGTTCCGAGCACAGAACATTGTTTTGCCTTCGGAGCGGACGTCGTGAGTTGGCTACAGAAGCATCAATTTGTGATGTTTTGTGTTAGTAAGTGTTAAATGTAGATACTGTAAATAATTCATGTCATTCAGCTATTATCTTTCTTGTGCCTTACCCCACAGCTGCCCGTACACCTGTCAGTGATCACGCTCGGTTGTCTTGTCAGCATGGGGGTTTGCGGGACGCCGTAAACCCACATGTAACACAAACCGAGGATTATCTGTATGATTACGCGTATTTAAAAGGCTTTTTGATGTAGATGCCGTTTTCAATGGCGACTTATTGTGATAAGATTCGGTTCAATTTTCTTGAGCACCTAAGACTGAATCTTTCGGTGCCCTAACCAAAGAACCACAGCCATATTGCAAATGTGTTTAGGGTTGGGGGAGTGGGGTTGAAGTTTGGGGTTTAGCAAGTCTATAATGCAACTTCAACAGGGATGGGGAGGAGAAAGGTTGCGTGGGACGGGGGAGTGGGGGTTTGGGTTTAGCAAGTCTATAATGCAACTTCAACATGTAGGGGTGTGTGTGTGGGGGGTGGGGGGGGGGGGGGGAGTTTGGGGTTTAGCAAGTCTATAATGCAACTTCAGCAGTTTCATTTTAACAATTAAATTTTGAGTACCTTTTTTTTTCTTTGAGCCTATGACCCATCTTCTTTCTTTTGAATGTTTTCATTGCTCTTAAAGGAACTCATTTTTGATTTTTATTATTATAGGGCTTTTACTTTTGTGTATTCGAGTTTGTGCCATGGCGTCCACCTCCTCAATATAGAGTTATCTATATTACCAAGGGTTTACTGCGGACCGTAATCAAATGAAAACTATGGGAATTTAAGGGATTTTAAACCGCAGCATAACTGTGAATAAAAAATATTTTCACCTAATTGTCATTTACAAATTTACATTTCTTATAAAATTATACGATTTCTGACATGTAAAAGTATGAAAATCTGGCATAATTTTTCTCTAAATCGGAATCGTTACTGGTGACACATCAAATGACATTCATTCACCAGGCCCGATGAACAGGGAAGTTTATCCCTAGCTCTCGCCCAAGAAGTAAACTTAGCTGTATTATCCTCAGCACCTTCCGCGGATGAAATAACAGAATCTGGAAGGGCATCCAATCTCTGGTTGTCTGAGGGAAGAAGGGTCCCTTGTAGATGCCAGTTCTTGTAGAGGCCACCTGAAGTAAAGTAAAGTAAAGTAAATAAGTAAGTCTATATTTTACAAGGGTTACAAATTAAGCATAGAAGCTAATCTTGCTTGAGGCCCTCAAAACATGTACAATATTGTCACAAGCATTAAAACGTACAAATACAGCTAAATAAATACAGGTTGGGTGGGGTAGCTGTCAGGTGTAAGCGTGAGCATATGAGTGTGTTGTGTGTGTGCGTGCATGTATGTGTGCGTGCCTGCCTGTGTGTGTGTGTGTGTGTGTGTGTGTGTGTGTGTGTGTGTGTGTTAATACAGTTACATGCACACTAACATTTACAAACTATATATAAACTGGGGTGGGGATAAGGTCATCTATTGGAATGCTGGCAGTACCCTTTAAACCGTTGTAAAAGAGTATAAAACAAGAGGACCATGGATGGTCACCTGAGCTAACAGATTCAAAGTTTCAGGAAGTTCCAGTTGTTACTAAAGAAGTTATGCTGATGACAAGGTCAAAAACAGTCAAAACTGGATTTTTTAGCAATCGAAGGGAAGTAACTCTATGACAGATAGGCTGACCTCGTCCATTTTCGAACTCTTTTGAGCTTTTATACTTGACTTACTAATACATAAGTTTCAAGGAGAGCTGATGAAAACTAAGGAGCTACGGTGATGACAATGTTACAAATAGGCATTTTCTGCAATCAGAGGGACATAACTCTATGAAAGAGAGGCTGGCCTCACAAGTTTTCGAACTCAACTGAGCTTTTATCCCTGACTTATCAAGAAGATCTGATAAAAAAAAACTGAAGGGGTACGGTGATGACATGGCCAAAAAATAGGCATTTTCAGCAATCAAGGGGATGCAACAATACAATTAATGGGCTGACCTTGCCAGTTTACAAACTCATCTGAGCTTTATCCCTGACTTACTTATGTGTAAGTTTTAATTCAATAACAAGAACAGCCAATCAAAACTGAAGGGGCTAGGGTGATGACAAGGTCAAAACTAAGCATTTTCAGCAAAGTAGTGGACATAGCTCCAGGAGTATTTAATCCTACATCGCTAATTTTCGAACAAATCCAAGACATAACCCTAACTTATCTGTTTGTAAGTTTCAGGAAGATCCGATCAAAACTGATGGGGCTACGGTGATGACAAGGTCAAAAAGTAGGCATTTTCTATGATCAAGGGGGACATAACTCTCCGAAATATAGGCCGACCTCACCATTTTTTTTTGTAAATCAGCCAAGGTTTTATCCCTTACTTACTAACATGTAAGTTACAAATAGATCCGATGAAAACTGAAGGGGCTATGATGATGACAGTATCAAAATTAGGCATTTTCAGCAGTAAAGGGGACCTGACTCTACAATAGACGAGCCAACCTCGTCAGTTTTTTTTAAACTTATCCTAGCTTTTATCCCTGACTTACTTGTTTGAAAGTTTCAAAGCGGAAGGGGCTACGTTGATGACAAGGTCAAAAATAAGCATTTTCAGAAAAGGAGAGGACATAACTCCGTAAGTAATCGACCCACATCACTAGTTTTCAAAATCAACAAAGCTTTAAAAGTAGAAGTAAAACAAAGATCAGGAATCCATACAATTAACTTACTCCACCCATCAAAGACACCAAAGGGAAAGAAACACAAACATTAAGCGACCAGACCATAATGGAAACCTAAACAAAGGAAGGCCATAAGGACAGTTACTTTCCCACAAAATGGCCATATGGCCATCCAAAATAAAAAGACACAAGTGATACACACAGTTAGTAACAAACAACACCATAAATAAACCGCCACAGAAGAACCGCCTTGGAACGGTCAGTGGAATGATTTCCACTTGGGGGGGGGGGGGGGGGGGGGCTTAAATCGATTTTACGTGGCCACAATCCTCGCCCTTACTTCCGTCGCGATTTAGACAAATAATTTGTTCAGTCCGCATGAAGGCCTCCTAACTCATCAGTGCAACATCTCCGTGAACACTAAAAATCAAAGAACCACAGAGGTGAGACAACGGTGAGGACTCGACAGCAAGAACCACTGAAATGCTGGAGCAAAAGAAAACCAACAGTTAGACTCCGATGGGCCCGGCCAGAGTCAGAGCATCAGGCACCAACCAACATTACCTTGAATTAGATCTCTCTAATTTTCAATAAGCCTTTACGTTGGAGCCGTCATAGAATCTGAGGCCTGACCCACCGGCGTGCAATTAAAGAGGGAAGCAAAGTTGCCAACCGTGATTGGGTTAACTACCATGCATGCAGTCTGCCGTATAACATCCATATTAGTGTACCCAATCTTTTTATATCGAATAATGATTTTACGAAATTGGGTGCTGAAGTCATTGCGGTTATAAATTTTTCTGAATTTATATACTAAGTCACCATAAAATTCGGGTTCCGATAGACCTTGTTGCAGAAGAGATTTAAGTCCAATATTGAATTTTGAAATTAAATCAGAATGGCGTCTATAAAATTTTGAAAAGGCTTTGCGTAGTTTATGGTACCGATAACCCAGATTAAGGAGTTTAGCCGTTAATAATTTATTACGAGTGTTGAAGTCAGTTACATGACTACACACTCTAGCAAATCGAATTAACTGCGAAATATAAACGCCATAGGATGGCGCACGAGGAACATCACCATCCAAAAAAGGAAAATTTACAATCTCAAAATCAAAGTCATCGCGTTTATCATATACCCTGACTTACTTGTACGTAAGTTTCAGGAAGATTCAATCAAAACTGAAGGGGCTACGGTGATGACAAGGCCAAAAATGGGTATTTTAAGCAATCAAAGGGATGTAGCACTATGATGAATAGGCCGACTTGGCTGGTTTTCGAACTCATACGAGGTTTTATCCCAAGCCAACTTACATATAAGGTCTCAGAAAGATCCGATCAAAACTGAAGAGTTAACGGTGATGAATAAGTCAAATATAGGCATTTTCAGCAATCAAAGGGACGTAACTCTATGATGAATGGGCCGACTAGGCTGATTTTCGAACTCATACGAGGTTTTATTCCCAGCCACCTTACATATAAGTTTTAGAAAGATCCGATCAAAACTGAAGGGGCTACGGTGATAACAAAGTCAAATAGAGGCATTTTCAGCAATCAAAGGGACGTAACTCTAGGATAAATGGACCGACTTGGCCAGGTTCAAAATCTCCAGCCACCTTACATATAAGCTTCAGTAAGATCCAATCAAAACTGAAGGGACTACCGTGATGACAAGGTCAAAATCGGCATTTTCAGCAATCAAAGGGACGTACCTCTATGATACATGGGCCGTCTTGGCCGGTTTACGAACTCATCCGAGTTTTTATCCCCAGCCACCTTACAGATAAGTTTCAGACAACTCCTATCAAAACTGAAGGCGCAACGGCGATGACAAGCATTTTCCCATTGTAAGTCAATGGGATCTTGTGGTTGCCATAGCAGCAAAAGTTTTTCGAGCGGTTTCGAATAAAAAGGTTATGTCATCACTGCCCCGCCAAACGCATGCTACAGATGAGAACTGATTGAGATCAGCCTACAGGCTGTAGAGATATAGCTGCTCAAATGTGTGGGTGGACGACGGACGGACGACCGAGGACCCACTATACTATAAGCTCCCCTAGAGCCTTCGGTGCAGGTGAGCTAAAAAGAAGTGAAGGCAATGTTCAGGAATCGATACAATTAACCCAGCCCCATCAGAGACACCCCCACCCTCCCTCGCAGTGGACTTCGTTTCACTGACCGTTCCAAGGCAGTTTTTCTGTCACGGTGTATTTTTTTTATTGTTTGACTTTGCGTGTTTGTAGCGCTTATATTATTTTGTTTTGGATAGCCAATTGGCCATTTTGTGGGAAAGTAACTATCCTTTTAGCTTTCCGCTATTGATATTTCCATTAGAGTCTGTTGTTTCATGTTTGTGTTTGTTTCCCTTTGGTGTCTCTGATGGGAGCTGTAGGTTAATTGTATCGATTCCTGATCATTGCCTTCACTTCTATTTTGAAACTGGAAGTATGACTGGAATAGTGGAATAAAAATCAAAAATGAGTTCCTTTAAGAGCAACGAAAACATTCATAAGAAGATGGGCCATACTACGTAGTTTCGGCTAATAAAGCCTCATCAGTGACCCTGTAATAATCCGGCAAAGAAAGCCAGAGGAAACATACTGCAATTTTGCGAATTTTGAATAGGCAGTCGATTCAAAGACTGATATAAATCAAAATGGGGTCCAAATAATTAAAAACCTGTCTAGAATATGAGTCTAAACCAATAATTTATTTCTGATTTCTCAGAGTATTCACGCTGATCTCAAAGGACCAAAAGTAAGATATAAACTACACTATGGTTGATGTACGGGGGGACGTTTTTCGGCCGCCACACGGCACAACACCAGCTGCAGTAAAGGCAAATAAAAATCAAAAATGAGTTCCTTTAAGAGCAACGAAAACATTCATAAGAAGATGGGCCATACTACGTAGTGGAAAACCGAGGATGGGATTCTCTCAAGAAAAGGAGGACAGACACTAGGCTTAGGACGGGCCCATCGTAGTCTAACTGTTGGTTTTCTTTTGCTCCAGCATTTCAGTGGTTTCTTGCTGTTGAGTCCTCACCGTTGCTTCATCTCTGTGGTTGTTTGAATTTTGTGTTCTCGGAGATGTTGCACTGATGAGTTAGGGGGCCTTCATGCGGACTGAACAAATCATTTGTCTAAATCGCAACGGAGCTAAGGGCGAGGATTGTGGCCACATAAAATCGATTTAAGCCCCCTGCGAAATTCGTTTCACTGACCGTTCCAACCGGCCCCGATAGCTCAGTTGGTAGAGTGTCCGCTCCGGGGAACGGGAGGTCACGGGTTCGATCCCGGGCCGCGATATACCAAAGTCGTTAAAAATGGTACTAGCTGCTCCTCGCTTGGCACTCAGATTTACGGGGTAGAGCTAGGACTGGTCGACCAAGTGTCAGGATAATGAGACTGGGTGTGGTATCATCTAATGTGTCTGGGACATGATACTTCAGTGAGGCAGCACTATAAAAGTGAGCATTGAGCTCCCTGTCACAACCAGACACCGTCGTGATATGTCTGAAAAATTGTTGAAAGCGACGTTAACCCCGAAATCACACACACACACACACACACACACACACACACACACACACACACACACACACACACACACACACACACACACACACACACACACTGACCGTTCCAAGGCGGTTCCTCTGTCGCGGTTTATTTTTGTTTTGGTTTGTCCATGAATGTTTGTATCGCTTATACTATTTTGTTTTGGATAGCCAATTGGCCATTTTGTGGGAAAGTTACTGTCCTTTTGGCTTTCCGCTATTGATGCTTCCATTAGAGTCTGCTGTTTCAAGTTGTTTCTTTCCCTTTGGTGCCTCTGATGCGGGGTGTGGGTTAATTGTATCGATTCCTGATCATTGCCTTCACTTCTATTTTGAATGGAATACAGATAAACTGAGGATGGGAGTCTCTCAAGAAAAGGAGGAGAGACGCTAGGCTTAGGTCGGGCCCATCGGAGACTAGCTGTTGGTTTTCGTCCAGCATTTCAGTGGTTTCTTGCTGTCGAGTCCTCGCCGTTGTTTCATCTCTGTGGTTGTTTTGAATTTTGTGTTCGCGGAGATATTGCACTGATAAGTTAGGAGGCTTCATGCGGACTGAACAAATTATTTGTCTAAATCGATTGAGTAACAGCTGGAACTTCATGAAACTTTGAATCTGTTAGCTCAGGTGACCATCCATGGTCCTCTTGTTTTATACTCTTGTACAAAGGTTTAAAGGGTACCCACCCCCAGTTTATATATAGTTTGTAAATGTTAGTGTGCATGTGACTGTGTGCATGTAACTGTATTAACACACACACACACACACACACACACACACACACACACACACACACACACACACACACACACACACACACACACACACACACACACACACACACAGAGGCACGCACGCACGCACACACACATGTATGCACGCACAGACACAGCGCACTCATATGCTCACACTTACACCATACACTTGATTTTCATTGTTTATATTTTCTGACAGCTACCCACCCAACCTGTACTTATTTAGCTGTATGTGTACGTTTTAATACTTGTGAAAATAGTGTACATGTTTTGAGGGCCTCAAGGAAGATTAGCTTCTATGCTTAATTTGCAACCCTTGTAAAATATAGACTTATTTAGTTACTTATTTACTTTACTTTACTTCATGTGGACTCTGCAATAACTGACATCTACAAGGGACCCTTCTTCCCTCAGACAATCAAAGATTGGAATGCCCTTCCAGATTCGGTTATTTCATCCGCGGAAGGTTCTGAGGATAATGCAGCTAAGTTTACTTCTTGGGCGAGAACTAGGGATAAACTTCCCTGTTCACAGGTCCTGGTGAACGAATGTCATTTGATGTGTCACCAGTAACGATTCAGATTTAAAGAAAAATTATGCCAGATTTTCATACTTTTACATGTCAGAAATCGTATAATTTTATAAGAAATGTGAATTTATAGAAAATGACAATTAGGTGAAAATATTTTTTTCAGTTATGCTGCGGTTTAAAATCCCTTAAATTCCCATAGTTTTCATTTGATTACGGTCCGCAGTAAACCCTTGGTAATATAGATAACTCTATATTGAGGAGGTGGACGCCACGGCACAAACTCGAATACACAAAAGTAAAAGCCCTATAATACGGCTCAAAGAAAAAAGGCACTCAAAATTTAATTGTTAAAAAGAAACTGTTGAAGTTGCATTATAGACTTGCTAAACCCCAAACTTTCTCTCCCCCCCCTCCCCCTTACACACCCCTACGTGTTGAAGTTGCATTTTAGACTTGCTAAACCCCAACCCTCAACCCCCGCAACCTTTTTCCTCCACACCCCCCTGATGAAGTTGCATTCTAGACTTGCTAAACCCCAAACTTCAAAACCACTCCCCCACCCTAAACACATTTGTGTTATTTCAAATTTTGCAAGTCTCCATACTTTGGACATCTCCTTCTTGATGTCCGGGACTTCCGTTGAGCGTGGGCCATGTTTGCTGATGTTGGCTCGGTTGGGGACGCCTATAATTCCGCGGGTGGGCGTCTCGTGCGTGATGTCTCCAGTTGACCTATCTCACGAGCTACGTCGGTTGGTTTGTGCTCGGAGGGGGATGTACTATGTTGCCGGGTCTTGTCCATCATCCGTTTCGGTTTCAGAACTATGGGGTTGAGACACACTGATGAAGATTAAATATCAGAAAGGCTTCTGCGTCACTAAATAAGGTATAGTTACGCCTTCATTGCAATAAGGCTGTGGGTCTGTGGTTAGGGCACCGAAAGATTCAATCTTAGGTGCCCAAGAAAATTGAACTGCATCTTATCAGAATAAGTTCCCATTGAAAACGGAATCTACCTCAAAAAGCCTTTTACATACGTTTAATCATAAAATAACCCTCAGTATGGACCCATGCAATATGGAATTTAACATTTGCAACTGGTTCCATCATATTTGAGAAGACAGAATCCGAACTCGTCTTCAAAAGGCGAGGATTATGGCCATGTAAAATCGATTTAAGCCCCCCAGTGGAATTCTTTCCTTTGACCGTTCCAAGGCGGTTATTCTGTTGTGGTTTATTTATGTTGTTGTATGTTACTAACTGTGTGTACCACTTGTGTCTTTTTATTTTGGATGGCCGTTTGGCCATTTTGCGGGAAAGTAACTGTCCTTATGGCCTTCCTTTGTTTAGGTTTCCATTATGGTCTGGTCGCTTCATGTTTGTGTTTCTTTCCCTCTGGTGTCTTTGATGGGTGGAGTAAGTTAATTGTATCGATTCATGATCTTTGTTTTACATCTACTTGATTATAATATCTCTTCAAAGTAGAAGTAAAACAAAGATCAGGAATTGATACAATTAACTTACTCCACCCATAAAAATCGATTTTACGTGGCCACAATCCTCGCCCTTACTTCCGTCGCGATTTAGACAAATAATTTGTTCAGTCCGCATGAAGTCTTTCGGTATGTTTTGAGAAACTCTTCCCTTTTAGTTCTTCACAATCATATAAATCACAGACCTCTCAGGTCACTGAACAAAACCAATTGTCCTAGATCTCAGACCACTGTACAACGAAACTACAAGTGACTGTACGCCGGCCTCGGTAGCTCAGTCGGATGCGCGTTTTACGGGTGATCAGGAGGACGCGGGTTCGAAACCTGCCGGGGTCGGCAACATTCTTTCGTGGAGATTGATCATGAAATCTTTTCTACGGTCATTCTCTCCATTCCGCTGATTTAAAGGCATTTATTCTTGAACAGTAGGACACACCGTGTGTTCATAATTGTTTTATTGCCCCCTGTGATACACTGTCTATAGCAGATCAAAGGCGGCCCTTAATAGGGTGATTAGTAGCTCCTGTTGAATCCCCTGACTGCGGCACTTAAGGGGAAAATCAATAATGTATACTCCAGTCAACACTTAGTAAACTATTGGTTTTCCCCAAGGTGGCCCTTACCTGTTGAAGACATGAGGAGATCTCTGAAGTCAGCACTGAGGGCTACATAATGTTATGTAATGAAATGATAGTCCTAAATAATCAAGAATAAATGCCTTTAAGAAGGACAGTTTCCAGTTTCTGGCGAAAGAATGTGAACTGTACTGGTTAACCGCTTACGTATAAACGTACCCAGGAAAAGTAAACTGGCCGGCTCAACAATGGTCTAAATAGTGTTAACTGGGCCGTGAAGCTCCAAAACAAACAAACAAACAAACAAGTGACTGTACAATCATTTATTCGTGTAGCGATATTTTAAACGCTGAATGAAGAAGACTGGAGCCGAGTATGTTACAAAATCATGGCATGTTTTCGCAGAAATATAATTTTATTCATTTTCCGCTTGGAAAATAACATTTTAATTCGGAGGACATTGTTTTCGGACAAAATCATTTGTATTTTAGCACGTTTGAATGATTAAGGCATTCCCGTAGCTCAAAAGAAACCTTACAACCATCCTACGCGCTTCTTATAACAGACAATCTGTAAGACATGAAGGTTTATAAAAAAAGCGAGAAGTCACTGGCTGAGTCCTTAAAATTATTAACAAACTGAATGTGGGGCGTAGTAGCTCAGTGGTTAGTGCACTTGCCATTGATACTAGAGGCCCTTCGTTCGATTCCCGGCAGCGGTAATAAAATTGCGGTGCCCAAACATGCTCCACTGGCATCATTTGCAGGGATGAATGCCACAAGTGCACCGTCCGTCGGATGGGGACGTTGATTTGAGGCCCAATGTGCAGGGACAACCATCGTCTCTGCAGGTTAAAGATCCCTACCGTAATTACAAAATTACTGTGTAGGCTTTCATCCGGCAAACCTGAAGTGTTTGTAATCTACATCTGCGAGAAATGGTCAAATGTGACCGAACGCAATATCAGTAGAAAAAAGAAAGAATAACAGATGTGTACTGGAACGCATACTTCTGAATATCAATATTACACTGTACGGGCTTTGAACTCCTTTGCAGTCTTAGCATTCGCCACAGAAAAGGGAAGACTATTCCACTGGGGAATATTTTATTCCACTGGGGAATAGGTCTAGGAAGAAGGGATTTTTTTCAGAGCGTCACTATAGGACTAGTACCTATGATACTGGTACCTACGATATTGTGAGTTGTTTACTTTTGATGTCCTTGTTCAGACTGAAACTGTCACAGGGGCCAAGTATTCGACTTTGTTAATGGACAATGTACCTGAACGTATCTTACAGAAGAAGGTTAAATGGGACGGCTCACGACGGGCCTCTAGGAACGGCCATTCTAGCTCGTCATGCATGCCACCGACGCTGCTTCTATTTATCCATCGTCGGCAGGTCCATCGGGAAGCTGTCCTCTGCACCTTCTCCATCTGCTGAATCTGAGTTTTAACATAGGAATGCCAAATAGGTGATGCATATTCAAGTTGAGGGCGATCCAATGTTTTATATTCAACAGCCTTTGTCTGCCTAGGTGCAGAAGCCAAGTTACGTCTAAGAAATCCTAAAGTCCCAGTTGCTTTCGGTGTTATCTCTGAGATGTGTTGACCTCAATCAAGATCATCAGTGATTGTGACACCAATGTATTTGGTGGATTGAACCTGCTCCGAAATTTGCTGGTGTAGTGTATTATCAGAATTGTTACTGGTGACACGTCAAATGACATTCGTACACCAGGACCTGTGATGTGTAGCTCTAACCAAAGAGGTAAAGTTAGCTACACAGTCATCAGCACCGTCAGCGGTCGAAATAATCGAATCGGGAAGGGCATTCCAATCTCTAATGGTTCTGGGGAAGAACGACTCTGTATAAATGTCAGTTCTTGCAGTAAGGGTCTGAAACGCCAATGGATGGTGATTTCTAATACGGCGTAGCGTGGGGAACGAGGTCATCTGTTTGAATGTTGGTAGCACCCTTTAGATCTTTTGTATACAAGGAAGTGTCTACTGTATTTTCTCCTTTTCTTGAGAGACTCCCTTTTTAATTTTCCAAATATTCCAGTCATGCTTCCAGTTTCAAAATAGAAGTGAAGGCAATGATCAGGAATCGATACAATTAACTCACAGCTCCTATCAGAGACACCAAAGGCAAAGAGACACAAACATGAAACAACAGACCGCAACGGAAACACCAATAGCGGAAAGCCAAAAGGACAGTTACTTTCCAACAAAATGGCTAATAGGCTATCCAAAATAAAACAATATAAGCGAAACAAACACCCTAAGACAAACCATAACAAAAAAACAAAACGGCGATAGAAGAACCGCCTTGGAACGGTCAGCGGAAACGAATTCCAATAGGGGTGGGGGGGGGGGGGGTGGGGGGCTTAAATCGATTTTACATGACCACAATCCTCGCCCATACTTCCGTCGCAATCAAGACAAATAATTTGTTCAGTCCGCATGAAGGCCTCCGAACTCATCAGTGCAACTCATCAAAGCAGTAATTGCCTGTTACAAATCTAGCAGCTCTATTCTGAACTTTCTCAATTTCCTCGTTAAGCACCACTCCACTGGGGTCACAGATGCAACTACCATATTCCAAGATTGGGCGAACAAGACCTTTCGCATCCTGTATGAGGGCACTGATGAAGATTTTGCCTCAGGAAGCCAGGCGTTCCATTTGCTTTATTACACATGTTGCTTATATGAGTATTCCATCTCAAGTTGTGTGTGATTATCACTCCAGGGTATTTAATGGAGTCCACATTCTCGAGGACCGTTCCCTCTTAGGTGTAAGAAGCCTCAATTTTATTAGATCTCTTCCTAGTTAGCTGCATAATATTCCATTTAACTGGCTGAAATGTAATGCCCCATTTTCGTGCTCAACATCCTTTACTTTTCCTTCCTGAGCAGTAATATCCCGTCTGCACCAGCATATGGAGTTTACGTTTCATAGTTAATCCGTTATGCTAGAGCCTGTTCCAAGTATCAGGACTTTATGGAACGTGGGAAAGTGCTCACTACCAGGTTGTTATGCCAGGGGTATCAAAAAGCCAAACTGGTGTCATCACTAAAGAAGTTCTATGGGAGGCACCATGATCTTGTTGATCCGTACAATGTGGCCATATCCGGAATTATTTCTGATATGTTTGCCAATGGAAAGCCATAGAAAGACTTCCAAAATCTCGGACATACCCTTCTCGACATTTACACCTTTTCTTTGTTCGGGTCGATGGGCATGGCGGGCGAAGCTTGCTTACCAAGTAATGCTTACTATCCGCGGACGCCTAATTACACTCTTCCGGAGTCCATGTCTGTTGATCTGAACATTGATATTTGCCATTTTGTCTATGAACTAATGATTTTGGATTAACGCTTTGGTACTACGACCTAAACTACTATCTATGTCGTTCTGAAGTTTCAGTGAGTCACCTGTATCGCTAATTTCCCGATAGCAAACACAGACGCCTACGAACAGTCTTATTTCTGAGTCAATGTCAGCGGAAATATCATTGATTTACAGGGAGAACAATAGTGGATCAAGAACAATCCCTTGTGGGACTCCAGACAAAACTGGAGCTCACTCCGAGATACACTATTAACAACAACGCGCTGTTTTCTGTAGAAAAGAAAGGAATCTATCCATGTGAGAGTCTCACCCCCCCCCCCCGCCATTCCGTAACCAAATAACTTAGATTTAAGTTGTTCATGAGATGGGGTGTCAAAAGCCTTCTCGAAGTCCAGGATAAGTGCATCCTCCTGTTTCCCTTTGTCCCAGATTTTTGCCAAGTCATTAATAACTGTGCTCAGCTGAGTTTCACAACTATGCCTTTTCCTAAATCCATGTTGTCTGTGTAACAGGTGAAACAAATGCTAATCACCTTAACCCAGCCGGGGATCGAACCCTGTCCGCCGGAGTGACAGGCCAACACTCTACCGCGTCGCTATAAAAGCTATTTATAGTGTAATTTGTTTTTTCTTATCCTTTGGGATCACTGATTCCATTGTTGAATTTTGTATGAATGCTGGCAGCACCCTTTAGACCTTTGTATAAGAGTATGAGCCTACTATCTCTTCTTCTTTTCTTGAGAGACTCCCATCTTAATTTTCCTAGAAGTCCAGTCATGCTCCCAGTTTCAAAGCTGTAATTTCCTGCTACAGATCTAGCAGCTCTATTCTGAACTTTTTCAATTTCTTCGTAAAAGACCACTCCGCTTGGGTCCCAGATGCAACTACCATATTCCAAGATTAGGCGAACAAGTCCCCTATATGCTGTCTCTTTCACATCCTGAGGACACTTGTGAAGATTTCGCCATAGGAAACCAAGTGTTCTTTTCGCCTTTGTACACATGTTGCTAATGTGTGTATTCCATCTCAAATCGTGAGTGATAGTCACACCAAGTTATTTAATGGAACTCACGTTTTCGAGGACCATTCCCAATAAGGTGTTGGAAGCCTAAATTTTATTGATTCTTTATCTAGTTATCTGCATAATATTACATTGAACGGGTTGAAATCTCATGCCTCATTTTCGTGCTCAACATCCTAGTCTATCTATAGCCTTCTGAAGTTTCATTTAGTCCTCAGTATCTCTGATTATCCAATAGCAAAGACAGTCGTTTGCGAACAGTCTTATTTCAGAGTCAGTGTCAGTGGAAATATCATTTATGTACAGGGAGAATAGCAGCGAACCAAGAACAGTCCCTTGGTGGATCCCAGATACAACTGGCGCCCATACTGAAAGTTCACCATTAATAACAACACGCTGTTTACTGTAGCAAAGGAAGGAATCTATCCATTTGAGAGTTTTCATTCTGATTCCATAACCAAATAATTTGGATTTAAGTAGTTCATGAGGAGGGGTGTCAAAAGCCTTCTAAAAGTCCAGAATAAAGGTGTCCACCTGCTCCCCACCCCGCCTCCCACTTTGTCCAAGATATTTGCCCAATCATTAATAACCATGCTCAACGGAGATTCGCAACTATGCCTTTTCCTAAATGCATGCTGTCTGTTTGACTAAAGTTTATGTTCATCCAAGTGGGCCATGATTGTCACATGTGGGTTTGACAAGACAACCGAGGGTGAACTCTGACAGGTGAACGGACAGCTGTGAGGTTAGACACAATAAAGATATCATATGGATGACATAAATTATTTACAGTATCTACATACAACAATACCAGCACTAAACATTACATTTATTTGGTTCTATAGCCCATTCACGACGTCCGCCCCGAAGGCAAAGCTATGTTCTGTGCTCGGACCGGGATGACGTGAATGTCAACTGTAGCAAATAACAAAAACGATCCCCTCCCCCCCCCCCCCCAAAAAAAAAATAAATAAATAAAAAAAAATAAAAACGCGGATGGCCAGAATTTAAGTCCACTTGAGTGAAACCCCGCTTTGACGCTGTCGACCACACCGTCGACTACTGTGTCGACCTCATTGTCGACCACAATTTCGATTATATGATTGTCAATTGAATCCTCCGACAATTGAAGTCCCGGTAATTTCTACTTCGTTTCAATTGACGCCACAACCTGAGGTTTCTGAGAAGCTGTTATTATGGCCTCGACGGTCTGCTTAACTGGTTCTGTCCGCCTATGCTGGACAACGGAACCGTTGCGTCGTACCAGTACCTGCTCCTATTAGGCAGGGAGCAGCAGGTCACTACACATCGCTGTACCTGCAAATTACGATAATGGACTAAAATACAGTTCACGAAACGTATACGCTATATCATGACCCCCCTCCCGGAGAAGTCAGAATATGCTCATGCATATACCGTTATTGCGCATGCGCCGACCAGACACACAGGCTGATCAGTACATGCGACAGATAACTGCACAGCAGAACTCAACTTGATAGTGTATCAAATTATCAGCACCCAGCGCTTGACACAAGAATACTCAAGTTTATGCTTCCTTACTGAGCACTACAGAAATCAATGTTCACTACAACTGAGCATAATACTCATCAAATTCGTGCTCACTACATAAGCACAGGAAAGAGGCAGTTGAACAGACCACGCCTTTGCGCTACCTGGTCACCCGTTAATTACAAGAAACACAACAAACTCTATTTCATATCCTTCTCCGCGACACGGCTCACAAATATAGCTTATCACAAATTCATTACATTAACAACAGCTAGAAACTAAAAACAGGAAGATTTTCAAGTATTCTATACAACATTTGTTATTGTCTGATAGGGATCACTGTTGGCCGTAAATTCTTTTCGTATTTGGTAGGCAACACGTCATAACCGTCCTCGTGACGCTGATGACGCAGCTGACGTCTTCGACGACGCTCAGGCCGCTATAACGTGTGGCGACCAAATACTCTGACTTATCATCATCACGTTCTTTACATGTACATTCATGTACAAACCGAGTTCTCAAACAGAAACGGCATCATTACAAAATGAACTCGTAATTATTCTTGAACGAAATTCAATTACTCTCAGCAAAATATGACGTTGCGTTATTGTAGTCTAATATGACTATTAAATTGACGACGTTTACAGTAAAAGGCTACAATCCTAAGTTTCATCACATTACAAAACTCAGATCATAACAAGTTACCATTAATGTTTCAATTACGCCATACCTAACTTCAAGCCAAAGCGTAAATATTAACGCTACCGTTATGTAAAACGTCAGTAAATTGTTAACGTCACTACGCCAGAACCATGTGTTGGTAAGATCAATTAGTACCTCCAGTTTAACTTAGTAGAATGCTAGTTAACACAATTAAGTGGGGTCTACTAAAATGTTCGTTACCAAGACAAAATGGGGTTTGCCTTGCCTTCCTGCTCAGAAACTTTGAACCTGTCAGTATCCATTTAGTTGAATACATGGGATTCGCACTTCATCAACGCAGGAAGGAAGATTCAAGTTGAAAATTTTCAAATGTGGCTGTCAATGCTATTTTGATGTGAAAAAACATGTGGTATGGAATCGTTTAGAAGAATTGATGTTTTAGAGCATCAATGTGCTGTTCCAAAGCTGGGAACACCCGCCAGAGATCAAAATCCCACTTCTGACACCAAATGTTACCTGTGGGTTTACGGCGTCCCGCAAACCCCCATGCTGACAAGAAAACCGAGGGTGATCTCTGACAGGTGAACGGGCAGCTGTGGGGTAAGGCACAAGAAAGATATCATATGGATGATATAAACTATTTACAATACATGTATCTATATACAACAATACCAACACTAAACATTACATTTATTTGCTTCTATAACCCATTCACGACGTCCGCCCCGAAGGAAAAACTGTGTTCTGTGCTCGGGCCGGGATGACGTGAATGTCTACAGAAGCAAATAACAATATTAAAACAACAAAAAGAAACAAAAAAAAAAAAAAAAAAAAAATAGCCGCGACTGACCATAATTTAAATCCACTGAGGGTGAACCCCTGCGTTGACGCTGTCAACCACACCATCCACTACTCTGTCGACTTCATTGTCGACCACGATTTCGATTATATGATTGCCAATTGAATCCTCTGACAATTGAAGTCCTAGTAACTTCTACTTCGTTTCAACTGACTTCACAACCTGAGGTTTCTGGCAACCTGTTATTGTGACCTCGACGGTCTTTTAACTGGCTCTGCCCGCCTTTACTGGACAACGGAACCGTTGCGTCGTCACCACACATCGTTGTGCCTGCAAATTACGATAATCGACTACAATACAGTTCACGAAACGTATACGCTATATCATGATCCCCCTCCCGGAGAAGTCAGAATATGTTCATGCATGTACCGTTTATTGCGCATGCGCCGACCAGACGCACAGGCTGATCAGTACATGTGACAAATAACTGCACAGCAGAACTCAACTTGACTGTGCATCAAATTATCAGCACCCGGCGCTTGACACAAGAATACTCAAAGTTTATGCTTCCTCACTGAGCACTACAGAAATCAATTAATGCTCACTACAATTGAACATAATACTCATCAAATTCGTGCTCACTACATAAGCACAGGTAAGAGGCAATTGAACAGACCACGCCTTTGCGCTACCTGGTCACCCGCCAATTGCAGGAAACATAACAAACTCCATTTCATATCCTTCTCCGCGACACGGCTCACAAATATAGCTAACCACAAATTCATTACATTAACAACAGCTAGAAACTAAAAACAGGAAGATTTTCATTTTATCTACACAACATTTGTAAGTGCCTGATAGGGATCACTATTTGCCGTAAATTCTTTCCGTATTTGGTAGGCACCATGTTATAACCGTCCTCGTGACGCTGATGACGCATCTGACGTCATCCATGCCGCTCAGGCCGCTATAACGTGCGGCGACCAAATACCCTGACTTATCATCATCATGTTCTTTACATGTACATACAAGTACAAACCGAGTTCTCAAACAGAAACGGCATCATTACAAAATGAACTCGTAATTCTTCTTGAACAAAATTCTTACTCAACATGAACATGCTTGCGATATCAAATTTATCACGGTTCATCATCACGGATAAACCGACAGGCTCTTGTAAGAGTTTGCCCTGATGACGAAGATATGGTTAAACCCGTCTTAATTTTACGTCCCCTCTTCACCTAATATCATATAGACACGGGACCACGGTTTTCTAACCACCGCTAGTCAAAAGTTATGGATTGAACAAATGACCCGACGTTTATAAATATATTCTACAAAAGGGGTCTATAAAAGCCTAAAAGAATCTAGAACGAGCGGGTGTCCAAGTTTAACGTCTCGCAAACATCCAAGGTCACACTGACACAGGACCTCGCTTAAAATAAAAATCAAAATTGAGTTCCTTTAAGAGCAATTTAATCCATAAGAAAGAAGATGGGTCATACTACGTAGTTTCGGCTAATAAAGCCTCATCAGTGACCCTGTAATGATCCGGCAAAGAAAGCCAGAGAAAACATACTGCAATTTTGCGAATTTCGAATAGGCAGTCGATTCAAAGACCGACACAAATCAAAATGGGATCCAAATAATTAAAACCTGTCTAGAATATGAGTCTAAACCAATAATTTATTTCCGATTTCTCAGAATATTCACGCTGATCTCAAAGGAACAAAAATAAAATATAAACTGCACTATGGTTGATGTACGGGGAGACGTTTTACGGCCGCCACACGGCACAACACCAGCTGCAGTGAAGGCAAATAAAAATCAAAATTGAGTTCCTTTAAGAGCAATGAAAACATTCATAAGAACTAAGATGGGTCATACTACGTAGTTTCGGCTAATAAAGCCTCATCAGTGACCCTGTAATGATCCGGCAAAGAAAGCCAGAGAAAACATACTGCAATTTTGCGAATTTCGAATAGGCAGTCGATTCAAAGACCGACACAAATCAAAATGGGATCCAAATAATTAAAACCTGTCTAGAATATGAGTCTAAACCAATAATTTATTTCCGATTTCTCAGAATACTAAAAGACTCATTCTAATTCTGGAGAAGCCTGGCATCGATCTTGCGACCCCTAGCGGGCAAAGATAGTAGCATAACTTCAACAACACAGAGGCTTCCAAAGTGAATCCAGAATAGGGTTCAGAAAGTTGGGGTATACTAAAAGAAAACCCCTCCAAAACCTGCAAACATGTTCATACAAAAAATAATACTAAACATAGATTTAAAATACCGTTCAAGATTCTTTCTCTGGTCCCTCACGATGTGTGCAGTTGTTCACAATTTACCTGCTGCTGATATAATGTTCGTTTTCAGGGTATTTATATCTATGAATACTACCGGAAAATCATGCATACCCGTGCTAGCTCGCTAAGACCGTGACAAGTGAAGATACCATCCATATTCATAGCCTTATAGAAGATTCCCGCAGATCATTGATTTACGTAAACATTGTATTTCTCTTAGGGACAAGATGATGAAACTTCCCCACTGATCAATGGTATAACTCCCGTCGATACGAACACCCACAACATCGTGACTGGCATGGAAATTATATATGGCACAATTTGGCGGTTGGCGACTTTTTAGGCAAACTTTATAGAAATCATCCTTATAGCTGCCAACTGTATGGTAAATAATTTCTCCACAAAACACTCATGCATACATTCTATGATATGTGCATGGTTTGTGCGTGAAGCAGCATATTTTGCCTACCGTATTTCACCTAGAATATTTCACTCGCACCGCCCTGCCATATACCAACTAAAATAATTTAGATGTGCATAGGCACCAGAAAGGTTTCCTATTCGATCTCGTAACAATGATGTTTGAGCAGACTATGTGTTTACAATACTAGACTGAAGTGACTGTCAATTATATTATTAAATCATGGACGCCACTCTATGCTTTCATTTTTAAGTTCAGTACCTGTTTCTGTTTCACGTCTTCGGGACACCGAGGCGAATAAATTCTACGATAGTTCTAATCAGTTATATGATGTGGCTCTATTAACTAGAGGCTATACTCAGCATACTCTCCGTCCTTACATTGATTCTGAAATTAATCATAAACGTCATTTCTTCAAAATATCCTTCATTAATAAGGGTATGGATTTTATAGATTTGCCCAGTATCTTCCGTGAGAGCTCGGTGCTTTCTTCCATTCCTGCTTATTTTCAAAATACTGAAACACCTATAATTTGCTATAAATATAACAAACCTGTTAGATATATCATTTTTAATTTCAATAAACTTGTTTCAGCTCTTGATATTGATACTAATACTCCTGATTCATGTGATTGTAAAAACTCAGTGTATTGCTATTCTGCTGCTGGTCATGTAATTAGGGCCCCGCACTGAAAGTGTGGGTGTCCTATAGTAATCACTCTGTCCGTCCGTCCGTCTGTCTGTCTGTCCGTCTGTCCGTCCACAATTTTCCTACTCCTCTGATAGCGCTGCCTAGTCAGTTTCACTGACAGCTCTAGTTGTAATTACTGGCAATTTGAAAATTATTCCTGATTCTAGGATAAGGAATATAATTTCTAAAGGACCGAAATATCGGTTTCCTTCTAAAATTGATTTCAGTAAATGTAGAGATGAAATCGCTGCTTCCTTGAATGAATTCGGTAATCGATGGTGTAAGCGAGAGTATGTTGAGCATAAAGCCCTTAAGGACTGGAAACTTAGCATTTTAAAACTAGTGAATAAACGAATTTCTTTCTATTCTCAAAATACTATCTTATTACCTCCTAAGCCTAAGACGTCTTTACGTCATCTTAAACTAGGTATTCAAGAATTTCGTAAGAAGTTTGTTTTGGCCCCTGCAGACAAGGCCTCTAACAACGTCGTCGTTGTGTGACGGCTCCACTATGTTAACCCGCTTAAGCATGAGCTTGGTGGTTCTAAGGCCTATGAACTTCAGCCTTCAGCTGAAGAGAGAGTTATAGTAGATAAACATATTTGTCATTCAGCCACCAAGTTTGCTGTGTGTGTTACCGAAGGCCAAGACAAGCTTCCTACGCTATACTGGTTACCAAAACTTCATAAAAGACCTTACAAAGCACGGTTTATTGCAAATTCTAGCTCTTGCACTACCACTGAACTTTCTAAATTATTAACTTTCTGTCTTACTGCTATTAAAACGCATGTGATTAAATATTGTGATAAAGTCTTTGAAAGATCAGGAAGAAATCTGTTTTGGTCTATAAAAAAATCAAATGAGGTTTTAAATAAATTGAAATCCAGACATTTTCGTTCTTCAAGTCTGTCTACTTACGATTTTTCCACTCTTTACACTACACTTCCTCATAATCTTGTAAAACAAAAGCTTAATGATTTAATTGAATGAGCTTTTCACAGAAAAGATTCTCTCTATCTTGCATGTAATGTCAGAAATGCATTTTTCACTTCTAAAGAGCATAAGAATTATACACTTTGGTCATGTCAGAAAGTGTGAGATGCCCTCATCTTTCTACTTGACAATATTTATATTAGATTCGGTGCTAAGTTATTTAGAAAAATTGTGGGCATTCCGATGGGTACGAATTGCGCACCTCTTGTGGCTGATCTGTTCTTGTATTGTTATGAAAGAGACTTCATGTTGTCGTTTTCCATTGATTACCAATCTGAAATTATTGAAGCTTTTAGCTCCACTTCTAGATATTTAGATGATTTCTTAAATATTGATAATACCTATTTCGATGGTTTGATCAGTCAAATTTACCCCCCCCCCCCAGAACTTCAGTTAAATAAAGCAAATTCTTCTGATACAGATGCCCCGTTTTTGGATTTCATCTAACTATTGTAGATGAGTTTGTTTCGTGCAAAATTTATGATAAACGCAATGACTTTGATTTTGAGATTGTAATTTTTCCTTTTTTGGATGGTGATGTTCCTCGTGCGCCATCCTATGGCGTTTATATTTCGCAGTTAATTCGATTTGCTAGAGTGTGTAGTCATGTAACTGACTTCAATATTCGTAATAAATTATCAACGGCTAAACTTCTTAATCAGCGTTATCGGTACCAAAATCTACGCAAAGCCTTTTCAAAATTTTATAGACGCCATTCTGATTTAATTTCAAAATGCAATATTTGACTTAAATCACTTCTGCAACAAGGTCTATCGGAACCCGAATTTTATGGTGACTTAGTATATAAATTTAGAAAAATATATAACCGCAATGACTTCATCACCCAATTTCGTAAAATCGTTCTTCGATATAAAAAGATTGGTTACAGCATGGATGCTATACGACAGACTGCATGCATGGTAGTTAACCCAATCACGGTTGGCAACTTTGCTTCCCTCTTTAATTGCATGCCGGTGGGTCAGGCCTCAGATTCTATGACGGTTCCAACGTAAAGGCTTATTGAGAATTAGAGAGATTTAATTCACTGTAATGTTGGTTGGTGCCTGATGCTCTGTCTCTGGTCGGGCCCATCGGAGTCTAACTGTTGGTTTTCTTTTGCTCCAGCATTTCAGTGGTTTCTTGCTGTCGAGTCCTCACCGTTGTCTCACCTCTGTGGTTCTTTGATTATTTGTATTCACGGAGATGTTGCAATGATGAGTTAGGAGGCCTTCATGCGGACTGAACAAAGTGTTTGTCTAAATCGCGACGGAAGTAAGGGCGAGGATTGTGGCCACGTAAAATCGATTTAAGCCCCCCAGTGGAAATCTTTCCACTGACCGTTCCAAGGCGGTTATTCTGTGGCGGTTTATTTATGTTGTTGTTTGTTACTTATTGTGGGTATCACTTGTGTCTTTTTATTTTGGATGGTCATATGGCCATTTTGTGGGAAAGTGACTGTCCTTATGTCCTTCCTTTGTTTAGGTTTCCATTATGGTCTGGTCGCTTAATGTTTGAGTTTCTTTCCCTTTGGTGTCTTTGATGGGTGGAGTAAGTTAATTGTATCGATTTCTGATCTTTGTTTTACTTCTACTTTTCAAACAGTTTACATAGAAAATAGATCAGTGACACAGGGCGATAATTACGAGCAAGAGCTCTGTCTCTTTTTTTTGAAAAGTGGACATACGTTCGCTAGGAGCCATTCTTTGGGAATTTCACCCGTATCGAGAGATTGTTGGAAAAGATGAGCAGAAACTGGACCTAACTCGTTTGCTAGTTCCTCCAGGACTCTAGGATGAAGCTCACCAGGCCCTAAAGCTTTAGACGAGTTCAAGCCTTTAAGTAACTTGATCACTCCCGCTGAGGGTACAACAATATTTGCCATGAAAGGGGCTGATCTTTCAGTCAATTGAACCTCGTTGAACTAGGTTTTATTAAATGCATCATTGAATTGACCAACCAACTCCATTCCCCTTTCAGAGTCCGATTCAGCGACCCCATTCCCTTCTCTTTTATTAAGGGGTGGGATACCTTGCCTATCTTTCTTCTGGCTATTGATATATTTGTAGATGTCCGTCCGAAACTTAAACGCGGTCAATAACTTCCTTATTTCTCGATGGATTTTAAAATTACTCGGCAGAAGTGTTAACCATTATAAGACGACGTGTCACGTGCAAAACCCAGGTCCGTACCTCAAAGGTCAAGGTCATACTTAGAGGTCAAATGTAAAAAAAAGGGTCCAAAACTTAAACGCAGTCAATAACTTTCTTATTTCTAGATGGATTTTGAAATTACTTTGTAGAAATGTTAACCATCATGAGTCGATGTGTCACGTGAAAAACCCAGGTCCGTTCCTCCAAGGTCAAGGTCATACTTAGAGGTCAAAGGTCAAAAAAGGGTCCGAAACTTAAACGCAGTCAATAACTTTATTATTTCTGGATGGATTTTGAAATTACTTTGTAGAAATGTTAACCATCATGAGTCGATGTGTCACGTGCAAAACCAAGGTCCGTACCTCCAAGGTCAAGGTCATACTTAGAGGTCAAAAAAGGGTCCGAAACCTAAACGCAGTCAATAACTTTATTATTTCTGGATGGATTTTGAAATTATTTTGAAGAAATGTTAACCATCATGAGACAATGTGTCACGTGCAAACCCAGGTCCGTACCTCCAAGGTCAAGGTCATACTTAGAGGTCAAATGGCATAAAAAGGGTCCAAAACTTAAACACTGTCAATAACTTTCTATGGATGAATTACGAACATAGACATATTTTCAGGCGGGGGCATCCATGTCCTATGGACGCATTTCTAGTTTACCCTTGTGCTGCAATTTAATGCAATCCAGTTGGTCTATAAACAACTGAAGGTTTTCGGCCGTACCCTTTGGTGGTCGATACCAGCTTGCTACGAAGTGGGAAGTTTTATTTACAAAAACCTTAACCCAGACCGATTCAGTGTTATTTTCCAGTTCCATGGAAGGCATGTGAGGACTGTCTCTATGAATGAGCAACATCACCCAACCGCCATGAGAGTTCCTATCTTTTCTGTAGACACAGTACTGACAAGTTTCGGAGAAAAGCTCAGATGTGGTAATTGAACTGTCAATCTTTGTTTCCTGACTAGCAACAATATGAGGTTGAGATGTATCGAGAAAGCTAAAAGTTCAATAATTTTTCCTTTAATTCATTTATGTTTATACTGCAAAGTTTCGAACCTTTTACAAAATTTGACTTAGTTTCATCAGCAGTGGAAGATTTGCCTCTCTTATCCTCTGACAGAGGTTCAAACCTGTTTGGCTTACACAGTTCTACATATTGATCAAAGAAGGAGTCTGAAAAGTTACAAACCTCACATTTTGGACATATCCAGTGGCAGCTTGAGTTTACCAAAGTGCCATATTCTGCATTTGAAATGAAGAAACATTCAGCGTGTATCCACAATTCACATCAATCACACTGGACGGCTTTGTGGCCATTAAGGACAGCACCACTGCACCAGGGAATAGAAGATACAGACCTACTAGTTTTTGAGGGGATATGATTTCCGGCCGAAGTATGAATGAAAGAAGTTACCAAATCAAAGTTCTCCTGTACAGACCGAGCATCTGAATGACCATTAAAGTATTTCTCCTTTGCAAATCTGAGTGCATCCTTCCTCATGGTTTCATAGTCACCTTTCTGTTATGAGTACACCTTCCTCCGAGGTTTCTTTATTGGTGGGATGTGAATTTTTAAATTTCCGGAGACAATATCGTGGTCACTAAGTTTATCTTGGGAATGAATGTATGAAAGTCGAAAGGATCCAATGTGTTCTTATCACGAGTGGGAAAGTTCACAATTTGTTCCAGGCCATGATCGTTCATAATGTCAATTAATATTTGTCCTTCGGACTGACTCAGCATTGTACCTTGTTTGCTGAGCCTGTCGGGCCAAGTAATGTCTCTGAAGTTGAGGTCACCTAGAACATGTACAGCCGGGAGTTTTTTACCCTTGTGCTGCGATTTAATTCAATCCAGTTGCTCTTTAAACAACTGGAAGTTTTCGACCGTACCATTTGGTGGTCGATACCAACTTGCAAAAACCTTAACCCAGACCGATTCGGTGCCATTTTCCAGTTCCATGAAAGGCATACAAGTTATGGATAATGGCCGGTTGTTGGACGGGTCAGATTTATCACCTTTCTTAAAAATAGGGGTTACATTTGCTTCTTTCCATATGGGCTGGAGCTTTCCTGAGTCAAGGGATCTTTGGTAGATAAACTGAAGTATGGGGGCTAGCTCTTACTGAAGAGTCTGCAGGCATATTGGGTTTAAATTTGTCAGGCCCAGCAGCCTTGTGGAAATTTAAGCCTTTCAGGATTTTTTCGATGCCTAGGGTAGAAACTTTGATGTCAGGCATTTTGGGGTGTGGGCTGGGTTGAAACGGGAGATTTATACCAGAATCGTGTAAGTCCTGCAGGGTCCTCTGGGCAAGTTGCTTGAGACTTGTTGGGCTTTTAGGGCTGAAAACAGAGTTAAATTGTCCGTTGAGAGCATTTGCATTATCTATGTCTTCTGAAAAAGTTTGGCCATTGGCTTTCAGTGACGAAATTCCATTAGAGTCCTGTTCGGCGTGTTTGAGCAGGGAGTACAACTTTTTGGTTTTGACCTTTGGAGGAGTATCAAGGTCAGCTTCATCATTGTTTACTCCTAGAATGTCCTGCAGGTACTTTTGGTAGGCCCGGTCTGAGACTCGTTTCACTAGATGTTTTAGATCAAGGAACTTCTTCTGGTCTTCAGGTCTGCCTGACCTAGACCAGCGTCTGTATAATTTATTTCTTTTTCTTATAAGCCGACGAATTTCCTGGTTAATCCATGGGAAACCGTTTCTAGTACCCGCTTTTCCTATGGGAACGTGTTCGTCAATCCCCTGCTGAAGTCTGCCAGCAAATTTATCCCACAGGATTTGACTGTCTGTAGTAGCAGGGTCTGACTGTATTTCAGTAAGGAAGTCTCTCATTATATGTTTAAGCTGGTCCCAGTCTGTCTTTTGATACAGGGGAATGTCACGAGGGACCTGCTTTAAGAGCTCAGGGCGGCTACTAACTTCTGCAAGTATAATGTCGTGGTCAGATAGACCAGGTAGGATGGTAACTTTGTCAACAAGTGTGGGATTTGAGGTGAAGAATAGGTCTAGGATGTTTTGACCTCGTGTTGGGAGGTCACCATTTGCTCCAGCAGACAGTCACTGAAAGCCTCTAGACAATCTGAGTAGAAGGACGGATGAGTACAGTCAGGTTTAGGGATTTGGGATTTCCAGTCAACCTTGGAAAGGTTGAAATCTCCGAGGAGCCAGATTTGAGAATTTGATTGTTTCACAAGGTCTAGAGATTTAGAGAAAAGTAGAAGTAAAACAAAGATCAGGAATTGATACAATTAACTTACTCCACCCATAAAAGACACCAAAGGGAAAGAAATACAAACATTAAGCGACCAGACCATAATGGAAACCTAAACAAAGGAAGGCCATAAGGACAGTTACTTTCCCACAAAATGGCCATATGGCCATCCAAAACCAAAAGACACAAGTGGTGAAGGCTTCGAAGCTGGGATGGTCTAACTCACGGGGTTTGTAATAAGCCCAAATCGCGACGGTTTTAGATCCAAGCAAGTTTAACTGGATCCAGAGGTTTTCACAATCTGTATTGTGTTCGGGTTTAGCATGGGATGAGAGCGTTGACTTGACTAGAAGTGCTGACCTTGAAGTAACTTGATCACTCCTGCAGTTGGTTTAAACTTAATTTTATTTGCATAATACATAGTAAATATACAAAACAGTACAGAATACGATTACCATACAATCACTATACAAATGGGATTCAGAAAAAAGTTCATCTCCCTCATGAATAGCCTACAGTTCAAAGAAATATCAAACCAGTGTTATAGTTCAAGTCTCTGTCTTCCTGTATTCTCTTTATTTTTTTCATCTTTTTATAGCAAAATCATTATGAAGTCAACCCGTTGAGTAATAGTCAAAAGTGACGGTTTAACGTATGCTGTAGATGTAGAGATTTAGGCAAGTACAAGGGCAGTTCGGTATCCCAGACCTAGCCATGGCACCAGGCTATATTCCGTACACATACAGGCACCCGAGTCAACATGCTTCTCTCTACAGTGGCCCCCCTCTGCATTTCTTTGGGAGAGGTGAGGGCAGTCAGCCAAACACTCTCCAACAAGCCCATAACCATCCAGTGCGCCAACAGCCTAATACGACGTTACATAAAGGAAGAAGTAGAGCGGGCACTTCTAGAGATTCAGAGAATTTGCCAGGGATGCCGGGACAAGGCAGGCGAGAGAGACGGGACACAAGTGTCCAAGGAAGGGTGAAAAATCCGATGCCTTGTCCACTGAATAGATCCACACCATCCGTCTCGCAGGTATAAGGTGGGAAGTTCCTTGAACACTCCGTTCCGGTCTTAATGTCCTGTGAATCTCCACAGCAGACAGTGGAAATGCCATGTTCAGAGCCGATGACAAGAACAGATCCCCCTGGTGCATCAGTTGTGACTGTGAAAAATGACGACCCGTCCCCTATGGGAGTCCACTCCTGTGATGACGATGATGCTGCCGTCGAGCGGAACCGGTGCCATGCCTCCAAAGGGAGAGAAACACCTACTGCAAAAGACGCATTGCAACAGGACTGTTTGGGAAGAGCAGTACTGAATAACCGGATTGAGAAGTCCATTACCCCAGAGTATACCAGAGAGACTGAGTTGTCTTTTTTAGCAAATGGCAGGGCCTCAGAGGAAACGTGACGGAGAAAAAGCTACTAAAGATAGGAACCCTAAATGTGAAGAACATTGAAACAAATGAAGCTGATGTAAGGGAGCTGCTGAAGTCGTGTGACCTGTTTGCTATCCAAGAGCACTGGCTGTTTACCTTTCAACTGTCGAATTTCGAGTCAATTTTTCCATCTCATTACACACACAGTAAAGCAGTGAATGAAAATGATCCCCTCCCCCAACACAGAAACCTCGAGGATACGGAGGTGTTGCCATCCTGTACCGCAAGAACTCCAGCCTCACAGTGAAGAAACAGATCCACGGTGAATATAGAATAGTGGTTGTGGAGGTGCTTTCTAGCCCACCATTATGTATCTGTAATGTCTATATGCCATCCCGAAATTCCAAAGGTAACTCCAAGACTGACGACAATTATCATGGATGCTTGGATCAACTGGAGGAGATTCTCAACATTTACTCTAAAACCCATGCAGTTTTCATGCTTGGGGATTCAAACGCCTCATAGATACAGCGTAAAGGAAACAGTCAGGATAGGATGCTTGAAGCATTTGTTAGTAGAAACTCTCTCTATCAACACCAGAGTGGACAGTGCACGTTTGTCCATCCCAACAAGAGTGACCGAGCTGAGATTGATTATATCGTCCATAATAAGCTAGGCCAACAGATTGTAAAATCGGTGACAGTAGAAACGACAGTGGCCCTCAATACGTCAAATCATATTCCAGTCGTCGCGGTCTTGGATCTAGTGATTGTCGAAAAGACCGTCTCGGACCGCCGGATAAGGTGCAAATCTAAATGGGAGAAATGCGACAAGCAAGCATATGCTGACAGTGTTTGGCGACATTTGGGTTCATTTAGTACGTTCGAGACTTGTGGGTCGGTAGAACTTGACACCCTGGGACCTCTTAGCCACTTGATTGCTACTCTTCGACAGGCTACTGAAGACAGCATGCCTAACTACAAGCCAGAAATCGCAGTCAAGCAGTTGAGACAAAGACCGTGGAGAGAGAAGATCCACCAGGCGGTTATAGGATGTCATGTGGCATGGTGGGAATGGAAGAAAGCTGGAAGCCCACAAGAACCAAGAGACCCGTATGTACAGCAACGGAAAGTGGCAAAGAGATCTTTAAGAAAAGAGCAGAGGCAGGAGGCGACCAGACTCAGAATTGAGATGGTCGAACACATCATGAATAGCGAAGTAAACCCTAAAACTTTCTTCAAACTGGTAAAACAGCAACGTAAATCTGCAAACCAACAAACAGAAACCCTCGTTGTAGACGGAAAGATGTGCGGCACAGACCAGGAAATTTGTAGTGGCTGGGCGTCCCACTTTCAAAATCTGGCAACTCCCTTACAGAACGAAAACTTCGATGCTGAATATAAAGAGAGTGTGGACAATGATATTGATTGTATAGCCTCAATTTGTACAGCTGAGGGCAGGGAGATTGAACATATCTCTGTGGAAGAGGTTAGAAAGGCGATGAGAAAGCTGAAGAATAATAAGGCTGCCGATACCATGGGGCTGACTACGGAGCGCTTGAAGCTGGGCGGACGAAAAGTTGAAAGCTACCTGGTTGATATGTTGAACCAACTTGTACTTTTGAAGAAGATTTCAGTCCTACTCAAAGAGGGAACAGTGACCCCTATCTTCAAGAAGGGGGACCTAACTAAACCTGGGAACTATCGTGGTATTACAGTTGCACTAGTGATCATTAAGAACTTAGAACATATTTTGAGTGCAAGACACAACAAAATCTTAAACCCTACACAGTCAGTGCTACAAAGAGGTTTCACAACAGGATGTTCCTCGCTGTAATCCTGTCTGAATGTATTCAGGAATCCAAGAACACCAAACAAAACTTGATAGTGACCACCCTCGATGCCCAAAAGGCTTTCGATGTGGTGGATCGCAACTCACTGTTGAGGCGCCTATACCTTGATGGAATCCAAGGTGACGATTGGCTTCTGATCAAAGACCTCTACTCAAATTGCTCGTCAAGAGTCAAGTGGGCTGGTTTGTTGTCTGACCCTATCAACATTAACCAAGGTGTCCGCCAGGGGGGCGGGGTGTTGTCTACATAGAATTATAAGCGGTACAGCAACCCCCTCCACCTCCAAATGGAAGAACGATACTCTGATGTCAAGATAGGATCAATCAAAATCCCACACATTACAGTGGCTGATGACCTGACAGTATTAAGTAGAACATATGGCTCACAGCAAGTAAAAATCTGGGCTGTAGAGAACGACACCAATAGAGAAAGATATTGTGTCAAACCTGCGAAGAGCAGTACTCTTCGCCACCCATCAGGGCACCTGGAATCAGGTGAAATTACAAATATTCTTATGGCGGGGGATCAGATATCTAATGACAATAACATAACCCACCTCGGTATTTACAGAGATGTACGCGACATACCAAATGTTGAAGAAAAAATCAACCTAGGTCGAAAAACTGCTTACTCCCTTATGGGTGCTGGTTTCCAAAGTGGTAATGGCCTGAAAGTTTTTCTCAGTGGTTTTCTTTGGTCGACTTACGTTGTACCAAGATTAACTTATGGTTTGGAAGTTCTAACCCTAAGGAAAAAAGACATTGAATCACTTGAAAAGTTCCAAAGAAAGTCCCTAAAGCAGCTTCAAGGTCTCCCAGATAAAACTCCGAATGCTATCTGTACATCACTGCTAGGTATACTTCCTATTGAAACCGTCATAGAGAAAAATGCACTGATTTTGTTTATTACTTATAAGGGAACAAGACACTATTGAATACCAGATTGCAGAACGGCAGCTTGCAATGAAAGACAGTAGTGAAAAAAGTTGGTTTAACTATGTAAGGTCAGTTTTAAGCAAGTATAATATGCCTTCAATCTATTCCTTACTCGAAAATGACATTTCAAACTCAGAATGGAAAACTTTACTGAATCAATCAATAAACTCTTATGTTGTAGAGCAGTGGAAAAAGGAAGCAAAATCAAAATCCTCATTAAAATATGTTAATCTAGACTGTTTAAAAGTAGGTCAAAGTCATCCTGTTTGGTCAACGGTCAGATGTAATGTCATAGACAATAAACGGGCACAATTGAAATGCAAATTGCTAACAGGCACCTATATGTTGCAGTGGAACCGGGTGGTTTTTAACCAACACGCGGTGGATCCGACGTGCAAGTTGTGCAACAGCGCGCCAGAAACAAGACAGCATCTCATAGAAGAGTGTCTAGTGTTCGCGACTGAACGGAAAGAGATTACCGGAAAGCTGCTCAGTAACCCTGTATTACCAGTATCAGTGAGAGACAGTGTAAAAAACCCAGAAATATTAACCCAGCTCATGTTAGATGGCTCTATACAGTGGTGAAAGGCTGTGATTCCTACGTCAATGTTCTTGACTATCTAGAGCTGCAGTCACAGTATAAGATTGGGACTCAGAGGTATGCGTTTTAGGATACCTCTGTGTTTGGATTGTAAATAGTTTTAAGGACTCGTCCAGAGATGATTTTTTTTGGAAGTGGCTATTGACAGCCGGCTGTCGATAGCGAATTCGCTATTGACAGCCGGCTGTTGATAGAGAATTCGCTATTGACAGCCAGCTAAGATATTGGATATATATACTTATATATAAATGATTATAATCTAATAAAAAAACATGAACGCATAAATAAAAATGAAATAATTATAGAATTTGAACTATTGAACTTTTTTCATACAAATGAAAAATTTTCATCATAATAATAATAAAATATGAAAATGAGCAATTAAAGTGTTCATTACACTTAAGTCATAAATGGGTGGAACTCTACAAGATGTAACCTCATGCTGTGGGTAAAATAAATAATTATTTAATCTCCCGCCGCGAAGCGAGGCGGGGATTACAGGAATGGCCTTTGTCTGTCAGTCCATCCGTCCGTCCGTCTGTCCGTAACACTTTCTTGTCTGCTCCATATCTCCTGAACCATTTGAAAGATTTTCATTAAACTTTGGTTAATTATTCGTCTCAGTGAGCTCTTGTGCAGAACCCATAAATGAACCATGCCGACTCAAGGTCAAGGTCACAGTTGAACATCAAGTGTTTGAAAATTTGAATTTTTTGTCCGTTCCATATCTCCTTTACCCTTGGAAGGATTTTCATTAAACTTTGGTCAAATATTGTTCTGAGTGAGCTGATGTGCAGAACCTATAAATGAACCATGCCGACTCAAGGTCAAGGTCACATTTGAAGGTCACGAGTTTAAAACTTTGATTTTTTTGTCCGTTCCATATCGCCTTTACCCCTCAAAGGATTTTCATTAAACTTTGGTCAATTTTTCCCCTTAGTGAGCTGATGTGCAGAACCCATAAATGAATCATGCCAACTCAAGGTCAAGGTCAAGGTCACATTTGAAGGTCACGAGTTTAAAACTTTGAATTTTTTGTCCGTTCCATATCTCCTTTACCCCTCAAAGGATTTTCATTAAACTTTGGTCAATCATCCCTCTCAGTGAGCTCATGTGCAGAGCCCATAAATGAATCATGCTGACACCAGGTCAAGGTCACATTGGAAGGTCACGAGTTGGAAACTTTGAATTTTGTGTCCGTTCCATATCTCCCTTACCCTTCAAAGGATTTTCATTAAACGTTGGTCAAATGTCCCCATCAGTGAGCTGATATGCATAACACATAAATAAACCATGCCGACTCAAGGTCAAGGTCACAGTTGAAGGTCAAATGTTTGAAACTTTGAATTTTGTGTCCGTTCCATATCTCCTTTACCCTTGGAAGGATTTCCATTAAACTTTGGTCAATTATCCCCCTCAGTGAGCTGATGTGCAGAACCCATAAATGAACCATGCCAAATCAAGGTCAAGGTCATATTTGAAGGTCAAATGTTTAAAACTTTGAATTTTTTGTTCGTTCCATATCTCCTTTACCCCTCAAAGGATTTTCATTAAACGTTGGTCAAATGTCCCCATCAGTGAGCTGATATGCATAACACATAAATAAACCATGCCGACTCAAGGTCAATGTCACAGTTGAAGGTCAAAAGTTTGAAACTTTGAATTTTGTGTCCGTTCCATATCTCCTTTACCCCTCAAAGGATTTCCATTAAACTTTGGTCAATCATCCCTCTCAGTGAGCTCATGTGCAGAGCCTATAAATGAATAATGTTGACACCAGGTCAAGGTCACATTGGAAGGTCGCGAGTTGGAAACTTTTAATTTTGTGTCCGTTCCATATCTCCTTTACCCTTCAAAGGATTTTCATTAAACGTTGGTCAAATGTCCCCATCAGTGAGCTGATACGCATAACACATAACTAAACCATGCCGACTACAGGTCAAGGTCACAGTTGAAGGTCAAAAGTTTGAAACTTTGAATTTTGTGTCCGTTCCATATCTCCTTTACCCCTGGAAGGATTTTCATTTAACTTTTGCACACACCCAAGGTTGAGCCTTGATACAAAGTGCGGTGGGGGCTTTGGCTGTCCTTCAGACTGCTTTCTTGTTTGTTTTATATATTATTAACCCTTGTCCTGCTGAGCCCGGATATGCCTTATTTTCCAAACAATGAAGATCCAGATCAGATGGCTTCTGACAAAGCCATCTGATCAGGATCTACATTGTTTGCTATTCAGATTGTGAATTTGTTGCAATAATTGGCATCAAGTAATCTGATTGGTTGATAATTGGTAGTTGGTGTGGCATATATGAATATTCAGCAGGACAAGGGTTAAGAATCTCAATAATTAAATAAAGGAGTCTAAGTAATGTATATGCAATTATTTGTACATTAGTTAAGCGAAGTATTTTAATGAGTACATTAAAGACTCCAATGTGGATACATTATCCTACCCTGGTTTCCAAACTGAACAGCTGTGGTCAGAAATCAGAGATCATGTACCATCATTTCCAGTCAGTATCACAGCTAAAACTTTCAATCCATCACAAAAACATGCCTCTATAATTCTGACCTTCTGAGACCCCACTTTTTATGCAGTAAAACTGGGGTTTACAAACTTTACAGGGGTATACATTATTTTTCCACATTTCTGATCAAAACATAGATTGTGGGTACTAGTTAGAACTGCCTCACCAAGGCTGTTCTAACAAGTTCCCACAATCACTGTTTTCAGCAGAACCGGGTAACAGTTATTTATAGAAAAAAAACTTTCAGCAGAAATATGAAAACTTTCAGGCTTAGTAAAATGTTCAATAAAATTGAATAGGTGTGTTTCCGTAATGACTTAGATAGTATAATAGCCTCAATGGCGATCACTTACAATTTACTTTGAAAATGGCTGATCTTTTTGCAAACAGTGTATACCCTGATCAATTGCCTCATTTTCAGACTTCAGCACTGAAGAACTTACTGCACTTTATAACTTTGGGTTGATTGATAAATATACGACCCACCCAAAAAGTGTTCCAATATACTTGTATACATGCATATGTAACTATGAAAACAATGTGACCTCCTTTCTTTTAATTCCAAAATTGGATAAATATACGGAGCTGCTAATCTGGAGCAATGTGTACAGCTGAGTATTGGTGCACAAACGAAAAGACTGTTATTTTCATGTCATACATAACTGAGCCTTATCATCCCAACATAGCAGAAGGCACATTAGAGCTCTGGAGAAGGAGTAACAAGATTACTTCTGGTATTAAAATATGTTATGGGTACATGTTAGAACTGCCTTGTTGAGGCTTTTCCAACAGATACCAGAAATGCCTTGTTAACACCAGTCGTAGTTAATAGATATGAGGAAAGTTTATCTAAATATCTAGGTTTTCATCCTTAGGCCAAAAAATAGGTGTGTTTACCATTGTATTAATAATTGAAACAGGGTAGGTAGGTCGATTTTTGTTTTAATGTTTTTTTTTTGTTTTGTTTTGTTTTTTGTGTGTGTTTTTTTTTAAGAATAAGGGCTTCAAAAGTATATTTTTGGCATTTTATTACTGACCAGACCAAATACGTGTCGTTGTCATTTGTAAGGAACTACTGACCTGAGAAAGAAACCTTCTGTGCTGACAATATGGAAAATATGGCCTGGTGGTATTTAGGTTTCATGTGACCGTCAACACAGTTTCAGTCATACTGGAGATGGTCAGTGCCCTCCCCCCCCCCCCCCCACCATTTTCCTGGTATATTGTTTGGGGTTGGACATCGACCATTGTCCTTAAAAAAATATGATTGGACAAACAAATACAGGATAAAATGTCGTAAAATAATTTTGGGCTATTTTTAATATACATCATATTTATCTTGCAGTCAATTAATTGTAAATAATCCTTTTCAGTACTGTCCCTCTGAAAAAAGGGTCCACACTTAAAGGAAAGAATTTGCTCCTCAGGAGCAAATTCTTTCCTTTAAGAGTTGACCCCTATTGACATGGAAGACAATTTTTTTTGCAGGAGTTGCCTCCCCTGAAGGTGTTCCCGTTCCCCTTAAGTCCTTAAAATCATTTTCACATGTGAGACGCCAAATTCTGCAATTGGAAGGCTGGATGGTTTACTCCTTGCCCACTGATAAACAAAAGTATCTGATCAATATGAGTGAAATTAATTTGAAAGGGTCCTAGAACCCTAACAGTTAATAAAATAATTGGAGAGGTTCTTCAGGACGTCAAAGTAAGTTTTTGTAGCACATGGATTTGACTGATTGATTTGGGAGTTTAACGTCCCCGTCAACACTATGTAGGTCATTTTGGAGACATTGCTTCCAATTTTGTGGGACTTTTACCCGACATTGAGATGAAATGACATCTCAAGCCTGCTGCCCAATGAAACCAAAAGGGCTTATAAGCATGGATGGGCCGACTCGCACTGCATTGCCTGAGCAGGCTTAGATCCTCCAAGAGATTTACCAGTACTCGTGTGCGGGTCAGTTTCAGCTCTGCGTGGAAGCATCATGCAGCCCATCTACATGTATTTCTTCAAGCCCTAATGGGCAGGAGGCTAAAATAACATTGCCAACAGATCACTTTTTACCATTGTTCTGATGATCACGACAAACCCTACCTATCACAAACAGTGTAGATTAAAATCAGATGGCTTTTGAATTAGCCAACTGATGAGGCTGTTTATTATTCAGTTTGAGCTGGACAAATTCATTATATTCTACAATTTGTTTGGTTGATAGACAGAAATGGGTGTGGCAAAATTAATTCATTCAGCAGGACAACGGTTAATCATTTTGGGCCAGGGAGTTTTACTTTTACTATATAGATTTCAGTTTGTCCTATAAAAGTGTTCAGTTTCCATATGCATAATTGGCCATGATGTGATGCATAGATAACTTGTGAAAAAAACTCAGGATGGCCTCAGTCAAAGGCAAAGCAGTAAATATTTGTTTGCATTAAGAAGATTAACAAGGCTTCACAATATTCTTAGTCATAGAAATGATATGTATCAGAAGATAGACAGTCACCAAATCATTGGGACAGCTGGTAATATCACTATCTTTGCAAGTTCCATGGTAAAGACCAACTGACTGGATAATCACAGTACCTACCTGAAGCCATCATATAATAAATTATATATTAAATAGCCTGTTCATAAAAGTGTATAAAGTAAAACACAATAAATCTGCAATATAAGTACCGGTATGCTAAATACCCATTTTCATCAATTTAGTTTGTTGGCTGTCAATAGCGAATTCGCTACTGGCCGGCTGTCAATAGCGATCGCCTTTTTTGTGCTAAATTCTAAATTTAGCCATCCACCCAACTGAGGTAATCAGAATCAGAATTGTTACTGGTGACACGTCAAAAGACATTCATACACCAGGACCTGTGATGTGGGAAGTTAGTCCCTAGCTCTAACCAAAGAGGTAAATTTAGCTACACAATCATCAGCACCTTCAGCTGTCGAAATAATCGAATCGGGAAGGGCATTCCAATCTCTAATGGTTCTGGGGAAGAACGACTCTTTATAAATGTCAGTTCTTGCAGTAAGGGTCTGAAACGCCAACGAATGGTGATTTCTACAGTGTCTAGCTGGGGGAACAAGGTCGTCTGTTCGAATGCTGGCAGCACCCTTTAGACCTTTGTATAATAGGATTAGCCTACTGTCTTTTCTCCTTTTCTTGAGAGACTCCCATTTTAATTTTCCAAGTATTCCAGTCATGCTCCCAGTTTCAAAGCAGTAATTGCCTGTTACAAATCTAGCAGCTCTATTCTGAACTTTCTCAATTTCATCGTTAAGGACCACTCCACTGGGGTCCCAGATACAACTACCATATTCCAAGATTGGGCGAACAAGACCTTTATATGCTGCCTCTTTAACATCCTGGGGGCACTGATGAAGATTTCGCCTCAAGAAACCAAGTGTTCTATTTGCCTTAGTACACATGTTGCTAATATGAGTATTCCATCCCAAGTTGTGTGAGATTGTCACTCCAAGGTATTTAATGGAGTCCACATGTTCGAGGACCGTTCCCTCTAAGGTGTAAGAAGCCTCAACTTTATTAGATCTCTTCCATGGTAATGGCCAAATGTGACCGACTCAGTATGAGAAGATAGATAGATAGATAGATAGATAGATAGATAGATAGATAGATAGATAGATAGATAGATAGATAGATAGATAGATAGATAGATAGATAGATAGAAAGAGACTTCATCTACAAGATACACCAGAAAAGAATCACCAAGTTGAAGCTGATTGCCTAGAATAAACGAACATGTTGTGTATAGCCTCACTGTATATACCACCAGCACATAATTAAAGACACTAATAAACACCAGCCGAATAAGTTTACGCCATATCGGCGGGGCCTCGTCAAGTTATCGGGGGATCTTTAAGAAGAACAGAACAGAACATGGCACGCTTAGGTCATCCAAGATTGGCCAATGTTCGGCTTTTCCCGCGCGGTCCCGCCAAATATAACAGTTCCTCCGGTGCGCTTCGCATTTAATAAAAGAAATTAATAAAATTAGTATCAAATGAAATTTGAAGCTCCATTCTAAAAGATGATTAAAAATTATTTTTCATTTTTAACACTTTAAGGAACCATTTCTGAAGTTGATTTGTCCGGGAAATTCCCGGATTGTGACCTAGATGTTGGAGCAGTTGTGCATTATCCCTAATATCTTCACTTCGGGTGGTAAGAAATTAATAAAATTAGTATCAAGTAAAAGGTTTAGCTCCATTCTAAAAGATTGTTAGAAATTATTTTTCATTTTCAACATTTTAAGTGTCCATTTCTGAAGTTAATTTGTCCGGGAAATTCCCGGATTTGTAGACACTGGCAAACAGTGTAGATACAGATCAGATGTTTAACCCATATATGCCTCGCGTCCCATTTGTGGGACATTGGCAAACAGTGTAGACCCAAATGATCAGCCTCTGCAAAACGTGGCGTCTGATCTAGGCCGCAAAATGCTGGCGATGAATTATGTGTACGGACTTTGGGTGATTTTACGGACCATTATCAATGCACTCAGGCATTTTCCAGAAGCACCAGACTAGATTTTTTACGATGAATGAAGTTTACGCCTGTCGGTATCTTTTTCTTTCGAGAACGCTGACATTTTTCCCCATTTGCCAAACATTCAACTAAATGCTGTCTCATTTTTGACACGTCGAATATTATTCTAGTGTTAAATGAGTCCGGAGCAAAACAAAACTCTACCACGTTCGCTATCGCAAAAAGCCCACAATCATTAAAATTCGGTTGTTGTTAAACAGGGGTATACATTTGTTCCTTATTTCTGCTTAAAAACATGGGTTGTAGGTACTCGTTGAAACCGTCTCGCCCTTCTATGGAGTTCGTACACTCTCTGTTTAGAGCAGAAATATGAAAAATATGTGATTTTTTGTTTTATCGGAATTTCATTTTAGGGTTGCTTAATTTATATTTTCTAGACCTCTGCTTAAAAGTACAGTATGGTTGCTCGTCAGAACAGCCTCGGTGAGGTGATCTAAAAAGTACCCACAAGCGATTTTTAGCAGAAATAAGGAAAATAATAATAAACTGCATTTTATATAAAGAAAACTGGGGTTCATGGGGGTATACATTATTTTTCCTATTTTTGATCCAACACATAGGTTGTTGTTACTCGTTAGAACCGCCTCAACGAGGATGTTCTTACGATGTTTGCAGTATAAAGAAGAAAAATATGACGAATTTTATCAGAAAAGTAACCATTTTGGAAATGTGAAAAATGCACTACATCTCGAAAGCTTAAGTCCTACAAAACTGGAATACAAAGTCTGCAAAATATTCAAAATAGTATTGACGGTGTAGTTTAATCTCTATTCAAACAAACAAAAGAATGTTTGGAGCATTCATTCAAAATATCAATTGGACACAACTTTTGTGGGGAAGTCACTTTCTACAATTTCTATCCAGGTATGCAGCACGTGTCAACTTATAATGAGTTAAAGCAATTAATTTAGCACATGTTTTATCTCGTTAGAAAATTAATGGTCCGTAAAATCGCTCAAAGTCCGTACACCTAATTCACCGTCAGCAAGATATGGATGCGGCTCAATGTCGTCCTTGTTTAAACAAACAGTGTAGAACCAGATCAAATGCCATATTTTGCTGCCAAGATCAGACCCCAAGTTTGCAGCGTCAGATCATAAAGGTCCGTAAAAACATTCAAAGTCCGTACACCTAATTCATCGCCAGCAAGAAACGGATGCGGTTAAATTTCGTCGTTCTTTAAGCAAACAGTGTAGACCCAGATCGGATGACGCATTTTGAAGCCCAGATCAGACGCCAAGTTTTGCAGCGTCTGATCATTATGGTCCGTAAAATCACTCAAAGTCCGTACACCTAATTCATCGCCAGCAAGAAATGTATGCGGTTAAATTTCGTCGTTGTTTAAGCAAACAGCTAGTGTAGACTCAGATCAGATACCGCATTTTTGCGGCCAAGATCAGACGCCATGTTTTGCAGCGTCTGATTATTTGGGTCTACACTGTTTGCCAATGTCCCACAAATGGGACGCTAGGCATATATGGGTTAGTTATCTGATCTGGATCTACACTGTTTGCCAGTGTCCCACAAATGGGACGCTAGGTATATATGGGTTAAACCTTTGATCAAGATCTACACTGTTTGCCAATGTCCTACCAATGGGACGCTATGCATATATAGGTTAAACCGTTAATCAAGTTCTACACTGTTTTCCAAGTAGGTCTTGAGCCGTAATTTAAGATCACTTAATATATCTATGTGATCTTCTATAAAATAAAGTCATGTTGTGTGCACTCACTAGAATCGCCTCAGTGAGGCGCTGAACTTGAGCATACGACATACATTAATATCATTATTGATAATAATTTAATTAATTATGCACTACCCACAACATTCAGGACACAATCCGGGAATTTCCCGGACAAATCAACTTAAAAAAAGTACCCCTAAAATATTCAAAATGAAAAATAATTTTAACCATCTTTAAGAATGGAGCTTAAAATTTTATTTGATACTAATTATATTAATTTCTGACCACCCGAAGTGAAGATATTAGGGATAACGCACCACTACCCCAACATCCAGCTCACAATTCGGGAATTTTCCGGACAAATTAACATCAGAAATGGACCCTTAAAATGTTAAGAATGAAAAATAATTTTTAATAATCTTTTAGATTGGAGCTTAAAATTTTATTTGATACTAATTTTTTTAATTTCTGAATATGCGAAGTGGAGATATTAGGGATAACGCACAACTACCCCCCATTTCCCGGACAATTCCCGGATATATTCCGGACAATTCCCGGACATTAGTGTGCATCATTTTTACCTCAACACCGTCCGCAATGGTTACGTCCCTTGGAAAATATTTTCACTAGCAACAGAGATCCGGGAAGGTCTTTTTTCGTGGAAAAGACATGTTTTGCAGTTTCTTTTAACAAGTTTGGAGTTTTTGGTACGACCCAACTTTTCGGAAACTGTCCGTTTACTTCATCAGATAACTGTTATTAAAGCGCAAGCCGATTTCGTACACCCTGTTGCCAAATCAAGCACTAGCTTTTCAAAATATATCAATGTTTCTCCACCTCTTAATCCGAATAATCACAAACATCATTCCCATTGCCCTTGAATGTATGCCACAATGAAATTAAAGACCACTGGGTGTACTGAAAAACATATTTTAATTTGTTGTGCCAAGCTGATTGTGCCCTAAACATGACAATGTAGCGTGTACCGCCTACCGGGTCACCCACGAATAGACATAGACATAGAACATAGACATAGAATATTTATTTTTCGTCGATTTTGTTAACAAAGAACATAAGCCCATGTGGGCTTTTACTTCGACAAACAAGTGTACAATAGTAAAATAACAAGAATATCACAGAAATGTTTCCTAAAATATACAGATGACAGCTACAAAAGGTATTAAGCAAAAATAACACAATGAAAAAACAAGACAAATGAAACACAGATAAAAGAGGAACTATAAGTAGCCAATAAAACAATTAAACGTGTAAGCTAAAACAGGGGCTATAATGAACAAGAAGGGCATTTACAGTTGAGGCCGTCCCAGGCATGCAACAGCCTCTTGAACTGTGGGTAGTTCTCAGCTTGTCGAAGCTCATTTGGGAGACTGTTCCATACCCGGGCTGCCTCATATCTAAATGACCTTAGTCCATACCTTGTTGTGCTGACTCTTGGGACCTCAGCTTGTCTCTCAGCCCTGAAATCATATTTGTGCATTTTTATATTAATGAGGTCCTGAATATAAGTGGGCGAGATTTTATTTACAATTTTAAAAACTTCACAACCCATTAATTTTAATCTGCTAATGTGTAAAAGGGACAGTTTATTCTGCTGAAGTAAAATGTTAATGGGAGAGTTAAAATCATCATTTATAAATCGCAATGCCCTTTCTTGGATCTTTTCTATTTTATTTGTGTTTGCTTGGCTGCAGAAATGCCATGCTAAAGGGCAATAATTAAAATTGGCCATGATGAATGAGCTATAAATTGTCAGTTTACCATTTTTTGTTAAAAATCTACCAATTCTTTTTAAAACAGCTAGCTGTGCAGCTGCTTTCTTACACATGCTAGAAATCTGATCATTAAAATTTAATAAAAAGTCAATGTTAATACCCAAAAGGGTAACATTGTCTTCACATTTAATAGTCACATCATTGACTTGGAAAGACTCTATGGCTTCATGGGTTTTCTTTCCAATACATATAGCCTGAAATTTTTCAGGGTTAGCTTTCATAAAATTTTGAGTAAACCAATCAATAAGACACAAGCTTTCCTTTTCTAAAACATTTTTTAAAACAGATGGACTTTTGTGAATAAAAGACAGAGTGTTGTCATCTGCATAGTTATAAAGGGTACACTTTTCAATAATGTAAAATATATCATTTATAAAAATGTTAAAAACCAAGGGTCCAAGTATAGAACCCTGAGGGACTCCTTTAAAAAGGCTTTTCCACTCACTGATGTTTGCACCCAGTTTAATTCGTTGACGCCTGCCATTGAAATAGCTGCCCAACAGGGCGACTGCCTCAGATGACAATCCGTAAGCCTGTAATTTTGCATTCATAAGCCCTTGAGGAAGGCAGTCAAAGGCCTTGGACAAATCCATTAGTATGGCAGCGACACACTCGTGGTTGTCCAAAGCCTTCCGCCAGTCCTCCAACAGGCGTAACAGGGTAGTCTGGCAGCCGAAACCCTTTCTGAATGCTGCCAGAAAAGGGTCAAAAATATTTTTGCAATAGCTGGCCAGCTGGTCATGCATGATCCTCTCATAAATCTTGGATGTAGATGGCAATATGCTAACAGGACGATAATTGCCTTTATCAAGAGGATCATTTTTCTTGTGAAGGGGTATAACTTGCCCAGATTTCAACTGAGAGGGGAAGTCACATGTTGTTATAGTGAGATTGACAAGATCTGCAATAGGTTGACTGAGTGAAGAGGAGCAGGATTTTAGAATTTTGGCCGAAATATTATCAGAACCTGTAGACTTTTTAACATTTAAATGTGACATAATTTTTTGGATTTCTGCATGAGAAACTGGAGAAAAGCAAAATGGCTGTAAATCTGAAGGTAAATTTTGTTTGATGTTCACTATACTGGGATGGTCCGAGAAGTCAGGTTTAAACTGATTGCAGTCCTTGCCAATGTCCTTAGCAACATTTACGAAGTGATTATTAAAAATGTCACATACTTCTTTTTGATTTGAGATAATTTTCTCGTTTTCGGACAGTATGATTTGTGACCCACCACCAGTACCCTTCTTAGATAGAAAAGGCTTGATGGTCGGCCAGAAATCATTAGACTTAGGCCCGCCGGCACACCGTTCATAGAAATAGAAACGCATTGATTGTTTCTTGAGTTTAGTTACAAAGTTTCTTTGTCTTTTGTACTTTTGCCAGAACATATTATTTTTAAATTTTTTATATCTGTTAAAGTACATTCTCTTTTTAAAAACTGCCCGCCTTAGTTCCCCATTCATATATGGGGGCTTATTTACCTTGCAGATGCGCTGCTTGATGGGGGCATGTTCATTGATGATGTCATTCAGTAGCCATTCATGAGCCCAGTAAATGTCATCAACATCATCAAACACATGGGCTACATGAAATGGCGCCCGACCAACATCATCACTGAAAGCTTTTTCATCAAAGTTTTTAAAGCTTCTATAATTAATTTTTTGTTTCTCAGTTCTGGAAGTGGTACCCTTGACAGCCACACCAATGATATTGTGGCAGTCACTGATACCACATCCAAAGTTAAAAACATTAAAACAATATTGTGGTTGATTTGTAAGAATGACATCGACCAGAGAAGGGTTAAAATTTTTCATAAAACATGTAGCAGTTTTGATGAGATTTTTGAAAGCAAAAATATCACACAAATCTTTGAGGGTAGCGCCCTTGTTTTGATCTAAACAGTCATAGTTTAAATCCCCTACCAATAAAACATTATCGAAATGGACAGATATTTTGTCCATGCCTTTTGTTGTTATATTTGTAAATGTTTTATTATCCACAGAAGGGGGTCTATATGCCCCCACAACAGCCCATTTTCGATTTTGTAGTCAAGCAACGCGGTCACCCATCCAGAATCAGAATCAGAATTGTTACTGGTGACACGTCAAATGACATTCATACACCAGGACCTGTGATGTGGGAGGTTAGTCCCTAGCTCTAACCAAAGAGGTAAATTTAGCGGCATAAGTTTAATTTGTAGGTCCAATGTGGTCTTCGTACCTTTATAGTGGTCCAAAGTAGATAAAATTGGTATCAAAATAAACATGGGCATCTTATCTCCACAATGAGACCTATTATCCTTTTTTAAACCATTTACTTTTTGCACTAGGGCAATTCAAATACCACTAGGGTCAGTCACATTTTGATCTATCTTGATCGCGATATATTTTAGCAGTTTTTTACTTCGTTCACTGTGCCATAGATACGGAGAGTGAAAACCCGGCTTCAGTTATGAGGAGTAATCATTTGAATGTCATAAAATTGTTTTCTTACCAACATACATTGCAAACTCATATCATAAAACTGTGATTTTCAGACTTCAGTAGAATGATAGCCATTTTCATGCACTTGGTGACTTGTTTACATAAAGCGCCTCAATGACGTGGAATGACGTGCCAAAATTAAAATGACCTCTGATAATGGCGCGAAATTTAAGGGACGTAACTACGTAAAACGATGTTTTTTGTTCTTCATTCTATTCTAGAGAAGACTGTAAAATCTTCTGAATGCGCGAGATAAGATCATCCAAATTATTTCCGTCACTTTTTATAGTAAATTGTTATTAGCTTCCGATGAATACAGATTTTTTTACCTCAGCAGGATTGTCAGGATCGACTGGTTTTTGGTCGATTGTAAGAAGGACGGCGGTGTATCATTTTGAGAATGCTTACAGTAACTTACTCATTTGCATACGGCATGCTGAAACTATATTCAGCCAAGAAATTCCACAAACGTTCATTTTTCTGTTTAATATTTTGTATTTTATTATTTTTCAAACATTAACTGAGGAGTAATTCTTTAGTTGCATCTTACATCTTTAGTTTAATAAATAACCAATGGTAAATCACGAGGAAGACAACAACAAAAAAGAGGCTCCATTTGGGGTATTTGGATACTGTTTGGAGTGTGTAAAAATATTACTACATATGATTTATTCCGTTGATGCTCTCTAATGGACCTATGTCTATAAAGTGACAAAAGTGCGGCCTCAAATGCAAAAATATCCAATTTAGCCCAGGCTGAAAGAATGACAGAATAACAGCTGGCTGGAAGACTGGTCTCATCTCTGAATAGGGAATGAAACCACATTATTTAGGAAAATTATAAATTCATGGCAAATCTAAAAAATGTGGTCTCACTCCTATATAGAGAAGAAAATCTGGTCTCACCTCAAATAACATACTAAAAGTCTGGGCTGAAGGAATGTGGTCTCATCTCTATATAGGGATGAGACCACATTATTAAGGAAAACGATAAATTCATGGCAAATCTAAAAAATGTGGTCTCACTCCTATATAGAGAAGAAAATCTGGTCTCACCTCAAATAACATACTAAAAGTCTGGGCTGAAGGAATGTGGTCTCATCTCTATATAGGGATGAGACCACATTATTAAGGAAAATGACAAATTCATGGAAAATCTAAAAAATGTGGTCTCACTTCTATATAGAGAAGAAAATGTGGTCTCACCTTAAATCACATACTAAAATCCTGGGCTGAAGGAATGTGGTCTCATCTCTTTATATGGATGAGACCACATTATTTAGGAAAATGATAAATTCATTGCAAATCTAAAAAATGTGGTCTCACTCCCTATATAGAACAGAAAATGTGGTCTCACCCTAAACAACATACAAAAAGCCTGGGCTGGGACGAGACCACAATATTTAGGAAAATGATAAATTCATGGAGAAGAAAAAAGCATGTGCTGAAGGATTGTGGTCTTAATAATTTGGTCACCCATTAAAAAAACTTAAGTTGATCCCTATTATTATTAGACACGCTACATACACGGAATGAATCTAATTTTGATAATGATTAGGGCCCAATTATTCTGTTTGTTAATTAGGATATAACTGCGCATCCCTCTAAAATGAAACCAGAAATCCCATTGGTGGAAGCTAAAAATCTTGTTGTGCTTTAGAGTGATTACAGCACCCTTCAAAAATTTATGAATGAATGCCATTGAATGGTCACATTGTCTCTTTGATCCAAGTTCGTGGACGCTTGCATGTTCGTAACGCCCAGAGAGCTAAATTTTGCATTAGATTGTAAAATGTAGATATTTTAAAGTATTTACCGTCATCATCAGATGAAAAGTATCTCTAGTTAAGTATTTGGTTAAAGATAAATTGGAAATCACAATGAAATATAGTTGCCAAGTTATGCAAATTAGAGAAAAACAGTTGCTACCCCCTTGCACTAGAAAGCAAAATGGCGGAGCAGAAGCGGAAAAATTTCCATACCCTACCTCAGTTCATCCGATCCTAGCCAACCATCATTCTGTCTAGGCTATCATTTTTCTTTGTGATATTAGAGATGAGATATTGAAGTTTGTTTTAAGACCTTATTTGGTGTGATTCACCTTCTTATAAGGCAGGGGACCACATTGGACCTACAAATTAAACTTTTACCAATTTAGCTAAACAATCATCAGCACCTTCAGCTGTCGAAATAATCGAATCCGGAAGGGCATTCCAATCTCTAATGGTTCTGGGGAAGAACGACTCTTTATAAATGTCAGTTCTTGCGCTAAGGGTCTGAAACGCCAACGAATGGTGATTTCTACAGTGTCTAGCTGGAGGAACAAGGTCATCTGTTGGAATGCTGGCAGCACCCTTTAGACCTTTGTATAAAAGGATTAGCCTACTGTCTTTTCTCCTTTTCTTGAGAGACTCCCATTTTAATTTTCCAAGTATTCCAGTCATGCTCCCAGTTTCAAAGCAGTAATTACCTGTTACAAATCTAGCAGCTCTATTCTGAACTTTCTCAATTTCATCGTTAAGGACCACTCCACTGGGGTCCCAGATACAACTACCATATTCCAAGATTGGGCGAACAAGACCTTTATATGCTGCCTCTTTTACATCCTGAGGGCACTGATGAAGATTTCGCCTCAGGAAACCAAGCGTTCTATTTGCCTTAGTACACATGTTGCTAATATGAGTATTCCATCCCAAGTTGTGTGAGATTGTCACTCCAAGGTATTTAATGGAGTCCACATTCTCGAGGACCGTTCCCTCTAAGGTGTAAGAAGCCTCAACTTTATTAGATCTCTTACTAGTTATCTGCATAATATTGCATTTAACTGGCTGAAATCTCATGCCCCATTTACGTGCCCAACATCCTAATCTATCTATGTCAGCCTGAAGTTTCAATGAGTCATCTGTATCTCTAATTTCCCGGTAACAAACACAGTCATCTGCAAACAGTCTTATTTCTGAGTCAATGTCAGTGGAAATATCATTGATGTACAGGGAGAACAAAAGTGGACCAAGAACGGTCCCTTGCGGGACTCCAGACAAAACTGGAGCCCACTCCGAAGATTCACCATTAACAACAACCCGCTGTTTTCTGTAGCAAAGAAAGGAATCTATCCATTTTAGGGTCTTTCCCCCAATTCCATAACCAAATAACTTAGATTTAAGTAGTTCATGAGGAGGGGTGTCAAAAGCCTTCTCGAAGTCCAGAATAAATGTGTCCACCTGTCCCCCTTTGTCCAAGATTTTTGCCCAGTCATTAATAACTGTGCTTAGCTGAGTTTCACAACTGTGCCTTTTCCTAAATGCATGTTGTCTGTCAGACAAAAGTTTATGTTCGTCCAAGTGGGCCATGATGTTTGAGCCGACTATATGTTCCAGCAATTTACACAGAACACAATTTAAGTCAGAGACACAGGGCGATAATTGCGGGCAAGAGCCCTATCTCCTTTTTAGCTCACCTGTCACGTAGTGACAAGGTGAGCTTTTGGGATCACTTTTTGTCCGTCGTGCGTGTGTGCGTGCATGCGTGTGTGCGTGTGTGCGTGCGTAAACTTTTTCTTCAAACAACATCTCCTCCTAAACCACTTATCAGAATTTCACCAAACTTCACAGGAATGTTCCTTAGGTGGTCCCCTTTCAAAGTTGTTCAAATGGTTCCAGTCTGTTGCACATCTAGGTCACAGGAGCTAAAAATAGATTTTTTAAATGAAAACTTTAAAAATCTTCTTCTCTGAAACCACAAGGCCCAGGTCTTCGATATTTTGTATGAAGCTTCATCTAGTGGACCTCTACCAAGATTGTTCAAATTATAGCCCTGGGGCCAAAAATGGCCCCGCCCCGGGGCCCACCAGTTTTACATAGGCTTATATAGGGAAAATATTTAGACATCTTCTTCTCTGAAACCACAAGGCCCAGGTCTTCGATATTTGTTATGAAGCTTCATCTAGTGGACCTCTACCAAGATTGTTCAAATAATAGCCCTGGGGCCAAAAATGGCCCCGCCCAAGGGCATACCAGTTTTACATAGGCTTATATAGGGAAAATCTTTTAAAAATCTTCTTCTCTGAAACCGCAAGGCCCAGGTCTTTGATATTTGGTATGAAGCTTCATCTAGTGGATCTCTACCAAGTTTGTTCAAATTATAGCCCTGGGGCCAAAAATGCCCCCGCCCGGGACCCTTTGGTTTTACATAGACTTATATAGGGAAAATCTTTAAAAATTTTCTTCTCTAAAACCGCATGGCCCAGGTCTTTGATATTTGGTATGAAGCTTCATCTGGTGGACCTCTACCAAGATTGTTCAAATTATAGCCCTGGGGCCAAAAATGCCCCCGCCCCGGGGCCCACCAATTTTAAATAGGCTTATATAGGGAAAACCTTTAAAAATCTTCTACTCTGAAACCGCAAGGCCCATGTCTTTGATATTTGGTATGAAGCTTCATCTAGTGGACTCCTACCAAGATTGTTCAAATTATAGCCCCGGGGCCAAAAATGGCCCCACCCCGGGGCCCACCAGTTTTACATAGAGAAAATCTTTAAAAATCTTCTGCTCTAAAACCGCATGGCCCAGGTCTTTGATATTTGGTATGAAGCTTCATCTAGTGGACATCTACCAAGATTGTTCAAATTATAGCCATGGGGCCAAAAATGCCCCCGCACGGGGCCCACCAATTTTACATAGACTTATATAGGGAAAACCTTTAAAAATCTTCTACTCTGAAACCGCAAGGCCCAGGTCTTTGATATTTGGTATGAAGCTTCATCTAGTGGACCTCTACCAAGATTGTTCAAATTATAGTGCTGGGGCCCTTTGGTTTTACATGGGCTTATATATGGAAAATCTTTAAAAATCTTCCTCTCTGAAACTGCAAGGCCCAGGTCTTGGCTATTTGGTATGAAGCTTCATCTAGTGGACCTCTACCAAGTTTGTTCAAATTATAGCCCAGGGGCCAAAAATGCCCCCGCCCGGGGCCCACCAATTTTAAATAGGCTTTTATAGGGAAAACCTTCAAAAATCTTCTTCTCTGAAACTGCAAGGCCCAGGTCTTCGATATTTGGTATGAAGCTTCATCTAGTGGACCTCTACCAAGATTGTTCAAATCATAGCCCCGGGGCCAAAAGTGGCCCCACCCCGGGGCCCACCAGTTTTACATAGGCTTATATAGGGAAAATCTTTAAAACTCTTCTTCTCTGAAACCGCATGGCCCAGGTCTTCGATATTTGGTATGAAGCTTCATCTAGTGGACCTCTACCAAGATTGTTCAAATTATAGCCCTGGGGCCAAAAATGCCCCCGCCCCGGGACCCTTTGGTTTTACATAGAGAAAATCTTTTAAAGTTTTCTTCTCTAAAACCGCATGGCCCAGGTCTTTGATATTTTGTATGAAGCTTCATCTAGTGGACCACTACCAAGATTGTTCAAATTATAGCCCTGGGGCCAAAAATGCCCCCGGCCCATGGCCCTTTGGTTTTACATAGACTTATATAGGGAAAATCTTTATTAATCTTCTTCTCTGAAACCACAAGGCCCAGGTCTTAGAGATTTGGTTTGAAGCTTCATCTAGTGGACCGCTATCAAGATTGTTCAAATTATAGCCCTGGGGCCAAAAATGCCCCAGCCCGGGGACCCTTTAGTTTTACATAGACTTATATAGAGAAAATCTTTAAAAATCTTCTTCTCTGAAACCACATGGCCCAGGTCTTTGATATTTGGTATGAAGCTTCATCTAGTGAACCTCTATCAAGATTGTTTAAATTATAGCACTAGGGCCAAAAATGCCTACGTCCTGGGGCCTTTTGGTTTAACATGGGCTTATGTAGGGAATATCTTCAAAACTCTTCTTCTCTGAAATGGCTAGGCCCAGGTCTTTGATATTTGGTTTGAAGACCTTTACCAAGATTGTTCAAATTATAGCCCTGGGTCCAAAACTGCCCCCTACCCGGGGCCCATTGATTTTACATTGACTTATACAGGAAAAATCTTTAAAAATCTTCTTGTCTCAAACCTGAAGGTTCAGGTCTTTGATTTTTGGTATGAAGCTTCGTTTAGTGGACCTCTATCAAGATTTTTCAAATTATAGCCCTATGGGCAAAATGCCCCCTTCCCTGGGGCCCACTGGTTTTACATTGACTTATATAGGGAAAATCTATATAAATCTTCTTGTCTGAAACCAGAAGGCCCGGTTCTTTGATATTTGGTATGAAGCTTTGTCTAGTGGACCTTAACCAAGATTAATCAAATTATAGCCCTGGGGCCAAAAATGGCTCTGCCCCGGGGCCCACAGGTTTTACATAGACTTATAAAGGGAAAACGTTTAAGAGTCTTCTCGGAATCCAGAAAGCTCACGTCTTTGATATTTGGTATGAAGCTTTGTCTAGTAGACCTCTACCAAGATTGTTCCAATTATAGCCCTGAGCCCAAAAAATGGGCCCACCCTGATGCCCCACTGGTTTTACATAGACTTATGTAGAGAAAACCTTTGAAAATCTTATCGTCTGAAACCAGAAGGCCAATGTCTTTAATATTTGGTATGAAGTTTCATGTAGTGGACCTCTAGCAAAATTGTTCAAATTGGTGCCCTGGAACCAAAAATGGGCCCACCCCCAAGCCCACTTGTTTTACATAGACTTATATTGGGAAAACCTTTGAAAATCTTGTCTGAAATCAGAAGGCCAAGGTCTTTGATATTTGGTATGAAGTTTTGTCGTTTGGATTTCTACCAAGATTGTTCAAATTATAGCCCTGGGGCCAAAAATGGCTGCACCGGCGACCCGCAGGTTTTATATAGACTTATATAAGGAAAACCTTTAAAAATCTTCTTGTCTGAAACTAGAAGGCTCCGTTCTTTGATATTTGGTATGAAGCCACTACCAAGATTATGCAAATTGTAGCCATGGGATCAATAATGGCTCTCCTTGGGCCCACTTGTTGTCTTATGGATCAGGTGAGTGACCCAGGGCCATCATGGCCCTCTTGTTTGAAGAGTGGACAAATGTTTGCTAAGAGCCATTCTTTGGGGATTTCACCCGTATCAAGAGACTGTTGAAACAAGTGTGCGAAAACTGGACCCAACTCATTTGCTAGTTCCTTCAGGACTCTGGGATGAAGCTCATCAGGTCCTAAGGCCTTAGTGGGGTTTAAGCCTTAAAGTAATTTGATCACTCCTGCAGCTGTCACAACAATATTATTCATGAATGGGGCCGATCTTCCAGTTAATGGGACCTCCGTGAACTCAGCTTTATTAAATGCATCGTTGAATTTTATATGTTGTTTTAACATAAATATTTGTGATCTATACTCACGACAATGTAACTTATGCTACCCTCTATTCCCCCAGAAGCGCCGACTTTGACTACCAGCCGTTCAAGACCACCGCAACCTTTATTCCCCACTTGTCACCCAGTGACTGAAAATCACTAACCGTAAAATCACGGACTTCGTGACAACATACCTGTAAAATAACCTCTTTGCGAGGAAATTAAAACAGATAAGCGGGGAGGTTGGGAGTTATATAAATATATATAAATAAGGGCCTTGTCGTTACATTGTCGTGAGTATAGATCACAAATATTTATGTTAAAACAACATATAAAATTTGTTTCTCTAGTACTCACGACAATGTAACTTATGCTAATTAGATTTAATCTTACATGGATGGTGGGGAAATCTGATAAATTCACAATAAAAATAAGAATAAAGGAACTTACCGATTTCTCATGAGGTAACGTTGTGCAACTGAAGGTGGTCCGATTATTAGGACGACAGTGGATCGTATGTAAGGAGACTCCAGGCTGGTAACAGAGCAAAATGCCCGAAAAACCCGGTCATGTCGAATTTGACACTTACAATTAGGACTTTAGAAAAAACATGCGTGCTGTTTTCCCGGAAAGTCCAGACCCAAAGCAGCGTTGCAAAAGCACTCCCCTAAAGAGGAGTGAAACAATAAAACGAAACCTCGAAACAAAATGAGCGAAAAAACGCTCAAAAATGGTCAAAATAAACTTTACTTTCATTTTTTGACCACAAATGTATTAATCCGCTGTGCATATTTATGACGTCACAGAAGGCGGAACTAAATATATTTAACACGGTGTTCAACCGTACGGTCAATGATCACCGGACAAGAATTAAACAGAAGAGGAAATTACTTTCTGTGATGCCACAACAGGGCCCAGAGAAAATAACTTCCCATTGATCCCAGCTGTATCTCTTAGATAAAACTTAATAAAGGAGTTCTCAGAGCGCCAAAAACCGGCTCTGAGAACAGCATCCAAGGGGACCCCATTTAGCCAAGCAAAACTTGCACTCAAAGCCCTTAGCTCATGAGCACAAATCTTGTAAGATTTGGAACTGCCTTTTTGATCATAAGCAAAACGAACAGTCTCCACAATCCACCTGGATATAGTAGAAGGACTTATTTCCTTGTCATAATTCTTAACATAGGAAATAAAGAGTCTTTCTCTTTTTCTCCGAAAACTTTTTGTCCTTCTCAAATAAAAACGCAAAGCACGAACTGGACACAGAATTGTGCCAGAACGACCTTTATCCATAGAAAGAGCTGGAATTTCAACGGGAATTCCCGCTACAGAAGGAACCTGATTTTTAGCCAAAAATCCAGGGAAAAAATGAAGTTTAACAGAGTTTCTGTCTGCTGAAAAATTTACAGAGCCGGAAGAGGCAGATAGTGCATGAATTTCACTACGCCTCCGACCTGAAGCAAGGGCGATCAGAAAAACTGTTTTCTGAGTCAAGCATTTGAGAGAACAAGAAGACATCGGCTCAAAGGGAGACTCTTTGAGACAGTCTAAAACAAGAGAAAGATCCCAATGAGGAACAACCCTGCTTACAACTGGTCTTTCCAATTCCATACTCTTTATGATATCAGAGAGAACAGGATCGGAGGAAAAATCGACTGAAGATAAATGCTTCAGCGTGGATGAAATGGCTGACCTGTACCCTTTAACAGAAACAGGAGACAGCTTCTTCTCTTCAAACAGGAAGATAAGGAAGTCTGCCAAAACCATTACAGATGGATCGATGGGATCCATCTCCCGTTCGAGACACCAATCCATCCAAGCGTTCCAACGGTAATTGTAGAGAGACTGTGTGGAAGCTCTTTTAGCGGCACAGACTCTCTCGGCAGACCTTTTAGAAAATCCTGCCTTCTCGAGACCTCCCTGCAGCACAACCAAGCGTGCAGGTTGAATATTTCCGGTTTCGGATGAGCCAGACGAGAGTGTGGTTGGATCAAAAGATCCCGCCGACGAGGAAGTTTGATCGCTGGAGCAACCAGCAGAGACAACAGCACTGGAAAGCACGGGTGACTTTCCCAGCATGGAGCTATCAGAATGACCAAGCATGTCTCTTTCTCCATTTTCAATAGCACCTTCAAAAGAAGGGGAATGGGAGGGAATGCGTACGCTAACATTCCCTCCCAGGACTGGGACATAGCATCCACTGCCCAAGCTAGGGGGTCGTGAAATGGAGACATAAAGGTCGGAAGTTGATTGTTTAGTCTCGTTGCAAACAGATCTATATGAGGGACTTCCCAGAAGTGAAAAATCTGAGACAGTGTGCCCCTGTGGAGCGTCCACTCTGTATGAATGATCTGTCCTTTCCTCGACAGAGAATCCGCGAGAACGTTCAGTTTGCTCGGAACGAATTTGGCTGTGAGAGACACCTGTCGCTTCGCACACCATGCTAGCAGCTTGGTTGCCATAAACGACAGGGTTCGAGACCTGGCCCCCCCTCCTTTGTTCAGATAAGCCGCCACGGTTGTGTTGTCTGTCGACAACAACACCTGGCAGCCCGAAATTATCTGACAAAAGGACTTCAGAGCTAACCAAACTGCTCGGAGTTCCAGAACATTTATGTGTTCTTTGCTCCATTGAACAGACCACTGGCCTGAAACTGAGCGATCGTCCAAATGGGCACCCCATCCAACCAGACTCGCATCCGTGAACAGATAGAAGTCTGGTTGTGGCTGAACCAGCGGAACCATAGCATGAAGAAATTCCTTGTTCAGCCATTGCTCTACTGCTTGTCTGAACCAAGGACCCAGCGAAATACGGTAGTCCCAAGACTGAGTTGCCTGAGACCAACGGTCTTTCACATGCCATTGTAGTAAACGTTTGTGAGCCCGGCCATAAGGTAGAAGACGGGCCACAGATTCCATCTGTCCGAGTAAAGAATGAACTTCCCGGGCAGACGCTGACTGAGATGCAAACATCTTCTGTATACTTGCTTGCAGTCTTACTATCCTGTCCAGAGAAGGTCCGATTACACCCTTCTCCAGATCGAAACGAGCACCCAGGAAACAGAATATTTGACTGGGAATTAGCTCTGATTTGTCCCAATTCGGGACAAATCCGAGGTTCAAAACCGTCCTCAGTAACCGATCCCGGTGCTGAATGGACAGGAACTGAGAGGCTGAAGGCTGAAGCCAATCGTCCAGGTATGCATGCAAACGCATTCCCTGGAGACGACAGTGCTTCACTACCGTTTTCACTACTCTGGTGAAGACGTAGGGGGCTGGAGAGAGCCCGAACGCTAGAGCTCGAAATTGGTATGTTCTCCCCATAAAATGGAAGCGGAGATACCTCCTGGACTTCCGGTGGATCAGAATGTGGAAGTATGCATCCTTTAAGTCCACTGATATGGCCCAGTCGTTCTTCCGTAATGCAAGACGAACTGAGTCTACAGTTTCCATTTTGAAATGAGGGGCAAGAATGTACCGGTTCAATCTGGAAAGATCGATTACCGGTCTCCATCCTCCTGATTTTTTCTGAACCAGAAATAATCGGCTGTAAAAGCCCCCCTTCGGGTGATGTGAAGTGACTGGTTCTATGGCACGCTTTTCCAGCATAGATTCTATCTCCTCTTGAAGGAGTCGAATTTTCTCTGGATCTGCTGGAGGTTTCCTCAAAAAATGAGGAACTACTCTGGCCAATTTGGGTTGGACACGAAATTGAATTCGAAACCCGCTTCTTATCACAGACTGTGTCCACTGGTCTGTGGTGATCTTTTGCCAGGCCTGACAAAAGTGATACAGTCTGCCACCGGTGGGAATGTCCGGTTTTGGCAAACTGTACTTGATCGAGCCCGATGACTCAAAAGAGTCCGGGCAGGCCTGGCAGAAGCGGGCACCCCTATTTTTGATTCTTGTTCCTCTTCCCTTTAGGTTTTCTAAACCTGCTGGGATGAGAACTTTGCTGCGGAGCGTGGGTGGAGGCAGCCGGTTTGGAAAAAACCTGACGCTGTCCACTCTCTGAAGAGCTAACAACTAATTTGACATCTTCAGACTTAGCTCCGGTCTTTCTTTTCTTCTTAGGGTGAGGAGGAGCCGCTGCCCTCTGCAGACTTCTCCTTGTCAAGTCCTCCTTATAAGATTTTGCCACTTCTGGAATCTTAGAGCCAAAAAGGGTTGAAGACTCCAAAGGCTGAACTCTAAGTGAGGCTTTTATTGAAGAGTCCAAGGCACACTTGTCAAGATACGCATCGCGTCTGGCAAGCAATGGACCACTAGCCAGTCTAACTAATACATCAAACAGATGCATATGTGACTGAGCTAGAGCTTCCAAATACCTACGCACTTCCGCCAGATCTGACTGGGAAGGCGTTGAGCTCCCCAATGCTGAAAGAATGCCATACAGAAACATATCAGCATGGGAAGTAACATGTACACCTGCTCTTGCCAATTTCTCCCAAATCTCCAGGTGCGACAGCTGGATATTGTGAGAAGTAGGCAATGATGCCCCCTGCTTAAGAACCTCTCTGAACGATGGATCTATTGGGGGAGGATTTAGTTGTAAAGTAGGATCCGCTATTCTATACGAATCCTGACCAAACACTTTAGGTTTCATCATCAAACTGGGAAACCTATTGGTCCCCATGCCCTTAGGATAACTGTCCAATGGTGATCCTTGAATAGGATTGGGTCCTTGGATTTTCGAATTAATTTTGGAAATTTGCTCCAAAATTAAACGACTTTGAGGAAGGACCGGTTGAACAGTTTCCGTGGATTTCTTAGTAAAGAAGTCCAAGGCTGACGCACCTGATTGGGGTTCAGGTTGAGCCACTTCGGGACAAAGTTGAGGACCTAGCCTTCTGCGTAGAGAGTCCAAGGCCTCAACATATGACAATTGTGCAGCCAATGAAGGTTGTACCAAATTGTCACCCTCATTCTCTTGATCACACGATTCATCAGCCGAATCGTCAATTTTCTCTCCAGGTTCCGGCCTGAGAAGTATTTCCGGTTCCTGAATAACAGAGGGAATATTATCAGTGGACTCTGTAACCACTGGGGATTTAGCCCCTGGGCCCTTATCTCCAACGTCAGTACTATCCTCATTACAAGTTGACCGACAGGTTTTATCCACGTTTGATGGATTAGAAAGAGATAAAGAATTTCTTCTAACCCTTCTATCACGATCTTCCGATGAAGAAAGGGATCGAGACCTTTTCCGACTGGCGGTATTGGTACTCAATTCTTCAGACAAAATTTGACGAATCAAATTTCGCATATCCGGTTGTACACTGTGAACTAAATTTTCACTAGTACTAGAACATGAAAACCCACTCGCTGTGCTTACAGAAACCAGCGGGGGATTACTTTCATTCTGGAACCTAAGCCTTCTTGTTGGTTCCAGAAAAGGTTGACTTGAACCGCTCGACCTGGAAGGTGAGCGGGAAATCTGCCTACGACCATGCGATGGGGAGCGTCTGCCCCTATGACGGCTGGTCGTTTTAGAGCGTGAACGTTGGCCTCGAGGAGACCTGTGGACACGCCTGGAGCGACGGCTATGGCTAAGCCTGGAGCGACGGCTATGGCTACGCCTGGAGCGGCGGCCATGGCTACGCATGGAGCGGCGGCTATGGCTACGCTTGGGCCGCGAGCCATGGCTGCTGAAAGAACCCGAGCTTGATCTTGAAAATCTCTGGGAGCAAGATCTAGAGCGACGGTTCTTCGTAGTACTATTTGAGCGGTAACGGCCGCGGCTACGGGAACGAATAGCCGAGCGGCTTTTACCACGGCTTCGAGAGCGGTAGGCTCTTGGACGCCGGTAAGTACTTAAAGACGGGGAACGATGGGCCCGCCTCGAGCGAGAACGGGAGCCATGGACCCTATCATCGTGTCGAATGGCCGGACGTCTCAATGGTGATTGAGAAGGTCTGGGCCGCTGGTCACCTGAATTACCTTCAGATTCCCTTCGACACGTAGACTGGGAAGAGTTTCCAGTACCGTTTCCAGCTGTGGAACACTCAGGAAGAGGAGCCCCAAGGTTTGAACCAGCGGTCAAAGCAAGGGAGGAGGGAACTTCCACATCACTAACCGTTTGGTCGGTGACAACAGGAGCCTCGTTACCCTTTTGCAAGGGTCGGGAGAACTCCCTAGAAGCACCCTCCGTCTGCACCTTTTCCCCAGTCTTGTCTAAGTTAGACCGTCTGGACAACTTAGACACGGCCTTAATAGATTTGGACCATGTCAAAGTTGACCAGTCGGAACAAACATCACAGGGATTATCCTGAGAACAATCCCTGCATGAATGGCAAAGAAGGTGGTTGTCCCACTCCGCGAGGAAGCGTGAACAACCCCTTCCTTGCTTACCTGAACATCTATTTAGCATTTCAAACTGAACTCCAAATTCTGAAATAAAACAGAAAAAAGAGAAAACAGCACGGCAATAATAATAATAAGTCTAAACAAAATTTGAAAGCAAACCGGGGGTAATAGGGCTGCTCGAGCCTAGGAATACCCTGGATAAATTATCCAACACGTCCTTTCACTTCGAAAAGCGCCGAGCAAAGAGGATATTTTACAGGTATGTTGTCACGAAGTCCGTGATTTTACGGTTAGTGATTTTCAGTCACTGGGTGACAAGTGGGGAATAAAGGTTGCGGTGGTCTTGAACGGCTGGTAGTCAAAGTCGGCGCTTCTGGGGGAATAGAGGGTAGCATAAGTTACATTGTCGTGAGTACTAGAGAAACAAATTGACCAACTAGTTCCTCTGCCCTTTCAGAGTCTGATTCAGCAACCCCGTCCCCTCCTCTTTTATTAAGGGGCGGGATACCTTGCCTGTCTTTCTTCTGGCTGTTAATATATCTATAGAAGTCTCTGGGATTTGCCTTTACATCACCTACCAAGTTATTCACATACAAATCATGCTGATTTTTTATATCAGTCTTGATTTCACGTCTCAAGTTTTCAAATTTTGTCCGGAGTTTACCACTTCCCGTCTTTTTTGCCTTTGCATGAATCTTATTCCTTCTGCGAATTTTCCTTCTTATCTCTGGAGTGATCCAGGGAATAGAAGATACAGCCCTACTAGTTTTTGAGGGGATATGATTTTTGGCCGAAGTATGAATGAAAGAAGTTATCAAATCAAAATTCTCCTGTACAGACCGAGCATCTGAATGACCATTAAAGTGACTCTCCTTTGCAAATCTGAGTGCATCCTTCCTCATAGTTTCATAGTCACCTTTCTGATATGAGTACACCTTCCTCCGAGGTTTCTTTATTGGTGGGATGTGAATTTTTAAATATCCGGAGACAACATCGTGGTCACTTAGTTTATCTGGGGAATGAATGTCTTCGAATTGTCCTGGCAAAGTCGTAAGGATCAGATCCAATGTGTTCTTATCACGAGTGGGGAAGTTAACAATTTGTTCAAGGCCATGATTATTCATAATGTCAATTAATATTTGTCCTTCCGACTGACTCAGCATTGTGCCTTGTTTGCTGAGCCTGTCGGGCCAAGCAATGTCTCTGAAGTTGAGGTCACCTAGAACATGTACAGCCGGGAGTTTTTTACCCTTATGCTGCGATTTATTGCAATCCAGTTGGTCTTTAAACAACTGGAAGTTTTCGATTGTACCATTTGGTGGTCGATACCAACTTGCTACGAAGTGGGAAGTTTTATTTGCAAAAAACCTTAACCCAGACCGATTCGGTGTCATTTTCAAGTTCCAGGTACTAACCGCAATCGCCGTTGCTTAACTTCGCGAATAAGCCAACCACTCTACCTGCGTCGCTAAAAGAGCCAGCTCCTACAGCAAGGCTGTAGAAGTGGTATTTATCCGTAACCGTTACATTTCTCCCCCTCATCTCTTGACTTCGTCCCGAAGTCACACATGCCTCACAAGGCTAAACCCGAGGGCGGAGTCTATGTAACAAACCAGCGGCACTGTTTCCATCCCACCGCTGCCACCAGTGTAGCGTGTACCGGGTCGTCCACGAAGTCAAGCAACGCGGTCACCCATCCAGGTACTAACAGCAATCGCCGTTGCTTAACTTCGCGAATAAGCCAACCACTTACCCACGTCGCTAAAAGAGCCGGCTCCTACAGCAAGGCTGTAGAAGTGGTATTTATCCGTAACCGTTACAACAACATAGATCCCGATAGCCCCCAGAAGAATAGTAAGGTTAAAAAGGTTTTGTCATTTGTAAAATCCCTAAAAAAGGACGCATTTGGGATCACTTTGCTAAGGCAAAACGGAATTCTGAAAACAGACTTGCGCGATAAGGCCAACATATGCAACAAAGAGTTTCAATCTGCATTTACGCGAGAAACTGACGGTGAGCTACCATCTAAAGGTAATAGTCCGTTCCCTACTATGGGGGACATAACAGTTGACCCCAAGGGGGTCGCTAAACTGTTGGGTAAGCTCAAAATACATAAGGCATCTGGGCCAGATGACCTGAATGCCAGGGTTCTTAAGGAATGTAGTGCTGAAATTTCTCCTGTGCTGGCCTTTATTTTCAATGAATCACTTGACAAGGGCACTGTACCAGATGATTGGTGACAAGCCAATGTTACCCAGGTCTATACAAAAAGGTGAAAAATACCATGCAGCAAATTATAGACCAGTGTCGCTAACCTGCATCTGTTGCGAAACCCTGGAGCATATATTAGTCAGCATCATTAACAAGCACTTAGCCTTTGAGAGCATTCTTGCTGACTGTCAACATGGTTTCCGAAGTTAAAGGTCTTGCGAAACTCAACTAGTTCAATTCTTCCATGACTGTGAGTAATCTGGATGGGGCCATACATCGTGGCCACAAACAGACTGACTTGATCATCATGGATTTCGCCAAGGCCTTGGACATTGGACAAGGTACCTCACAGAAGGCTATTGTACAAATTGGACTACTATGGGATAAGAGGATCCACACATAATTGGATTAGCTCATGGCTCTCCGGGCGCTTAACAAGTTGTACTTGATGGCCAAGCGTCTGATCCATTGAAGTGAAGAAGATAAAAATACTGAATCTGAGCCGTCCTGGACAAAGGTCGGTAAATGACATTGACCTTTGAAACTGATAAACTTCCATTCAGCTGATTGTATATACCATTTCTGATGCCACTAGGTAACATACAATCAGAAAAATCCACTGTTTTGCCATTTTTAGCTCGTCTGTTTTTTGAAAAAAAACTTTCGAGCTATTGTCATCACTCCGGCGTCCGCGTAGTCGTCTTGCGTCATTCTGCGTCGTTCCAAAAAAACTTAACCTTGGCTATAACTTAAAAAGTATTAGACCTAGCCTCATGAAACTTCATACACACACTCATCATCACAAGAGCTACATTTTGACCAAGGACCATAACAACATTGTTGATTTTGGCTGAATTATCTCCCCTTTTCCAATTTTTTTCTGAAACACATTTTTTGCTCTCATTTTAATACTATTCACAACAGAGCCTTCAAACTTCACATGAATGTTCCTTGGGACAAGACCTTTTCAGTGATACCCCACTTTTTGATCTGTGACCTTGACCTTTGAACTTTGACCTATTTTTCGAAAATTTAATCGAAAACCTTAACCTTGACCATATTTCCAAAAGTATTTGGCCTACCTTCATGAAACTTCATACACATACTCACCATCACAAGAGCTACATTCCCTACAAGTTTTATAACTCCATCTTGCAATTTGATTGAATTATCTCCCCTTTTCTCTCCTTTTTTTTAAATTGTTTTTGTCTCTTATTTCAATACTATTCACAACAGAGCCTTCCAACTTCACATGAATGTTCCTTGGGACAAGACCTTTTCAGTCATACCACGCTTTTTGACCTGTGACCTTGACCTTTGAACTTTGACCTATTTTTCGAAAAATTAACCAAAAAACTTAACCTTGACCATATTTCCAAAAGTATTTGGCCTACCTTCATGAAACTTCATACACATACTCACCATCACATGAGCTACATTCCCTACAAGTTTTATAACTCCATCTTGCAATTTGATTTGACTTAGAACTTTTGTTTTCTAAAAGAAACTGCAGACGAGCGTTGGCACCCGCTTGCGGTGCTCTTGTTTCCATACAAATGTCTAAGTGACCAAATTTGACCTTGACGTAAAACAGGTCAAGGTCAACCAAAGTTCATCATTTGAACAAACTTGGTAGGGCCAGAGTCCCTGATGCTGCATACCATGTTTCAAGATCATCGGCCATTCGGTTCTTGAGAAGAAGATTTTTAAAGGTTTTTACCACATATGGGCATGGCGGCCATATTGGTCATGTGACCCAGTCCTCACAAACAAACTTTCGTTCCCCCATTCCCATAGAGGCTCCACATGTAATTTGGTTTCAATTGGCCAAGTAGTTTCAGAGGAGATGTTGTTTGAAAATGTTGACGACGCAGACGACGACGCAGACGACGACGGACGACGGACCAATGCCTATACTATAAGCTCCCCCGGACCCTTTGGCTCTGGTGAGCTAAAAATTTGGACACATTGAGGACTTGTTGTAATTTTCCTAAAATTTGGACAAATTTGTTTCATGATCCAGCAGTGCAGACAGAATGGCAAAAAGTGTAGGCCCTGATCAGACTGCCCCCATCCCCCTACCCCACCGAAGGGGATGGTGGGCCACATATTGTTTTTGCTGCAGATTCCATTTGGGTTGGTGTATCCTGTTTCAAGAACTATATCTACTGAACCTATGGATAAATTTTGACCAAACTTTCATGGTTACAACACTAGCATGGAGCAAACACATAAGGTTATGTTGGCTTTGACTCCATTTTCAAGGGCATATGCTACCAAAACAGGGATCAATCCCCGGCTTCTCAGACTTTCGGATGAGTCTTAAAACCGAGGTCCAGTCTTCGTATGACAGTGTTCACAAATACTTTCCAGTTCCCAGATATTACCAGACATTCGGTCTGGTGCAGACTCAACTTTTACCAGACAAAGGAATAATTTACAGGACCGAAAAAATTTGAGCAGATAAACAATGAAAACTTTTATTTCTTTAATGAAAAAATGATTGATTCTACTGTATATTTATATGATGCTATAATATAGCTAAACATAGTCTATTTGATATCAAAGTATACCAAAAAACTAGATTGCGCTGTCGATGGTAAACCATCGCAAATGCCCGCTTTTTAGCTCACCTGAGCACGAAGTGCTCAAGGTGAGCTTTTGGGATCGGTCTTTGTCCGTCGTCCGTCGTCCGTCGTCCGTGCGTCCGTCGTCAACTTTTGCTTTAAACAACTTCTTCTCCAAAACTGCTGGACAGATTTTGATCTAATTTCACAGGAATGCTCCTTGGGTGATCCTCTACCAAAATTGCTCAAACTGTTCCGCTCGGGTGAACAAGATGGCCGCCAGAGCTAAAAATAGAAAAACCTTTAAACGACTTCTCCTGCTTAACCAGTGGATGGATTTTGAATTTATTTCACAGGAATGTTCCTTGGATGACCTTCCACCAAAATTGCTCAAACAGTTCCGCTCGGGTGAACAAAATGGCCGCCAGAGCTAAAAATAGAAAAACCTTTAAACGACTTCTTCTCCTTAACCAGTGGATGGATTTTGAAATTATTGCACAGGAATGTTCCTTGGGTGCCCCTCTACTAAAATTGCTCAAACCATTCTGCTCGGGTGAACAAAATGGCCGCCAGAGCTAAAAATAGAAAAACCTTTAAACGACTTCTTCTCCTTAACCAGTGGATGGATTTTGAAATTATTGCACAGGAATGTTCCTTGGGAGCCCCTCTACTAAAATTGCTCAAACCGTTCGGCTCGGCTGAACAAAATGGCCCCCAGAGCTAAAAATAGAAAAACCGTTAAAGGACTTCTTCTCCTTAATCAGTGGATGGATTTCGAAATTACTTCACAGGAATGTTCCCTGGGTGACCCTCTACCAAAATTGCTCAAACTGTTCCGCTCGGGTGAACAAAATGGCCGCCAGAGATAAAAATAGCAAAACCTTTAAAGGACTTCTTCTCCTTAACCAGTGGATGGATTTCGAAATTACTTCACAGGAATGTTCCTTGGGTGACCCTCTGCCAAAATTGCCCTTACCATTCCGCTCCAGTGAACAAGATGGCCGCCAGAGCTAAAAATAGGAAAAACCTTTAAACGACTTCTACTCCTTAACTAGTGGATGGATTTTAAAATTACTTCACAGGAATGTTCCTTGGGTGACCCTCTACCAAAATTGCTCAAACAGTTCCGCTCGGGTGAACAAGATGGCCGCCAGAGCTAAAAATAGAATAATGTAACTTTTTGTTTAAACAGCTTTTTCTCCTTAACCAGTGGATGGATTTTGAAATTATTTCAAAGGAATGTTCCTTGTGTGACCCTCTACCAGAATTGCTCAAACTGTTCTGCTCAGGTGAACAAAATGGCCGCCAGAGCTAAAAATAGAAAAACCTTTAAACGACTTCTTCTCCTTAACCAGTGGATGGATTTTGAAATTATTTCACAGGAATGTTCCTTTGGTGAATCTCATCAAAAAATGCTCATACCGTTCCGCTTGGGTGAACAAAATGGTCGCCAGAGCTAAAAATAGAAAAACTTTTAAACGATTTCTTCTCCTTAACCAGTGGATGGATTTTGAAATTATTTCACAGGAATGTTCGTTTGGTGTCCCTCTACCAAAATTGCTCATACTGTTCAGCTCGGGTGAACAAAATGGCCACCAGAGCTTCTCCTGCTTAACCAGTGGATGGATTATTAGCCCTGGGGCCAAAAACGGCCCCGCCCCTGGGCCCACTGGTTTTACATAGGCTTATATAGGGAAAACCTTTAAAAATCTTCTTGTCTGAAACCAGAAGGCCCAGGTCTTTGATATTTGGTATGTAGCTTTGTCTAGTGGATCGCTACCAAGATTGTTCAAATTATAGCCCTGGTGCCACAAACAGCCCCACCCCGGGGCCCACTGGTTTTACATAGGCTTATATATGGAAAACCTTTAAAAATCTTCTTGTCTGAAACCAGAAGACCCAGGTCTTTGATATTTGTTATGAAGCTTCATCTAGTGGACCTCTACCAAGATTGTTCAAATTATAGCCCTGGGGCCAAAACCGGCCCCGCCCCGGGGCCCACTGGTTTTAAATAGGCTTATATTGGGAAAACCTTTAAAAATCTTCTTGTCTGAAACCAGAAGGCCCAGGTCTTTGATATTTGGTAAGTAGCTTCGTCAAGTGGACCGTTACCAAGATTTTTCAAATTATAGCCCTTGGGCCAAAAAATGCCCCCGTGCCAGGGCCCACTGGTTTTACATAGGCTTTTATAGGGAAACCTTTAAAAATCTTCTCGTCTGAAACCAGAAGGACCAGGTCTTTGATATTTGGTATGAAGCGTCATCTAGTGGACCTCTACCAAGATTGTTGAAATTATAGCCCTGGGGCCAAAAATGTCGCCGCCCAAAGACCCTTTGGTTTTACATAGACTTATAAAGGGAAATTTTTAAAAATCTTCTTCTCTGAAACTGCAAGGCCCAGGTCTTTGATATTTGGTATGGAGCTTCATCTAGTGGACCTCTACCAAGTTTGTTAAAATTATAGCCCTGGGGCCACAAATGCCCCCCACCCCGGGACCCTTTGGTTTTACAGAGACTTATATTGTAACGGGACAACCTCGTCGAGTCAACAGGCCTTCGCCTAGGATATTACAGCAATGTCAGGATGTACGAGGTGCCGTTACAATGTATTGTGAGTTCGACCTGGGCTGACATCAGTGATAGGGAATTGATAAAAGACTTGAGCCGAGGTTTCAATTATTGAAACGTTACTGGTTTATTGATAACGAAAGTCTCAATAAGGCTTATCTATATCTAGTAATAAATCGACGTGCTGGCTAGAGATATATAAAATTACATATTCTAAACATAGAGAGGTTATACCGTAACTATGGCTTAAACCTACTTTTTATATTGATTTTGATGATGAGGGGTCACAGATCCAAGAGCTCCTCCAGAGGTGGTAAAATTATGCTCTTTGCCTTAGACTCTATGTGCAATTAACAATGATGAGTAGAATTGGGGTTAGGAGGTCAATTTAGAGGTCAATAAATAATGATACTAACCAATGAAGCTTTTCATTGGTGTTGGGCCAATAATATGTGATACTAGTCAATGACATTGGTCATTGGTGGTAGAGACACTAGGGAGGGTGAAAATCACCAATGGAAATGTTAGGTGAGGGTAAAAAGTTATTTGGGGTGAAACTCACCAATGGGAATCTTTAAGTGAGTTAAGTGTTCATTGGTGGCGAGTCACCAATGGGTAAGTGTATTGGTGAAAAGGGGGTAGTGGGGGTGAAACTCACCAATGGAAATGTTAGTTGGGGGTAAAAATTATTAGGGGTGAAACTCACCAATGGGAATCTTTAATGGAGTTAAGTGTTCATTGGTGGTGAGTCACCAATGGGTAAGTGAATTGGTGAAAAGGGGGTAGTGGGGGTGAAACTCACCAATGGAAATGTTAGTTGGGGGTAAAAAGTTATTAGGGGTTGAAACTCACCAATGGGAATCTTTAATGGAGTTAAGTGTTCATTGGTGGTGAGTCACCAATGGGTAAGTGAATTGGTGAAAAGGGGGTAGTGGGGGTGAAACTCACCAATGGAAATGTTAGTTGGGGGTAAAAGTTATTAGGGGTGAAACTCACCAATGGCGATCTGTATATGGTGTTGTTAGATAGTCATTGGTGGCAAACCACCAATAGTAAAATGCATTGGTGGTAAGGGGTTAATGAAGGGTGAAACTCACTAATGGTAATGTTAGATGGGGTAAAACTGGTTTGGGGTGAAACTCACCAATGGCGCTCTGTGTGTGATGTTAAATATTCATTGGTGGAAAGTCACCAATGATATTATGCATTGGTGGTAAGGGGCTAATGAAGGATGAGACTCACCAATGGTAATGTTAGATGGGGTAAAACTGGTTGGGGGTGAAACTCACCAATGGCGCTCTGTATATGGGGTTAAATATTCATTGGTGGAAAGTCACCAATGATAAAATGCATTGGTGATAAGGGGTGTTGAAGGGTGAAACTCACCAATGGTAATGTTAGTTGGGGGCAAAAAGTTATTAGGGGTGAAACTCACCAATGGCGATCTGTATATGGTGTTGTTAGATAGTCATTGGTGGCAAACCACCAATAGTAAAATGCATTGGTGGTAAGGGGTTAATGAAGGGTGAAACTCACTAATGGTAATGTTAGATGGGGTAAAACTGGTTTGGGGTGAAACTCACCAATGGCGCTCTGTGTGTGATGTTAAATATTCATTGGTGGAAAGTCACCAATGATATTATGCATTGGTGGTAAGGGGCTAATGAAGGATGAGACTCACCAATGGTAATGTTAGATGGGGTAAAACTGGTTGGGGGTGAAACTCACCAATGACGCTCTGTGTGTGATGTTAAATATTCATTGGTGGAAAGTCACCAATGATAACATGCATTGGTGGTAAGGGGCTAAAGAAGGATGTGACTCACCAATGGTAATGTTAGATGGGGTAAAACTGGTTGGGGGTGAAACTCACCAATGGCGCTCTGTATATGGGGTTAAATATTCATTGGTAGAAAGTCACCAATGATAAAATGCATTGGTGATAAGGGGTGTTGAAGGGTGAAACTCACCAATGGTAATGTTAGTTGGGGGCAAAAACTGGTTGGGGGTGAAACTCACCAATGGCGATCTGTATTGATGTTAAATATTCATTGGTGGTAGATCACCAATGATAAAATGCATTGGTGATAAGGGGGTAATGAAGGGTGAAACTCACCAATGGTAATGTAAGCTTGGGGGGTAGTTTATATGCTATAAAACATCCGCAATGGTGGGAGCACCCTTAGATCTGGTCCGCTAAATCTGCATCTGAACCCGCCCGTGTGCCAACAACAAGCAAAAATGTAAACAAACAAAATAACCACCATTGGTGGTCGAAACAACAAGGTTTCCAACAAGCTTATGCGTTTAAAACCTCAGTGGGTACTGTAGTGGGCTTTCTCCCAGGCATATCTGTGATATGGCAGTTTCTCATATCTCCGTGCAACCTCGTATCTCCGTGCACGTTCTAAAGATGTTTATTTTCACGTGTGTTTCACGCGAAATTTTGCTCACGCGCCATTGTTTTGACAAGAAAAACCTACCTGTATTGAACCACCAAGTAATCATGCGGAGAAAACAGGTAAATATCCTTTCCAATGATCAATCAGAGTCTCGCACGTGCCTATTGAACATAATTTATTTCAAATTCGACCTATAAATTTGCCTAATTATAACTAATTCTTGAAAGAAAACCACTCTTTCCTGCGACACAGCGTCTGTGTTTTTTTTTTTGTGGAAGTTCCCGGATGTAACCGGTGTCACGGTAAATATGTATACAGCCCCAAAAAAGTTAGGCATCACATAGGAAACCAGTTCTATAATGTTCAGCCTTTCACAATCAAATAGTAAATATACACCATCTGGCTGTAAAATAATATTACAATAAGAATTAATCAAGCAAGATCCTGTTCTTGTGTGTGTGTGTGTGGGGGGGGGGGGGAGATGTGTGTGTGCTTGAAAATGAAAAATACTTCAAAAGCTCTTTACATGTACATTTTTAAACAACGTCAAGACTCAGTGACTTATAAACATAGTATTTACATGTATACTTGATATTTTTCTCAGCATCCCGACTTTTACCCAGCAGGCACAGAATGTATAAAATACGTCGTATCAACGTCGATGTGACGTCTTTTCAACGTTGTGTGTCCGTTGGATGTGGCCTAGTTTTTGCCTAAAATTAGACAGCACCCATCTACCCCTATTTTAACCATTCGATTGCAGGAAAAACCAGTGAAGATTAAAAGAAAGAAGAGACAGTATCCAAAAGAAAACCTAGAAAAGGCGTTTGATTACCTCAAGGAGAAAAAATGTGCAGTAAGGGCTGCAGCCAGAATGTTTGGCGTTCCAGCTCAAACACTGAGAGACAGAGTTATTGGCCTTGTAGACCCCTTAAATGATGCATGTGGACCAGAGACTCTGTTAAGTGAGGAGGAGGAACTAATGCTAGTGGAACATGTAGAAGTATTGGCACAGTTAGGTTATGGCTACACTAATAGCTCTTTAAAAGTATTAGGTGGAGATCTAGCTTTTCATTTGAAGAGAAGGAATGTTCAAAAACCACTAAGTAATAATTGGCTAGAATCGTTTTTGAGGAGATGGTCTGACAGGCTAAAATCCATAAACCCAAGATCTCTTGAAAGTGCACGTGCTAAAGGTTCAACACCAGAGATTATTGATAAATACTACCAGCAGTTAAATGAAATTTTGATTAAATATGATCTGAAATCTCATCCAGAGTGTATTTATAACTTGGATGAAACTGGTTTACAGCCAAATCATACTCCTCCAAATATCATTGGTCCTGTTAATGCCAAAGCAGAATCTTTGATATCTCCAAAGTCCTCCACAACAACATTGATTGGCTGTGTAAATGCTATAGGGAACAGTCTTCCGCCATATTTTATATTCAAAGGCAAAAAATTTAATCCCTTATTAATGGAAGGAGCATCAGCCGGTTCAAAAGCAAACATGAGTGACTCTGGATGGTCCAACTTAAGTATTTTTGAAAGCTATCTCAAGGAACACTTTTTGCCTTATGCAAAACCAACATCAGACAGGCCTGTGCTTTTGTTGTATGACGGACATACTTCACATGTATCACCAAATATTATTAACTGGGCTAAATCAAATAACATAATTTTATTTGTTCTCCCTCCACACACATCCCATCTTTTACAGCCCTTAGATGTAGCTGTCTTTGGACCTTTAAAGAAATTCTACAATCATGAGTGTGCCATATATATGAGATACAATTTAGGTAAAACTATTAATAGATATAATGTAGCAGAGCTAGGCAGTAAAGCGTACGTTAAGGCAATGACACCATCAAACATTCAAGCTGCCTTTAAAAAAACAGGAATATTTCCATTTAATGCTCAAGTTGTTGAGGCACAGAAGTTATTTCCAGCTGAAGCATTCAGGGAGGTGAAGCCAATAGAGAAAGTGAAAGCCCTTAAAAAAGGAAAAGAAGAAGTGGAAAAATTTCTTAAGCTAAAAGCTGATCAAATGCAAAAGTGTGAACTGGTCTCATCTGATAAGAAAACTAAAAGTGAAGAGTCAGTTAGGTCCAAAAAGCCCTCTCCAGGAGGCACTGCAATAACTGAAAACGAATTTACAGAAAAACTTGAATATTATGAAAACAACAAATCAACACCAAAAGGCAAATTAACCAAAAATGATGATCAAATGCCTCTACAGATAAAATCTAACAAGGATAAAAGTATCAGTTATTCACCAAAACCAAGCACAAGTGGCACAAATAATTTGAAACTAAAAATGTCAGTACAGTCTAGTGACGAAGAATTTGTGTCAGATGATGATGACAATGATAAATGTGTTGTTTGCAAAAGAAGTTCCCCTGAAGGCATTAGGAAGCTTCCATATTTAGTAATTGTAAAGTGGGTACAATGCAGCATCTGTTCTGGGTGGGTTCATCTAAAATTTTGTACACCAGAGTCTTTCATCAGACGGCATGCTGAGTATACATGTCCTAATTGTAAACTTGATTAGTCTTACTGCAGTTTATTTTTGCATTCAAATAAGTATTTTTTCCAAATGTGATTAAATTTATCTTCCAGATGTTACCATATCATCTGTTGGTATTCCCTCAAGAAAATAAAAAAAAATGTATGTCCAAATTATATGTTGCATTTCTTTTTTCCAACAGTATACATAGCGCACGGAGTTATGGGTAAATTTCAAAACAATAATGGCCGCCACCATAAGGCATGAAACCAATGCAAATGGGAGTTTAGAGGAATGTTTTGACAAACAAATTATCTCAGGTTCAAGGTAAGACTTTGTTTTATCACTTTTTCTCATGACTTGAGTTGTTGCAAGCTTGTTATATGACTTGTTAGCGGCCGAATATTAAGGTGCACGGAGATATGGGTTTCCAGCATAATAGGTGGTCTGGGGTTCTAAAACGTCTCAAAATGTCAGAAAGATCAGGAACCAAGTGTCCAGTTGATTGCTCGACATCAGCAATGCCAGTATTCAAGCGCGCACCCGCTTTTATAGTTTCATTCACGTGATGGTCGAAACGTCGCGCGAACACCACAGTTTCGCGGAAAAAAATGGTCCGAATCGTACCCGACGCGACGGAAATTCCCGCACCTATGCGGAAATACCCGAGTCATTGGTGAATCTACGGGATTCGCCAATGACAAAATAAACGAAAAATACAGCCTTATGAAGGACTGTAAAGTCATGAGAAGGACTTGGAAACAAATTTCACAGATAAATCCTCCCACAGGTAACCGGGGATAGCTAGACATTATGCTTGAGCGGGTGAAATTAATGATTGAAGTTGGCACATGGTCCGATTTGTGTGAACAATCGATACGTTCCAATACTCGGCAACGTAAATAAACACATGAAAGTAGCCAGCAGCAGCCCAGTTCCGCAACAATATAGCCTGGTGCATAGGCTTATGTAGGGAATATCTTTATAAAAATCTTCTTCTCTGAAACAGCAAGGCCCAGGTCTTTGATATTTGGTGTGTAGCGTCATCTAGTGGACCTTTGCCAAGATTGTTCAAATTATAGCCTTTGTTTTTGTCTGGTATGAAAATTCACCTTTAAGACCTCCCTCAACATTATGCACATTAAAGCCCTTCGGCCAATAATGGCCCTCCCTGGGGCCCACTTGTTACACTATGGATCAGGTGAGCGATCCAGGGCCATCATGGCCCTCTTGTTCTATGAATAACACTAATCACTATGTATTAGCTAGCCAAAAATACATCTAAGTTAAAAAAAGTTGCAAAGAACATTACTGATAAGCAAAGATTCAGAAGTGTAACTCCTATAGTTTAGAAGATATGGCAAAATAATTCTTTTTGACCTTTGACCTTGGGGTCATGTTGAGGTCGAGGTCACACCAAAAGTAGCCTAATATATTCTATATTCCAAGGGCCATCCAATAAGTAAAGTTTCAGAAGTGTAACTGCAATAGTTTAGAAGAAATGGCAAAATAGTACTTTTTGACCTTGACCTTGGGGTCATGTTGAGGTCATCCCAAAAGTAGCCCAATTTATTCTATATTCCAAGGACCATCCAATAAGCAAACTTTCAGAAGTGTAACTCAAAAGTTTAGGAGATATGGCAAAATCATACTTTTTGACCTTTGACCCTGGGGCCATGTTGGGGTCAAGGTCACAAATAGTAGCCAACTGCCATCTACATACCATGTGCTATCCACATGCAAAGTTTCAAAAGTGTAACTACAGTGGTTGCAGAGGAGATCCATTTACAAGATGGATGGACAGACAGATGGACTGACGCCCACTCAACTCCGGTGCGAAAACAATATACCCAAATTTTCTTCGAAAAAGCGGGTATAATAAATTAAAAAATAGACCAGAATGAAACTTTATCTTTATTTCTAAGTAAAAACATGTATGTGGTTGGTACTCAATGCAACTGCCGACTGTCAGACAGACAACTAAAAAGAAATGGCTACTGAAACAAAACGAGATAAGAAATTAAAAGAATGCAGTTTATTTCAAAATTTAACGATCCAACCACAAGAAGAGGACCCCTTTTCATCCAAAACAAGCTTAAACTTTCACACCCGACCTGCAAGCAAGTTCAATGTGAACATCAAAGTTTTACGCCATCCAAATCACCTCCACAAACAACCGCTACCATTTTTCTGCTCGCGATCAATCAGTGATGTCATCTGACCCCAGCAACCCCACATGTTTAATGTCGTTTTTTTTATTTTAGTGAGGTGTATCTCTTTTATAAAAAAATGTTTGCAACCTGTAAAAAATATTTTCTAAATGGTTGTGGATATTGGGGGATAGAAAACAGTGCTTGGCACAACTCCCGACTTATTCCAGGAAGCTCTGTGTCAATAACCAACAACAACATACAGAGTGAGTGTTTGAGTTTTATGTCCCATAACAGCTAAGGTCATATGGAGACAGGACCTCAGTTTAAAGACTCATCCGAAAGTCTGGAGAAGCCCGGGATCGATCCTGCGACCCCTGGTTTACAAGGCGGGAAGCGTAACCACTACACCACAGAGGCTTCTACAACAACATACAGATGTGTTTACACACATTAAAACATTTGACTTTTCCGGTCAAGGGTCTGCTATTTGGCGCCAAAACATTAGTAGAATAGTCAGATTATATTATGCATACATCTACCTTCAGACGTAGCTAATTGTCTTAGGAGCGATTAAATCATTATGTCTCCCCCGGTAATTTTTTTTTAGGGAAACATATTGTTTTTCCCCCGGGCATCTGTCTGTCACGAAATCGTGTCCACTCTCTAACTTGAAAACTGTCCAAGCTATCTTCACTAAACTTCATATAAATATTCACTAATTTATACTTCTTGAGTTATCACCCTTGGAAGTTTGTCGGTATGCATGGGAAAATCGTGTCCGGTCAATAACTTTCTTCTTTAGATGGATTTTGAAAATACTTGGCAGAAATATTGACCACCATGAGAAGATGTGTGGCGCGCATGACGCAGGTCTGTACCTCAGAGGTCAAGGTCAGACTTAGAGGTCAAAAGTAAAAAAAAGGGACGTTTTTTCGTGTTTGGTTTTGCATTTAAGTTTCTAAGAGATTGTAACTTCTGAGCCCTTTGATATATTTCGTTGATACACTGAAGTTACATAATTGTTGAAAGATTTCATTGATGCGTGTCACACACACCCACAATGCGTGTCACACACACCCACAATGACCTTGAGGTCAAGGTCACAGACTTTTACATTTGGTTGAAGTTTTATGACAAAGCTTATAGATGCCTGTATGTTCTAAACTCTAAGACAAATCCAATTGGTACTTGCATCAATGTTGCATACCATTCCTAAGATTTCGAGCTGTATGTCCCTTCTCCCACCCACAGTGACCTTGTCCTCAAGTTACGGACTTAGAAATTTTACATTTGCTTAAGTTTTATGATACCTATTTTAGTGCTGCTTCAGTAACATTGATGCCCACACCCCTTCAGTAACTTTGATGCCCACACCCCTTCAGTAACTTTGATGCCCACACCACTTCAGTAACATTGATGCCCACACCCCTTCAGTAACATTGATGCCCACAAACCCTTCAGTCACTTTGATGCCCACACTACTTCAGTAACATTGATGCCCACACCCCTTCAGTAACATTGATGCCCACACCCCTTCAGTAACATTGATGCCCACACCCCTTCAGTAACATTGATGCCCACATCCATTCAGTAACATTGATGCCCACACCCCTTAAGTATCTTTGATGCCCACAGCCCTTCAGTAACATAGATACCCACACCCCTTCAGTAACATTGATGCCCACACCCCTTCAGTAACATTGATGCGGACACACATTCAGTAACTTTGATGCCCACACCACTTCAGTAACATTGATGCCCACACCACTTCAGTAACATTGATGCCCACACCCCTTCAGTAACATTGATGCCCACACCACTTCAGTGACATTGATGCCCACACCCCTTCAGTAACATTGATGCCCACACCCCTTCAGTAACATTGATGTGGACACCCCTTCAGTAACATTGATGCCCACACCCCTTCAGTTACATTGATACCCACACCCCTTCAGTAACATTGATACCCACACCCCTTCAGTAACTTTGATGCCCACACCCCTTCAGTAAAATTGATGCCCACACCCATTCAGTAACATTGATGCCCACACCCTTTCAGTAACTTTGATGCCCACAACCCTTCAGTAACATAGATACCCACACCCCTTCAGTAACATTGATGCCCACACCCCTTCAGTAACATTGATGTGGACACCCCTTCAGTAACTTCGATGCCCACACCACTTCAGTAACATTGATGCCCACACCACTTCAGTAACATTGATGCCCACACCCCTTCAGTAACATTGATGCCCACACCCCTTCAGTTGCATTGATGCCCACACCCCTTCAGTAACATTGATATCCACACCCCTTCAGTAACATTGATGCCCACACCCCTTCAGTAACATTGATTCCCACACCCCTTCAGTCACATTGATGCCCACACCCCTTCAGTAACATTGATGGCCTCACCCCTTCAGTAACATTGATGCCCACACCCCTTCAGTGACATTGATGCCCACACCCCTTCAGTAACTTTGATGCCCACACCCCTTCAGTAACTTTGATGCCCTCACCACTTCAGTAACATTGATGCCCACACTCCTTCAGTAACATTGATGCCCACACCCCTTCAGTAACATTGATGCCCAAATAGTAGCCAACTGCCATCTACATACCATGTGCTATCCACATGCAAAGTTTCAAAAGTGTAACTACAGTGGTTGCAGAGGAGATCCATTTACAAGATGGATGGACAGACAGATGGACTGACGCCCACTCAACTCCGGTGCGAAAACAATATACCCAAATTTTCTTCGAAAAAGCGGGTATAATAAATTAAAAAATAGACCAGAATGAAACTTTATCTTTATTTCTAAGTAAAAACATGTATGTGGTTGGTACTCAATGCAACTGCCGACTGTCAGACAGACAACTAAAAAGAAATGGCTACTGAAACAAAACGAGATAAGAAATTAAAAGAATGCAGTTTATTTCAAAATTTAACGATCCAACCACAAGAAGAGGACCCCTTTTCATCCAAAACAAGCTTAAACTTTCACACCCGACCTGCAAGCAAGTTCAATGTGAACATCAAAGTTTTACGCCATCCAAATCACCTCCACAAACAACCGCTACCATTTTTCTGCTCGCGATCAATCAGTGATGTCATCTGACCCCAGCAACCCCACATGTTTAATGTCGTTTTTTTTATTTTAGTGAGGTGTATCTCTTTTATAAAAAAATGTTTGCAACCTGTAAAAAATATTTTCTAAATGGTTGTGGATATTGGGGGATAGAAAACAGTGCTTGGCACAACTCCCGACTTATTCCAGGAAGCTCTGTGTCAATAACCAACAACAACATACAGAGTGAGTGTTTGAGTTTTATGTCCCATAACAGCTAAGGTCATATGGAGACAGGACCTCAGTTTAAAGACTCATCCGAAAGTCTGGAGAAGCCCGGGATCGATCCTGCGACCCCTGGTTTACAAGGCGGGAAGCGTAACCACTACACCACAGAGGCTTCTACAACAACATACAGATGTGTTTACACACATTAAAACATTTGACTTTTCCGGTCAAGGGTCTGCTATTTGGCGCCAAAACATTAGTAGAATAGTCAGATTATATTATGCATACATCTACCTTCAGACGTAGCTAATTGTCTTAGGAGCGATTAAATCATTATGTCTCCCCCGGTAATTTTTTTTTAGGGAAACATATTGTTTTTCCCCCGGGCATCTGTCTGTCACGAAATCGTGTCCACTCTCTAACTTGAAAACTGTCCAAGCTATCTTCACTAAACTTCATATAAATATTCACTATTTTATACTTTTTGAGTTATCACCCTTGGAAGTTTGTCGGTATGCATGGGAAAATCGTGTCCGGTCAATAACTTTCTTCTTTAGATGGATTTTGAAAATACTTGGCAGAAATATTGACCACCATGAGAAGATGTGTGGCGCGCATGACGCAGGTCTGTACCTCAGAGGTCAAGGTCAGACTTAGAGGTCAAAAGTAAAAAAAGGGACGTTTTTTCGTGTTTGGTCAATAGCTTCCTAAGTTTTGGATGAATTTTGAAATTACTTCACAGAAATGTTAACCATCATGAGATGATGTTTTGTGTGCATGACCCAGGTTGGTACCTCAAAGGTCAAGGTCATACTTAGAGGTCAAAGGTAGAAAAAGGGGCCTTTTTACATGTTTGGTCAATAACTTTCTTATTTTTTGATGGACATTTTAACCACCATGGGACTATGTGTTGCATGCTTGACCCAGGTTGGTACTTGAAAGGGCAAGGTCATACTTAGAGGTCAAAGGTCAAAAAAGGGTCTTTTTGTGTTTGGTCAATAAATTTCTTATTTGTAAATGGACTTTGAAATTACTTGGCAGAAATGTTAACCACAATCAGATGATGTGTCTCTTGCATGACCCATGTTGGTATCTCAAAGGTCAAGGTCATACTAAGAGGTCAAAGGTCAAAAAGGGACCTTTTTTAGTGTTCAGTCAATAACTTTTTCCTGGATGGATTGTGAAATTACATGAACTTGGCAGAAATGTTTACCATCATGAAATGATTTGTTGCGCACTAGATCCAGGTTGGTACCTCTAAGGTCAAGGTCATACTAAGAGATCAAAGGTCAAAACAGTTCTTTTTTTTGTTTCCAGTCAATAACTTTTTATTTAGAACTGGATGGACTTTTTAAAGTAACTCGCAGAAATGTTCACCTTCTTTAGTCGATGAGTCGTGTGCAAGACAAAGGTCAATACCTCCAATGTCAAGGTCGTAACTAGAGGTCAAAGGTCAAAAAGGGGGCCTTTTTTGTGTTCAGTCAATAACTTTCTTATTCTTTGATTGATTATGAAATTACTTGGCAGAAATGTTAACCATCATGAGATGATGTGTTGTCAATGCCTTTTATAGAACATATTTAGATGTCAAAGGTAAAAAAAGGGCTTTTTTGTTTACTGTCAATAACTTTCTTATCGATGGAATTTGGTCAAACTCTGTACAATGTTTAATTGTAACCAACCAACAATTTGATTCGATTTTGCTGACTTTGACCTTATTTCCAAGGGCACAGGCCACCAAAACTGTCAATTTAGCTTTGTTATCTGCACTCTATCTCCTGAACAAATCAATGAAATTTGGTCAAACTTGGAACATGTATCATTGCCGGCAGCTTATTGGAGGTGACCAGTGTAGAGCAGGATGTGATTGTGTGCATTAACTTTCAAGTCTGTTAGCTCAGGTGGGCGATATAGGACATCATGATCCTCTTGTTGGAAGACCTCAGCTGACAAGAAAGGCCAGTAAGACAGAGACATTGTCTCATAAAATTCATGTTGTTTTTATCGTTGTTTATTTGTTTGATTTGAAGTTTAACGTCCCAGTCAAGGCGTCAACACTGTAAAGGTCATTTAGGATACTTTGCTTCCAATTTTATGGGACTTTTACCCAACATTGAGATGACATGACATCTCAATTAAGCCCTGTCACCCAATTAAACCAATAGGGTTTATAAGCATGGACAGTCCGACTTGCATCGCTCTGCCAGGACAAGCTTAGATCCTCTAGGCGGTTTACCAGTACTCTTGAGTGGTCAGTTTCAGCTATGTCTGGAAGCATCGTGCAACCCATCTATTTCTACAAGCCCGGATAGTCTCAGATAAGGAGGAAAATGGAGAATAGTTTTCTCTTTAAAAGGTGTATTATTGAGCTATCTGGAAAAAATGCTTCCAAAACTAAAATACATATAGCCGGTATTTTTCTTTAAAACAATACAAATGAATGCATTTTATGCAAAAAATGCAACAATTATGATGACAGGTAAACGAGTTTGAGAGGGATTCCCTAACTAGGTTTCAAACACTAGTTAGATCTATTTTTAGTTCGTGACAAAAATAGAATTCCCATATATGATGTCATGCGACATTCATTTTTGGCCTTGTTTGCTTAGGCCATGCCTGAATCGGAAAAAAATATGACCCTGAATACCATGCCAAAAGTAATGACACTCAGAGACGATACTGTCGCCATGTATGTGTAAAGTGACAGTTTTATTTTTAGAACAGAAATTCAGAACACATGATTGTTCAGTGCGAAGTTCTGAAGCTGTATTTGGCTCCAAAAGTGTACACATGACAAAGGAGTATGCATTGAAGATAAAAACCAGAAATTTGAGACCCGGTAGCTCAATAATGCACCTTTAAAAGCATATGTTGTGGGTACTTGTTAGAATCGCCTCATTGAGGCGATTCTAACAAGTACCCACAACTTATTTTTCTTACCGGAAATGAGGAAAATCATCCCTGAATTTCCCTCATCATTCCACGTTATCTGGTGCAACATGTATTTAACCCCTTTTGTACCAAATGGAATCTTCCTCCTCATACAGTCGAACTTCAATGGCTCGAACACCTTTGGGACCTCGAAAATCTGTTCTAGACAGGGGTAGTTAGAGCCACTCAAGTTACTGCCAGGAGGCATAACGAGATACTTTTAGACATCTTTTCGGTATTCTATAATGAAAATGCATGCTGTGTGTACTCATTAGAATCGCCTCATAGAGGCGATTCTAATGAGTACACACAGCATACATTTGTAAGATAAAAGACTAAAATCTCCTTAATTATCCCCCATTATTTCTTCTGTAGAGGATTTCGCTAGGGGCTCGAGAATGGGTTCGACACATCCATGGTGAATGAGCCATCGATGTTCGAGCCATCGAAGTTCTACTGTATATAGCATGAGTCCATTTCAAAATTAAGGGGTGTCAGGCTGTGTTGTCATCAAAATCTGTTTGGAAAATAACTGAACTTTTGGCAAACAGTGGAGGCCGTGATCAGACACCGCGTTCTGAGGCGTCTAATCTGGGCCTGCACTGTTTGCCAACTACCCGTTTTGGGGTTTCCGGTACTAAATGGGTTAATTATCATGTATATTGTTTGGTGAATTTTCCATGAACTGACACCACGAGATTGAGATTACGTTCATTGATTGAAACAGTGGCATTTGATCAATAATTCAGGATGATAGCTCTTAAGTCAGGTGAATGCGTTAATTGACTTCCTGGTGAAAATTAGGTAGATTTAAAAGACTTTGTTCTCAGTACAGCATTGCTAGTCATTCGCGGTTAACCCATAGTATGCGGTGAAACCCCTAAATGGGTACCTCGGCAAACAGTGCAGGCCTAGATCAGACGCTGCAGAACACGGTGTCTGATCAGGGCCTGCACTATTTTCCAGCAGAATCTTCTGTCAAAAACAGAAGAAGAACGAAAAAAAAATAGGCCTGGCATCCCTTATATGACAAATGGACTTGTCCAACATACAGCAATGGAAGAGTCCACTACAGTGGGTTCAATACTTCTTGTATATGGTTTACTTGTATTTGTGATGAACTTTATTGTTTTTACCGTAAAGATCCTAAAAGTTCAGACTCATCATGAACTGTAATTTTCCTAAAATTTAACTAGAATTTGTTTTTCTACAAAAACACAGATGTCTCCCCCGTTTTTGACTGCTAAGTATAACCTTGACATTGGAGGTATTGAGCTGGGTCTTGTGTGCAACACATCATCTAATGAAGATGAACATTTCTGCATAGTAACTTTAAAAATGTTCATAGAAAAATAAAAAAGTTATTGGCCGTAAACAAAAAAAGCACTTTTTTACCTTTGACCTCTAAGTACAACACATCGTCTCATGATGGTTAACATTTCTGCCAAGTAATTTCATAATCCATCAAAGAATAAGGAAGTTATTGACTGTCCTTTTTTTTACCTTTGACCTCTAGGTATGACCTTGACATTGGAGGTATGGACCTTGGTCTTGCACATGACTCATGGTCCAACTTTCGAGCCTCTAGCTCCCACAGTTTTTGAGATATCTTGCTGACAAGATTTTATTAAAAAAAATTCAAAGGGCAATAACTCTTGAAAGGGGCATAATCCGGATGAGAAAAAAATACGTGTCAGCTTATTTTCCATTAGGAATGCATATATGAAATTTCAAAACCATAGCATACACAGTTCTAAAGTTATGCTATGCATCACTTTTAGGATTCATTACAATGGGCACAAATTACCAAAATGACAAAGGGCCATAACTCGCAAAGTATTTTTCGGAATTTTGTCATAAGTTAAACAGTTCATCTACTCATCACCAACAATATACTCAACAACTTTCAAGGCTCTAGCTCCAATAGTGTTTGAGATATTTTGCTGACAAGATTTTATTAAAAACATTTCAAAGGGCAATAACTCTTGAAAGGGGCATAATCCGGACGAGAAAAAAAAATACGCGTCAGCTAATTTTTTCATGAGGAACCCATATATGACATTTCAAAACCCTAGCATACACGGTTCTAAAGTTATGCTATGCATCACTTTTAGCATACATTACAATGGGCACAAATTACCAAAATGACAAAGGGCCATAACTCACAAAGTGTTTATTGGAATTTTGTCAAAAGTTAATCAGTTCATCTACTCATCACCACCAATATATTCACCAACTTTCAAGCCTCTAGCTCCAATAGTTTTTGAGATATCTTGCTGACAAGATTTTATTAAAAAAAATTCAAAGGGCAATAACTCTTGAAAGGGGCATAATCCTGACGAGAAAAAAAATACGCGTCAGCTTATTTTCCATCAGAAATGCATATATGAAATTTCAAAATTATAGCATAGACCGTTCTAAAGTTATGCTATGCATCACTTTTAGCATACATTACAATGGGCACAAATTACCAAAATGACAAAGGGCCATAACTCACAAAGTATTTTTCGGAATTTTGTCATAAGTTAATCAGTTCATCTACTCATCACCAACAATCTATTCACCAACTTTCAAGGCTCTAGCTCCAATAGTTTTTGAGATATCTTGCTGACAAGATTTTATTAAAAAAAATTCAAAGGGCAATAACTCTTGAAAGGGGCATATTCCGGACGAGAAAAAAAATATGCGTCAGCTAATTTTCCATGAGGAATCCATATATGAAATTTCAAAACCCTAGCATACATGGTTCTAAAGTTATGCTATGCATCACTTTTAGCATACATTACAATGGGCACAAATTACCAAAATGACAAAGGGCCATAACTCACGAAGTATTTTTCGGAATTTTGTCAAAAGTTAATCAGTTCATCTACTCATCACCATCAATATAATCACCAACTTTCAAGGCTCTAGCTCCAATAGTTTTTGAGATATCTTGCTGACAAGATTTTATTAAAAAAAAAAAAAAATTCAAAGGGCAATAACTCTTGAAGGGGGCATAATCGGGATGAGAAAAAAAATACGCGTCAGCTAATTTTCCATGAGGAATCCATATATGAAATTTCAAAACCCTAGCATACACGGTTCTTTAGTTATGCTATGCATCAAAAGCGTAACGGATGGACGAACGGACGAACGAACCAGAACCAATATGCCCCTCAAACTTTTTCAAAGTTGGGGGCATAATAAGAAAGTTATTGACAGAACACAAAAAAGGCCCTTTTTTACCTTTAACCTCTATGTATGACCTTGACCTTTCAGGTATTAAACTGGGTCATGCGTGCAACACATCATCTCATGGTGGTTAACATTTCTGCCTAGCAATTTCAAAATCCATCTAAAAATAAGAAAGTTATTGACCAAACACAAAAAAAGCCCCTTTTTTACCTTTGACCTCTATGTATGACCTTGACATTTTAGGTACCAAACTGAATCATGCATGCAACACATAGTCCCATGATAGTTAACATGTTTGCCAAGTAATATCAAATTCTATTTAAAAATAGGCAAGTTATTGACAAAACCCGAAAAAAGGCCCCTTTTTTTACCTTTGACCTCTAAGTATGACCTTGACCTTTGAGGTAACAACCTGGGTCATGCGCGCAACACATCGCCTTATATTGGTTCACATTTCTGCCATGTGATTTCAAAATCCATCTCAAAACTAGAGAAAGTGCCCAGTGGGGCACGTATACCCCCGACCAGTGTCATCCCCTTTTAGTGGAAATGAAAATTTGTTTGTAGCATTGAACCTTTCCATATAAACTTTCCATTTAGTCCACTGAGAATAACTATTGCATTTCAACAAATATAGAATAATTTATCATATCTAAAGATGAGACTGCTTGTCTTTGCTGAATAATAAAAATTCAAAGTTTGTTGCAATTTGGAACAATTTCAACTGGAAACAACAAACATAGAATAGGCTGTCATAGAACATTTGCTGAATTAAAGTAGCTGTATAATGACATAATAAAGCAATGCATTTTTTATTATTACTTGCATTTATTATTGTCTGCATTTCAAGAGAAAATATTATGCAAAATTTAACAGTTCTAGTCGCTGTTGTTTCTAAGATCACAAGGACCAATAAACATGTATAAACTGACAAATCTGACAAGGGTCACAGCATAAAGAAACAACAAACTAACTAATAATGAACAGATGGAAAGACAAAAACTATAACCTTTGATAATTACTTTGTATGCAAGGAGTATAATGAAAACAGTTATCAAATCCTGTACCATATACTATTATGCGATGTATATATGTGAATTTATTCTAATAAATATTGTTTAAACCAAAACAGTTAACACAAAACTTGGACGTGATCAAAATGTGTAAGTCCTTATTATTGACCCATAGCCCCACCCGGGGGCTTGACACAGGAGCTTAGATATTCCATATGAAAGTTAATACTATAGCAATATTCTGTACCAAATATGAAGAGAATCTAACATGAGGTTACAGAGATTTAAGCAATCAAAAAGGTTTAACACAAAACTTCAACTTAAAAGTTGACAAACTGACAGACAGCCCACCCAGGGGCTTGACCCAGGGGCTTAGATATTCCATATGAAAGGTAATGCTATAGAGATATCCTTTACCAAATATGAAAAGAATCTAACATGTAGTTACAGAGATATGAGCAATCAAAAAGGTTTAACACAAAACATTGACGTAAATATTGATGAACGGACTGACGGGTGGACAGCCCACCCAGGGGCTTGACCCGCGAGCTAAGATATTCCAAATGAAAGGTAATGCTATAGAGATATCCTGTACCAAATATGAAGAGAATCAAACATGTGGTGACAGAGATATGAGCAATCAAATAGGTTTAACACAAAACTTTGACGTAAAAGTTGACAAACGGACAGACAGCCCACCCAGGGGCTTGACCCAGGGGCTTAGATACTCCATATGAAAGGTAATGCTATAGAGATATCCTGTTCCAAATATGAGGAGAATCCAACATGTGGTGACAGAGTTATTAGCAATCAAAAAGGTTTAACACAAAACTTTGACGTAAAAGTTGACAAACGGACAGACAGCCCACCCAGGGGCTTGACCCAGGGGCTTGGATATTCCATATGAAAGGAAATGCTATAGAGATATCCTTTACCAAATATGAAGAGAATCTAACATGCTGTTACAGAGATATGAGCAATCAAAAAGGTTTAACACAAAACTTTGACGTAAAAGTAGATGAACAGACAGACGGACAGACAGACAGCCCACACAGGGGCTTGACCCAGGGGCTTAGTTATTCCATATGAAAGGTAATGCTATAGAGATATCCTTTACCAAATATGAAGAGAATTTAACATGTGGTTACAGAGATATGAGCTATCAAAAAGGTTTAACGCAAAACTTTGACGTAAAGGTTGACAAACGGCGGGACAGACGGAAGTACGAACGAACGAACGAACGAATGAACTAACGAACAGACGAATGGACAGAAAGACGAAAACTATATACCCCCTGACATACTTCGTATGTGGGGGTATAATTAAAAAGTTATTGACCAAATACGAAAAAAAGGCCCACTTTTTTACCTTTGACCTCTAAGTTTGACCTTGACCTTTGAGGTACCGACCTGCCTCATGTGCACCACACATCGTCTCATGATTGTTAATAATTATGCCAAGTAATTTTCAAATCCATCTCAAAATTAGAAAGTTATTGACCAAATACGAAAAAAAGGCCCCTTTTTTTACCTTTGACCTCTAAGTATGACCTTGACCTTTGAGGAACCGACCTGCCTCATGCGCACCACACATCGTCTTATGGTTGTTAATAATTATGCCAAGTAATTTTAAAATCCATCTCAAAATAAGAAAGTTATTGACCAAATACGAAAAAAAGGCCCCTTTTTTGACCTTTGACCTCTAAGTATGACCTTGACCTTTGAGGTACCGACCTGCCTCATGCGCACCACACATCGTCTTATGGTTGTTAATAATTATGCCAAGTAATTTTAAAATCCATCTCAAAATAAGAAAGTTATTGACCAAATACGAAAAAAGGCCCCTTTTTTGACCTTTGACCTCTAAGTATGACCTTGACCTTTGAGGTACCGACCTGCCTCATGCGCACCACACATCGTCTTATGGTTGTTAATATTTCTGCCAAGTAATTTTAAAATCCAACAAAAAATAAGAAAGTTATTGACCGGACATGATTTGCCCATACATATATACATACCAACAAACTTCCAAGGGAGATAATTCAAAAAGTATAAATGCGAGAGTTATGGTTCTTGCGCACTGCACGTCGTCTAATGCTGATTAATATTTATACGAAGTTTCGTGACGATAGCTCTAACGGTTTTCAAGTTACAGAGCGGACACGAAAGTGTGACAGACGGACAGACGGACAGACAGACAGACGGACAGACAGACAGACGGACAGACAGACAGACGGACAGACGGACAGACAGACGCCCGGGGGAAAAACAATATGTCTCTCCGAAAAAATTTTTTTCGGGGGAGACATAAATACATTTGTTTTATGCTCACAAAAAGAGTAAAAAAGTGCAGATGGAATGGCAAACTGTGTTGATCTGAATCAGAGCAGTCTGATTTTGGACTGCACTATTTGCTTAGGCCAGTCTGTCTCTGTGAATTCTTAGGATCATTACAGTAGCCAAACCTGTTGACAGATAGAAGCCTCTGTGTATTGGTTATGCTGCGCGACTTGTAAACCACGGGTCGCAGAATTGATCCAGGGCTTCTCCAGTCTTTGGGATGAGTTTTAAAACCGAGGTACCATCTCCGTATGACCTTAGCTGTTGTTGAGATGTAAAACACAAACACTCACTCACCTGTTGACAGATAAATAAAGTTTATCATTCTCCTATTTCAACCCTTATCTTGCTGAATATTCATTTAAGCCACACCCATTTCTGTCTATCAACCAATCAAATTACTTAATGTAATTAATTGCTACAAATTCATAAACTGAATGCCAAACAGTGTAGATCCTGTTCAGATGGCTTCTTCAGAAGCCATCTGATCTGGATCTACACTGTTTACAAATATAGGGGTTGTCGTGAACAGCAAGATAAGGGTTAAGTGTGAGATTTATAAACCAAGGTAGGTAAAACAATCAGATAAATACAAGGACCTTTCAAATACATGTACGAATGCACTAAGCACATAAAAATGATTCCGTGATAGATTTCGATGAAAAATTAATTTTGTCCCCTCAAAGTATTCCCCTTTAACAGATATACAAACTTTCAGTCTTCTGATCCAATCATTGAATGCATTTTGGTAGTCTTTTTGAGGTATACTATGAAGGCACTGGAATATTGCAGAACCGAGGTGTTTGCGCTGTACAAATTTTCGACCAGAAAGGTATTTTTTCAGCCGTGAGAACAAAAAAAAAGTCAAAGGGGGCAGGGTCAGGGGAAAATGGGGGGTGAGGGAGTTCAACAACCTTTTCCTGCTTCAGATAGTCTTGCACAATGAACGCCTTGTGCCATGACGGATTGTGTGTGTGTGTGTGTGTGTGAATTCGGGTTTAACGTCGCTTTCAACAATTTTTCAGGATTGTCATGTAGCAATCTGACATTGGCCAAACCAGTTGCGGGTCTTCGTTCTTTGAAATATTTCTTCAATTTTCGAAGAACTTTATTCTTGTAAAACTTCGCATTTACAGATTTGCCTTTAGGCACAGCAACCTGAATAGCAGGGCCCTGATTTGAAAAGAATATGGCATACATTACCTTCTTGATGCTCATGGTCCACTTTGCAATGCATGGTCCTTTGCAATACTTTGTTGCCCATATTTTGTTCTGAATCTTTCGTTTTGCCTCAAAAAAGTGAACCCATGTCTCGTCACCTGTGATGACATTAGCAAAAGAGTGTGCATTGTAATTTGGAAACTTTTTAAACAACTTCTTGGCGCACTGATTGCGTGTCTTTTTCTGCTCATCTGTCAACAGATGGGGAATCCATCTAGCACAGATCTTTCTCATTTTCAAATCCCGTTTCAGAATTGTATGAGCTGCTCCTAATGAGATGCCAACCATACTAGCTATTTGCCTAGTGGTGTATCGTGCATCGGTAGCAACTATTTCTTTCACTCTAGCAACCATCTTGGCAGATGTTGCTCTTTTCGTCCGAAGATCATGTGGTGCATCTTCTGTTGAGCCTAGCCCACAGCTGAATTTCTTACACCAACGAAAAACTGTCGGAAAAGACATTTCATTATGCCCATAAACCGAAAATATTTCATATTGCACCGTATACCAAGAATACAACGATTCTTAATATAGGACCGTATTTCAGCGGCGTACTCTGACCTTCTTCCAACCATGTTTTGTATTAGTATACAAGAGTAGACAGTGTTTATCGAACGATATACATGGCTAAAGTGCACGGATTTTAACAGGTTTGGTATCAATGTATAGGTAAAATGTTTTTCTACGCTGTGATATTTCGCATTAGTGCATGAGAAAGCGTTCTACTTGCATTCATATTTGAACAGTCCTCGTATATGAGTGTGAAGCAGGAGTTTCTTTATAGGATATTTTACCTCCCAAAAATTATAAATCCCTACAATTAACCCATTGAATGAAAGGGGTACCTTGGCAAACGGTGCATGTCAAGTTCAGATTTATCAGGGCCTATACTGTTTGCGAAAAGTTAAGCCATTTCCAAGTAAATTTTGAAGAAAACACAACCTGACACCTTTAAACTTTGCAATGGATTCCTGGTATATTTAACTCTTATCTTGCTGTTCACGACAAACCCTATCTTTGCAAACAGTGTAGATCCAGATCAGATGGCTTCTGAAGAAGCCATCTGATCAGGATCTACACTGTTTGACATTCAATTAATGAATTTGTAGGAATAAATTACATCAAATGATCTGACTGGTTCAAAGTCAGAATGGGTGTGGCTAAAATGAATATTCAGCAAGAGAAGGGTAAAGGAGGAAGTTCCATTTGGTACACAAAGGGTGAAAATAGGAGGAATGAAACTGTAAACTACATTCACTTTCTTAGACTTTCACCCTTTTTGTACCAAATGGAATTTTCCTCCTAATATATAGCAGGGGTTCATTTCAAAATTTAGGGTTGCCAGGTTGTGTTTTTATGAAAATTCATTCGGAACATGACTGAACTATTAGCAAACAGTGGAGGCCGTGATCTGATGCTTCATTCTGCGGCGTCCGATCTGGCCCTGCACTGTTTGTCAGGGTAGCTGTTTTCGGGTTTCTGGTACTCAATGGGTTAAGGGTCATTTCAGATCTTGAATTGGGCTCTGAATTACAGTACAGTTAACTATTTACAGCTCATTATGCCCCCGGCATACGAAGTATGCTATGGGGGCAGGGCTCGAGAAAATGTCGGTTTTCCGCTTCTGGACCGAATTTGGCTTCCATAAACCGATTTTGACTTCTGAAGAAGATTAAAAAATCGGTCCATAATTCTATAACATTTTAAAAAATTGGTTCGAAAATTTTCGCTAAATCATTATGTTGTAATAACAAGCTGACCGTTTGCCACTGATAATCCAAACATGTATACAAAAAGCGCCTACAGCACATGGTGTTAGACTGGTTCATTATCTAACTAGGTGAAAATCAGACAAGTCCACGTCGGGTTCTTTTAACCTATCGCAGCGAAATTTGACCCGTGTGTCAAAATTATTAAACCGTGAACACTGGCCTCAGGCGTTATCGGCAAGCTGGCAAGGTGAGAAAATAAGGTCAATCAATGCAGGACATACGCTAGTTTGTTTGCACAAGTCATTAATTTATGGCTTACTATAGAACTGGTATTTGAATATAATTTTTTTTTAATTTTTTTTTTCACAGGGCGCAATTTTCAATACACACCTGTCATGTCTGAACATTCCGTGTTATGCCTTCGAGGGAAAATGCCTTATTTCACCCATTCTTAACGATATTTTAATTTAAGAAACGCGCTCCATTGAAACCATTAACAAAAACCACGTGTGTATTAAGCCCTTGAATGAATTAAAATGAAACCGCATCATGTGATTTTCCGATCACGTGACTTCAGTATCGGCCGCCATTTGTAGACAAAGCGATTTGTTTCAGGCTTGTGTAATCGTGAAATATGTATTTATATTCTTTAAAACTCGGTTAGGCCATGTAAGATTTTCAATGAGTGACGTTCGGTCATGTTTTGGTTCGAGATTAAAGAAATGTTTTTTTCGATATTTTAACCTGTTCAAAGCGATTTTTTTTAGAAATATGATTTATTAAATCAATGACATAAAACAGGCGTGTGTGTTACGTCCTTGACTGCATTAATGTGTATTATGTAAACGGAAACCGTATGACGTCATTTTCCGACCACGTGGCTGCAAAATCGGTCGCCATTTGTAAACAAAGCAATTTGGGCAAAATAAAATGCGTGAAATAAGAGAAATATTGTAAAGGTTTATATTGTGACCATTGAACTGGTCTTTGACTGCCCCACGTCGGTTGTTTCCCTTTAGCGGTCTTCAGGTTCTGAGTGACCCAGATATTGGGAAAATGAAAGTAGATGAAATCTGGCGTAGAAAATGAAAGTAGATGAAATCTGAACGATGTGAGCAATAATTGCTGTTTATAATCGAGATACTGGTGCTCATATCCGTTGACAAGTGTAAGAGCAACATTGGTATGTCATTCGTTACGCTAATAACACATTTTGAAATTGCAAATCGCCAAGGATGTTTACGGATATTACCGAAACCGATCGGCAATTTCGTAATTTTTGGCGAAATCTGGCTGGACCGATTTGGGTTCTTCAGTTTATCGAGCCCTGTATGTGGGTATATAGTTTTCGTTCTGCTGTTCATCTGTCTAATCCATCTGTCTGTCTGTCGGTGGGTCTATCCTTCCAACATTTTGGTTAAAGTTTTGCATTAAAGTTTCTAAGAGATTGTATCTTCTGAGCCCTTTGATATATTTCGTTGATACTTGCACTGAAGTTTCATAATTGTCGAAAGATTTCATTGATGCGTGTCACACACACCCACAATGACCTTGAGGTCAAGGTCACAGACTTTTACATTTGGTTGAAGTTTTATGACAAAGCTTATAGATGCCTGTATGTTCTAAGCTCTAAGACAAATCCAATTGGTACTTACATCAATGTTGCATACCATTCCAAAGATTTCGAGCTGTATGTCCCTTCTCCCACCCACAGTGACCTTGACCTAAAGTAACGGACTAAGAAATTTTACATTTGCTTAAGTTTTATAATACCTGGTTTAGTGCTGCTTCAGTAACATAGAATGCCCACACCCCTTCAGTAACATTGATGCCCACACACATTCAGTAGAATTGATACCCACACCCCTTCAGTAACATTGATGCCCACACCCCTTCAGTAACATTGATTCCCACACCCCTTCAGTAACATTGATACCCACACCCCTTCAGTAACATTGATAGCCACACCCCTTCAGTAACTTTGATGCCCACATCCATTCAGTAACATTGATGCCCACACCCCTTCAGTAACTTTGATGCCCACAACCCTTCAGTAACATAGATACCCACACCCCTTCAGTAACATTGATGCCCACACCCCTTCAGTAACATTGATGCCCACACCCCTTCAGTAACTTTGATGCCCACACCACTTCAGTAACATTGATGCCCACACCCCTTCAGTAACATTGATGCCCACACCCCTTCAGTAACTTTGATGCCCACACCACTTCAGTAACATTGATGCCCACACCAATTCAGTAACATTGATGCCCACACCCCTTCAGTAACATTGATGCCGACACCCCTTCAATAACATTGATGTCCACACCCCTTCATTAACATTGATACCCACACCCCTTCAGTTACATTGATGCCCACACCCCTTCAGTAACTTTGATGCCCACACCCCTTCAGTAACATTGATGCCCACACCCATTCAGTAACATTGATGCCCACACCCCTTCAGTAACTTTGATGCCCACTACCCTTCAGTAACATTTATGCCCACACCACTTCAGTAACATTGATGCCCACACCCCTTCAGTATCATTGATGCCCACACCCCTTCAGTAACATTGATGCCCACACCCCTTCAGTAACGTTGATGCCCACACCCCTTCAGTAACTTTGATGACCACACCCCTTCAGTAACTTTCATGCCCACACCCCTTCAGTAACATTGGTGCCCACACCCCTTCAGTAACATTGATGCCCTCACCCTTTCAGTGGCTTTGATGCCCACACCCCTTCAGTCACATTGATGCTCACACCCCTTCAGTAACATTGATGCCCACACCCCTTCAGTAACTTTGATGCCCACAACCCTTCAGTAACATTTATGCCCACACCACTTCAGTAACATTGATGCCCACACCCCTTCAGTATCATTGATGCCCACACCCCTTCAGTAACATTGATGCCCACACCCATTCAGTAACATTGATGCCCACACCCCTTCAGTAACTTTGATGCCCACACCCCTTCAGTAACTTTGATGACCACACCCCTTCAGTAACTTTGATGCCCACACCCCTTCAGTGACATTGGTGCCCACACCCCTTCAGTAACATTGATGCCCTCACCCCTTCAGTGGCTTTGATGCCCACACCCCTTCAGTAACATTGATGCCCACACCCATTCAGTAACATTGATGCCAACACCCCTTCAGTAACTTTGATTCCCACAACCCTTCAGTTACATTTATGCCCAAACCCCTTCAGTAACATTGATGCCCACACCCAGTCAGTAACTTTGATGCCCACACCCAGTCAGTAACTTTGATGCCCAAACCCCTTCAGTAACATTGATGCCCACACCCCTTCAGTAACATTGATGCCCACACCCCTTCAGTAACATTGATGCCCACACCCCTTCAGTAACATGGGTGCCCACACCCCTTTCAGTAACTTTGATGCCCACACCCATTCAGTGACATTGAAGCCCACACCCTTTCAGTAACATTGATGCCCACACCCCTTCAGTAACATTGATACCCACACTCCTTCAGTAACATTGATGCCCACACCCCTTCAGAAACTTTGATGCCCACACCCCTTCAGAAACTTTGATGCCCACACCCCTTCAGTAACATTGATACCCACACCCCTTCAGTAACATTGATGCCCACACCCCTTCAGTAACTTTGATGCCCACAACCTTCAGTAATATTGATGCCCACACCCCTTCAGTAACATTCATGCCCACACCCCTTCAGTTACATATATACCCACATCCCTTCAGTAACATTGAGGCCTACACCCCTTCAGTAACATTGAGACCCACACCCCTTCAGTAACATTGATGCCCACACCACTTCAGTAAGTTAACTAACATTGATGCCCACACCCCTTCAGTAACATTGATGCCCACACCCCTTTTGTAACATTGATGCCCACACCCCTTCAGTAACATTGATGCCCACACCCCTTCAGTAACATTGATGCCCACAACCCTTCAGTAACATTGATGCCCACACCCCTTCAGTAACATTGATGCCCACACCCCTTCAGTAACATTGATGCCCACAACCCTTCAGTAACATTGATGCCCACACCCCTTCAGTAACTTTGATGCCCTCACTCCCTTTGTCCATTTAGAAATGTTATGTTTGGTTTAGCTTTTACAAGCTGTAACCTTCCTCTTGCTGTTCATGACAACCCCTGTATTTGCAAACAGTGTAGATCCAGATCAGAGAAGCCATCTGATCAGGATCTACACTGTTAGGCATTCAGCTTTTGAATTTTTAGCAATAAATTACATTAATTTGATTGGTTGATTGAGGGACTTCAACTCCAGGAGGCCCCCTTTGCAGGGAGAGTCATTCTCTGTGCAGGTTAAATACCCGTACCTTAATTACATAATTATTATATAGGTTTTCATCCTGCAAACCTGGTGTGTATATAATGTACACTGTCTCTGTCCTCTTCTGTGGTTAAGGTGAAATCGAAGAAAGAAAGATATGACCTTAATAGTGTTTTCCGGGCTGTTTATATCCTAACCAAACAAGAAATCAATATTTGTTTGTTTGATTTGAAATTTAACTTCCTCATCAACACTGTATAGGTCATTTTTGAGACGTTGCTTCCAATTTTGTGGGACTTTTACCCAACATTGAGATGAAATGACATCCCATGAAACCAATAGGGTTTATACGAGGACTGTTCAAATATGAATGCAACTAAGCACATAAAAATGATTCCGTGATAGATTTCGATGAAAAATTTATTTTGTCCCCTCAAAGTATTCCCCTTTAACAGATATACAAACTTTCAGTCTTCTGATCAAATCATTGAATGAATTTTGGTAGTCTTTTCGAGGTATACTATGAAGGCACTGGAATATTGCAGAACTGAGGTGTTTGCGCTGTACAAATTTTCGACCAGAAAGGTATTTTTCAGCCGCGGGAACAAAAAAAAGTCACACGGGGCAAGGTTAGGGGAATACAGGGGGGTGAGGGAATTCAACAACCTTTTCCTGCTTCAGATAGTCTTGCACAATGAACGCCTTGTGCGATGATGCATTGTCATGTATTGGCCAAACCAGTTGCGGGTCTTCGTTCTTTGAAATATTTCTTCAATTTTCGAAGAACTTTATTCTTGTAAAACTTCGCATTTACAGATTTGCCTTTAGGCACAGCAACCTGAATAGCAGGGCCCTGATTTGAAAAGAATATGGCATACATTACCTTCTTGACGCTCATGGTCCGCTTTGCAATGCATGGTCTTTTGCAATACTTTGTTGCCCATATTTTGTTCTGAATCTTTTGTTTTGGCTCAAAAAAGTGAACCCATGTCTCCTCACCTGTGATGACATTAGCAAAAGAGTGTGCATTGTAATTTGGAAACTTTTTTAGCAACTTCTTGGCGCACTGAAAGCGTGTCTTTTTCTGCTCATCTGTCAACAGATGGGGAATCCATCTAGCACAGATCTTTCTCATTTTCAAAACCCGTTTCAGAATTGTATGAGCTGCTCCTAATGAGATGCCAACCATACTAGCTATTTGCCTAGTGGTGTATTGTGCATCGGTAGCAACTATTTCTTTCACTCTAGCAACCATCTTGGCAGATATTGCTTTTTTCGGCCGACGATCATGTGGTGCATCTTCTGTTGAGCCTAGCCCACAGTTTAATTTCTTACACCAATGAAAAATTGTCGGAAAAGACATTTCATTATGCTCATAAACGGAACATATTTCATCAAAAATGTCTTTGCACCATATACCAAGAATACAACGATTCTTAATATAGGACCGTATTTCAACGTTGTACTCTGACCTTCTTCCAACCATGTTTTGTATTAGTATACAAGAGTAGACAGTGTTTATCGAACAATATACATGGCTAAAGTGAACGGATTTTAACAGGTTTGGTATCAATGTATAGGTAAAATGTTTTTCTACGCTGTGATATTTATTTCCAGGTGATTTTCGCATTAGTGCATGAGAAAACATTCTACTTGCATTCATACTTGAACAGTCCTCGTATGCATGCACGGTCTGACTCGCACTGCCTTACCTGAGCAGGCTTAGACCCTCTAAGCAGTTTACCAGCACTCATGTAGGGGTCAGATTCAGCCCTGCGTGGAAGCATCATGCAGCCCATCTATTTCTTTAAGCCCCGATGGGCGGGGGCAGAATAAATCAATATGCTGCTAAAGTTTGGAAATAAAAATAACTGCAGTATCACTTTCAGTGCGAACACTTTCAGTGTGAATGCTGGAATATCGGCTTATAAAGTGCTGAAAAAGATTGGTATTGCAGGAAAATTGAGAAAAAATAATTATCAGTTTTATCTTCAGTAATTAATGGTTTGAGGCAGCTTACTGGAATACATAGCTCCAGATAAGAAAATGGGTTAACCCATTGTCTGCGGGGGGTGGGGGGGGGACCCCTAAAGCAGTACCTTGGCAAACAGACCGCGCACAACCTGCACTATTTGCTATTTGCTTACACAATTTTCTGTCCAAAATAGAATAAAAACGGAAAAATAGGCCTGACATGCCTTATATGAACAATGGATGGCAATGGCAGGGTCTACTTGCATACATTGTATTAACCCTTATCTTGCTGTTCACGACAACCCCTATCTTTGCAAACAGTGTAGATCCAGATCAGATGGCTTCTAAAGAAGCCATCTGATCAGGATCTACACTGTTTGACATTCAGTTTATGAATTTGTAGGAATAAATTACATCAAGTAAATTGATTGGTTGATATAACGAAATGGGTGTGGCTTAGATGAATATTCAGCAAGATAAGGGTTAAGGATGATTGAGGGATAAGATGCATAACACTACCGTAAAATTCATTAGAGGACTTGCTATGTTAACAAATTTGCAAGAAGTCCAAAATGTGCAAAAGGAATGGTAAACAGTGTAGACCCTGATCAGACTCTTAGGACTATCTGCCCTAATGCTTCGGATTATTATGCTATGATTTTTGCTAGACATAAACCAGGTTACAATTTTCCTTTTTCTATGAAGAATGTTTCTGCATCAGTTTAAAAAGTCTATGTAATGAACACCCTGCTAAATCCTACTTTATATAGAGAAAAATTATTATTACATCATTTTCCTCTGTTTTGTTCAAAAACAAACGCCACGGTCAGGTGGTCCTAACAAGCACCCACAATCTATGTTTGGACTAGAAATAAGAAAAATATCAACAATTTTCATCTGAAAATTGCTAGTTCAAGGATATGAAATATGCCCGTTTTGGACATGGGTGCATTATCGTAATGTCTTACATGTATAAAAAAAAAAATAAATCTCTAAAGCTGGAACTACATTTTGTACAAGATACAAGATTACATAGGAATTCCTTTTGCAATGAAATCCTTGTATTTCAGTACTGTGAAGTTTCAGTCACGTACACGTTATTAATGTTGTCATCTTAATATCGTCTGAGAATGTATCAACAGACGATAGAATGCGTGACGTTTGCGTTGGATGCAAAGAAAACAAAGAAAACATGGACATGCTTGTTGCAATAGAAGTACCTTTTACTTTCTGAAATATCACATTTTAGTTGTTTTATCATCAAACACTTTGTTTCTCCTAATTTGATTCAGAACTGAAGAGATGGCTTTCAACATGAGCTGTAAAGAGTCATCAATTTGTATTGAAATTCAGAACCAAACTCTATGATTCAAAATCCAAAAAGTCTATGGAAGTGCATGTAACCTATAATGAATGAAATGCACTGGAAGTTTGTCCGTGAATTGCCTCCGAATGTGTCAGTTTGTGTGTCATTGAAATGTCTCTTAAAAGCGTGTCGGTGAACTGTCTAATGTCAGTGAACTGTCCCATCTACACTGGGATCAGATATATTCATTTGCAACTTCATTCATATATCGTAAAGGAAGAATGCCTATGTAAAATTTTAGTTAAAGAAAAGTAAACAAAAGGACATGCTTTTATTATTATTAATGAAATAAAATGACAGAAATAAATTCTAATGTTTTGTTTCATTGGCAGTTTTTTGTGAAACTTTTGAATCTGTTTTGAATATGCAGCCATACTTTCTCACGGATTTTCAATTGTTTATAACAGTCGCCCCCAGAATTATCCTCATTACTGCTTATTTAGAGCTCTGGGAGCAGTCTGATCTAGGTCTACACTCTTTGCCATTCTATTGCTCTATGATGTTGTTGGGAATATGAACCGTATTTACACTAAGTATTTGGACACCTCAACTTCGTTCGTTCGTTAAGGTTAAGGCTTTTTATGTCTGCCATGGCCAAGCGGACAGAACTCCATAGCTCCACAACAAGACATAGGTTAAGTGCTTCTGGGCTGCAAATCGTGGCAGTTTGTCCAACAAAAGCAAATGGGGTTGGACTGCCGGTGCCCAACAGTAGAAAATGAAGCACTGCCTGTTTTTGAAATTTAAAAGGCTGGTCGAAAAATTAGCTGAAAATGTATAGAAATCAGTGCCAATACGACTGCAAATCATGATTTCTATACTATGCTCAAGAGCGATAAGTGATTCAATAGTGCTCTTTCTTTTTGCCGCTTGATAATGGCCATTTGACTAAGGCTGCAAATGGAGTATGCCTATGCAGGTTTCCATGCAGGAACACAAGTGGCTTAAGGTTCAGAGGAAAAGGACACTTCAACTCCTTACCAAATGTTCTAAAGTTGTAAAAAGAGTACAATTCAACTACCTTAAGTAGTGTCTTTAAGTAGTGTCTTGAAACAGCTGGATGAGTAGCAAACAGTGTTGACCCTGATGAGATGGTGCATTCTGTGGTGTCCAAACTGAATCTACCTAATGATCCAAAGTATTGGGACAGATAGACCTAAGCAAACAGTGCAGACCCTGATCAGACTGCTCCTGAAGGAGCAGTCTGATCAGGGACTACACTTTTTGCCATTACATTTTCACCTTTTGGACTCCTTGCAGGAGTGTGGAACAAATTGGTTAAAGTTTTAGGAGAATTACAACAAATCCTCAAGGTGTCCGAACTTTTAAGATTTTTAAGGTACACTGTTTTCTCAGGCCTGCCTGTCAGAATACATTAAATACGGTACCTCATAAGACAATATTAACTTCCTGCAAACTGATAAGGTGATCAAATATTTATGACAATTACAATTATCTTGTTCTCAGGAAAAAAATTTGATTACAGAGTAACTGGTAGTCATTATTGTTTGTGAAGTCAGATAAGAGAAATGTATAGGATTGTATTGTTATAATTTCATGTGGGGTGACATTTGACATGTGGCTTTTTATGTTGTGATAATTCTAGGATAATTTTCAAAAATTCACTATTGATAACTCTTGATAAGACACTAGAATCAAAGAATCACATGGCCATAAATGAGCCATGTCTTGATAATTCTTGTTTTATGCCCATTAGGAAAACACGCCTATTCAAATACATTGTAAATATTACCCGAAAAGTGAAAAATTTCAGATGAAAAATTGTGATATTTATCTTATTTCTGCTCAAAACATAGATTGTGGATACTCGTTAGAACCGCCTTGGCGTGGGGGTTCTAACGAGTACCGCCTCGGCATGGCAGTTCTAACGAGTACCCACAATTATGTTTTTGAGTAAGAAAAATAATGTATACCCCTGCAAACCCCAGTTTTACTACATAAAAGTGGAGTTTAAGGGGGTCAAAATTATATAGGCTATAGGCATGTTATTGTGATGCATTTGTAAAGGTGCAGACCAGCCTGTGAAGTCTGCACAATACCTTTGTGTTCAGTGTTTCAAGCTCTTGTATCACCACTGAAATTTACAAATTATTAACTTCATGTTTTACTGCCATAAAAAAACATGTGATTAAATAATTTGAATATTTAGACAAATTGTGGATTAATCCGATGGGTACATATTGCATACCCCTTGTGGCTGATCTTCTCTTGTTTTGTTATGAAAGAGACTTCATGATGTCCCTTTCCGTTGAAAACCAATCTGAAATCATTCGAAGCCTTTAGATCACCTTCTAGATATTTGGATGATTTGTTAAATGTTGACAATACCTAATTTGATGGTTGATCAGTCAAATTTACTCCCCCCCCCCCCCCCCCCCTTAAATTTCTGTACAGTAAGCAAACAGAGTAGACGCTGATCAGACACTGTATTCTGCAGCATCTGATCCTGGGCTTCACTGTTTGCTAAATCCAACAATAAGAATTTCGCAGCTATTTTCTATAAAAAACTATTACTGAATTTCCTACAAATCTGTAATAGCCACATTGATGAGTTTGTGTGCTTAGTAATTTTGGGTTGATTGACAAACAGTCAACCACAAAAGGGCATTTTTCTCACCATGTCTGTGTTACCTGAAGGGGAAGTAATTTTAGGAAGTATTTTTATTCTTCTTAGTAACAGAACCTGCTCACATGTACATGATGTAAGAAATGTTATTGAAACTTGAAATTTAGTTAGAAAGAAAGAAGAGAAATATTCCTATAATCAGTGAATGAATAAACAAATGTGTTGAACACTATAATTTTACGCTGGGAAGTTAAATAAATATCATTTTAGTGATAATAAACAAGTTGGAAAAGAGACAAACATGTTATGTAAGTATCTTTGATATAGCACATCTGAAATATTATACAGTACATTTACTGTGACAGGATGATAAATGAAGACACTTTTGTCATTAAGAAACAGGAATCTGAACTGTATCTACCCTGTTTGTAAAATGTCATTACATTTGCAAGTCTCTGAAATGAACCCCCCTTTAACCCTTCTCTTGCTGAATATTCATTTTAGCCACATCCACCTCTGAATTTGAACCAATCAGATTATTTAATGTAATTTATTCCTACAAATGCATAAACTGAATGTGAAACAGTGTAGATCCTGATCAGATGGCCATCTGATCTGGATCTACACTGTTTGCAAAGATAGGGGTTGTCGTGAACAGCAAGATAAGGGTTAAACCTCTGTGAGAAGTCAGGGCGTGTTATATCTCACCAACAGCTAAGGTCATACGGAGACGGGACCTCTGTTTAAAGACCCATCCGAAAGTCTGGAGAAGCTCGGAATAGATCCTGCGACCCCTGGTTTACAAGGAGAGTAGCATAACCACTACACCACAGAGGCTTCTATTTATATAGAGAAAACGGGTTTACAGGGGTATACATTTTTTTTCTAATTTCTTCTCCAAGACATGAGGCAGTTCTAACGAGCACCACAAGCTATGTTTGGAGTTAAAATAAGAAACCTATCACAAAAATGGAGTGTGATAGCTCAGTGGTTAGTGCACTTGCCTTTGACGCTAGAGGTCCCGGGTTTGATCCCAGGCAGCAGCGATAAAATTTCGGTGTCCGAACACGCTCCATTGGCATCATTTGCAGGGATGAATGTCATAAAGTGCACCGGCCTTCGGATCGGGACGTTAACTGGAGGCCCCTTGTGCAGGGAGAACCATCCCCTGTGCAGGTTAAAGATCCCTTCCGTAATTGCATGATTACTGTGTAGGCTTTCGTCCTGCAAAAACAGGAGTGTCTGTAATGTACACCTGCGAGTAATGACCAAATGTGACTGATCGCAGTATCAGTAGAAAGAAAGAAAAAGAAAAATTCATCAGAAGAATGTCCGTTTTGGAGATATGAAAAAATGAACTGTTCACAAGGATGAAGTGCACTTACTGGTTCAGCAGGACAAGGATTGAAAGAAAGCATACACTCCTGATCAGCAGATTCTTTTCTTAACCCTTTTTGTACCAAATGGAATCTTCCTCTTTATATATAGCAGGAGTTCATTTCAAAATTTACAGGTGTCAGGTTGTATTTTCTTCAAAATTGATTTGGAAAATGGTTGAACTTTATGTAAAATGTGAAGGCCCTGATCAGATGTTGCAGTCTGCGGCGTCTGATCTGGGCCTTCACTGTTTGCCAGGGTACCTGTTTTGGGGTTTCTGGTACAAAATTGGTTAAAGTGTAGGGCCCTTTTTCAGAAAATTCAGTGTATTGGAGAGCAAACAAAAAGTTCATAATCAATCCACCACAAATTCTATATAATGCTCTTTTGAGTGTTATAAAGAGATTGTGGCATCACTGACGACCTGGACTTCACACAAGCACAAATTAGCCTCTTATATATGGGTCATTCCACGGTACTGGTGAGTAAAATTGTGACACGAGGGTCATTTTTTAAACGCAGGTAATATGGATTGAAACTACTTTTACAAGTTGACTTCATGTCTGAGCTTTCTTATTTTTAGATGGAGAAGATAGTATTTTGAAGTACAGAAAAAAAAAATCTCACTTTTTCCATTGTGGGCAGAAAATGACGCTCGTCACGTGGTGTCCAATTGTGCACAAATTTGTGCAATTTTATCTGATTTTATTCACTAAATTGTTTGTTTTTCATTAGTATTCACGTGTGAGAGTCTTTTCGATTTGAAAGAATGCTTATTTTTTCAAAACTTTTATTGTTTGAAGTAAAAACAGTCATGGGACATTTTGTCTTTCAAATCCTACTAATTATGTTCAATTCCTAACGTTACTTGTACAAAAAAGATCATCGGCATTGATTTAAATATTGCATAAAGCTATAGTTTAAATAACTATAGAAATAGGATTATGATTAACATGAAAATCGCAAAATTTTAAGACGTTTTTTATAGAACAAGATGCTCGTTTCAGAGGACACCAAAATACTCTCGTCACATGGTGTCCCTACAGAAAGCATAATTTAATTGGAAAAATGAAACAAATCTCATTTTAAAATACAATTAAGTATCGATTTTGTATTATATACTTTCATATTTTAACTTTCAATGGTAATTTTGAGTTATTTGGCATCATCATTTCACTAAAGGCGGACACCATGTGACGATCACATTGCACTGCAAACCCGACTGGAAAGCCATAGTCTTGGATACTATCAATCATAGAGGCTGTTTTATTGCTATTTATGACTGTTAACCAACGGAAACTTCATAGCATGCTCTCCAAAATAAATGTGCACCACACAATGCTAGTTTTCTAGTAAATTTTGTGTACATCTCTCAGTATGTGCCTTTAACCCATTAACTACCCTCTGTTGTATGCTATGGTGCTTGTAACATATCAGCTTGGTAGGCGGATGATGTGGATTTAGTGTAAGCATGCATATTTTTTTTTTTTGCTTTTAGTAGCTAGTAACTTTATATGTTTGCTTATAACCTCATCCTTGCACTTTTCGTATTGGGTTGGGAAGTTTTCAGCAGTGTTTTAATATTATATCATATAATTCACAGGCGTATTAATTGATGTGAAATTATGTGATTTATAACACTGTTACTAGTTCTGAAAACATTCCCCCAGTCAAATAAGTGACTGGTTAGCCAGGAAACTGTAATATCCTGTGATCAGCCTTTCATTTGATAGATCTAATAATATATCTAATTGTGATGTCAATTACGTTACGTCGCTTATGACGTTAGTTACTGTTCCATAGTTACATTGTTATCATCTGAAGAATACATCTATCACACAACTGAGAGTCTTTTAATTAATGATATCACCCGAAAGGGCTTTGGCCCGTCTCGAATGTTACATTGGCGACGAGGATAAAAGGAAAAGGGCATAGGAGGAATGGTTTAAAGCAGAGAAAGAGAGAATGAAGCTGAAAATATTAATGACATATTGTCAAGCAGCCTGGAAAAAAATAGAAGATGTAAAGAGGCAACAGAAGATGTCAAGAGGCAACTAAAGATGCCTAGAAAGGCAACAGAAGATGTCGAGGCAACTGAAGATGCCAAGAGAGGCAATAGAATATGCCAAGAGGCAACTGAAGATGCCAAGAGGCAATAGATGTCAAGAGGCAACTGAAGATGCCAAGAGAGGCAATAGAATATACCAAGAGGCAACTGAAGATGCCAAGAGGCAATAGAAGATGTCAAGAGGCAACTGAAGATGCCAAGAGAGGCAATAGAATATGCCAAAAGGCAACTGAAGATGCCTAGAGAGGCAAAAGAAGATGCCAAGAGGCAACTGAAGATGCCAAGAGATGCAAAAGAAGATGCCAAGAGGCAACTGAAGATGCTAAGAGAGGCAAAAGAAGATGCCAAGAGGCAACTGAAGATGCCACGAGAGGCAATAGAAGATGGCAAGTGGCAATAGAATATGCCAAGAGGCAAGAGAAGATGCCAAGAGGCAAGAGAAGATGCCAAGAGGTATTAGAAGATACCAAAAAGAGGCAATAGAAGATGTCAAGAGAGGCAATAGAAGATGCCAAGAGAGGCAATAGAAGATGTCAATAGATGCAATAGAAGATGCCAAGAGAGGCAAAGAGGCAACAGAAGATGCTGCAGACACTACGCGACGTTCTAGCAATACCGGGAAGATAAAATGCGATGAAGAAATGGGATCAGAGGCATAAGTGACAAGTTAATGAACATTTACTGTTAGGCTTATCTTTGAATGCATTATTGTTTCATATTTCTAACTAACTAAAATAGGAACAAATTGTAATACTGACTCCTTGCAATCCTTATTCAACAGTTGATAAACCTCACATGTATGTCCTGAGATAGCCTATCTTTATCAGGTCAATGCACTACAACGTAATTAATATGGGAGGTAACTGATAAATAGTGAATACCGGGTTCGTGTCTTTTGATATCAAGTTTATCAGGTAAGGCTTCGAAAACGCTTGTAGAATCGCGAGGCTTGCCGAGCGATTCTACATGCGTTCTCAAAGCCGAGCCTGATAAACTTGATATCGAATGACATGAACCTGGTATTCTATTTATCAGTTATATGCATTGTACACTCTTTAAATATGCAATTAATAAGCAGATATCGATTGTCATTAAAGCGCAACGTCCAGTTGATTACGTCATGTTGACGACGTCACGTTGACAACGTCACGTTGACCTGATAAACCTCACATGTCCTGAGATAGCCTATCTTTATCAGGTCAATGCACTACAACGTAATTAATATGGGAGGTAACTGATAAATAGAGAATACCAGGTTCGTGTCTTTTGATATCAATTTTATCAGGCAAGGCTTCGAAAACGCTTGTGGAATCGCGAGGCTTGCCGAGCGATTCTACATGCGTTCTCAAAGCCGAGCCTGATAAACTTGATATCAAATGACACGAATCTGGTATTCTATTTATCAGTTACACGCATTGTTCACTCTTTAAATATGCAATCAATAAACAGGTATTGATTGTTATCAAAGAGCAACGTCATTAAAGCGCAACGTCAAGTTGATGTCGTCACGTTGACGACGTCACGTTGACGACGTCACGTTGACCTGATAAACCTGACAGGTTCTGAGATAGCATATCTTTATCAGGTAAATGCGTTACAATACATGTATTTTATATGTGAGGTAACTTATAAAATGTGTTAAACATGCAGTGAACTAAAGTCACCACTGATAAGAATCCAGGTAGAACCATCGAAAGACTGACCTCCGTTATATGACCATAGTTATCTATAAGGCTTAAAACGGAGTGTGGTAATTTTGTCATTATTGGTCATGCTTTTCAGCTTTGCCATTTTGTATGTCAAACTGTCACGCCCAAACTTGATGTGATTTTTCTGAATCACAGGTAGATACTGAATGTAAAGCAACTAATGGAAACAAACTGAGCTATGAATCTATCTTTATTTTTTATGAACATTTTCAACACTTAATGTCAGATGATTAGCAACAGGCTACTGTGGATGATGATCTGCATGGGGCTTCAAGGGATATCTGAAAAGATATATATATATATTATATATTTATATTCAAATGTTCCAATTACTTTTTGTAGGTACATGACCAATTCTAAATAGGGAGGTCCTTTGGTAACGATGACAAGTGTATTTTCGTGTCCTTCTGTGACGACTGCCCAGGCCACGTCCAGCAATAGTTCAAGGGGCGCACAATGTTATAAAAAAATAAGCTGTTGTAAAAAAACAGACATTTAAATCAGTCTGATACCAATAAAGTCGAGAAGAAATAAACGGAAGCCATATTAATCATAAAATCTATACGATCGTCAATATTCAAATAGGACACCGGATTTTTGGCTTCTTAATGTAACGAGCGTCTTCAGCATTGTGTCTCATAGGACATTAAAGTATTCATATTTTGTGGGTGATAAAATAATCGTCGATAAAAATGCATTATATAACCAAAGAAAACACCGCATATTATCATATCTTCATCTGATCGCAGATAAAGTGTGTTTACAACTCCAATTTGGCAAAAAACGGCATTCGATCGTAACAACCGGTGACATACATACGATCGTCACCTTCCCTGATAACTGTGGACACCACGACCTTTACTGTTTGTGACTATTCTCCTTTTGCAACCCACAGAGCGCGTTTTGTGTAAACACAAAATAGGTCACATGGCTCTATTTGGCGGCAAATTCCGACCCATAAACAAATTTATCACTTGGGTAGATCGATAATAACGATCGTCACAAATTGGACACCACGAAGGGTACATGGATATTTTTCCATAAATAGGATAATCAAACTAGCCTCAGGCTGACTCAGTTTCGTGCAAACAGTAGGCTAATTGTCAAAGAGGAAATACATCCGTGTGATATTTGTGTAATGAACGATGGTGCGTTAATATAAATCAATATTTCATGAACAACTATGGGACACGATAGTAACGAGCACAATGTATATTTTACAAAGTCAATTTTTCAGTGTCTGTGAGGTGTTTACTGAATATTTTGACATAAAAACCTTTCTTAATGTATTAACTCTTCATTACATGGACGATTTTCTACAGCTATGGCATATACCATTACAGTGGGCAATCAAATGAGGGCACCATTGTAATGTCACAAATTCAAAGCAAAAAATCGGGTTATTTTGGTTAAATTAATTCATTTTTTTCTTTTCTCATTTATGACAATCTACATATTTTATCTTTTATTATCTCTCCAATGTGTCTTTATGACATCAGAAAACCTTCTCAGTATGTTCTTAATGTATATGGTTAAAAAATAATGATTTTACTGGGGTACCCCTAAAATTCACCAGTACCGTGGAATGACCCATATGCCAAGTATTCCATCTGTCCATTGTCCATCCATTTAGGTACACATTTTGCATGGAAGTATTTTGTCAAACATTAAATTTCCATGGAACACAAATATTAACCCTTATCTTGCTGTTCATGACAACCCAAATCTTTGGAAACAATGTAGATCCAGATCAGATGGCTTCTGAAGAAGCCATCTGATCAGATCTACACTGTTTTGCATTCAGTTTATGAATTTGTAGCAATAAATTACATCAAGTAATTTGATTGGTTGATAGACAGAAATGGTTGTGGCTTAAATGAATATTCAGCAAGATACGGGTTAACTCTTTTCATAAGTATACCATCAAAATTCTGGAGCAAGCAACATCATGTAAATCATTTTTTGCTTTATTTGATGTTTTATGTGATGCGGGGAGTACAATTTGCATGAAATGTCAAACCTGATCTTCTGTGAAAAATAGAAAAAAATAATTTGAAAATGACATTTGCAAAAATAATGAGTTATTTTTTTATAGCCCCGCTTGAAAAGTGGGGCTATATTGGATTTGCCCTGTCATTCCGTAATTCTGTAATTCCGTAATTCTGTAATTCTGTAATTCCGTAATTCCGTTATTCCGTTATTTTTTCGTCACAGTTTTCCCCGAAACTAAGAGAGCTAGAAAACTAAAACTTTGTATACACGTGGACAATGGGTGCCTCCACGGACCTTACCGAAATTATGACCAAGGGCCCATAACTCTTGGAGTTATCTCCCCTGATAGGTTTTTTTAAATGAAAATGTTTGGTCACAGTTTTCTCAGGAACGAAAGAAGCTAGAAAGCTCAAACTTTGCATAAATGTGGACAATGGGTGGATATAGGGAGCTTACCAAAATAATGGCCAAGGGCCCATAACTGTTGGAGTTATCTCTCCTGATAGGTTTTTTAAATAAATGAAAATATAGGTTTTTTTTAAATGAAAATGTTTGGTCACAGTTTTCTCAGGAACTAAAGAAGCTAGAAACCTCAAACTTTGCATAAATGTGGACAATGGGTGGATATAGGGAGCTAACCAAAATAATGGCCGAGGGCCCATTACTTTTGGAGTTATCTCCCCTGATAGTATAGTTTTTTTTAATAAATGAAAAGGTTTGGTGACAGTTTTCTCAGGAACTAAGAAAGCTAGAATACTGAAACTTTGTATGAACATGAAAAGTGGGTGGATGTATGGCCCTTACCAAAATAATGGCCAAAGGCCCATAACTCTTGGAGTTATCTCCCCTGATAGGATATTTTCTGCAAGTAAAAAAATCATTTCACTTTTCTAACCATCAAACCATGAAAAATATTTTCGATACAGTTTTCTCAGGTACTAAGAAAGCTAGAAAGCTGAAACTTTGTATAAACATGAACATTAGGTGGATGTAAGTAAATAATGGCCAACAACATTACTCTTGGGGTTATCTCCCCAGCAAAGAAAAAAAAAAATATTAAAGTTTTCTCTGGAACTAAGAAAGCTCCCCTGATAGGTTAAAAGCTTTTAGAGTCAATGTGTCTTACTCCTCTGATAGCGCTATAGCGGGGCTATAGTCAGATCCTCTGACAGCTCTAGTTTTTTCAGCAAATCACACAGGATTTCAATAAAAATATGATGTAGTCCATACATGCAGTTGTTGTGTCTACTATCCCACCCTACATCATCTTATGATCGCACATCATCCTGACCTTAGAACTAGCATTTTACAGATGAAATTTTTCCAAACATAGATTGTGGGTGCTTGTAAGAACTTGTTTGTTTGTTTGATTAGAGGTTTGACGTTCCTGTCAACACTTTATAGGTCATTTTGGAGAAGTTGCTTCCAATTTGGTGGGACTTTTACCCAACATTGAGATGAAATGACATCTGAAGCCCTGTTGCCCAATGAAACAAATATGGTTTATAAGCATAGACGGTCCGACTCACACCGCTTTGCCTGGGCAGGCTTAGATCCTCTTAGCGGTTTATCATTACTCATGACTGTGTGGTCGGATCCAGCTCTGCATGGAAGCATCATGCAGCCCATCTTTTTCTTCAAGCCCCGATGTGCGGGGGCGAACTTGTAAGAACTGCCTCATTTAGGCGGTTGTACTGGGAACCCAGTCTGTGATCTTTTGAAAAAATAAAGAAAATAATGTATACCCATGTAAACCCCACTTTTCCCTTTGTGAAGTTGGGTTGGAGGGGTTTTCATAACAAGGACCTTAACTTATGAACCGTGATTCTATTAAACATACACCACAGCCTCATTATAACATGGTTATTTATAACACGGTTTTGGATATAACACGGATTCAAGATGGATCCCAAAAATGTGCAGATTATACAGAAAAATGACCATAACTGGTCATTTTTCTATATAATCTACACATTTTTGTTTGGCTATAACATGGTTGTTTAAGTAACTTTACACGGTTTCTGCTTTGGACCCCATTAATAGTGTTATAATGAGGTTGTGGTGTATATCTGTTTTGCTTTATTTTGTGTTTGTGAATTTCAGTCAGGGGTCCAAGACAGCTAGGCCATATGGAGCCTGACCCTGATGAACAGGAATTCCCAGGGGAGGAAGAACTGGACTGGGATGAAGAAACAGCCAATCAATTCAGAGGTATGTATGTTTGTTTGTTTAGAGTGTAGTGGCCCAGTCAACACTACTTACATGGAGGTCATATTAGGCTGGTTAGTTTACCTAACCACACTTTACCTGGGCAGGCTTGTGGTCCCCACCAATAGGGGCTTGGAGAAATAGATTTGGCTGCATGTTGCTTCCATGATGAGCTGAAATGGAAAGCCTAAGCAAACAGTGCAAACCCAGATCAGACCAGTCTGATCAGGGTCTGCACTATTTGCCATTCTGACTGCAGATTTTGGACTGCTGGATCATGAAATAATATGTTTAACTTTTAGGAGACTTTTAGCAAGTCCTCAAGGTGTCCGAATTTCTAGGATTTTTACGGTTATTCAAATGAAATTTAATTGATTACACTAACGTCGCATTTGAACACTACGCACTTTATAATTGGTAAACATGATTTTTGTTATGTACATGTATTGACAGACAAACAAACAGGTAGACAGACAGACATGAACAGAGATTTTGTGATACATTGCTATTTCCATGAAGTCTCTCCCTTTAAATGTACCACAAGCTATTTATAACCCTCTTATTCGCTGGGGACCAATTGATACTGTTTTAGTTAAACAACCATGTTACATTCAAACAAAAATGTATAGATTATATGGGCCCCGTCAAGCGATTTTGGTACTTATCCCCTATGCGAGCAGTGATGGTTCAGGCGAGCCTGCGCATCCGCGCAGTCTCGCCAGAACCTTCGCTGCTCGCTCATACAAGCAGTGAATCAAGAGGAACCTTCAGACAGAAAGCCATATCCCTGGCCCCTCTGAATGGCAGGGCATGGGCAGTTAAAATTTGTCATGATGGAATGCTCGAAGACACAAATTCTCTTGGTGAGGCTCATATAGAAAAATGACCATGTTTGGGATCCATGTTGGGATGTTATATCCAAAACAATATTATAATGAACAGTGATATAAAGAGGTTTAAGTGCAGTGAGAAATGGGGTTTACTTTGCATGGATTTTTGGTCTATACATTTAAAATGCCTCATTTTCTGTGCCTAATAACAACTAAATAAAGAACAGGCTTCTGTGGCCCAGTGGCCAGTGGATAAGAGCGCTGACTCTTTATCAATTAGGTATCTTACCTCTGTGGGTTCGAGCCTGGCTTGGGTAATATATGAGATGCCAAGCTCTGCAACGGAAGGTCATGTAGTTTTTCTCCAGGTATTCCAGTTTTTGGCCATCCCTGATTAACAATTGGCTGGATTTGAATGAAATAATCAAGAAAGGGCTGTAAAACCAAAACCACTAAATAAAACAAACAAACAAACCAAAAAAAAAGTTTGTTTGGTTTTCATAATGTGATCATAATCATCTTATTCATTTGACAGTTCCATCCATTTGCTGTGAAAAATCAACACAAAATGAATGGTATCTCATATTCATATTTACATTGTTCTTAATCTGTTCAGTAATAAAGTGCAGTATTGAGTCCCTTGACAGTTTTATTGTTGTTTAATAAATGAGCTGTTTTCCCTGAAATGTGTCTTCCTGATATGCATTGGATAAAAACCCACAAAATTGGAAGCAATGTCTCCAAAATGACCTTTACAGTGTTGATGGGGACGTTAAACCTCAAACAAACAAAATAACACTTTTCATTATAACATGGTTTTGATATTATATACTGGTATATGAAATATATGGCAATGACCATTTTTTTGATAACTATATGTGTCAATAAAGCCCCTGTCACACTATGCCGCGTTTTCACTGCGATGGGATGGCGTTGTTTAATTTTTCAGAACGCCGCGAGATCGCAAGAGATATGGGATATTTTTGTGAACATGGACCTGTCATGGCATCCCTACAGCGACCAAGACGTTGCTACGGAGCTTACATGGTGATCTATCGCGATCCTGCGGCGTTCTTGATGGCGATTGTATGCGCTCTCACTGCGCTTCCTCTGCACTTTTACGCGCCCACAATGCGTGCACTGCGCTTTTACGGCGCTCACAATGGGTGCACTTCGCTTTTACGGCGCTCACATGTTGAAGACGTCCTCAAAGTGTGAACAGACATCTTCATCAGTCGAACAGTTTTGTTTGATTTGAGGTTAAACGTCCCATCAACACATAATAGGTCATTTTGGAGACATTGCCGCTAATTTTGTGGGACTTTTACCCGACATTGAGATGAAATGACATCTCAATCTCTGTCACCCAATGAAACAAATAGGGTTAAATAGCACGGATTGTCCGACTCGCGCCCCTTTGCCTGGGCAAGCTTAGATCCCCTAAGCGGTTTACCAGTACTCCTGTGCCGTCTGAAGCAATACCACCGCAATCACCGCAAGCAGGAGCAAGTCCACCGCTATTACCTTACCCGGAATGAGTCACCTCAGAAGTAGGTTGGTGACAGTACACAATCAAACTCTACTCTAGCCACTGTTTATACAAGCGGGCGGTCCCCTCCCATCGGGACTGGAAGAAATAGATGGGCTGCACAATGATTCCTAGCAGAGCTGAAACCGACCTCACACGAGTACTGGTAAACCGCTTAGAGGATCTAAGCCTGCCCAGGCAAAGCGGTGCGAGATACGTGTAAACTCTATTGGTGTAAACATGCTTCTACGTGTGAACTCTATTGGTTTCATTGGGCGACAGGGCTTGAAATGTCATTTCATCTCAAAGTCGGGTAAAAGTCCCACAAAATTGGAAGGAACGTCCCCAAAATGACCCGCTATACAGTGTTGACTGGGACATTCAATATCAAATCAATCAATCAGTTAATCAATTATACAAGCGGAGCTTATACGGCGTTGTAGGAGACCTCTGTGCGCCCCTGCCGAGCTCCTGTAGCGTTGTAGGAGACCTTACTGCGCTGCTATGGCAACCTTACGGCGACCTCACTGCGCTCTGATCAGAACGCCGAGCGACGGCGTTTGTTTTGAGCATGCTCAAAATGCGCACCGTCGCCTGGCATTCTATGCGATCCCAACGCGTCTACTGGCGACGCCACTGCGTTGCTATGGCGATGTTTGCGATCATTGTTTGTTTGATTTGAGGTTTAACGTCCCCGTCAACACTGTAAAGGTCATTTTGGAGACGTTGCTTCCAGTTTTGTGGGACTTTTACCCGATATTGAGATGAAATGACATCTCAAGCCCTGTCGCCCAATGAAACAAATAGGGTTTATTAGCGTGGACGGTCCGCCTCGCACCGCGGTTCCTGGACAGGCTTAGATCCTCTAAGCGGTTTACCAGTATTAGTGTGCGGGCCGGATTCAGCTCTGCATGGAATTATCATGCAGCCCATATATTTCTTCAAGCCCCTATGGGCAGGGGCTTGTGATCATACTGCGCGCACCTCGGCGTTCTGCATTTTTCTTGGACGCCGTGAGAACGCAGCCCTGGTGTGACAGGGGTTTAACATTACAGTTCGTAACAGTTGGGGTCCAAATTGGAAACAGTATTAGTTAAATAACATGCTATAGCCAAACAAAAACTTGTAGATTATATAGTAACATGACCATTTATGGTTTTTTTCTATATAATCAATACATGTACAGTGTTTATATGTACCTTTGTGTTAAGTTATTTCACTAAGTTTGGATAAAAGAAAGATGGATCATAAAAAACTGTTAATTATTTTGAAAATTGACCATAAATAATAAATTGGTTTCTGATTTTAACCTTAAAGAGGTTTTCTTGTTATCCCCCGCCGAAGGCGGAGGGATATAGTTTTGGCGTTGTCCGTCCGTCCGTCCATCCATCCGTCCGTCCGTCACACTTTGTCCGGAACCGTTTCTCAGCAACTATTGCATGGAATTAAATGAAACTTGAAATAAATATGTATTATTATGCTGTGGTGATGCAAGCGCAATTTTTTTTCGGATTGACTTTTTACATCCAGAGTTATGGCCCCTTGAATGATTGAAATTCTGGATTTTTCGTCGTCTCACTTTGTCCGGAACCGTTTCTCAGCAACTATTGCATGGAATTAAATGAAAATTGAAATAAATATGTATTATTATGCTGCAGTGATGCACGCGCAATTTTTTTTCGGATTGACTTTTTACATCCAGAGTTATGGCCCCTTAAATGATTGAAATTCTGGATTTTTTCGTCATCTCACTTTGTCCGGAACTGTTTCTCAGCAACTATTGCATGGAATTAAATGAAACGTGAAATAAATATGTATTATTATGCTGCGGTGATGCACGTGCAATTTTTTTCTGGATTGACTATTTACATCCAGAGTTATGGCCCCTTAAATGATCAAAATTCTGGATTTTTCGTCGTCTCACTTTGTCTGGAACCGTTTCTCAGCAACTATTGCATGGAATAAAATGAAACTTGAAATAAATATGTATTATTATGCTGTGGTGATCCACGCGCATTTTTTTTCCGGATTTACTTTTTACATCCAGAGTTATGGTCCCTTAAATGATTGAAATTCTGGATTTTTCGTCGTCTCACTTTTTTTGTCGGGAACTGTTTCTCAGCAACTATTGCATGGAATTAAATGAAACTTGAAATAAATATGTATTATTATGCTGTGGTGATGCACGCACAAATTTTTTTCGGATTGACTTTTTACACCCAGAGTTATGGCCCCTTAAATGATTAAAATTCTGGATTTTTCGTTGTCTCACTTTGTCTGGAACTGCTTCTCAGCAACTATTGCATGGAATAAAATGAAACTTGAAATAAATATGTATTATTATGCTGCAGTGATGCACGCGCATTTTTTAGCTCACCTGACCGAAGGTCATGGTGAGCTTTTGTGACAGTAAGATGTCCGGCGTCGTCGTGCATCGTGCGTCGTGCGTCGTCCGTCGTGCGTCGTCCGTGCGTAAACTTTTTCTTGTGAACACACTAGAGGCCACAGTTTTGGTCCAATTATCATCAAACTTGCTCAGAATGATAATCATGACAATATCTCGGTCAAGTTCGAATTTGGGTCATGTCGGGTAAAAAAGTAGGTCAGTAGGTCAAATCATAGAAAAACCTTGTGAACACTCGAGAGGCCACAATTTTGGTCCAATCATCATCAAACTTGCTCAGAATGATCATTGTGACAATATTTTAGTGAAGTTTGAATATGGATCATGTCGGCTTAAAAAGTAGGTCAGCGGGTCAAATCATAGAAAAACCTTGTGAACACCCTAGAGGCCACAATTTTGGTCCAATCATAATCAAACTTGCTCAGAATGATCATCATGACAATATCTTGGTCAAGTTCGAATATGGGTCATGTCCGGTCAAAAAGTAGGTCAGTAGGTCAAATCATAGAAAAACCTTGTGAACACTCTGAAGGCCACTGTTTTGGTCCAATTATCATGAAACTTGCTCAGAATGACCATTGTGACAATATTTCAGTCCAGTTCGAATATGGGTCATATCGGGTTAAAAAGTAGGTCAGCGGGTCAAATCATATAAAAACCTTGTGAACACCCTAGGGGCCACAATTTTGGTCCAATCATAATCAAACTTGCTCAGAATGATCATCATGACAATATCTCGGTCAAGTTTGAATATGGGTCATGTCCGGTTGAAAAGTAGGTCAGTAGGTCAAATCATAGAAAAACCTTGTGAATACTCAGGAGGCCACAAGTTTGGTTAAATCATTAATCTTGCTCAGAATGGTCATTGTGACAATATCTTGGCTAAGTTTGAATAAAGGTCTTTTCGGGTCAAAAAGTAGGTCAGTAGGTCAAATTAAAGAAAAAACTTGTGAACACTCTAGTTTTACATAGACTTATATAGGGAAAATCTTTAAAAATCCTTTTCTCTGAAACCACAAGGCCTAGGTCTTTTATATTTGGTATGAAGCTTCATCTAAAAGACCCCTAACAAGATTATTCAAATGATAGTGCTGAGGCCAAAAATGTCCCCGCCCCCGGGCCCTTTGGTTTTACATAGGCTTATATAGGGAAAATCTTTAAAAATCTTCTGCTCTGAAGCTGCAAGGCCCAGGACTTTGATATTTGGTATTAAGCTTTATCTAGTGGACCCCTACCAAGATTGTTCAAATTATAGTGCTGGGGCAAAAAATGCCCCCGTTCCGGGGCCCTTTGGTTTTACATGGCCTTATATAGGGAAAATCTTTAAAAATCTTCTTCTCTGAAACCGCAAGGTCCAGGACTTTGATATTTAGAATGAAGCTTCATCCATTGGACCTCTACCAAGATTGTTCAAATTATCGCCCTTGGGCCAAAAATGCCCCCGCTCAGGGGCCCTTTGTTTTTACATAGACTTATATAGGGAAAATCTTTAAAAATCCTTTTCTCTGAAACCACAAGGCCTAGGTCTTTTATATTTGGTATGAAGCTTCATCTAAAAGACCCCTAACAAGATTATTCAAATGATAGTGCTGAGGCCAAAAATGTCCCCACCCCCGGGCCCTTTGGTTTTACATAGGCTTATATAGGGAAAATCTTTAAAAATCTTCTGCTCTGAAACTGCAAGGCCCAGGACTTTGATATTTGGTATTAAGCTTTATCTAGTGGACCCCTACCAAGATTGTTCAAATTATAGTGCTGGGGCAAAAAAAGCCTCCACCTGGGGCCCTTTGGTTTTACATAGGCTTATATAGGGAAAATCTTTAAAAATCTTCTTCTCTGAAACCGCAAGGCCCAGGACTTTGATATTTTGTATGAAGCTTCATCTAGTGGACCCCTACCAAGATTGTTCAAATTATAGCCCTTGGGCCAAAAATCCCCCTGCTCAGGGGCCCTTTGGTTTTACATAGACTTATATAGGGAAAATCTTTAAAAATCTTCTTCTCTGAAACCGCAAGGTCCAGGACTTTGATATTTAGAATGAAGCTTCATCCAATGGACCTCTACCAAGATTGTTCAAACTATCGCCCTTGGGCCAAAAATGCCCCCGCTCAGGGGCCCTTTGTTTTTACATAGACTTATATAGGGAAAATCTTTAAAAATCCTTTTCTCTGAAACCACAAGGCCTAGGTCTTTTATATTTGGTATGAAGCTTCATCTAAAAGACCCCTAACAAGATTATTCAAATGATAGTGCTGAGGCCAAAAATGTCCCCGCCGCCGGGCCCTTTGGTTTTACATAGGCTTATATAGGGAAAATCTTTAAAAATCTTCTGCTCTGAAACTGCAAGGCCCAGGACTTTGATATTTGGAATTAAGCTTTATCTAGTGGACCCCTACCAAGATTGTTCAAATTATAGTGCTGGGGCAAAAAAAGCCTCCGACTGGGACCCTTTGGTTTTACATGGCCTTATATAGGGAAAATCTTTAAAAATCTTCTTCTCTGAAACCGCAAGGCCCAGGACTTTGATATTTTGTATGAAGCTTCATCTAGTGGACCCCTACCAAGATTGTTCAAATTATAGCCCTTGGGCCAAAAATGCCCCCGCTCAGGGGCCCTTTGGTTTTACATAGACTTATATAGGGAAAATCTTTAAAAATCTTCTTCTCTGAAACCACAAGGCCTAGGTCTTTTATATTTGGTATGAAGCTTCTTCTAAAGGACCCCTACCAAGATGATTCAAATTATAGTGCTGGGGCCAAAAGTGGCCCCGTCCCGGGGCCCTTTGGTTTTACATAGACTTATATAGGGATAATCTTTAAAAATCTTCTCTGAAACCACAAGGCCTAGGACTTTGAAATTTGGTATGAAGTTGCATCTAATGGACCTCTACCAAGATTGTTAAAATTATAGCCCTGGGGCCAAAAATGCCCCCACTCTGGGGCCCTATGGTTTTACATAGACTTACATGGGGAAAATCTTCAAAAATCTTCTTCTCTGAAACCACAAGGCCTGGGTCTTTGATATTTGGTATGAAGCTGCATCTAGTGGACCTCTATCAAAATTATTCAAATTATAGCCCTGGTACCAAAAATGTCCCCGCTCCGGGGCCCTTTGGTTTTGCATAGACTTATATAGGGAAATCTTTAAAAATCTTCTCTGAAACTGCAAGGCCAAGGCCTTTGATATTTAGTATGGAGCTTTATCTAGTGGACCTCTACCAAGATTGTTCAAATTATAGCCCTGGGGCCACAAATGCCCCCACCCCGGGCCGGGGCCCTTTGTTTTTACATAGATTTATATAGCCCTGGGGCCATTTGGTTTTGCATAGGCTTATGTAGGGAATATCTTTAAAAAAAATCTTCTTCTCTGAAACTGCAAGGCCCAGGTCTTTGAAATTTGATGTGTAGCTTTATCTAGTGGACCTTTGCCAAGATTGTTCTAATTATAGCCTTTGTTGATGTTTGGTATGAAGCTTCACCTTTAAGACCTCCCTCAACATTATGCACATTAAAACCCTGGGGCCAATAATGGCCCTCTCTGGGGCCCACTTGTTACACTATGGATCAGGTGAGCGATCCAGGGCCATCATGGCCCTCTTGTTTTTTCTCAATTTTGGCCAGATATATTTTCTTGCCATTCTACACGAAAAACCCATTCGGCGGGGGGTATCAATTCAACGAATTTGCTTGTATGTAAATTTATGTGCAGTAAAATCCCTATATTAAGACCACCTTTGGGACTGTTCAAAAGTGGTCTTAAAGACCACTTTTGAACAGTCCCAAAGGTGGACTCTTATAGGGGGACAAAAGGTGTAGAAAACACAAAGAAAGAATAACTGAAACCTTCTCAAAAAGCTTTTAAAAGCAGATTTAGTCTTAATTTTAGGTGGTCTTAATAGCGGAATTTTACTGTATTTTCAGGCAAGAAGCCTAAAGGCCTGTTCAGCAAGACCACTGAGAAGGCCCGGGGTATGATCCCCAGTGAGAGGGTGTGTGCTCTCTTCTGTGGAGGTAAAAAATGTAAATACTGTAGCGGTGAAGTATGGCCCAAGGATCAGATGGTTATTGAAGGCTTGTACTCTCATTGGTGAGTTCTCCCAGTCCAGTAACATACACTTTTACTGCATGTGTTTAGGCAGACACTCTTGAGCCCTAAGCAAGCAATGATGATGATTATGATGATGATGATCAACATCTGCATTATTTAACCCAGTGTTAAATTATTCATCAAAAAAAAAAAAAAATCTCAGGAACATTAAAAGCTAGACACCTCAAACTTGGTATGCAGTGCAATAATAGTGACTTTTATTGTGTTGGAGACAGTGGACTTTCTTGGCTTATTTGTTCCTTGTTAGCTCACCTGGAGCAGATCCAGGCTTCAGGTAAGCTTATGCCGTGGCTTGTTGTCTGTCAATCCATCCATCGTCCACCCATCCATCCATCCGTCCATCCGTCATTAACTTTTCACATTGTCGACACCTTCTTCCGAACTGGAAGTCAGATAAAGCTGATACCTAGTGGGAGGCATCCTGGTGACATGGAGATACATATATGCTAAAATTGTTTCCTTCGGATTTCCAAGATGGCCATCATGGCCATCTTGAAGTTTATCCAAAGACATCTCCATCTGAACCAAAGGTTGGATTGAGCTGAAACTTGATGGGAGCAGCAGGGTGACATGGAGATTAAGATTTGCTAAAATCGTTCAGTTCCGTCGTAACATAGATGGCAGATTTACAGTGTATTGGCTAGTTCTCTGATTATCTTTGCTACAAATCATGTGGCATGATTAAAACTTACTGAGGAAGTTGCTGTTTATTAAAATATTGATTTGTGTCTTTCCATACAGAAGATGTAATATCTTAACTCTTAACCCATTGTATACTAGTGGACTCTTCCATTGCTATATGTTGGACAAGTCCATTTATCATATAAAGGGTGTCAGGCCTTTTTTTTTCCTTCTTATTCCATTTTTGACAGAAAATTCTGTTAGCAAACAGTGGAGGCCCTGATCAGACGCCGCGTTCTGCTCAGATGCCGCAGAACTCGGCGTCTGATCTGGGCCTGCACTGTTTGCCAAGGTACCCCTTTAGGGGTTCCCCCCTCCCCCCAACTGTTTGCCAAGGTACCCCTTTAGGGGTCCCCCCACCCCACCCCCGCATACAATGGGTTAAAGTGTCTGTCACCACCAGCATTGTGTTGTCAGTGTCTGGCCAAAGAAGAATGGGCATTGTACTGATAAACTGAAGCTTCAACCCAAGAGAAGTGTTGTTAGGTAAACTTGCCAGCTCAATATGACCTTAGTAGTGCTGACTGGGCAGTTAGACTCCAGACAATCAAAACAAACAACCACAACTAACGGTCAGCATTTTTAAAGGATTTTTTCCTAGTTTTTCTGAGGCTTGGTACAATTTGAATATTCTGTCAAGCAAACCATTCACTGAATGTTAAACCTTTTTTCTCTGAAAAATAATAAAAGGCATTACATTGTCATCTGCCCATGAATTTTCCTTGGTAAGTAAGGGTTATGGCTAGTTATTTTTATCAAGTTCAGATGGCAAAATTAAAGAGTAACTATTGATTTCTTTTACTGGTATTATAATCTGGTGTCTGAGATGTGATTAAGTGAACTGTCCTTATAGTAGGTGGCTGGGGTGGGGATTTTTTTTTTCTGTCTGTTTCTCATAGTCAAATGCTTTCTTGGATACTTGCCAAAGATAACTTGTCTCCAGGGTTTGGATAAGGGCTTGCTCTGTTTCACTGACTTAACCCTTATTCTGCTGAATATTCATATATGCCACACCCACTACCGATTATCAACCAATCAGATTACTTGATGCAAATTATTGCAACAAATTCATAAACTGAATGACAAACAATGAAGATCCTGATCAGATGGCTTCTTCAGAAGCCATCTGATCTGGATCTTCATTGTTTGAAAGATAAGTTATATCCGGGATCAGCAGGACAAGGGTTAACCCTTATTCTGCTGCAAAATTTAATTAGCCACACCCATTTCTGACTATCAGCCTATCAGATTACATGATATGATGTTTTTGTTCAAATACACAAACTGAAAGATGAACAGTGTAGATCCTGATCAGATGGCTTCTTCAGAAGCCATCTGATCTGGATCTACACTGTTTGCAAAGATAGGGGTTGTCAAGAACATCAGGATAATGGTTAAGAGTCTTAAAACTTTTGATATAAAAGCTAGAGATTTTGAACATTCTGGGCATGGCTGCTGCCCATCGGGGCTTAAAGAAATAGATGGGCTGCATGATGCTTCCCCGCAGAGCTGAAACCGACCACTCATGAGTACTGGTAAACTGCTTAGATGATCTAAACCTGCCCAGGCAGAGAGATACCAGTCAGACCACCCATGGTTATAAACCCTATTGGTTTCATTGGGCGACAGGACTTGAGATGTCATTTCATTTCATTGTCGGGTAAAAGTCCCACAAAATTGGAAGCAAGGTCTCCAAAATGACCTATACTGTGTTGACGGGGATGTTAAACCTCAATTCAAACAAAACAAAACATTCTGGGCAGTAAACATAAACAATGCAATAAAGCTGCACAGTACAGGCTGATTTGTGCCTGTGTTGTTTGCAAATGGTTGAAACATGTTTCGTCTTGAAATGGCTCAGATAATTTTATTTCAAGACATTTAACCCTCATCTTGCTGTTCACCACAACCCCTATCTTTGCAAACAGTGTAGATCCAGATCAGATGGCTTCTGAAGAATCCATCTGATCAGGATCTGCACTGTTTGACATTCAATTTATGAATTTGTAGCAATAAATTACATCAAGTAATTTGATCGGTTGATAGACAGAAATCGGTGTGGGCTAAATGAATATTCAGCAAGAGAAGGGTTAATAAGCAAATTTTGGGGAAGTTGTATGGGATGAAGGTGTTGTGTATCTTGGATCACTGGGACATCCCAACTCATATTATCATACAGTTGGACAAGGCCTGCTGTACGGTAGACAGAAAATGTTGTTATTACTTCAGTTTACACACATCCATTCTTTTTCTCTTTCTCTCCAGTCCTTCAGTTTCATCTAATCTCCTGTCGCTTACAGTGAAATTCCGCTATTAAGACCACCTAAAATTAAGACAAATTCTCCTTTAAAAAGCTTATTTAGAAGGGTGCTGTTATTCTTTCTTCGTGTTCTCTGCATAAAATGGCCTCTGGTCAGGGACCGCCTTTGGGACTGTTCAAAAGTGGTCTTAAAGACCACTTTTGAACAGTCCCAAAGGTGGTCTTAATAGAGGAATTTTACTGTATATCTCTTTTCTCCTCATGAAATCTTTTCTACGATCATTCTCTCGGATTCTCTCGATTCTGCTGCTACATGAAGGGCAGTTGTCATTAACCCATATCTTGCTGAATATTCATTTAAGCCACACCCTTTTCTGTCTATCAACCAATCAAATTATTTGATGTAATTTATTGCTACAAATTCATAAACTGAATGCCAAACAGTGTAGATCCTGATCAGATGGCTTCTTCAGAAGCCATCTGATCTGGATCTACACTGTTTCCAAAGTTAGAGCTTGTCGTGAACAGCATGATAAGAGTTAACTGGCAAAAGAATGTGCACTTTACTGGTTAACAGCTTATGTATAAGCCTGCCCAGGAAAAGTGTGGGTAGTTAAACTGCCTGTCTCAAAAAAGACTAAAAATTGTGTTGACTGGGCCGTTTAACTTCAGTACAAACAAACAAATCTTTTCCTCCTTTACTCTGGCGATGGGAGACAACAAAAAATGATACACAAAGGTTGACGTGTCGTTAAACCCCAACTCATAATGAGTAGATTTAAAAACTTGATGATTGTCAATTTCAGTTTTCTTAACGAAACTTGGTCCATACTTAAATGCTGTCAGATTAATGATTAACCCTTCTCTTGCTGAATATTCAGCTTAGCCACACCCATTTCTGAATTTGAACCAATCAGATTACTTGATGAAATTTATTCCTACAAATTCATAAATTGAATGTCAAACAGTGTAGATCCTGAAGCCATCTGATCTGGATCTACACTGTTTCCAAAGATAGGGGTCGTCTTGAACAGCAGGATAAGAGTTGTAGGCGTGAATCCCCTGAATTGGTATTTTGGCAAACAGTGCATTTCCAGATCAGACGCTGCAGAACACAGTGTCTGATCAAGCTCTGCACTATTTGCTAACAGACTTTTCCATCAAAAATAGACTGAGAATGAAAAAATAGGCCTACCACCCCTTAATATGACAAGTGGACTTGTCCAACATATAGCAGTGGAAGCCCTGGTCTTTTGTTTTTATACCCCCGGCATACGAAGTATGCTATGGGGGTATATAGTTTTCGTCCTGCCGTTCGTCCGTTCGTCCGTCCGTCCGTCCGTGTTTCCGTCCTTCTGTCTGTCTGTGCGTCCGTCCGTGCATTAACATTTTGGTTAAAGTTTTGCGTTAAAGTTTCTAAGAGATTGTATCTTCTGAATCCTTTGATAGATTTAGTTGATACTTACACTGAAGTTACATACTGGTCTAAAGATTTCATTGATGCATGTCCCACCCCCCACAGTGGCCTTGAGGTCAAGGTCACAGACTTAGAAATTTTACATCTTGGTTAAAGTTTTGCGTCAAAGTTTCTAAGAGGTTATATCTTCTGAACCCTTTGATAGATTTAGTTGATACTTACACTGAAGTTACATACTGGTCTAAAGATTTCATTGATGCATGTCCCACCCCCACAGTGGCCTTGAGGTCAAGGTCACAGACTTAGAAATTTTACATTTTGGTTAAAGTTTTGTGTTAAAGTTTCTAAGAGGTTGTATCTTCTGAACCCTTTGATAGATTTAGTTGATACTTACACTGAAGTTACATACTGGTCTAAAGATTTCATTGATGTGCATGTCCCACCCCCCACAGTGACCTGAGGTCAAGGTCACAGACTTAGAAATTTTACATCTTGGTAAAAGTTTTGGGTTAAAGTTTCTAAGAGGTTGTATCTTCTGAACCCTTTGATAGATTTAGTTGATACTTACACTGAAGTTACATACTGGTCTAAAGATTTCATTGATGCATGTCCCACTCCCAACAATACCTTGAGGTCAAGGTCACAGACTTAGAAATTTTACGTTCGGTTTAAGTTTTATGACAAAGTTTATAGATGCCTGTATGTTCTAAACTCTAAGACAAATTCAATTGATACTTGCATCAATGTTGCATACCAGTTCAAAGATTTCATTGATGCCCCCACCCCTTCAGTAACTTTGATGCTCTCACTTCCTTGGTCCATTTAGAAAGATTATGTTTGGTTTAGATTTTATAAGCACATTATAGATTCTTATAGCTTCTTGACTTCTTCATTCATGTTACATACATACAAGCTCGAAAGATATAATAGAGGGTGGCACTGGCCGGGGGTATGCGTGACACACGGGTCACTTTCTCTAGTTACCTCAGTGTAGGGGAAAATATTTTGTTTTTGATGTCAAGTTACAAAAACATGCTTGACACACTAAGTGCTGTGGAAAATATTAAGAGTAGATGCCAATCTAGTTTGTTTCTTATTTTTCAGAGAAAAAAGCTTGATATTTCTATCTGAAGGCTTATTTTCATTCAATAATAGGGGAAAAAAAAACTTCAGAAAAAGCAATCTGCTAAATGTGAATTTTGCTTGAAGGGTTTATTAACCCATTTTGTACAAGAAACCCCAAAACGGGTACCCAGGCAAATAGTGCAGGCCCAGATCAGACGCCGCAGAATGCAGCGTCTGATCAGGGCCTACACTATTTGCAAAAAGTTCAGCTATTTTCAAAATAAATTTTAAAGAAAACACAACCTGACAACCCTACATTTTTGAAATGGACTCCTGCCATATATAAGGAGGAAGATTCCATTTGGTACAAAAAGTGTTAAAAGCAGATCTAAAGCAACTGCTGAGGCAATTGGGGATGATTTAATAAAGAATACCTTTATTGAATAAGGAATATCTTTATTAATATCTTTATTATATAAGGAATATCTTTATTATCCAGCTGAATAAATTAATAAAGCCACACCCATCCCAGACTATGAACCAATCAAATTACTTGATAGGTTTTTATGCAGTTCACAAACTGTATGACAAACAGCGTTGATCCTGATCAGATGGCTGCTATAGAAAACATCAAATCTTGATCTACACTACTTGCAAAGGTTTGGGGTACACCCCTCTAAACCCAACTTTATATAGAGACAAGTGGGGTAGAAAGGGGTTTACATTATTATAGCCCCGCTTTGAAAAAGTGGGGGCTATATTGGATTTGCCTTGTCCTGTGATTCCGTAATTCTGTAATTCCGTAATTCTGTTATTCATGATAATTCAAAAACCGTTTGAGGTATTTTCATGAAACTTCACACAAATGTAAAGCACTATGAGACGATGTACAGAGCACATAAACCATACTCTGGATTGTCTACTTTTGGAGTTATTGCCCTTTGAATATTGAAAAATGGCAATTTTAACCTTGTCGTCAAAAACCGTTTGAGGTATTTTCATGAAACTCCACACACATGTAAAGCATTATGAGACCATGTGCAGAGCAAATGAACCATAGCTCTGGATTGCCTACTTTTGGAGTTATTGCCCTTTGAACATTGACAAATGACAACTGTAATTCTGTTATTCATGATAACTCAAAAACCGTTTCAGGTATTTTCATGAAACTTCACACAAATGTAAAGCACTATGAGACGATTTGCAGAGCGCATGAACCATAACTCTGGATTTCCAACATTTGGAGTTATTGCCCTTTGAACATTGAAAAATGGCAATTTTAACCTTGTCCGCTCCATAACTCAAAAACCGTTCGAGGTATTTTCATGAAGTTTCACACAAATGTAAACCACTAAATGACGATGTGCAGAGTGCATGAACCATAACTCTGGATTGCCTCTGGATTACTTTTGGAGTTATTGCCCTTTGAACATTGAAAAATGGCACTTGGAATAATCTCAGTACAGTAATAATGTAATGAATTTGGTTTATTAGATAATTCTACAATACCAATTTCAATCCTTTTTACCACCTTTAATTAGAGACTGAAAGCTGAAAACATTTTTTCTTGTATTTTTCTGTTCTGATAGCGCTATAGCGGGGCTATAGTCAGATCCTCTGACAGTTCTAGTTTTCCTTATTTCTGCTCAGAAACATACATTATTGGTACTTGTTACGATCTCCTCAATGAAGCAGTGTTGTGGGTACTTGTTAGAACCGCGACATACCAAAGTTGTTAAAAATGGTACTAGTTGCTCCTCGCTTGGCACTCAGATTTACAGGGTAGAGCAAGGACTGGTCGACCCAGTGTCAGGATAATGTGACTGGGTGTGGTATCATGTAATGTGTATGGGACATGATACTTCAGTGAGGCAGCACTATAAAAATGAGCATTGAGCTCCCTGTCGCAACCAGACACCATCGTGATATGACTGAAAAATTGTTGAAAGCGACTTTAAACCCTAATTCACACGCACACACACTTGTTAGAACCACTCTAACAAGCAGCCACAATCTAATAAGAAAAAATTAAATAATTTATCTGAAAACTGCTAGTTGTTGAGATTGGAAAGAATCTAGCACATGGGCATGTTATTATAATGATCATTGTTCTAGTCATAGAAGTTCCACTGTAAATTTGTATTATGTCTTCTCTATGTTGCAGGATAACAGACAACATTCTTGCCATGGCTCGACCTTCAAATGAAGCCATAAAGAAATATAATCTTGTTCAACAGTTTAAGGAGTGAGTATAATTAAGACAGATCAGTGATGTTCATGAGAAAAAATGACAGGGTCCTGAACTGTGGAGCATCACACAAACACTATGTTCCTGGCGTAGCTGTAGTCTTTGATGCATACCTGTATACATCTCATCACGTTGACAAGTCTGTGAGGTTAACCCTTATCTTGCTGTTCAGGACAATCCCTATCTTTGCAAACAGTGTAGATCCAGATCAGATGGCTTCTGAAGAAGTCTTATCTTGCTGTTCATGACAACCCCTATCTTTGCAAACAGTGTAGATCCAGATCAGATGGCTTCTGAAGAAGTCTTATCTTGCTGTTCACGACAACCCCTATCTTTGCAAACAGTGTAGATCCAGATCAGATGGCTTCTGAAGAAGTCTTATCTTGCTGTTCATGACAACCCCTATCTTTGCAAACAGTGTAGATCCAGATCAGATGGCTTCTGAAGAAGTCTTATCTTGCTGTTCATGACGACCCCTATCTTTGCAAACAGTGTAGATCCAGATCAGATGGCTTCTGAAGAAGTCTTATCTTGCTGTTCATGACAACCCCTATCTTTGCAAACAGTGTAGATCCAGATCAGATGGCTTCTGAAGAAGTCTTATCTTGCTGTTCATGACAACCCCTATCTTTGCAAACAGTGTAGATCCAGATCAGATGGCTTCTGAAGAAGTCTTATCTTGCTGTTCATGACAACCCCTATCTTTGCAAACAGTGTAGATCCAGATCAGATGGCTTCTGAAGAAGTCTTATCCTGCTGTTCATGACAACCCCTATCTTTGCAAACAGTGTAGATCCAGATCAGATGGCTTCTGAAGAAGTCTTATCTTGCTGTTCATGACAACCCCTATCTTTGCAAACAGTGTAGATCCAGATCAGATGGCTTCTGAAGAAGTCTTATCTTGCTGTTCATGACAACCCCTATCTTTGCAAACAGTGTAGATCCAGATCAGATGGCTTCTGAAGAAGTCTTATCTTGCTGTTCATGACAACCCCTATCTTTGCAAACAGTGTAGATCCAGATCAGATGGCTTCTGAAGAAGTCTTATCTTGCTGTTCATGACAACCCCTATCTTTGCAAACAGTGTAGATCCAGATCAGATGGCTTCTGAAGAAGTCTTATCCTGCTGTTCATGACAACCCCTATCTTTGCAAACAGTGTAGATCCAGATCAGATGGCTTCTGAAGAAGCCATCTGATCAGGATCTACACTGTTTGGCATTCAGATTATGAATTTGTAGCAATAAATTACATCAAGTAATTTGATTGGTTGATAAAGATAAAAGATAAAGATAAAGAAGCTTTATTTAACGTCGCATATCCGAAACAAATAACATAAGCTCTGTAGAGCTTATTTTATTGCGACAAACAAAGTATCCTTTAACAAATACTTACCTGCCTTCATTTATCTTCCTAGGACTACCCCTGATAATGCGAGCGTCAGCCAAGGGAGCTCCTAGTACCATTTTTCACGCCTTTGGTATGGCGCGGCCGGGGTTTGAACCTGCGACCTCCCATTCCCGAAGCGGACGCTCTACCACTGAGCTATCGGGGCCGGTAATGGACAGAAATGGGTGTGGCTTAAATGAATATTCAGCAAGATAAGGGTTAATACCTGTGTAAAATATAGAGAAAACTAGGGGTTAACCCACCCTCACCTGGAGAACCATAAATGGACATAGGCAAACAGTACAGACCTAGATCAGACACCACATAATGCAGCATCTGATCTGGGCCTTCACTGCTTGCTTAACCCTTATCTTGCTGAATATTCATTTAAGCCACACCCATTTCTGTTAATCAATCAATCAAATTACTTGATGTAATTTATTGCTACAAATTCATAAACTGAATGGCAAACAGTGTAGATCCTGATCAGATGGCTTCTTCAGAAGCCATCTGATCTGGATCTATGCTGTTTGCAAAGATAGGGGTTGTCGTGAACAGCAAGATAAGGGTTAAAGGAGTTTCCATCAAAAATGGAATTAAAAATGAAAACAAAAAATAGATCCAACACCCCTTAAATAACAAATGGATTTGTCCAACATATATCAGCGGAAGAGTCCACCAGTATACACTGTTTTCCTTATGCTTGCTCAAAAACATAGATTGTGGGTACTCAGATTGTTGGTTCTCATTAGAACACCCTCAACAAGGTTGTGAAGCGATTCTTAAGGGGAATGGGAACACCTGGCAGATTTTGTTGCCATTTTTCAAAGAAAAACAAATTTCGGGATTTCTTGTTCGCTTTTATGTAAGCCCTGTCCCACTGAAAAAGGGGTCTACTCTTAAAGGAAAGAATTTGCTCCTCTGAGGAGCAAATTCTTTCCTTTAAGAGTTGACCCCTAGTGACATGGGAAACAAAAATACTTTTGTAGGCGTTGCCTTCCCTAAAGGTGTTCCCATTCCCCTCAAGTGTATTCAGTCTATTTTTTTAAGCAAAACTTTGATGAAAAAAATATTGCAGATTTGTATCTGAAAACTGATAATTCTAGAGCAATAAATGACACCTTTATATCAGATGGTTTGGTTTGGGTTTTACGGCCCTTTCAAGATTATTTCACTCATATCGAGCTGATCGTTAATCATAGGTGGGCGAAAACTGGAGTACCCGGAGAAAAACCACCTGACCTTCCGTTGCAGAACTTGGCGTCTCACACGTGACCCGAGCGAGGCTCGAACCCATGTCGGTGAGAGACCTAAGAGTCAGCGCTCTTATCCATTAGGCCAAGGAGGCCCGTATTATATCAGATGGATGTGTTATCATTATGTTAACAGTAAACAGAGAAAGCTCTGGTGAGGGTGTACAGATGTTCTGACTGGTTGCAGTCTTTGTTTTAGGCACATGATATATCAGCTTGTGTTTCGGCTCCTACCCAGAATTTATGGGCTACACAATGTTTAAACGCAAAGCTAAATCCAAACCGCACTTGAGTACTGGTAAATCACTTAGAGATCTAAGCCTGCCCAGGCAAAGCGGTGCGAGTCAGACGTCCATGTGTATAAAAAATTTTGGTTTTATTGGGCGACAGGGCTTGAGATGTCATTTCATCACAACGTCAGGTAAAAGTCCCACAAAATTAGAAGCAAGGTCTCCAAAATGACCTTTACAATGTTGACGGGGACATTAAACCTCAATCAAACAAAAACTAGCTTGTGTTTACTGTAAAATTATTCTATTATAGCCAGCTAAAATTAGGACTAATTCTGCTTTTAACATTTTCTACACCCAGTGTCCTCTGGTAAAGGACCACCTTTGAGACATAAAGACCACTTATGAACAGTCCTAAAGGTGGTCATAAGAATTTTACTGTATTAAATGTCCTCAACAGACTAGAGAATCAAATCATCTATTTCTGCAAATACTGTCTGCTGTATTTACCCTAAATGCTCAGACAACTCCTTACCATACTTGTTCTAAAATTTGAACAAGTACAATTTACTACCCGATGTTGTGTCTGAAAATAGCTGGATGAGTGGCAAACAGTGTATACCCTGATGAGATGCCGCATCTTATCTGGGCTGCCACTGTTTGCTCAGGCCTGTCTATCCTGATACATATGGTAAATACGGTAATTAATTTGTCAGCTATTTGTGTAAGCTTTTGCTCTATCCTAATCAATTGGAGGAGTACTTAACCCGTTTTGTACCAAATGGAATCTTCTTTCTTATATATAGCAGGAGTCCATTACAAAATTTAGGGGCGTCAGGTTGTATTTGCTTTAGAAATTATGTGGAAAATGGCTAAAGTGTTTGCAAACAGTGCAGGCCCTGATCAGACGCCGCATTCAGCGGCGTCTGATCTGGGCCTGCACTGTTTGCCAGGGTACTCTTTTTGGGGTTTCCGGTACGAAAAGGGTTAATTAGTATGTTAGATGGAGAGGCATGGCTTTGTGTCAGGGAGTGCTGATTAAAAACATATTATAACAGCTTGCACAGTCACCTTAATCACCTGGCTCACTCATAAGTGCTATCCCCCATACATAACTTAAGTTTGGGGTGCATATTGTTTCGGTGTTGATCCTGTTGGTGTCTGCATTGACTCAACGTGTCTGCCCTATCTCTTGAATGCATACAAAGTTTTCATCAAACTTGCTGGCAAGCCTTCAAATTCATTAGATTTTTTTGCCTTGACTTAATTATGAAATTAATTTATTCAGCAGGACAAGGGTAAAAGGATTGATACAACTCTTTGTTTGCATATTACATGAACCATTCGAGGACAACATTCATAATCATAATATTAGCTGTAACAAATGAAAATGTTTTTTCCTGCATGTTTGCACAGTCTGATCAAAGTTTTTCCTGCACACTATATGGATGATCATTTTCCCAAAGCTCCTTCAAGTTGTGAGAGGAGGCTCACAGGGCTGGAAAATTCCACTCATCCACTTGCCATGACGAGTAAACATTTTGGAGGACAAGTAAAAAAAAAAAAAAAATTCAGTCCCTATGAATTTTACCAATGCCCATACTTTATGTATACTTACATACAATACTTTATGCCCATGGTTATGCAGGATGAGTGAAATTTTGGAGAATTTTCCAGCCCTGACTCTGTTCAGAATGAATGAGGACATAGGCTGAACATTTATTTTATACTTAGCAGTGAAATCAATGCATATCTGGAACAAATAAAAATGATATTTTCACGTGAAAAATAACATGACCATTGTATTTTCGCAGTTGCAGATTGGAGTACTTTTTTCACCAAAGCACGTATAAAACAGAAAATTAACTCTTTTTTTTTTCCCCCCCATAAAATAAAAAATATTTCATTGTGTTGAAAATACTGGAATTTTCATGAGTGCTCTGTTCTAGTGAAAATTATGATGTTTTCAACACACTCGATGAAATGTTTTGGTATTCACCGCAGAAAAGTTTATCTTTCCTCTGTATCTTTCATGACTTCTAAGACACAGGCTGAACATTATCTTCTCTGAAATCTATCTTCCCTGGGTCCAAGCATGCATTTGAGCCAGCACATGACAAAACATACAATAAGACCTGTGTGACATGCAAGGACAAAGATCAGCCTGCACATTCTCACAGTCTATTCAGAGTTGCACTAATGAGTTAGGAGGCCTTCATGCGGACTGAACAAATTATTAGTCTTAATTGCGACGGAAGTAAGGGCGAGGATTGTGGCCGAGTAAAATCGATTTAAGCCCCCCAAGTGGAATTCGTTTCCGCTGACCATTCCAAGGCGGTTCTTCTGTCACGGTTTATTTTGGTTATGGTTTGTCTTTGGGTGTTTGTGTCCCTTACATTATTTTATTTTGGATAGCCTATTGGCCATTTTGTGGGAAAGTAACTGTCCTTTTGGCTTTCCACTATTGATGTTTCCATTAGGGTCTGTTGTTTCATGTTTGTGTTTCTTTCGCTTTGGTGTCTCTGATGGGAGCTGTTGGTTAATTGTATCGATTCCTGATCATTGCCTCCACTTCTACTTTGCTGATCGCAAAAGCCTTCTGCAAACTCAAGACAGTCAAAAGATTTTAAGGAAAACGTTCGCCATTCTGGCTACATGTTTAACTTTTATCCCACTGAACACAACAACCTCTACCTTTGCAAACAGTGTATATCCCGATCAGATGGCTTCTGAAGAAGCCATCTGATCAGGATCTACAGTGTTTGACATCCAGTTTGCAAATTTGAATGAATACATTATATCAAGTAATATGATTGGTGATTGTCGCTGAAGTAATTTGTCCAGCAGGTTAACGATTAAGCTGTTCCGAGCCATTCCTGTTCTCACATATTGTAGGTTTTGGCATGCACAAAGTTTAAGATATGACCTGTATATGGGTGAAAGTTTTCAGGATTATTCCTGATTTTAGGATTTTAAGAGTTGCTGTGCCTATATAAAGTATAGGAAAATTTAACATTTCAGGATTCCAAAACTAGGATTTCAGGATTCATGAATTTTGGAGCTTTCACCCATGCCTGTATGACCAGTTAAGTCTCAGATCAAACTGCACATCTACACTGATCAGAGTCACTGATCACATTAGCCTTCTACAAACTCTAATCTATCAAAAGAGATGACAGAAATACACCACAACCTCTTTATAACACTATTAATGGGGTCCAAAGCAGAAACCGTGTTAGTTAAACAACCGTGTTATATCCATACAAAAATGTATAGATTATATAGAAAAATGACCATTTATGGTCATTTTTCTATATAATCTATACATTTTTGGATCCATCCTGAAACCGTGTTATATCCACAACCGTGTTCTAACGAACCGTGTTATAACGAGGTTGTGGTGTATTTTGCCATTCTAGTTCTTATTTTGGCTGATCTCAGCCATTCCTGGTTACTCTTGTTATTGTAGGTTTTGTGCCTATCTTGAAGGCTCAATCTGATGCAGGTATGACTTCTGATCAGGTGGTTGAGGGTTCAATACCTGCCTAGTCAGAAACATTCTTTTGTGGAGATTGTTCATGAATCTTTTGTCAATATGACCAGAATAGAGTTGACTGGACCATTCACCCTTGTCCTGCTGAGCCCGGATATGCCTTACCTTTCAAACAATGTGGATCCAGATCAGATGGCTTCTGAAGAAGCCATCTGATCAGGATCTACATTGTTTGTCGTTCAGATTGTGAATTTGTTGCAATAATTTGCATCAAGTAATCTGATTGGTTGATAATCAGCAGTGGGTGGGGCATATTTGAATATTCAGCAGGACAAGGGTTAATCATGAAAATAAACAAACAAAAATTACTTAATTTTGCATTATGGTTCTGTTTTATTTTCAGTCATGGTATCAACTCCATAGTGAACACCCAGATAGCAGGTGAACATGCTGACTGTGGACCTCACAAACTTGACCCCAGTGGTTTCCTCTATAATCCACAGATATTTATGGAACAGGGAGGTATGACCATTGGTAACCTTTAAATTCTTGAATTAAAATATCAGTATACAATGTTTCAGTGCCTGCTGTAGTATTCTATCTTATACAGATAACATTCATTAGACTGACATTTGATATAACAACAAAACTGGTTACTAGTACAATTTCAGTGGAACAGATCCTTAGCTCAAAATGGGCTAATGGAGATATTCACGAATTTTAAATTTGTTAATTAACAAGGTCAAACTAGGTGTTTAATTTATATTCATGGTAGGGGGAGGGGACATTGTTTTCCTCTGAAAACATATCTAGTTTTTAACTGTCATTATATTGCTGGTCCTCTCTATATGTAGTGTGAAGCAGCTCTATTTCTGATTTTGATGGTGTCTGGTCATCTTTGATATATGAGTAGGCTGGTGGTGAAGGGAAGAAAGTGAACTTAACCCTGGTTTGTTAAGCTGATTTTGCTTTTGGCTCCTATAACATACACATTGTTCACCGAAAGAAGTAAATGTACAAATAGTGGAAAAATCACAAAGAGCAGCAGTGGTACTCAAGATATAGAAACTTTTCATCACGAAACAAAAAATGAAAGTTTTCAGATAAAAATCCCAATATTGTCATATTTCTGCTCAAAACTTAGATTGTGGGTACCCACAATCTATTTTTTGATCACGAAAACATGCCTAATCAAATATATTGGTAAAATTTTATTCCCAAAAAATGAAAGTTTTCAGATAAAAATCCCGATATATTTCATATTTCTGCTCAAAACTTAGACTGTGAGTACTCGTTAGAACTGCCTTACTGAGGCTGTGGGTACTCGTTAGAACCGCCTCACTGAGGCGGTTCTAATGAGTACCCACAATCTATTTTTTGAGCAGAAATAAGAAAAATAATGTATACCCCTGTAAAACCCAGTTTTACTGTATAAAAGTGGGGTTTAGGTGGTCAAAAATATATAGGCATGTTTTCGTGATGATTTGTATGGATTTCATATTGCTGTTTCTAACTTCCGGAATGCCCATACTGACTTGAAACTTGGCTTAGCCTCGTATCCAATAGGCATAGACATACCGCTGGTTGGAAACACCCATTTCAAATCCTTGCTTATGAAAGATTATTCTTATACTCTGATATATAACTGAATCATTCCTTAACCCAGTTGCTCAAAGCTTTCAAGCTCGTTAAAGGTGCTCTAGCAAGTATAATATCTGATACAGTGTTATTTTTGCTGAAAAATGTGAGTAGCTTTTGCTACACACATTTTATCAGGAAAAATATCGGTGTATGTGCCATGTTTATTATACCCCCGGCATACGCAGTATGCCATGAGGGTATATAGTTTTCGTATTTTCTGTGTGTGTGTTTGTGTTTGTGTGTCTGTTAACATTTTCATGTCCCCTCCATAACTTTTAAACTGCCTGACATATTTTCATGAAACTTCACATAAATGTTAAACACCATGAGACGACGTGCAGAACACATGAACCGTAACTCTTGCTTTTCTACTTTCAGAGTTATTGCCCTTTGTATGTTTTAACTTGCATTTTCGTATCCGCTCCATAACTTTTCAACCGCTTGATATATTTTCATGAAACTTCACATAAAGGTTAAACACCATGAGACGAAGTGCAGAACACATGAACCGTAACTCTTGCTTTTCTACTTTCAGAGTTATTGCCCTTTGTATGTTTTAAATTGCATTTTCGTGTCGGCTCCATAACTTTTCAACTGCTTGATATATTTTCATGAAACTTCACATAAATGTTAAACACCATGAGACGACGTGCAGAACACATGAACCGTAACTCTTGCTTTTCTACTTTCATAGTTATTGCCCTTTGAATGTTATAACTTGCAATTTTTACCATACACTTGTGTCCGCTCTGTTACTTTCAAAAAATTTCATGAAACTTCAAACAAATGCAAAGCACAATAATAGGATGGGCGAGTTTGACTTTTAAGGTCATGACCTCAAGGTCAAGGTCACTGTGGCTATTTTTAGAAAAACTTTGTCATCGCTCCAGCGCCTACATTTCTTCACCAATTTCAATATTACTTCACACAAATGTTCCTTATGACAATATTTCGAGCGAATTGCACTTTCAAGGTCATGACCTCAAGTTCAAGATCACTGTGGCGGTTTTTAGAAAAAATTTGTCATCACTCTAGCGCCCCCATTTCTTCACCAATTTCAGTATAACTCCACACAAATGTTCCTTATGATACTTTCTCAGTGAGTTCCACTTTCAAGCTCATGATCTCAAGGTCAAGGTTACTGTGGCTATTTTTAGAAAAAACGTCATTACTCTGGTGCCTTTATTTCTTCACCAATTTCAATATAACTTCTTACAAATATTACTTATGACAATATCTCGAGCGAATTCGACTTTCAAGGTTGTGACCTCACTGTCAAGGTCTCTGTTGCTATTTTTAGAAAAACTTTGTCTTTGTCATGGCTCTAGCGCCTACATTTCTTCACCAATTTCAATATAACTTCACACAAATGTTCCTTATGACACTATCTCAAGTGAGTGTGACGTTCATGCTCATGACCTCAAGGTCAAGGGCACTGTGGCTATTTTTTTGAAAAAAAAAACGTCATAGCTCTACTGCTTTTATTTCTTCACCAATTTTAATATAACTTCACACAAATGTTACTTATGACAATATCTTGAGTGAGTTCGACTTTCAAGGTTGTGACCTCACTGTCAAGGTCACTGTAGCTATTTTTAGAAAAACTTTGTCATCGCTCTAGTGCCTACATTTCTTCACCGATTTCAATATAACTTTACACAAATGTTCTTTATGACAGTATCTCGAGCGAGTTCCACTTTCAAGGTCAAGGTCACTGGCTATTTTTAGAAAAACTTTGTGATCATTATAGCGCTTACATTTCTTCACCGATTTCAATATAACTTCACACAAATGTTCCTTAGGACAATATCTCGAGCGATTTCGACTTTCAAGGTCAAGGTGACTGTGGCTATTTTTACAAAAACATTGTCATCACTCTAGCGACAACATTTCTTCACTGATTTCAATTTAACTTCACAAAAATGTTCCTTATGACAATACCTCGAGCGAATTTGACTTTCAAGAGGCCAAGGTCACTGTATCTATTTTTAGAAAAAACATTGTCGTCACTCAAGCGACAACATTTCTTCACTGATTTCAATTTAACTTCACAAAAAATGTTCCTTATGACAATACCTCGAGCGAGTTTGACTTTCAAGGTCAAGGTCACTGTGGCTGTTTTTAGAAAAACTTTGTCATCGCTCTAGCACTTACATTTCTTCACCGATTTCAATATAACTTCACACAAATGTTCCTTATGGCAATATCTCGAGCGATTTTGACTTTCAACGTCAAGGTGACTGTGGCTATTTTTAGAAAAACTTTGTCATCACTCTAGCGCCTATATTTATTGATGCATTTTAATAGAGCTCCACACAAATGTTTTTTATGATAATATCTCGAGTTGCTTTAACTTTCAAGGTCATGGCCTCAAGGTCAAGGTCACTGTGTCATCGCTCTAACGCCTACATTTATTAACAGATTTTAATATAAATTCACAAAAAAGATGCTTATGATAATATCTCGAGCAAGATCTTTTTTCAAGGTCATGGCCTCAAGTCAAGGTCACTATGGCTATTTTTAGGGAAACATTATCACTTTTGACATTGCTATTTTCAACTGAGGCGATGGCACTGGCCGGGGGGTATACGTGCCCCACTGGGCACTTTGTCTAGTTGATCAAAGTTTTAACGATACTTCATTAGTTTTGAGCAAATGTGCCCTTTGGTGTTTGAATTCAATATTCATCTAGGTTGATTTTCATGAAACTCTAAAAATATATTAAGGGGAATGGGAACACCTTCAGGGGAGGCAACTCCTGCAAAAGTATTTATGTCTCCCATGTCAATAGGAGTGAACTCTTAAAGAAAAGAATTTGCTCCTGAGGAGAAAGTCTTTTCTTTAAGAGTAGACCCCTTTTTCATTTGTATTGCATTTATAGAAAATCGAACAGGAAATCCCGAAAGTTGTCTCCCTTTGAAAAATGGCTGAAAATTCTGCCAGGTATTCCCATTCCCCTTTAAGGTACAAAGGATTCCTTCTGGTTTGGTGTAAAATCATAACCACCATGTTCATCCGATGCTGCAGGGACAATACAAAAATCAGGTCACTGGTAATTTTCCCCACTTTCTACTGCATGGCTAGTGGGCTGCAGTTTTATTTAACTAATACATTACCACTTCTGATTATGGTTCATTTGTTTTGGGTTTTATTGCCCTTTCATGAGTTTCACTTATTTTGAGCTAAACATTAATCAGAAGTGGGTGAAAACTGGAGTTCCTGGAGAAACACCTCCTGACCTTCAGTTGCAGAACTTGGCATTTAAAATGTGACCTGGCATTTAAAATGTGACCACAGCGATGAGATACCTAATGATTAAGACTTTTAACCACTAGACCACCAAGACCAGTTTAATTTGTATTTGATTAATGTGTTAAACTTTCATGTGTTTTCATTTTTATTTTTCAGTTTTCTTCTACAATTTTGGCTGGTAAGTATGAGTCATACTTTAAGGTAAGGACTGTACTTGGAGTTATGAATTGAAAATTCAGCCAAATTTAATCCTATTTCAGATTCAAGCAAGCCATCTGCATTAACAAGCCAATGGCTTAACAAGCCATGCCATTGCACAAGCAATTGACTTTTATTAAAAGCTGTCTGTTTCTTATTGGTCCAGTAATCTCTAATGCACTTGTGAATGAAACACGACATTTGATAGGTAAACGTTAAAAATATGCAGCAGTATATCTCATGGGCCATCTCAGCTGAATTTACACTGGTTGACCATCTCATCAGGATCTACACTATTTGTCATGCTTTTATGATTTTGACTAACCTCACTATTTGCAAGAGTGAATGTCAGAATTCTAAGCTGGGAGTATCCTCTTCAGAAACAAACAAGTGAAAAGTATTAACCCTTATTCTGGTGAATAAATAAATTTACCTAATACATTCTTAACTAACAACCAATCAAATTGCTTGATAAAATGTATTTCTTCAAACTCACAAGGTGAATGACAAACAGTGCAGATCATTATCAGATAGTTTCATAAGAAGCCATCTGATCTGGGTCTACACTGTTTGCAAAGATAGAGGTTGTGGTGTTCAGCAGGATAAGGGATAAAAAATATCTTATTACAGAAGAAAACAACTGCCACAATGCAGTGGTGTATGCCAGTTTGCTAGAATAGATGCCAAGAAATATTAGATTTGGTTTTGTATTACACAGTTCAAATTTAGTTGAGGCTATATTATTTTCCAGTCTATTGTCAATATGACAAATCAGAGAATCAGATAGCAGAGACACACTTTCATGTAACATGGTCATGATGGAGCTAAAAATGGCTTTTGAAGTGAAATGCAATGTTGGCTTGATGTGGAATGGCAAATAATTCCTGTGATCATATAAAGGGGGCTTACCTGGGTATGCATTGTTTTCCTTATTTTTGCTCAAAAACATAGGTTGTGGGCACTAATTACAATCATCTCATTTACATGTAGCATCCATAATCTTTGTTTGGACTGAAAATAAGAAAGAAAAAACATCCCATCAGTCTAGGCTATGATACAAGACATTTTAGCACACAGGCTTTTTGGCGTAATGTTGTTTGCAGTCTGATCAGGTTCTGTGCTGTTCATATCAGATTTCTATGGCTGGCTGACTATGATACCATCAGTTATAAGTAAAAGCATTGTTTCTTTATGCATGCTTTTGCCATAAATAAGCTACTATAACTACTCACCATGTTTTCAGGCCAGATTATGGAGTTGCTTCCCTTAGTACTATACTAGACATGGTGAAGGTGATGCAGTTTGCTGTCTCACAGGGTAAAGTGGCTGTACACTGCCATGCTGGTAGAGGTAAGTTGATATAGTGATGCAGTTTGCTGTCTCAGAGGGTAAAGTGGCTGTACACTGCCATGCTGGTAGAGGTGAGTTGATATAGTGATGCAGTTTGCTGTCTTACAGGGTAAAGTGGCTGTACACTGCCATGCTGGTAGAGGTGAGTTGATAAAGTGATGCAGTTTGCTGTCTCACAGGGTAAAGTGGCTGTACACTGCCATGCTGGTAGAGGTGAGTTGATATAGTGATGCAGTTTGCTGTCTCACAGGGCAAAGTGGCTGTACACTGCCATGCTGGTAGAGGTGAGCTGATAAAGTGATGCAGTTTGCTGTCTCACAGGGTAAAGTGGCTGTATACTGCCATGCTGGTAGAGGTAAGTTAATATAGTGATGCAGTTTGCTGTCTCACAGGGTAAAGTGGATGTACACTGCCTTGCTGGTAGACGTGAGCTGATAAAGTGATGCAATTTGCTGTCATACAGGGTAAAGTGGCTGTACACTGCCATGCTGGTAGAGGTGAGTTGATATAGTGATGCAGTTTGCTGTCTCACATGGCAAAGTGGCTGTACACTGCCATGCTGGTAGAGGTGAGCTGATAAAGTGATGCAATTTGCTGTCTCACAGGGTAAAGTGGCTGTACACTGCCATGCTGGTAGAAGTGAGTTAATATAGTGATGCAGTTTGCTGTCTCACAGGGCAAAGTGGCTGTACACTGCCATGCTGGTAGACGTGAGTTGATGAAGTGATGCAATTTGCTGTCATACAGGGTAAAGTGGCTGTACACTGCCATGCTGGTAGAGGTGAGTTGATATAGTGATGCAGTTTGCTGTCTCACAGGGTAAAGTGGCTGTACACTGCCATGCTGGTAGAGGTCAGTTGATAAAGTGATGCAGTTTGCTGTCTCACAGGGTAAAGTGGCTGTATACTGCCATGCTGGTAGAGGTGAGTTTACACTGCCATGCTGGTAGAGGTGAGTTGATATATGCCGTAAAAATCCTAAAAGTTTGGACACCTTGACAGCTTGCTGTTATTTTCTTAAAATATAAACAAATTTGTCTCACAATCCAGCAAGGAGTCCAAAAGGTTCAAATGGAATAGCAAACAGTTTAGACCCTAATCAGACTGCTCCTTTAGGAGCAGTCTGATCTGGGTCTGCACTGTTTGCTCAGGCCTATCTGCTCCAATACTTAGCATCATTATGTCTCCCCCGAAAAAAATTTTTTCGGAGAGACATATTATATTGTTTTTCCCCCGGGCGTCTGTCTGTCCGTCTGTCACACATTCGTGTCCGCTCTGTAACTTGAAAACCGTTAGAGCTATCTTCACGAAACTTCGTATAAATATTAATCAGCATTAGGCGACGTGCAGTGCGCAAGAACCATAACTCTCGCATTTATACTTTTTGAATTATCTCCCTTGGAAGTTTGTTGGTATGTATATATGTATGGGCAAATCATGTCCGGTCAATAACTTTCTTATTTTTTGATGGATTTTAAAATTACTCGGCAGAAATATTAACAACCATAAGTCGATGTGTGGTGCGCATGAGGCAGGTCGGTACCTCGAAGGTCAAGGTCATACTTAGAGGTCAAAGGTCAAAAAAGTGGCCTTTTTTCGTATTTGGTCAATAACTTTCTTATTTTGAGATGGATTTTAAAATTGCTTGGCATAATTATTAACAACCATAAGACGATGTGTGGTGCGCATGAGGCAGGTCGGTTCCTCAAAGGTCAAGGTCATACTTAGAGGTCAAAGGTCAAAAAAGGGGCCTTTTTTTCTTATTTGGTCAATAACTTTCTAATTTTGAGATGGATTTTAAAATTACTTGGCATAATTATTAACAATCATGAGACGATGTGTGGTGCACATGAGGCAGGTCGGTACCTCAAAGGTCAAGGTCATACTTAGAGGTCAAAGGTCAAAAAGTGGGCCTTTTTTTCGTATTTGGTCAATAACTTTCTTATTTTGAGATGGATTTTGAAATCACATGGCAGAAATGTGAACCAATATAAGGTGATGTGTTGCACGCATGACCCAGGTTGGTACCTCAAAGGTCAAGGTCATACTTAGAGGTCAAAGGTAAAAAAAGGGGCCTTTTTTTCAGGTTTTGTCAATAACTTGCCTATTTTTAAATAGAATTCAAAGTTACTTGGCAAACATGTTTACTATCATGGGACGATGTGTTGCATGCATGATTCAGTTTGGTACCTAAAATGTCAAGGTCATACATAGAGGTCAAAGGTAAAAAAGGGGCCTTTTTTCGTGTTTGGTCAATAACTTTCTTATTTTTAGATGGATTTTGAAATTGGTAGGCAGAAATGTTAACCACCATGAGATGATGTGTTACACGCATGACCCAGTTTAATACCTGAAAGGTCAAGGTCATACATAGAGGTTAAAGGTAAAAAAGGGCCTTTTTTGTGTTCTGTCAATAACTTTCTTATTATGCCCCCAACTTTGAAAAAGTTGGAGGGGCATATTGGTTCTGGTTCGTTCGTCCATTCGTCCATCCGTTAGGCTTTTGATGCATAGCATAACTAAAGAACCGTGTATGCTAGCGTTTTGAAATTTCATATATGGATTCCTCATGGAAAATTAGCTGACCCACTTTTTTTTTTCTCGTCCGGCTTATGCCCCCTTCAAGAGTTATTGCCCTTTGAATTTTTTTTTTTACTAAAATCTTGTCAGCAAGATATCTCAAAAACTATTGGAGCTAGAGCCTTGAAAGTTGGTGAATATATTGATGGTGTTGAGTAGATGAACTGATTAACTTTTGACAAAATTCCGAAAAATTGTGAGTTATGGCCCTTTGTCATTTTGGTAATTTATGCCCATTGTAATGTATGCTAAAAGTGATGCATAGCATAACTTTAGAACCCTGTATGCTATGGTTTTGAAATTTCATATATGGATTCCTCATGGAAAATTAGCTGACGCGTATTTTTTTTCTCGTTCGGAATATGCCCCTTTCAAGAGTTATTGCCCTTTGAAATTTTTTTTAATAAAATCTTGTCAGCAAGATATCTCAAAAACTATTGGAGCTAGAGCCTTGAAAGTTGTTGAATAGATTGTTTGTGATGAGTAGATGAACTGATTAACTTATGACAAAATTCCGAAAAATACTTTGTGAGTTATGGCCCTTTGTCATTTTGGTATTTTGTGCCCATTGAAATGTATGCTAAAAGTGATGCATAGCATAACTTTAGAACTGTGTATGCTAGGGTTTTGAAATTCATATATGGATTCCTCATGAAAAATTAGCTGACACGTATTTTTTTTCTCGTCCGGATTATGCCCCTTTCAAGAGTTATTGCCCTTTGAAATTTTTTTTAATAAAATCTTGTCAGCAAAATATCTCAAACACTATTGGAGCTAGAGCCTTGAAAGTTGTTGAGTATATTGGTGGTGATGAGTATATGAACTGATCAACTTTTGACAAAATTCCGAAAAATACTTTGCGAGTTATGGCCCTTTGTCATTTTGGTAATTTGTGCCCATTGTAATGAATGCTAAAAGTGATGCATAGCATAACTTTAGAACTGTGTATGCTATGGTTTTGAAATTTCATATATGCATTCCTAATGGAAAATAAGCTGACACGTATTTTTTTTCTCATTCAAGAGTTATTGCCCTTTGAATTTTTTTTAATAAAATCTTGTCAGCAAGATATCTCAAAAACTATTGGAGCTAGAGGCTTGAAAGTTGGACCATGAGTCATTTGCAAGACCAAGGTCCATACCTCCAATGTCAAGGTCATACCTAGAGGTCAAAGGTAAAAAAAAGGACAGTCAATAACTTCCTTATTCTTTGATGGATTATGAAATTACTTGGCAGAAATGTTAACCATCATGAGACGATGTGTTGTACCGCAAAGGTCAAGGCCATACTTAGAGGTCAAAGGTAAAAAATTGTTTTTTTTGTTTACGGCCAATAACTTTTTATTTTTCTGTGAACATTTTTAAAGTTACTATGCAGAAATGTTCATCTTCATTAGATGATGTGTTGCACACAAGACCCAGCTCAATACCTCCAATGTCAAGGTTATACTTAGCAGTCAAAAACGGGGGAGACATCTGTGTTTTTGTAGAAAAACAAATTCTAGTTACAGTTGTTTGGTGTAGGACTACATCATGTTAACCAGTCTGTGTAATTAAGAACCCAGTAAATATGTTCTATAAAAGTGTTATCCTTTGGAAGCAAGGAATACACCACAGAAGTAAAAATATGGAGTGTACAAGTTTTCTGGGCCGGACTAGCTAGTTTAGGCCAATTAGGCCTCATCAGTGACCCTCAGATATTTTCAAAATTCCACAATGGAATCAATGATAAATAAAACCCACTTGATATAAAGAAGACTGGGGTTTACAGGAGTAAACATTATTTTTCTTATTTTTGCTCCAAGACATAGGGTGTGGATACTGGTGAGAACTGCTAATTGAGGCGGAACTGACTAGCACCCACAACCTATGTTTGGAGTTTAGCTGAGCTGGCATTAGCAATTTGGGTTTAAACCATTTTGTACCGGTGTAACAGGCCAGTTCTTCCCCCCAGTCAGTTTCTTCCCCGGGGAAGAACTGGGCCGGCCCGTTTCTTCCCCGGGGAAGAAACTGACTAGTCAGTTTCTTCCCCGCCCAGTCAGTTTCTTCCCCACCTGAAATTTTTTTAGAACCACAGAGAACGAGTAATTTATGTCTCACAAATTGTTAAAAATTCGAAAAGAAACCATTCTGAATTAATTATGAGTGTTTACAGCTTGAATGGCAAAATTTTCTCTATGTCATACAATATATGGAGATCCAAGGAAATTTTCATCCCAATTCCAGTATCTATGATTAATTTTCTTAGCTTTTTATGACATTAATTGGTATTAACTAAACAGATATAATAAGCAACAACTATTTAGTGCTCCAATCTAAATATAATTATGAAAGTGGGGGTGGGGAAGAACTGGGCCGTCCCATTTCTTCCCCAGGGAAGAACTGGGCCGGCCCAGTTCTTCCCCACCCCAGATTTTACTGTTTACTAGAAGTTCTTGTGATAAATTTTCTTCACTTTTAAAGACATAAATTGGTATTAACTACAGAGATATAATAAGCAACAAATGTTTGGCCCTTAAGTTTCAATAGAATTCAGAGACTGGGGGTGGGGAAGAACTGGGCCGGCCCAGTTCTTCCCCACCCCAGATGTTTCTGCTTACTAATAATTCTGGTGATAAATTTCCTTTGCTTTTTAAGACATAAATTGGTATAAAGTAAACAGATATAATAAGCAAAGATTGTTTGGAGCTCAAATTTAATAGAATTTGGAGACTGGGGGTGGGGAAGAACTGGGCCGGCCCGTTTCTTCCCCACCCCAGATTTTTCTGTTTACAAACAATTCTTGTGATAAATTTTCTTCGCTTTTTAAGACATAAATTGGTATAAACTAAAAAGATATAATTAGCAACAAATGTTTGGAGCTCAAATCTAAATAGACTTCGGAGACTGGGGTTGGGGAAGAACTGGGCCGGCCCGTTTCTTCCCAAGCCCAGATTTTTCTGTTTACAAAAAATTCTTGTGATAAATTTTCTTCACTTTTCATGACATAAATTGGAATAAACTAAAAAGATATAATAAGCAACAAATGTTTGGAGCTCAAATCTAAATAGAATTTGGAGACTAGGGGTGGGGAAGAACTGGGCCAGCCCGTTTCTTCCACACCCCAAATTTTTCTGTTTACAAAAAAATTCTTGTGATAAATTTTCTTCGCTTTTTAAGACATAAATTGGTATAAACTAAAAAGATGCAATAACCAACAAATGTTTTGGAGTTCAAATCTAAACAGAATTTGGAGACGGGGGGTGGGGAAGAACTGGGCCGGCCTGTTTCTTCCCCACCCCAGATTTTTCTGTTTACAAAAAATTATTTTAAATTTTCTTCGCTTTTTAAGACATAAATTGGTATTAACTAAACAGATATAATAAGCAACAAATGTTTGGCACTTGAATTTCAATAGAATTCGGAGACTGGGGGGTGGGGAAGAACTGGGCCGGCCCGTTTCTTCCCCACCCCAGAATTTTCTGTTTACTAAAAATTCTTGTGACAAATTTTCTTCACTTTTAAAGACATAAATTGGTATTAACTAAACAGATTAAATAAGCAACAAAGGTTTGGCACTTGAATTTCAATAGAATTCGGAGACTGGGGGTTGGGGAAGAACTGGGCCGGCCTGTTTCTTCCCCGCCCTTGGGTAGTGTTGTACAGTTATGTCAGTTATATTGCTGAAGATGTCTTGGGTGGGGAAGAACTGGGTCGGTCCATTTCTTTCCCACCCTTGGTAAGTGTTTGTTTGTTTGTTTGATTTGAAGTTTAACGTCCCCGTCAACACTATAAGGGTCATTTTGGAGACGTTGCTTCCAATTTTGTGGGACTTTTACCCGACATTGAGATGAAATGACATCACAAGCCTGTCGCCCAATTAAACCAATACGGTTTATTAGCATGGACGGTCCGCCTCGCACTGCAGTTCCTGGACAGGCTTAGATCCTCTAAGCCGTTTACCAGTACTAGTGTGCGGGCCAGATTCAGCTCTGCGTGGATGCATCATGCAGCCCATATATTTCTTCAAGCCGCCCATGGTAAGTGTTGTACTGTTAAGTCAATTATGACGTAAGTGTTGTACTGTTAAGTCAATTATGACGTTGAAGGTGTCTGGGGTTGGGAAGAACTGGGCCGGCCTGTTTCTTCCCCACCCCTGGGTTGTGTTGTACAGTTATGTCAGTTATATCACTGAAGATGTGATTTGAACACCGAACAGTTTTTGCTTATTATATCTGTTTAGTAAATGCCAATTTTTGTCTTAAAAAGCGAAGAAAATTTATCACAAGAATTTTTTGTAAACAGAAAAATCTGGGGTGGGGAAGAAACAGGCCAGCCCAGTTCTTCCCCAACCCCAGTCTCCAAATTCTATTTAGATTTGAGCTCCAAACATTTGGTGCTTATTACAGCTTTTTAGTTTATACCAATTTATGTCTTAAAAAGTGAAGAAAATTTATCATAAGAATTTTGTGTTTGGAGCTCAAATCTTAACAGAATTAGGAGACTGGTGGTGGGGAAGAATTGGGCCGGCCCATTTCTTCCTCACCCCAGATTTTTTCTGTTTGCTAAAAATTCTTGTGATAAATTTTGATCACTTCTAATGACATAAACTGGTATTAACTAAACAGATATAATTAGCAACAAATGTTTGGCACTTGAATTTCAATAGAATTCAGAGACTGGGGGGTGGGGAAGAACTGGGCCGGCCTGTTTCTTCCCCACCCTTGGGTAGTGTTGTACAGTCATGTCAGTTATATTGCTGAAGATGTCTTGGGTTGGGAAGAACTGGGCCAGTTCCTTTCTTTCCCACCCTTGGTAAGTGTTGTACTGTTAAGTCAGTTATGATGTTGAAGGTGTCTGGGGTGGGGAAGAACTGGGCCGGCCCGTTTCTTCCCCACCCCTGGGTAGTTTTGTACAGATATGTCAGTTATATCACATAAGATGTGATTTGGACAACGAACAGTTTTTGCTTATTGTAGCTGTTAAGTTAATACCAATTAAAAAAAAGCTAAGAAAATTTATCACAATAATTTTTTGTAAACAGAAAAATCTGGGGTGGGGAAGAAACAGGCCGGCCCAGTTCTTCCCCACCCCCCGTCTCCAAATTCTATTTAGATTTGAGCTTCAAAACATTTGTTGGTTATTGCATCTTTTTAGTTTATACCATTTATGTCTTAAAAAGCAAAGAAAATTTATCACAAGAATTTTTTGTAAACAGAAAAATCTGGGCTTGGGAAGAAACGGGCCAGCCCAGTTCTTCCCCAGCCCCAGTCTCCGAAGTCTATTTAGATTTGAGCTCCAAACATTTGTTGCTAATTATATCTTTTTAGTTTATTCCAATTTATGTCTTAAAAAGCGAAGAAAATTTATCACAAGAATTGTTTGTAAACAGAAAAATCTGGGGTGGGGAAGAAACAGGCCGGCCCAGTTCTTCCCCAACCCCAGTCTCCAAATTCTATTTAGATTTGAGCTCCAAACATTTGGTGCTTATTACAGCTTTTTAGTTTATACCAATTTATGTCTAAAAAACCGAAGAAAATTTATCATAAGAATTTTGTGTTTGGAGCTCAAATCTTAACAGAATTAGGAGACTGGTGGTGGGGAAGAACTGGGCCGGCCCATTTCTTCCTCACCCCAGATTTTTTCTGTTTGCTAAAAATTCTTGTGATAAATTTTGATCACTTCTAATGACATAAACTGGTATTAACTAAACAGATATAATTAGCAACAAATGTTTGGCACTTGAATTTCAATAGAATTCAGAGACTGGGGGGTGGGGAAGAACTGGGCCGGCCTGTTTCTTCCCCACCCTTGGGTAGTGTTGTACAGTCATGTCAGTTATATTGCTGAATATCTCTTTGGTTGGGAAGAACTGGGCCAGTTCCTTTCTTTCCCACCCTTGGTAAGTGTTGTACTGTTAAGTCAGTTATGATGTTGAAGGTGTCTGGGGTGGGGAAGAACTGGGCCGGCCCGTTTCTTCCCCACCCCTGGGTAGTTTTGTACAGATATGTCAGTTATATCACATAAGATGTGATTTGAACACCGAACAGGTTTTGCTTATTGTAGCTGTTAAGTTAATACCAATTAAAAAAAAGCTAAGAAAATTTATCACAATAATTTTTTGTAAACAGAAAAATCTGGGGTGGGGAAGAAACAGGCCGGCCCAGTTCTTCCCCACCCCCCGTCTCCAAATTCTATTTAGATTTGAGCTTCAAAACATTTGTTGGTTATTGCATCTTTTTAGTTTATACCATTTATGTCTTAAAAAGCAAAGAAAATTTATCACAAGAATTTTTTGTAAACAGAAAAATCTGGGCTTGGGAAGAAACGGGCCAGCCCAGTTCTTCCCCAGCCCCAGTCTCCGAAGTCTATTTAGATTTGAGCTCCAAACATTTGTTGCTAATTATATCTTTTTAGTTTATTCCAATTTATGTCTTAAAAAGCGAAGAAAATTTATCACAAGAATTGTTTGTAAACAGAAAAATCTGGGGTGGGGAAGAAACGGGCCGGCCCAGTTCTTCCCCACCCCCAGTCTCCAAATTCTATTTAGATTTGAGCTCCAAACATTTGTTGCTTATTATATCTTTTTAGTTTATACTAATTTATGTCTTAAAAAGCGAAGAAAATTTATCACAAGAATTTTTTGTAAACAGAAAAATCTGGGGTGGGGAAGAACTGGGCCGGCCCAGTTCTTCCCCACCCCCAGTCTCAAAATTCTATTTAGATTTGAGCTCCAAACATTCGTTGTTTATCATATCTTTTTAGTTTATACCAATTTATGTCTTAAAAAGCGAAGAAAATTTATCACAAGAATTTTTTTGTAAACAGAAAAATCTGGGGGGGAAAGAAATGGGCCGGCCCAGTTCTTCCCCACCCCCATTTTCCAAATTCTATTTAGATTTGAGCTCCAAACATTTGTTGCTTATTATATCTTTATAGTTAATACCATTTTTTGTCTTAAAAAGCAAAGGAAATTTATCACAAGAATTTTTAGTAGACAGAAACATCTGGGGTGGGGAAGAAATGGGCCGGCCCAGTTCTTCCCCACCCCCAGTCTCCAAATTCTATGTAGATTGTAGCGCCAAACATTTGTGCCTTATTATTTCTGTTTGGTTAATAGTAATTTATGTCTTAAAAAGCAAAGAAAATTCATCAGAGATGCTTGAATATGGATGCATATTTTATTGCATCTCCATGAGTGAGTGAGTGAGTGTTTCAGTTTTACGTCCCACCAACAGCTAAGGTCATACGGAGACAGGACCTCGGTTTACAGACTCATCCGAAAGTCTGGAGAAGCCCGGGATCGAACCTGCGACCCCTGGTTTACAAGGCGAGTAGCGTAACCACTCGACCACGGAGGCTTCTGCATCTCCATGAATGGTGTAGCATAGAGCAAATTTTGTCATTCAAGCTAAAAGGACTCAGAACTTATTCAGAATGGTCTCATTTCTCATTTATAACAAATTGTGAGCTGAAAATTACTTGTTGACTATGGTTCTGAAAAAAACTTCAGGTGGGGAAGAAACTGACTGGGTGGGGAAGAAACTGACTAGTCAGTTTCTTCCCCCGGGGAAGAACCGGGCCGGCCCATTTCTTCCCCCGGGGAAGAAACGGGCCGGCCCAGTTCTTCCCCGGGGAAGAACCGGGCCGGGGGAAGAAACTGACCGTTACACCGGGAACACCAAAATGAGTATTTGGCAAAGAGTGCAGGCCGAGAATGTGGTATTTTATCAGGGCTTACACAGATTGCAAACAGTTCAGCCATTTTCAAATTAAATTTTGAAGAAAACACAAACTGACACTCATAAATTTTGAAATGGGTTAAGTACATGTATTCTTAATTGTCCTACGAGGTGTGGGCTTGTGTGTCCTTCCGATACATTTCTAGTCTGCTTTTATCATGAAAAGACATGTGTACCCATTAGAATCACACAACATTCCTTGAAAATGACTTGCAAGTGTTGACATGTGGTTAAAGCCCAGCATGTCAACAATGTCCATGTGCAAAGAAAAAATACAAATAATGTGCTATAATTATGCCACTTGATAGAAAATAACAACACATCACATGAACAAGTCTGTGAAATTAACACCCCTCTAAACCCAATTTATATTGAGAAAACTGGGGTATACATTATTTTTCTTATTTCTGCTCCAAGACATAGGTTGTGGGTACTCGTTAGAACCGCCTCAATGAGGCGGTTCTAATGAGCACCCACAACTTATGTTAGGAGTAGAAATAAGAAAACTTCCATAAATTTTCATCAGAAAAGTAGCCATTTTGAAGATGTGAAAAAATGCACTGTGTTGCACAGGTGTGTTATCGTAATGTAGGAACTTGCAGAATCCATGAAACCTTTCTTGTAATGGCTTTCAAAACATTGGAATACAGGAATTATTTAACTCAGATAAAAAAGATATGTTTAAAGTGAGCTCTTGTCTAAGATCCTGTTTATGATTTTTTTCAGGGAGAACAGGTGTTATTATTGCTTGTTATTTAGTGTTCACCAACAGAATAGGGGGCAGAGATGCAATACACTATGTCAGGGAGAAAAGGTAAAACTTAGTCAAAGCAAATGACAATGGTTTGTAAAACATCTTCAGATAATAGGTACTGTCAGTTCTCTTTATACTGACATTTGATATATGGACAGAACTAATTATAACAACAATTTTACTCGAATGAGGGCTGGTTGGGTGAGTTGAAGGTGTCTTGTGTCTTGCGTCACTGGGGCGTCCAACTGACATTGGCTTACAGTTGTGCAAGGCCTGCTGTTCTTGCAGCAGGTATGGGTAGAGGGGGAATGTTGAAATTTCTTCAGTTTCTGCACTTCCATTAATTTTCCTCCTACCCCACAGTCCTTCACTTTCATCTCCTCTACTGTTTATTTTCTTGTCTCTCGGAGACAACACAAGGGTTGCCATGTTGTTAAATGCCAACACAATCACTGGAACAAATCCTCAGCTCAAGATCATGTCAAATAGTGGATGGAAAATAATGTAAATATAAAACGGTAATTCATTTAAAGTTAATTGAAGTATGGACAACATTAGGTCAGAAACAAAGTTAAAGTGAACCCTAACAGAGGTCACTTACTTTGCTTGTTACCCACTGTTATTCATACTTGAATGAATGTTAAAAAATTGCCTTCAGTTCATAAATATTCTTTATATCTATGTGTGTATGCATCCATCTAATGAAGATACACTCCTTTCATAGAGCTATTTCAAGTTCTTTTCTACATGTTTGCGATCAACAAAGGCTCTGGTGAGTCTGTGTCTATGCAGGCTTGGCTGCACCTTGCTAGTCAGCTATCTGATAAGTACCTTTTTCTCATCAGCTGGAGATTATGTTGACATGTTTCATCAGTAAATTATCTTGCTTACACTGTAACCCAGAGGCTGAGACCTCCACAAAGCATTTAATCTCTACACTTTCAAGGGAAACTTTTGCTAAAATAGAAGTAGAGGCAATGATCAGGGGCCAGTTGTTCAAAACTAACGACGTCGTTAGTTAATGTATCGTTAAAACTTTGATCATTAAATATGGCAAATATGCTAAAATTTTTGCTGAAAAAATGTGAGCAGCTTTTGCGGATGCAAAAGCTGCTCACATTTTTTCAGCAAAAATACCAAAATTTACAATATTGTACTTGCTAGAAGAGTTAACAGTATGACCACTAACGAGCTCGTTAAGCTAACGATGCTTTGAAAAACTGGCCCCAGGAATCAATACAATTAACCCACAGCTGCCTTCAGAGACCCCAAAGGGAATGAAGCACAAACATGAAACAACTAGACCCTAATTGAAACATCAATAGCATAAAGCCAAAAAGACAGTTACTTTCCCACAAAATGGCCAATTGGCCATGCAAAACAAAATAATATAAGCGATACACACACTCAAAGACAAAGCATAACAAAAATAAACCATGACAGAAGAACCGCCTTGGAACGGTCAGTGAAAAGAATTCCACCGGTGGGGGGGGGGGGGGCTTAAATCGATTTTACGTGGCCACAATCCTCGCCCTTACTTCCATCGCCATTTAGACAATTTGTTCAGTGGGCATGAAGGCCTCCTAACTCACCAATGCAACATCTCCGTGAACACAAAAATCAAACAACCACAGAGATGAAACAACGGTGAGGACTCGACAGCAAGAAACCTTGAAATGCTGGAGCAAAAGAAGACCAACAGTTAGACTCTGATGTTTATCTTCCCTGTCAATAGGGGTCTACTCCTGAAGGAAAGAAATGGCTCTCCAGGATCAAATTCAGATCCACCTGTTTGCATATGAGAACACACAGTAAGTCAAAGTTGTCTGTTGTAGGAGGCACATCTTGATAACACCTGTCTTTGCCATTTGTTATTTTGGAGTTGAATGGCTCAGTCAACACTATCTAGGTCATATCAAGCCGGTTAGTGAACCTATCCACACTTTTCCTGGACAGGCCTGTACATAAGCAGTTAACCAGTACAGTGCACATACTGCCCTCCTTGAATCAGCTGAAGGGAGATAATGACCATAGAAAAGATTGCATAATCTTCATGAAAGAATGTTGCTGACCCGGCAGGTATCGAACTCGCAATCTCCTGATCACCAGTGACACGGGCATCTGACTGAGGCCAGCCAATTTTTCCATTTACAAACAACAAAGGTGCAGATCAGCAAGCACAGTCTGATCAATACTGTTGTGTTTTCTGCTTGGATGATACAATACCTCCATTGCCTTTATCTAAGATTTCCCAATGTTGACTAGCCATTTATCTCCAAACAAAACAAAACCTGATTTCTAAAAGATAAAGACTCGTGCTAAAATGTTATGTGATGAGCTATAAAAGATTACATGATGCTGTGTAGGCAGTTTATTTTATTTTTTTATTTCACAGGCCAAATTCTATCCAGACCCGGCAACAGATGCTAGTCATACAGGAGTTTGAAAAATATCTCAAACCATTCAGGATTGTCTTTGCTTCAAAGTAAGTCAGAAAAAATAGGCAAATGTGGGCCTATGCATATTCAAACTTACAGAATGGCAATTCATATTAATATTGGAATGATGTTTTATTTTGGGACTGAGACACTGTCGGAGTTATTTAAACAGGTAGTATGAAGTTTGCAGCTATCAAATCAACAATTATAGTCAATTCAAAGAAGCATGCTACCCACAGTGAAGCTTACTTAGAATAACCTTTTCACCCGTGTAGATCTATACAGGTATCGTATTTACCCTAAGTATTCGGACACCTCAACTACTGTACTCGTTCTAAAATTTTAAAAAGTACAATCTACTGCCCAATGTTGTGTCTAGAAATAGCTGGATGAGTGGCAATCATTGTAGACCCTGATGAGATGCCACATTCTGCTGTGGCATCTCATCTGGGTCTACACTGTTTGCACAGGCCTGTCTGTCCGACTACATACGGTAAATAGTGTTGATCCTGATGAGAAGACGTGATCACCTTGGGATTCACACTTTTTGCCAGACTATTAATGAATTTCATAAAAGTCAAAACAACAGTTATGGACATGTACAAAATTCAGAAATGGAAGAGTCCACTTAAGAAAATCAGGGGTGGAAGGGTGTTATGGTCCAAAGTAGGAATTATTCACTTTTTGTGAGTGTGGCATGCAGTTGGTAAATGATGAATACCTGAAAGCCTGTATTGTAATAATGTTACATATTTCACCTTGTTAACCAGGGCTGGAAAATTCCACTCTGCTCGCAATTTACCTAAGGTTTTGTTTGTATTGGAGTTTAACGGCCCAGTCAACACTATTTTAGGTCATTTTTAGCTCGTCTGTTTTTTGAAAAAAAACTTTCGAGCTATTGTCATCACTCCGGCGTCTGCGTTGTCGTTGTCGTCGTCTGGCGTCGTCCTTCCAAAAAAACTTAACCTTGGCTATAACTTAAAAAGTATTAGACCTAGCCTCATGAAACTTCATACACACACTCATCATCACAAGAGCTACATTTTGACCAAGGACCATAACAACATTGTTGATTTTGGCTGAATTATCTCCCCTTTTCCATTTTTTTTTCTCATTTTAATACTATTCACAACAGAGCCTTTAAACTTCACATGAATGTTCCTTTGGACAAGACCTTTTCAGTGATACCACACTTTCTGATCTGTGACCTTGACCTTTGAACTTTGACCTTTTTTTCGAAAATTTAACCGAAAACCTTAACCTTGACCATATTTCCAAAAGTATTTGGCCTACCTTCATGAAACTTCATACACATACTCACAATCACAAGAGCTACATTCCCTACAAGTTTTATAACTCCATCTTGCAATTTGATTGCTCTTGTTTGACTTAGAACTTTGGTTTTCTAAAAGAAACTGCAGACGAGCCATGGCACCGGCATGCGGTGCTCTTGTTTAGCCGGTGAGTTTACCTATCCACACTTTTCTTGGGCATGCTTGTACATAAGCGGTTAACCAGTGCAGTGCACAGTTTTTCGCCAGAAACTGACAAGTGCTCTTCTTGAATCAGCGGAAGGGAGACAATGACTGTAGAAAAGATTTCATAATTGATCTCCACGAAAGATTTTTGCCAATCCCCCCAGCTATTGAACCTGTGTCCTCCTGCTCACCTGTCAGACGCGCATCTGACTGAGCTAACGAGACCAGCAGTTTACCCATGGTAATAAAGGATAAGTAAAATTTTGAAGAATTTTCCAGCCCTGTAATAAACCAGCATTGTATGCAAATTGAAGAATGTACGTGCATGCTCTTATTTGACCTTGGCCCTGCTGAATAAATTGCATGCCGTTATTTGACCCTTGCCATGGTGAATATATTAATTTTGCAACACTAATTTCTGACTATCCACCTATTGAAAAACTTTATTTATTGAAATTTATTTCTGCAAATCCTCTAGCTGAATTATAAACATTATAGGTCCTGATCAGATGGCTTCTTCAGAAACCATCTGATCTGGATCTACACTGTTTTCCAAAGTAGGATGTATCCTGTTCCAGTTGGACAATGGTTAGTTTTTTTCAAAAAAGCTGAGTTAGAACAATTGATTGCTGACATTGTGATTGCCTTGATGCATGTGTTACCATAGTGCATGACCAAACATTAAGAGGCCGTTTGATTGACAGCTCTTGTTACTGTCAACTTCCTTTCAAATCTGTAGGCTCATTGCTTGGTACACCTAATCGCCAAACATTCTAGAATCACCTAGGATAAGTCTCACAATAAAAATAAGGTTGTCCTCATTCATGATATGTGCATGTAATCCCATAGCTCGAGATAAGTAGGAGTGACAGGAATAATTTGGGGATTTTTTGTTTCTTTTTTGGACGGGTTTTTAAAAAAAATCCGTCCTTTAAAATAGCGATGTCCGGGTGGGCGGGCGGGCGTCCTGCGGGCGGGCGGGCGGGCGGGCGGGCGTCGTCCCAGGTTTACCTTTTGGTTAACCTTTTTTCAAAGTGATATTTTTCATCTATTCTGTAGCAGATTGTTTTAATATCAGGACTGATGCATAAGTGAAGGTACCGCTTTCATGTATTATCCATAAATGGCGCAAAAGACTAAAATTTTGGCGGAAATTGTCATTTTTCAAACTTGTGTTTTTCAGGTTTACCTTTTGGTTAACCTTTTTTCAAATGCCAGTGTAGTGGATAGAGTGCTGGACTACGAATCCTATTGTTGACTATGAATCTGAGGGGCGTGAGTTCAAACCCCCGTGGAGACTTTTTTTTTTTTTTTTTTCATTCTTTTTTTTTCTTTCTTTTTTCATTCTTTTTTTTTCTTTATTTTTCTTTTCTTCTCCATAAACACATATGAACAATTATTATCTTCCTCACCTGATAGTTGCTAGTAATAATACATACATGCATGCACAGGCATGGAATTTTTTTTTTTTAGCTCACCTGTCACATAGTGACGAGGTGAGCTTTTGGGATCACTTTTTGTCCGGCGTCCGTCGTGCGTGTGTGCGTCAGTGCGTGTGTGCGTGCGTAAACTTTTTCTTCAAATGACATCTCCTCCTAAACCACTGATCAGATTTTAACCAAACTTCACAGGAATGATCCTTAGGTGGTCCCCTTTCAAAGTTGTTCAAATCGTTCCAGTCCATTGCACATCTAGGTCACAGGAGCTAAAAATAGATTTTTAAAATGTAAACTTTAAAAATCTTCTTCTCTGAAACCGAAAGGCCCAGGTCTTCGATATTTGGTATGAAGCTTCATCTAGTGGACCTCTACCAAGATTGTTCAAATTATGGCCCTTGGGCCAGAAATGCCCCCGCCCCGGGGGCCTTTGGGTTTACATAGGCTTATATAGGGAAAATCTTTAAAAATCTTCTTCTCTGAAACCACAAGGCCCAGGTCATTGATATTTGGTGTGAAGCTTCACCTAGTGGACCTCTACCAAGATTGGTCAAATTATAGCCCTAGGGCCAAAAATGCCCCCGCCCCAAGGGCCTTTGGTTTTACATAGGCTTTTACAGGGAAAATCTTTAAAAATCTTCTTCTCTGAAACTGCAAGGCTCAGATCTTTGATATTTAGTGTGAAGCTTCATCTAGTGGACCTCTACCAAGATTGTTCAAATTATAGCCCTAGGGGCTAAAAATGCCCCCGCCTTGGGGGCCTTTGGTTTTACATAGGCTTATATAGGGAAAATCTTTAAAATATTTTTCTCTGAAACCGAAAGGCCCAGGTCTTCAATATTTGGTGTGAAGCTTCATCTGGTGGACCTCTACCAAGGTTGTTCAAATTATGGCCCTTGGGCCAGAAATGCCCCCGCCCCGGGGGCCTTTGGGTTTACATAGGCTTGTATAGAGAAAATCTTTAAAAATCTTCTTCTCTAAAACCACAAGGCCCATGTCTTTGATATTTGGTGTGAAGTTTCACCTAGTGGACCTCTACCAAGATTGTTCAAATTATAGTGCTGGGGCTGAAAATTCCCCCACCCCGGGGGTCTTTGGTTTTACATAGGCTTATACAGGGAAAATCTTTAAAAATCTTCTTCTCTGAAACCGCAAGGCCCAGGTCTTTGATATTTGGTGTGAAGCTTCACCTAGTGGACCTCTACCAAGATTGTTCAACTTAAAGCCCCGGAGCCAAAAATGCCCCCGCCTTGGGGGCCTTTTGTTTTACATAGGCTTTTACAGGGAAAATCTTTAAAAATTTTCTACTCTGAAACTGCAAGGCTCAGATCTTTGATATTTAGTGTGAAGCTTCATCTAGTGGACCTCTACCAAGATTGTTCAAATTATAGCCCAGGGGGCTAAAAATGCTCCCACCCCAGGGGCCTTTGGTTTTACATAGGCTTATATAGGGAAAATCTTTAAAATATTCTTCTCTGAAACCGAAAGGCCCAGGTCTTCAATATTTGGTGTGAAGCTTCATCTGGTGGACCTCTACCAAGGTTGTTCAAATTATGGCCCTTGGGCCAGAAATGCCCCCGCCCCGGGGGCCTTTGGGTTTACATAGGCTTGTATAGAGAAAATCTTTAAAAATCTTCTTCTCTAAAACCACAAGGCCCATGTCTTTGATATTTGGTGTGAAGTTTCACCTAGTGGACCTCTACCAAGATTGTTCAAATTATAGTGCTGGGGCTGAAAATTCCCCCACCCCGGGGGTCTTTGGTTTTACATAGGCTTATACAGGGAAAATCTTTAAAAATCTTCTTCTCTGAAACCGCAAGGCCCAGGTCTTTGATATTTGGTGTGAAGCTTCACCTAGTGGACCTCTACCAAGATTGTTCAAATTAAAGCCCCGGAGCCAAAAATGCCCCCGCCTTTGGGGCCTTTTGTTTTACATAGGCTTTTACAGGGAAAATCTTTAAAAATTTTCTACTCTGAAACTGCAAGGCTCAGATCTTTGATATTTAGTGTGAAACTTCATCTAGTGGACCTCTACCAAGATTGTTCAAATTATAGCCCAGGGGGCTAAAAATGCTCCCACCCCAGGGGCCTTTGGTTTTACATAGGCTTATATAGGGAAAATCTTTAAAATATTCTTCTCTGAAACCGAAAGGCCCAGGTCTTCAATATTTGGTATGACGCTTCATCTGGTGGACCTCTATCAAGATTGTTCAAATTATGGCCCTTGGGCCAGAAATGCCCCCGCCCCGGGGGCCTTTGGGTTTACATAGGCTTGTATAGGGAAAATCTTTAAAATCTTCTTCTCTAAAACCACAAGGCCCAGGTCTTTGATATTTGGCGTGAAGTTTCACCTAGTGGACCTCTACCAAGATTGTTCAAATTATAGCCATAGGGCCAAAAATGCCCCCGCCCCGGGGGTCTTTGGTTTTACATAGGCTTATACAGGGAAAATCTTTAAAAATCTTCTTCTCTGAAACCGCAAGGCCCAGGTCTTTGATATTTGATGTGAAGCTTCACCTAGTGGACCTCTACCAAGATTGTTCAAATTAAAGCCCCTGAGCCAAAAATGCCCCCGCCTTGGGGGCCTTTGGTTTTACACAGGCTTATACAGGGAAAATCTTTAAAAATCTTCTTCTCTGAAACCACAAGGCTCAGATTTTTGATATTTGGTGTGAAGCTTCATCTAGTGGACCTCTACCAAGATTGTTCAAATTATAGCCCTGGGGCCAAAAATGCTCCCATCCCTGGGGCCCTTTGGTTTTCCATAGGCTTATATAGGGAAAATATTTAAAAATCTTCTTCTCTGAAACCACAAGACTCAGGTCTTTGATATTTGGTATGAAGCTTCACCTAGTATAGCCCTTGAGCCAAGAATGTACTGGAGCCACTGATTCTCAGGTGAGCGATTTAGGGCCCTCTGGGCCCTCTTGTTTTTTTTTTCGTTCTTTTTTTAGCTCACCTGAGCACGAAGTGCTCAAGGTGAGTTGATGTCCGTCGTCGGTCAACAATTTCTTTAAACGACATCTCCTCCTGGGATAATAGCCCTATTTCAAAATTATTTTACAGAAATATTCATAAGGTGACCCTTTTTTAAAATTGCTAAAATCAGTGGCCACTAGAGCTAAAAATAGAGCTAAAAATAGAAAAAAACTTTAATTTTTTTTCTTCGTAAAACACATACCCCCCCCCCCTGTCCCATCCGACTCCTAACCCATCCCACCCCACCCTACCCCACACCAGCACACCCCACCCTACCCCACCCATGCCACCACCATCCTAACCGTACTGAAAAAAAAACCCCGTCCATAATGCCATTAGGCATTTTTCTTGTAATCATATCTTGTTGGTACTGCTGAAAATGAAATGGATGATGAGGCAATTTTAACCCTTATCCTGCTGAATATTCAGTTAAGCCACACCCATTTCTATCTTTGAACCAATCAGATTACTTGATGTAATTTATTCATAAAATTTCATAAATTGAATGTCAAACAGTGTAGATCCTGATCAGATGGCTTCTGAAGAAGCCATCTGATCTGGATCTACGCTGTTTGCAAAGATAGGGGTTGTCGTGAACAGCAGGATAAGAGTTAATAATTATCCACAACATTATGTTTGTCACAAGAAATGAAGAAAATTATCCCTGAATTATCCCCATTACTTCTTATCTCGAGTTTTGATTTTAACTGTTGTCATGCTGAATAAATTAATTTTGATACACCTATTTCAGACTATCACCCAATCAAATTACTTGATATAATGTGGCCATGCAAATTCACAAACTGATTGACAAATAGTATAGATCCTGATCGGATGGCGTCTTCAAAAATATCTGATCTGGATCTACACTGTTATTAGATCCTGATTAGATGGCTTCTTCAGAAGCCTGAAGAAGCCATCTGATGTATATCTACACTGTTTTCAAAGTTAGGGGTTGTCCTGGTTCAGAAAGACAAGGTATAACGACTGTAGTGCTAAATTTCACATTGATTTTGACAGGCTTAAAGCGTAAGTACAAGAAGCAGAAGAGTGTGGTGTTTTCCTTTATCAGTCTTAACCATAGCTCCAGATAAGGAAACAAAACATGGGTAATTAACCATTTTTGTACCAAATGGAATCTTCCTCCTTATATACCCGGCAAAAAAAGTTCTGCAAAACTCGGTTTTTTTACCTGTTTTCCTAAAACATAAATATACAGAAAAAATAATTACACCCCAAGAAAATTTAATTCAATCCTGATAATAAACAGAAATCAAAACAAGAATATCATCACTGAGTCATAAATAATGCTTCTCCGAAGGCACATGGGGTAGGTTGTCAAAAAGGACAAAATCACAGTTTCTGAACTGTAACTCAATAATCAATAATGGGTATAGCCACCAAGATTCACACAACACTTGTCAAGTCTCCTCCTCATGGAATTCACCAGTCTCTGTATATGATGCTGAGGAATCGCAGCCCATTCTTGGAGTAGAAGTCTCTACAAATCTGGAAGTCTTGTGTGTTGATTGACCCGTTTGTTTACAGCCTGACCAAGAATATCCCATAAATGTTCAATGCATGCCAAGTCAGGGGACATCAGTGGCCACTCAAGTCTCTGCACACCATTCTGCTGCAGGAAAGCATCAACAATCCTGGCAGGATGTGGTCTCGCATTGTCGTCCTAAAAAATGGAGTTCTGGCCCATCTGTCTGAGATACGGTACAACATGAGGTCTTAGAATTTCATCAATTCACCGACAACCATTCAAGTTTCCGGGCAATACGACAAGGGCAGTTCTGCCATTAGAACTGACACCTGCCAAACCATTACACTGCCACCACTGTAAGCTGTTGTTGGTAGGACATTAGGCTCAAGGTGCCTCTCCTCAGTGCGACGCCAAACTCTGTTCAGATCATCAAATTTCCGAAGACAAAATCTCGACCCATCGGAAAAAAAGAACTTCTGACCACTGCCGTTGGTTCCATCTGCCATGTCACGCACAAAGCTGGCGCCATAGAGCCCTGTTCCTTTGTAAAAGCTGGGGCTTCCTAGCCGTTTTTCTGGATTTGAACCCCAAGGCTCGAACTCTGTTCCTTACTATCTGCAACGAGATTCAACATGAGCCAGGCCCTTGTTGTTGTCTCAACATTCTCTCCAGGCTGGGACCATGAACAAAACACCTTGCTACAGTTACCGCAATGTATCCGTCTTCACGATGGGTGGTAACTCTCGGTCGTCCGGCTCTGGGTCGGACAGCCCCCATCGCTTGATGCCGCTGGCGAATGCTGACAATAGTGCTGCAATGCACGCTGAACTGATAAGCAACATCTTGGGGGATGAGCCCCCACCTCTAAACGCCCAAGCGCCCGGGCACTTTCTTCATCAGTTAGCTTTCTCAAAGCTTGGAAAGGTGTAGCATTCGCCATTCTTGTAACCAAATGCTTAATAATTGGCAATTAAAATTGATTAAAAGAAATGATGAACATCTTTAAAAAATCATGCAAAAAATGCAGTTGGATATGTAGCCTGGTGAGCACTTAATTCCATGCATGTTATTGGATAAGAAATTTGATGGTGAGTTTTGAAAGAAATGTTCACTCTTAAAATCGCATGCAGCACCAATATTACAAAAGCCAGGTAACAGAACATCACAAGCCAACGTCTGCAGCAGTAGTAGCAGCAACAACAAGAGCAGCATTTTACCAAAATTAACCAAAGACCAATTAAAATAATGCCTTTTGTTTTATCCGCGTTTCAACGTCTGACAGGTAATAAACGATCACATTGAAAATCAGTAATTTTGTCATTTTTTACTTGCGACCCCTGGTGCCTTGTCAAGCCAAAATCTCTAGCAGTTCTTTTACGATTTTGATTCTGTTTAAAGCAAACTGTTTCCAAAAGGGTAAGCTAAAAGCTGATATGTGATATGTAAACAGATACTACATGTGAGTAAAATAAATTATCAAAAACCCCAGTTGTGCAGATTTTTTTTGCCAGGTATATATAGCAGGAGTCCATTTCAAAATTTAGGGGTGTAAGGTTGCATTTTCTTCAAAATATATTTGGAAAATAGCTGAACATTTTGCAAACAGTGTAGGCCCTGATCAGACACCGCATTCTTAGGCGTCAGATCTGGGCCTGCACTGTTTGCCAATTACCCGTTTTGGGGTTTCTGGCACAAAGTATGTTAAGGGATAAGCTTCTTAATTCTTGTTTCAAACATATGACTTTGTGAGTACTTGCTGGAATCACCTTAATATATTTTATAGCGAAATAATAATAATAAAAAAACTCATATTATCCTTATTAATTCTGTCTGGAGCTATGTTCCTAAAATTCTAAATTTTTTCTTCATTTTATAACATTAATACATTTTTTTCACAATGTATTATATCTAATGACTGTAGGAATGGGATTTTTTAGAGGAAGTTTTAATTTGCACTGGACTGGTTGACCACCTTAGCAAGTTACCTGTTATGATCTTAATTGTGTCTTATAAGGTGTTTACTGGGCAGTTAAACACCAAAAGAAACACAATTAAAATAAGCAAAACAAATATACACCATTGCAATAAAATGTCCATGTGACATAATGCTTTCTTTCATGTTTCAAAAACAGTTATATTTCTGATGAAAATTTGTGAAAGCTTTCTTATTTTTACTCTGAACATAGGTTTTAGAAAACCCTAGCCTATGAGTTGGAGCAGAAATAAGAAAAGATAATGTATACCCTTGTAAACTACAGCTTTCTTTATATAAAATAGGGGTTTGCATGTGACACACAATGGATTTGAGCTTTAAGGTATTTCAATATTTATGGGCAGTATGATTTTTTTGTTCAACTTAGTTGAATGCAAAAACATAGGACCTGTACTCATAACCTTTCTTGTCAAATACGAAAGCCATTTACTACTAGTATTTTGCTTGAAGTGAAGTAACTTTGGTGTGTGGTATTTTGCTTGAAGTGAAGAAACTGGTGCTTGTAGTGGACATGATGAAATATTTTACAGAGAAAACTATTAATGTAATATGTTAAGAAAATACTCCCACTGAGCCATATCACTGTTGAATAGGTTTTTTCAGGGGATGCAAATTCACTTATTCAAGAAGGGCAGATGTCACTTTCTGGCAAAAGAATGTGCACTCTACTGGTCAACAGTTTATGTATGAGGGATGTTCGAAAAGAATTGCTTATTGTCCCTTATTATCCACATGGGGCACGATCAAAACCAATACATATTGGTAAAGGGCTATTCAATATCTACACATGTTAGACTAAGTCTAAGACATAAAATATGCCATTTGAATACACACAGTCATTGATCACTGCAGTAAAAATGGTTGGTAGAAGCGTCAACTAAAAAGATGAAAAAACTGGCTTACATCAAAGCTTGCTTCGAACTTGGTTGTTCTTTGAAGAAACTGATGACTGAAATTTCTACTGCTTTTGGACCTTCTTGTGTGTCTTATGACACATTTTGGCGGTGGAAAAAGAAATTTGAGTCTGGTGTAGAGTCCATCAAAAATGCACTGAAATCTGGTAGGTCAAAATCTGCATCTCGTAAAGAAATCCTTTCCAATACAAAGGAAATCATTGAAGCAGATGCCAGATTTACAGTTTGTGATACTGCACCAAAGGTAGGCATATCACTATCAACGGGTCACCTTATTTTAAAGAAGCATTTGAAAGTCCGAAAGATTTATGCTAGATGGGTGCCACATCTGTTGACTGACGAGCAAAAGAGACAACGGGTTAAAGTGGCCAATAAGCTGCTTCAAATGCTTCCAAAATATGACAAAAAGCAGTTTGCCAATGTCGCCACAGGTGATGAAACCTATGTCCATTATTTTGTGCCCATCAGAAAGGTTAGCAGTAAGATCTGTGCCAATAACCACAGCAAACGGCCAATAATTTGCCAAATGTTCTTTGACTACAAAGAAGGTTTTGTATGCAGTCTTCTCTGGTGAAGGAGTCGCAGTAAAAGTGCCGGTGAAAAAGGGCAAAAGCATACCGGAAAGTGCCACAAAGACGTACTACTGAAGAAACTGAAAAGTATTATCAGAAATGACCCCTGCCACTGGTTTTAAACATGTCCGTCTTCTACATGACAATGCAACGGCTCATACCTCCGCAATAGAAGAAAGAAAAAGTAACTGTTTTGCCTCACCCCCTGTATCCCCCAGACCTTGCCTCAATTGATTTCTTTTTGATTCTGAAATTGAAATCATTCCTTGCTGGGCAGATATACCAGTCCTGACAGGCACTTGGATCTGCCATTCATTAGTACTTTATTACTGTGCCCAAATCAGCGTACGGCGACGTCTTCAAGAAGTGGGTACATCGGCTGAAACTTTGCATTTCTAGCGATGGGGAGTACTTTGTGGACATAAAATAAGCATTTTTGGGCTAACTTGAAATTTGAAGTCTCCAGATAGAAATAAGCAATTCTTTAGGAACATCCCTCATATAAGCCTGCCCAGGACAAGTGACATTTGGTAAATGGACCCATTCAACATGGCCTAAATGGTGTTGACAATGTATACATACCAAATCAGGGGTTGCAACTAATTTCTGTTTCATTTGGTGGAAGAATTTGCTCCTGTCTCCCCTTTTCTTTGGTGAAAGGATATGCTCCTATCTCCTTTTTCCTTCTGCAAAAGAATTTGCTCCATAGTCTCCCTTTTTGTTCAGGGAAAGAATTTGCTGCATAGTCAGTAGTTTTCTTCTCAGAAAGAATTTGCTGCATAGTCTCCCTTTTCCTTCAGAGAAAGAATTTGCTATCTAGTCTCCCTCTTCTTTCAGGGAAAGAATTCACTTCTTACTCTCCTTTTTCCTTTGGGGATAGAATTTGCTCCATAGTCTCCCTTTTCCTTTTGGGAAAGAATTTGCTCCTTAGTCTCTGTTTTCTTTTGAGGAAAGAATTTGCTCCATAGTCTCCCTTTTCCTTTGAGAAAAGAATTTGCCTCATAGTCTCCCTTTTCTTTTGGGGAAAGAATTTGATCCATCCATAGTCTCCCTTTTCCTTTGGGGAAAGAATTTGCTCCATAGTCTCCCTTTTCCTTTGGGGAAAGAATTTGCTCCATAGTCTCCCTTTTCCTTTGGGGATAGAATTTGCTCCATAGTCTCCCTTTTCCTTTGGGGAAAGAATTTGCTCCATAGTCTCCCTTTTCCTTTGGGGAAAGAATTTGCTCCATAGTCTCCCTTTTCCTTTGGGGATAGAATTTGCTCCATAGTCTCCCTTTTCCTTTTGGGAAAGAATTTGCTCCTTAGTCTCTGTTTTCTTTTGAGGAAAGAATTTGCTCCATAGTCTCCCTTTTCCTTTGGGGAAAGAATTTGCCCCATAGTCTCCCTTTTCTTTTGAGGAAAGAATTTTCTCCTTAGTGTCCCTTTTCCTTTGAGGGAAGAATTTTCTCCATAGTGTCCATTTTCCTTCAGTGAAAGAATTTGCTCTGTGGAGCAAATTCTTTCCCCCAAGAGATACCTTGTTAAATGATCCAAAATGTAAAGCAAAGCAAACAGGAAGTTATGAAAGTTGTGTCCCTTCTAAAAGTGGCAGAAAAAGACCAAGGTGTTCCCATTCACCTTAACCCTTGCCCTGATAGCCGGGATACACCCTATCTTTGCAAACAGGGGAAATCCAGATCAGATGGTTACAATGTTTGCTATTCAGATTGATTGGTTGATAGCCAAAAATCAGTGTGGCAAAATTAATTAATGCAGCAGAATTGTTTGTTTGATTGTATTGGAGATTAAGGGCACAGTCAACACTATTTAGGTCATTTTTGAGCAGGTCAGTTTACCTATCCACACTTTCCCTGTGCAGGTTCAAACATAAGCAGTTAACAAGTACAGTGCACATTCTTTCACCAGATAATTCAGCAGAATCAGAGTTATCATGAACACACAGTGTTAAACAGTGGTGTTTAGTGTAATTCCTCAATTAAAAATCCAGTTTATTCACAGCTTGGGAGAATTTTTATTTCTTTACACTTTAACAACCCACAATAGTTGCAGGGTGGTATGTAATACTTTGAGATGTCGTGACATTCCATCCAAATGCCAACCTGATTGAGATTTTGCAGAGACATTTGTGCTGGACATGGGTTGTGTATGATTGTTCATGGTCAAAATTCATCAATTTATGATGGAGTTTTGTCCCTTTTGTGCCTATAAATTGGTTCCGGGCTTGTGGCAGGCAAGTGGTCAGCTGTTCTAGGTCACTGGTTTTCTTTGGGTGTTCCAGTTGCTTCTCTATACATAACAAATATGCCAAGAGCCATTTGATCTCCATCTTCCTTGTTTACCATTCAGCTGGTGAATTTCTGGGAATAGATTACATCAAATAATTTGATTGGTTTATACTAAAAAAAAAATATTTCATGTCTTGAGTTTTTAGTCGTCGAGCAGTCTGAAAACAAAATGCCTGTTTTTCCTTTACTATATGTAGCAGTTGAATGAAATGGCACAGCTATAGATTCATTTATCCGACAGCCCCATTTCTCTAAGATTATCTTCTTTAGAAATATCAGAAAATTAGGTTGTGTGGGCCTGCAGTGTTGGGAGGGCATGCAGTTTCTGCAGTGTTTTTATTTTCTCTACATTATTGGTTTTGGTCATGTATAACATAATTGTTTTTGTAGTATTATAAGGTAGTATAAGTCTACACTGACATTTAGAGGTTATGTTTTAATTTCTGCCATTTACAGAAGGAAACCAGGGACTCCCAGGTATAAAAATGGCACTTTGTTAGTACTTGAGCCAGGTCATGGGAAAAAGTGCATCGATTGGTTGAGAAATGAACCATGGCTCTTTGTCCTAGTGGTATACTAGGAGGCATGTATTCACTACCAGAAAACTTGAGCAGCCAGTGAAAGCTTTGATCAGACTGCACATATGTGCAGTCTGATCAGAGCTTTCACTGGTTTTAGTGTTAGGAAGCACTTATTCTTATGATGTGGCTTTTCTGTTTTCTGTACTATAGATATTGCTCTAACACGCAGCTTAATGAAATCCAACAGAATAGCGTAAGGGATCAGCTCACACTAAGATTGGCATGTCATTGTTTATATCAGCTGTTCTTAACACACTTATGCAAAGTTATTTTGCTCAGAAAAACAGTTGCATAGGACTGTTATCATAATGAAAGCCTTATCAGTACTCAAAGAGAAATTGGTTATGACCCCAATAGCTCATCCGCTTCGGGATTGGAAGTTCACAGGTTTGATCCCTAGCCACGCCATACCAAACGCATGAAAAATGGTACAAGGTGCTCCTTTGGCTGGCACTCGCATAATCAGGGGTAGCCCTAGGAAGATACATGAAGGCCGGTAAGAATTTGTGAAAGGATACTTTGTCACAGAAAAGCTCAACAGAGCTTATGTTAATTGTTTCTAATATGCGATGTTAAATAACGCTTCTTTATCTTTATCTTTATGACTGAAATTCTCAAGAAAATGTTGAAAAAAAATAGATACTTTTTATACCCCCGCAAACGAAGTTTGAAGGGGGTATATAGGAGTCAGCTTGTTGTCTGTCGTCTGTCATCTGTCGTCAGTCCGTTACAAAAATGTCCGTTACAAAAAACTTTAACATTGCTCATAACTTCCTTATTCTTTGACCGATTTCTTTAATAGTCACACACCACACACCTTGCCACTAGTACTTAAGATTGATATACACAAACCTGACCTTGACCTTTACGTTGACCTTCCTCAAGGTCGTCTGTCGTCGGTCCGTTACAAAAATGTCCGTTACAAAAAACTTTAACATTGCTCATAACTTCCTTATTCTTTGACCGATTTCTTTAATATTCACACACCACACACCTTGCCACTAGTACTTAAGATTGATATACACAAACCTGACCTTGACCTTCCTCAAGGTCAAATACTTGTAAAAATTTGTCGGTAGCGGGGGTATAATTGGCGCCCGTTAGGCGGCAGCTCTAGTTATATTCAACTGAGTATAGAGTGTATTATTTCAATTTTACAGAAAAAGTATTTACCTTATAGAAATGGATGATTAAAATATCTTTAGACCCTTTATCTGTGCTCTTGTCAAGCATTGAGTGACTGTCATTTGATGTGTCACCAGTAACAATTCTGAATTTTCGGAGTTATGGCAGCATTGCGTGACATTCTTGTTGGACTTCTCTGAGCTGGAGTATCTGTATATATCTCTCTATGATTACTCTATATATTGGGTGTTTTAACCAATAGCTGTATGAGTTCTGACTGAAGATATTTAAGGTGCATGGATACACCTTTAGGGGGAGGCAAGTCTTTTGAAAATAGTTCTGTCTCCCTTACAAATAGGGGTCTATTCTTAAAGCAAAGAATTTGCTGTTGACGAACAAATTACAAATTCTTTGCTTTAAGAATAAACCCCTTTTTGGAGGGTGTCATTTTACAGGAAAGCAAAATGGAGTCAGAAAATCTGTCTGGTATCAGTTCCTGATTGTTTCCCTTTGCAATTTTCCTTGTAAAAAGTAGTGGAAAAATGTTGGGTGTATCTCTTATAATTGAGCTAAGTGCTGTGGAAAGCTTGTTGAGATGTTATACCTGATAAGATATGCTCAAGATTTTCCATTCAGTCTTCATAATCATATTAAAATTCAGACTATCATGCTTTTGTCAAAAATATTCTAGTAGAATGGCAAAGGTCATTGTTCCTAACAGCCTCAACTAGGTCTACATGTACACTCTGATACAGCTATTTAATATATAGGGTAATTATGGTACATACGGAAACACGCATATACAAATACATTGCCACCTTTATCGCCGAAAAAATGAAAATTTTAAGATGAAAAATTGTGATATTTTTTTTTTACTTCTGCTCAAAATAAAGATTGTGGACACTCGTTAAAACCGCCTCATCGAGACGGTTCTAATGAGTACCCACAATCTATATTTTAGATCAGAAATAAGAAAAATAAGGTATACCCCCAGAAACCCCAGTTTTACTATATAAAAGTGGGTTTCAAGGGGTTCAAAATTATATAGGCGTGTTTTAGTGATGTTCTTTAGAAAATATATAGAAATATTTCTAAACATGCATAACAAACTTTAAACTTTTATGTAATTCAATACATCATATATGAGATATTCTAGATTAGGTTTGGGATATATATCTAGATTTAATGTATTTTCTATCTCTTTTCATTTTAATAGAACAGTTCTTGTAGAATTAGTACTTCTGATTTTCTGTCTTTCTAGGAGGTTTGTATTTTTGGAAAACAATATTCCACATCTTGGACTAATCGAAAATTATATTTGTTCAGAAGCAAATACACAGGCTTTTTGTTAAATAGAAGCAACATTACAACCGCTTTATAATACTAATGGTGTTGTCCAAAGCAAAAACCATGTTTTCTTGGGCATCTGTTTCCATATTTTTGTTAAGAAAAAAAATATATACATGTATTTTGAAATAACTTCTGCAATTGTCTTTATTACTGATTTAAGGATTCCAGTGGTTTTTGTTGAATTCACTAGATGATTGTCTAAGTTAGTTTGTAAACTAACACTAATATTTCTAAGCTTCATGTATAGATTAATTAGAACATAAGAAGAAATATTTTACAGTGATGGATTGTGAATATTCACACCCTCATTTTGTTTCACTCCATGTTGCTTATAAAGTCATACATATTAAGTACGGTATACACAGTATTGTAAAATGTTGTATTTTAATGCATTGCATGCGGGAAACCCCTAAAGGGGTACCTTGGCAAACAGTGCAGGCCCAGATCAGATGCCGCAGAAACGCGCCGTCTGATCAGGGCCTGCGCTATTTGCTAACAGAATTTTCCATCAAAAATAGAATGAATAAGAATGAAAATATTGGTCTACAACCCCTTATATGACAAATGGACTTGTCCAACTGGGTTAAAATAGTACTGTGTTGTATTCAGTGTGCCTCTTCATGAGAAAACATGTCTTCTAGAGTTTGTGACCAGCTGGTTAAACACAAACCAGTCTGCTCAGTTGGTTAAACACAAACCAGTCTGCTCAGTTGGTTAAACACAAACCAGTCTGCTCAGTTGGTTAAACCCAAACCAGTCTGCTCAGTTGGTTAAACACAAACCAGTCTGCTCAGTTGGTTAAACACAAACCAGTCTGCTCAGTTGGTTAAACACAAACCAGTCTGCTCAGTTGGTTAAACACAAACCAGTCTGCTCAGTTGGTTAAACACAAACCAGTCTGCTCAGTTGGTTAAACACAAATCAGTCTGCTCAGTTGGTTAAACACAAACCAGTCTGCTCAGTTGGTTAAACACAAACCAGTCTGCTCAGTTGGTTAAACACAAACCAGTCTGCTCAGTTGGTCTGCTCAGTTACACAGATTAGCAAGAGTCTGGAAATGTTAGATACAGAAACTGGAAGTATAGTACTATGCATTACGAAAACACGCCTATACAAATACATTGCAAACTTTACCGTCGAAAAAAAGAAAATTTTTAGATGAAAAATAGTGATATTTTTCTTATTTCTGCTCAAAATATAAATTGTGGGTACTCATTAGAACCGCCTCATTGAGGCGGTTCTAACGAGTACCCACAATCTATAATTTAGACCAGAAATAAGAAAAATAAGATTTACCCCTGTTAACCCCAGTTTTACTGTATAAAAGTGGGGTTCAAGGGGGTCAAAATTATATTGGCGTGTTTTCGTAATGGCAAGTGTTGAAAACTTAGGTGATGGCATGGCATGGCATGGCGTGGGCTGATCAGCAAAACAGGATTTCTCGATGACACGGCTCAAATGAGTTTTGACAAATGAATGGAAATCCTTGGACATATACACACTGCAAAGACTCAGAGTGATTGTTTGAGTTTTATGTCTCACCAACAATTAAGGTCATATGGAGACGGGACCTTGGTTTAAAGACTAATCTGAAAGTCTGGAGAAGCCCGGGGTCAATCCTGCGATCTCTGGTTTGCAAGGCAAGTAGCATAACTATTACGCTACGGAGGCTTCAACAAAGACTTAGGATCCGAATTATTTAAAATTATATATTTTTGCCACAAATACTTTTACTCTGTGGCAAACAGTGTTGACCCTGATCAGACTGCAACTGAAAGAAAAGTCTGATCTGGCTTTACACTGCTCAAGATGATTTTTACAACCGTTTCATGTCTGAATACTTAGGTAAATATAATACTCAGGGTAAATATGGTGGGCCTCTGTGGCCTAATGGGTTAGAGTGCTGGCTCTTAACCCTTGCCCTGCTGAGCCCAGATATGCCTTATCTTTGAAACAATGTAGATCCAGATCAGATGGCTTCTTCAGAAGCCATCTGATCAGGATCTTCATTGTTTGCCATCCAGTTTATGTCTCATTGGCTGATAATCAGTAGTGGGTGTGACATATTTAAATATTCAGCAGGACAAGGGTTAATCATTAGGTTTCCCAATGCTGTGGCTTGAGCCTCGCTAGAGTTACATGGGACACACCAAGTTCTGCAACGGAAGGTAATGTGTTTTTCTGGGTAGTCCAGTTTTTACCCACCTCTCATTATTAACTTTAGGCTAAAAATAAGCGAATTAATTTGGAAAGGGCTGTAAAACACATCCAAGGTAGACACCATATGAGCCCCGCCAAGCGAATTTGTGTCTTCGAGCATTCTGTCATGACAAATTTTAACTGCGCATGCCCAGCCATTCAGAGTGGCCAGGGATATGGCTTTCTGTCTGACGGTTCCTCTTGATTCACTGCTTGTATGAGCGAGCAGCGAAGGTTCTGGCGAGACTGCGCGGATGCGCAGGCTCGCCTGAACCTTCGCTGCTCGCATAGGCGGTAAGTACCAAAATCGCTTGACGGGGCCCATATGATATTTGTATTGAGCTCACTGTATATTTCAGAGAGAAAGGCAGTCATGAGTTTACTCTCCAACAGTACCTCAACAGACAGAGACATATATTACATGGGTATGAGGCCAGGAGACTGAAATATGTGCCAAAGGTAGGATAGTACAAAACCAGACATATTGAAAAAAGCCAACGGAATATGAACAACATGAAATTAAAAAGGGTTTTTTTTTTAGGGGAGGTGAAGTGGGGGGCATGTGCCTTGCAAAGACACAGAGCTGGTGGTTCATAGGCTGGAAACAAACATTAGTAGAATAATGTACAGGGCCTGCAAACCATACTTCCTGAAGTTCTCTACGATATTTATTAGATTTGTTTGTTTGATTTGATGTTTAACGTCCCCGTCAACACTATATAGGTCGTTTTGGAGATCTTGCTTCCAATTTTGAGAGACTTTTACCCAACATTGAGATGAAATGACATCCCAGTGAAACCAATAGGGTTTATAGGCATGGATGTTCGGACTCGCACCACTTTGCCTGGGCAGGCTTAGATACTCTAAGCGGTTTACCAGTACTCATGTGCAGTTGGATTCAGCTTTGCGTGGAAGTATCATGCTGCCCATTTATTTCCTCAAGCCCCACGGTATTCATTAGATGATCCTGCTTTAACCCTAGAATTGCCAACCATGACACTTGCAAACATCATTTTTAGCTCACCTGTCACGTAGTGTCAAGGTGAGCTTTTGTGATCACATTTTGTCTGTCGTGCATGCGTGCGTCCGTGCATGTGTCTGTAAACAATTTCAAATTGGAATTCTGGTTGCCATGGCAACATATAGCTCACATAGACTTAGAATGGGAACAATTTTAAAAATCTTCTTCTCTGAAACCACAGGACCCAGAGCTTAGATAATTAGCTTGTAACAATGTCAAGTGGTCACCTACATAAATCTTGCCAATCATGCCCCTGGGGTCCAAATTGGCCACCCCCCGGGCCCCTTAGCTCCCATAGATTCATAATGGAAAAAAAGCTTAAAAAATCTTCTTCTCTGAAACCATTGGGCTTATTTAGATATTTAGCATCTAGCAATGGCAAGTGATCACCTAAATAATTCCTGCCAATCATGTCCCTGGGGTCCAAGCAGGCCACGCCCCGGGGCCCCTTATCTCCCATAGATTCATAATGGAAAAAAGCTTAAAAAATCTTCTTCTCTGAAACCATAGGGCTTATTTAGATATTTAGCATCTAGCAATGGCAAGTGATCACCTACCAATCATGTTCCTGCCAATCATGTCCCTGGGGTCCAAGCGGGCCATGCCCCGGGGCCCCTTAGCTCCCATAGACTTATAATGGAAAAAAGCTTCAAAAATCTTCTTCTCTGAAACCACATGGCCCAGAGCTTAGATATTTAGCATGTAGCAACGGCAAGTGGTCACCCACATAAATCCTGCCAATCATGCCCCTGGGCTCCAAAGGGGCCATGCCCCGGGGCCCCTTATCTCCCAAAGACTCATAATGGAAAAAAGCTTCAAAAATCTTCTTCTCTGAAACCACAGGGCCCAGAACTTAGATATTTAGCATGTAGCAACGGCACGTTGTTACCTACATAAATCCTGCTAATCATGCCCCTGGGGTCCAAATAGGCCACGCCCCGGGGCCCCTTAGCTCCCATAGACTCATAATGGAATAAAGCTTCAAAAATCTTCTTCTCTGAAACCACAGGGCCCAGAACTTAGATATTTAACATGTAGCAACGGCAAGTGGTCACCTACATAAATCCTGCCAATCATGCCCCTGGGATCCAAATGGGCCATGCCCCGGTGCCCTTAGCTCCCATAGACTCATAATTGGAAAAAGCTTCAAAAATCTTCTTCAGAAACCACAGGGCCCAGAGCTTAGATATTTAGCATGTAGCAATGGCAAGTGGTCACCTTCATAAATTCTGCCAATCATGCCTCTGGGGTCCAAATGGGCCACGCCCTGGGACCCCCTTAGCTCCCATAGACTCATAATGGAGAAAAGCTTAAAAAATCTTCTTCTCTGAAACTGTGAAGCACAGAGCTTAGATATTTAGTATCTAGCAACATAAAATAGTCACCTACATAAATCCTGCTAACCCTGCCCCTGGGATCCAGATGGGCCATACTCGGGGCCCCTTAGCTCCTTTAGACTTATAATGGAAAAAAGCTTAAAAAATCTTCTTCTCCGAAGCCATAAGGCCCAGAGCTTAGATATTTAGTGCAGCAATGTCAGTGGTCTCCTACACTAATAATTTTCTGGTACACAGGTGAGCGATATAGGGCCATTGGGCCCTCTTGTCAAATATTTCTGTCGTCTATTTTAAGAGCAATTAAGGCTTGACATTTCATGTGAATCAAATGTCAAGTTTTATTTTCTCTTAGAAATAGTTTAGAAAATAGAATTGTCATCTGCTATATTTTCTAGGGCATGAAGTAAAGGTAACTCTTTTTCATTGTTGATATTTTTTATTAACCCATTTGGTACCGGAAACCCCAAAACGGGTAGTTGGCAAACAGTTGGCAAACAGTGCAGGCCCAGATCAGAGGCCGCAGAATGCGGCTTCTGATCAGGGCCTTCACTGTTTGCAAAACCTTCAGCCAATTTCCAAGTAGATTTTGGAGAAAACACAACCTTACACCCCTAAATTTTGAAATGGACTCATGCTAGATATAAGGAGGAAGATTCCATTTGGTACAAAAAGGGTTAAAAGATATTTGAACCAAGGCATAACAAAACTAGTATAAAGACCTGTGGCGAGTTGTTGGCAAATATTCTTACATTTTTGCTTAAAAAAATATCACTTTTGCAAATGCAAAAGCTAATTACAATTTTTTTTCAGCCACTAATATGACAGTTTTAGATTCTGTTCATGTGCAGTAAAATACCACCTAAGACCACCTTTGGGATTGTTCCAAAGTAGCTTTTGCATAGTTTAATCAAAAATGGACTTTAAGACCACTTTTGCACAGTCCCAAGGGTGGTCTCATTTTTGAGAGACCACAAAGAAAGGATACCTGAAACCTTTTAAACATGCCTTTAAAAGCAGAATAAGTCCTAATTTAGCTGGTATTAACCCTTATCTTTGCAAACAGTATAGAAGAAGCCATCTGATCAGGATCTACACTGTTTGGCATTCAGTTTTGATCAGGATCTACACTGTTTGGCATTCAGTTTATGAATTTGTAGCAATAAATTACATCAAGTAATTTATTTGGTTGATAGACAGAAATGGGTGTGGCTTAAATGAATATTCAGCAAGATAAGGGTTAATTGCGTTGTATTACTTTACTTACCAGAGCAGTTAACAAAAGTTTGATCACTAACTGATGATACTTTGAACAACTTGACCTGTAAAACCAGCAAAGACTGTGATCAACCTGCGCATTCCCACAATCTGTTAACCCTTATCCTGCTGAATAAATTGATATAGCCACACCCAATCAAATCACTTGATATAATGTAATTATACAATTCACAAACTGCATGATAAACAGTGTAGATGCTGATCAGATGGCATCTGACCTGGATCTACACTCTTTGCAAAGTAAAGGGTGGATGCAAACAGGTCTTCTTTTCACCTAGGTTCAGTGTGCTCAGACTGAATTATTTATGTTTTACATTGCAGATAATTTATACTATATGTGAAAGATTGTTAGAACTGGCACAGAAAGGAGGTTCTTTACAAAGACTGAACAGTAGAAATAGCCTAGAAAGTCTCGACAAAACTTTGTCCACCATCATAAGCCATAGTAAATCTACTCAAGACAGTCCTATTGCTAAACAGAAGTCAAAAGAGTCTTTGAAAAGTGCTGACAGAATGAGGACTGAACATATAACATTAAGTAACACAAGAAATAGATTTAGGAGTATAAGTTTAGAAGATCTTCCAAATAGTGATTTTAAGGATGTGCTAGGTGAAGATGATGCTGATTCTGTGGGCAGTGGTAGTGTTGATAAACTATCTAGAGATTTAAATGATGATGATGATGATGACAATGATGATGATAATTCTATAGTGTTTGGTCATAGTGCTGCAGACTTAAAAGCTTTAGTGGATATAGATAAAAAGAGAAGTGTAAGAGAAATGCAGCATAGAGATAGTGGATTAAGTACAATGAGTGATAGAAGTGGTTGTAGTGACTGGACTACAGACCAGATACAATCCAAAGACTTTTTGGAGAGTTCAGTGAAAATAATTGGAGAATCATTGTCAGATGATTATGTAGGAGACTCTGTGCTAGATGAGGCTGCCAGATTAGAGGTATATACGCTATATGCCATAATGATCCTAAGTATTGGAACAAACAGGCATAAGCAAACAGTTTTTGATGTTTCCATTAGGGTTTGTTGTTTCATGTTTGTGTGTTTCTTTCGCTTTGGTGTCTCTGATGGGAGCTGTTGGTTAATTGTATCGATTCCAGATCATTGCTTCCACTGGGGCTCAACCCCACCTGGGCATGGATAGGGATATTGTTGACCTGGCTGGTCATTAGAACTGCTTCACTGAGGTGGTTCTAAGAATACCCACAGCCTATGTCCTGGAGCATATATAAGAAAAATGCCCTGTTCACCCTAGTTTTCTCAATATAAATTGTGGTTTACAAGGCTGTTAAATTCACAGACTTGTTATCATGATGCGGCCCCCACCCATTGGAGCTTGAAGAAATAGATGGGCTGCATGATGCTTCCTCTCTGAGCTGAAACTGACTGCACACGAGTACTGGTAAACCACTTAGAGGATCGAAGCCTGCCCAGGCAAAGCCGTGTGAGAGCCGGACCATCCATGCTTATAAACCCTATTGGTTTCATTGGGCGACAGGGCTTGAGATGTCATGTTTTTTATCTGAATGTCATGTAAAAATCCCGAAAATTTGGAAGCAACATCTCCAAAATGACCTATTCAATGTTGACAGGGATGATAAACCTCAAATCAAACAAACAAATAATTGTTATCATAATGTTATAGTCTATGACAACATCTTTATTTGCCTGGTACCTTTTGTATGGTTCTTTGAAACATACATCTAAACTAGCATTGAAACATACATTTGAAACTAACATTGAACATCTAGGGTCCATAGTTCAAAACTAATCATGTTGTTAGCTAAGGTAAAAATTAAAACTTTGAATCATTTAATATGGCAAATGTGCTAATATTTTTGCTGACAAAATGTTAAGCAGCTTTTGCAAATGCAAAAGCTGCTCACATTTTTTTCAGCAAAAACACCACTGTATTAGCTGTTTAGCTTACCAGAACAGTTAATGCTTTGACCATTAACAAACTCGTTAAGCTAATGATGCTTTGAAAAACTAGGCCCAGATGAATACCTAGACAAAAATAAAGGTTCTTTATTTGTATTGTATTTGTTTTACAGGTCTTACTGAATGAATCTGATGCGGCCTGGTCTGAGATAGCAGAGGAGAGAAATGCAAGAGTTCTTAGTCAGGTGATGTGGGACTGGCTGGACCAGCTTAAGGTATAATTTATTCACAGGACAGACAGAAAATTTATAGAAATAGCCATTATTACCACCAATGGAGGACAGTGGTGCAGTGGTAAAGCATCGGATTTGAGATCGAGAGGTAGCCGGTTTGATCCTCTCAAGCACCATGTGTTGTTTCCTTGAACAAGAGACTTTATCCCCATTGCTTAGTACTGGTTCCTACCCAGGAAAAGAGGGCCACATGGAAGATTAGTACTAGTACTAAATGTGTTACCCTCTATAAATAAGGTTGATTATTATTATTATTATTATTACCAAGGGGGCAGATTTTCTGCCATTTTTGCTTTTCTATAAACTCGACCCACAGAAAAAGGGGTCTACTCTTAAAGGAAAGTGTTAACTCCTCAGGAGCAAATTCTTTTCTTTAAGAGTTGACCCCTATTGACATGGGAGACAAAAATACTTTGCAGGAGTTGCTTCCCCTGAAGGTGTATCCATTCCTCTTAAGTATTCTATTATCATGCATAACAGGCTTCATACCTTCAACAGTATAAATCAGATTCAGCCTTGTCAAGCTGAAATGTGTCTTCTGCATCACGTAAACAAGTCCGTGAAATGAACACCCCATTAAACCCCACTTTATATAGAGAAAACTGGGGTTTACGGGGGTAAACATTATTTTTAGCTCACCTGTCACGTAGTGACGAGGTGAGCTTTTGGGATCACTTTTCGTCCGTCGTGCGTGCATCCGTCCTTGCATCTGTGCATGCGTAAACAATTTCTTCAAACGACATCTCCTCCTAAACCACTGATCAGATTTTGACCAAATTGCACAGGAATGATCCTTAGGTGGTCCCCTTTCAAAGTTGTTCAAATGGTTCCGGTCCGTTGCACATATAGGTCACAGGAGCCCAAAATAGATTTTTTTTCACCAAAAACTTAAAAAATCTTCTTCTCTGAAACCGCATGGCCCAGGACTTTGATATTTGATATGAAGCTTCATCTAGTGGACCCCTACCAAGATTGTTCAAATTATAGTGCTGGGGCCAAAAATGCCCCCGAACCGGGGCCTTTTGGTTTTACATGGGCTTATATAGGGAATATCTTTAAAAATCTTCTTCTCTGAAACCGCAAGGCCCAGGTCTTTGATATTTGGTATGAAGCTTCATCTAGTGGACGCCTACCAAGAATGTTCAAATTATAGTGCTGGGGCCAAAAATGTCCCCGCCCCAGGGCCCTTTGGTTTTACATGGGCTTATATCGGGAAAATCTTTAAAAAGCTTCTTCTCTGAAACCACAAGGCCTGTGTCTTTGATATTTGGTATGAAGCTTCATCTAGTGGACCCCTACCATGATTGTTCAAATAAAAGTGCTCGGGCCAAAAATGTCCCCGCCCCAAGCCCTTTTGTTTCACATGGGCTTATATAGAGAAAATCTTTAAAAATCTTCTTCACTGAAACTGAAAGTTCCAGGTCTTTGCTATTTGGTATGAAGCTTCATCTAGTGGACCCTACCAAGATTGTTCAAATTATAGTGCTAGGGCCAAAAATGCCCCTGCCCCGGGGCCCTTTGGTTTTACATAGACTAATATAGGGAAAATCTTGAAAAATCTCCTTCTCTGAAACCACAAGGCTTAGGTCTTTGATATTTGTTATGAAGCTTCAGCTAGTGGACCTCTAGTGGACCTCTACCAAGATTGTTCAAATTTTAGCTCTGAGACCAAAACTGCCTCCGCCACGTGGCCCTTTGGTTTTTCATAGACTTATATAGGGAAAATCTTTAAAAATCTTCTTCTCTGAAACCACAAGGCCCAGTTCTTCGCTATTTGGTATGAAGCTTCATCTAGTGGACCCCTACCAAGATTGTTCAAATTATAGTGCTGGGGTCGAAAAAGCCCCTGCCCCGGGGCCCTTTGGTTTTACATAGGCATTGGCCCCCGTCCATCAGGGCTTGAAGAAATATATGGGCTGCAGGATGCTTCCACGGAGAGCTGAATCCGGCCTGCACACTAGTACTGGTAAACCACTGAGAGGATCTACGCCTGTCCAGGAACCGCAGTGCGAGGTGGACCGTCCATACTAATAAACCCTATTGGTTGATTGGGCGCCAGGACTTGAGATGTCATTTCATCTCAGTGTCGGGTAAAAGTCCCACAAAATTGAAAGCAACGTCTCCAAAATGACCTTTGCAGTGTTGACGGGCACGTTAAACCTCAAATCAAACAAACAATTTACATTGGCATATATAGGGAAAATCTTTAAAATCTTCTTCTCTGAAACCACAAGGCCTAGGTCTTTGATATTTGGTGTGAAATTTCATCTAGTGGACCTCTATCAAGATTGTTCAAATTATAGTGCTGGGGCCAAAAATGCCCCGGCCCGAGACCCTTTGGTTTAACATAGACTTATATTGGGAAATCTTTAAAAATCTTCTTCTCTGAAACTGCAAGGCCATGATCTTTGATATTTGGTATGGAGCTTCATCTAATGGACCTCTACCAAGATTGTTCAAATTATAGCACTCGGGCCACAAATGCCCCCGCCCCTGGGCCCTTTGGTTCTACATAGACTTATACAGAGATAATCTTTGAAAATATTCTTTTCTGAAACAGCAAGGCCCAGATCTTTGATATTTGGTGTGAAGCTTCATCTAGTGGAACTCTATCAAGATTGTTTAAATTATAGCCCTGAGGCCAAAAATGCCCCCGCTCCGGGGCCATTTGGTTTTACATAGGCTTATGTAGGGAATATCGTTAAAAAATTGCAAGGCCCAGGTCCTTGATATTTGGTGTGTAGCTTCATCTAGTAGACCTTTGCCAAGATTGTTCAAATTATATCCTTTGTTAATATTTGGTATGAAGCTTCACCTTTTTAGACCTCCCTCAACAGTATGCAGATTATAACCCTGGGGTCGATAATGGCCTTCCCCGGGGCCCCCTTGTTACTCTATGGATCAGGTGAGCGATCCAGGGCCATCATGGCCCTCTTGTTCTTATTTCTGCTCAAAGACATAGGTTGTGGGTACTCGTTAGAACCGCCTCAATGAGGCGGTTCTAACGAGCATCCACTACCTATGTCCGCCTTGATGAGGCGGTTCTAATGAGCACCCACTACCTATATTTGCAGTATGAATAAGAAAAATATCACAGATTTTCTTAGGAAGTAGCCATTTTGGAGGTAAGAAAAAACTGCATTATGTCGCATGGGTGTGTTATCGTAATGGATGTGCACAGAGCAACAATTCAGTTTCAAAATTATTTTTCAGAGAAAATAAGGCTTGACGCTTCATATGAATTGTCTGCCAGGAATTGGGCTTGCCATTTTGTGTGAACCCTCTGCTTGGCAGATAAACTGCTTGTAATGCCAAGTGTTCATCACGAAAACATGCCAATATAATTTTGACCCCCTTAAATATATTCTATAAAAGGGTTATCCTTTGGAAGCAAGGAATACACCACAGAGCTGAAAAATATGGAGTGTGCATGTTTTCTGGGCCAGACTAGCTGGTTTCGGCCAATTAGGCCTCATCAGTGACCCTCAATTATTTTCAAATTTCCACAATGGAATCAATGGTCCCAAAGGATAGTAATACTGGGATTTACAGGGGCATTATTTTTCTTATAAATTTCTTATTTTTTTCCAGGAACCTGTACTTCGAGTGCAAGATCTCAATTCAATGCTCACCTACCTGGAAGATCCTCTGACTGGCCTTCAGAAGTTAGAAAAGGTAAGCTATATTGTTTATTGCTGCTTATTTGGCCTGTTTCTGTGTAATCATACCACAAAGTGGACATTGGCAAAACCACTATGATCAGCTGCTACAGAACACATTACGAAAACATGCCTATACAAATACATTGTAAACTTCAGCTGAAAAATTGTGATATTTTTTCTTATTTCTGCTCAAAATATCAGCATGGGTACTCACTAGAACTGCCTCAATGAGGCGGTTCTAGCGAGTACCCACAATCTATATTTTGAACAGAAATAAGAAAAAAAATAAGGTTTACCCCTGTAAACCCCAGTTTTACTATATAAAAGTGGGGTTCAAGGTGGTCAAAACTATATAGGCATGTTTTCGTGATGATATCATCAGTGGCCCCAACCATTCAGGACTAGGAGAAATAGATTGGGCTGCATGATGTTTCCAAGCAGAGCTGAAACAGACCCCACACATGAATACTGATAAACCGCTTAGAAGGTCTAAGCATGCCCAGGCAAAGTGGTGTGAGTTGGACCGTCCATGCATAGAAACCCTTTTAGTTTCATTTGGTGGCATGGCTTGAGATGTTATTTCATCTCGATGTTGGGTAAAAGTCCCACAAAATTGGAAGCAAGGTCTCCAAAATGACCTAAATAGTGTTGACAGGGATCTTAAACCTCAAATCAAACAAACAAAGAACACATCATCTGGCCCAGTGTAACAGTTTTTCTTGCACACCAGACAAGGAAATCCTTGATTTTACCCTGGGATAGAAATTTATGTTCTGACCCTGGTGTTCCGACCCAAAATCGAATATAATTGTGTGTTTGATAAATGCACTGGTTGATTACGACCTTGTATGCGCCGTCGTTAAGGTTGACGTGGCAGCAACGTCACTAAACATTCCTGCAGTGTCAACACAATATGAGGGACGTTGGTAACCGAAGTGACTGCAGCATTAAAAATCTGCTTTAAGAAATGGAAGGTATGCAAGAAAAAGAATCCAGTATGGGTGTGAGGGGTGGATAGAAAATCGGCAAGCCTCGTGATGCCAGACAGTGTCCCTGGGGACGGATTTTTCCATCCACCCCTCACACCCATATAAGATTCTTATAATCTTGTCACCCTGGGTAGCTTGCCTCCAGGGGGTAAAGCTGTCCACGGAAATATTTACCTCCACCCTGGATATCTTGACCCCGAGGAGCAACCTGCTCAGGGGAGGCTTTAACCTTGGGGGTAAAGCTACCCAGGGGTCAAGATAAACTGGGACACCCTTTACCCTGGTACTGATACTGATTACTGATACAAACAGTGTAGATCCAGATGTAACGGCTCATAATATTCAGTCATCTTATCAGGATAAGCAGTGGTTGCCACCCTGTGGATGATTTTTGCCTAAACCACTATTTACAAGAATAGAGATTCAAAGATGGAAGAGTCCACTTCGGATACAAAGGTCTGAAAGGGGTTAACTAGATTCCCCTTAAATTGATATTGCACTGTGTTTCATATATATCGTAATGATCTTAAGTGATGGGACAGATAGGTCTAAGCAAACTGTGCAGACCAAGATCAGACTGCTTCTGAAGTCTGATCAAGGTTTACACTGTTGGCCATTCATTCTGCACCCTTTAGACATATTATTGGATCATTAAACAAATTTGTTAAAAAGTTTTAGGAGAATTACAGCAAATCTTCACGATGTCTGAATTTTTAGGATTTTTACAGTAGGTTAAGAAAAGTGCCACGTCCATCTGGTTAGCATTTGCTTTCATTGCTGTAGGTTGCCTCTTCAACCTAGCTCTGTGGTGTAGTGATTCTTGCCTCATAAACCAGGGGTCATGTGCTCAATCCCCGGCTTCTCCAGACTTTAGCTGAGTCTTTAAAACCGAGATCCCATCTCCATATCACTTAAGCTGTTGGTGGATTGTAATAATCAAACACATATGACTGAAAAGCCTTGCAATGAATTGTATCTTAGGCAAAGGGCAGCAACAATGCATCAAAGCACTGACAGTACTGGTGGGTTGGTTGCTGAGTGTAGGCTTGGAAAATAGTTCTGGACTGAGACTTAAACTCTTTCGTTTATCTCTTAAAGTCCAGTATTTTAAGCAAATTGTGTAGACCCTGATAAAATGCTATGTTCTTTGCAGTCTGATTTTGGATCTACAATGTTTGCCAATGACCCAGCACATGCGCCAATAAATAGTCCTGCCCTCTGACTCAAAACACACTAACACAAATAATCTCTACCTGAAATCATGTAATATTTATTTGGACACCACCAATGTAAAGCCACCATGCGTAGTAAATTTGGAGTCAATTGACATTGTTGATTGATAATGGAGACAATCTGCCTGAAATGATCAAGTCTATTTTCTGGGTAAAAAATAAGAAAAACATCACAAAAACATGCCTATATAATTTTGACCCTCTTGAACCCCTATTTTATATAGTAAAACTGGGGTTTCAGAATTTTTCATCTGAAAATTGTCGTTTTTGGGCGGTAAAATTTACAATGTATTTGTATAGGCGTGTTTTTGTAATGTATTTAAAAATCTTGTCTGCTGAAATGTTTACTCAAAGTGCTTAGCATTAAAGATATACCACAACACTCCTCCTCCTCCAGTTCTCAGAATACAACAAGGATTATTTCTCTTGGATCACTATTGCCTTCCTTATTGAGTTGTATCGCAGTGTGCTTATTTCAAACATACTTCTGTATTTTTCTGGCATTTAAAGTACCAGTAAATTATAGGATTATCCCTTACCCGGCTGAATAATTAATTAGGGTCACCCATTTCTTACTCTGACCCAATCAGATTACTTGATGCAATTTATTTTTACAAATTCACAAACTCCATGTCAAACAGTGTAGAGCCAGATCAGATGGGTTCCTAAGAAGCCATCTGATCTGGATCTACACTGTTTGCAAAAGTAAGGGTTGTCGTGATCAGTGGGATAAGGGTTATATAATTTTACTTAAAACCTTCAGATAGGAAGGTTACCAGACAGAATGGTTCAGTAAAATGTATATTGGACTGGGGATCTGGTGGGATCAGTCCCCTCCATGTCGGCATTGTTATTTCATGGAGACTGATCATGAAATGTCTTCTGTTGTCACTCTCTCCCTTGTCCCATTTTGAGAAAGGGCACTTATCAGGTTTCCAGTGAAAACATGTGCACAGAACTGGTGAACATCTTATGTATAAATCTGTCAAGGGAAAGTGTGGTTAGTTTTTCTGATCTGCTTAGCATAATCTTTATGGTGTTGACTGGGATATTAATCTCTCATTACCAAAACATGCTTATTGAAATATATATTGAAAATTTGAGCACCAAAAAAAAGAGAGAAAATTTTCAGATTTGTTTGATTTGAAATTTAACGTCCCTGTCAACACTGTAAAGGTCATTTTGGAGACGTTGCTTCCAATTTTGTAGGACTTTTACCCAAGATTGACATGAAATGACATCTCAAGCCCTGTCGCCCAATGAAACCACTAGGGTTTATAAGCATGGATGGTCCGACTCCTGTGCACTGCTTTGCCTGGGCAGGCTTAGATCCTCTAAGCGGTTGTCAAAACATAGATTGTGGGAACTCATTAGAACCCCCCTTGGTGAGGTGGATCTGTCCGTGTGTTCGAGTTTTATGTCCCACCAACAGCTGACGTCATACAGAGAAGGGACCTCGGTGTAAAGACTCATTTGAAAGTCTGGAGAAGCCAGGGATCGATCCTGCGACCCCGGTGAGGTGGATCTAACGAGTACCCACAATCTATGTTTTTGAACAGAAGTTAGAAACAACTGTTTACCCCTGTAAACTCCAGTTTATTATATGAAAGTGGGATTTAAAGGGGTTAAAATTATATAGGCCTGTTTTCTTGATGTAACCAAAATTTCTTAAATGTATTTAATATATTGCTTTTCAGGGAACAAGATACACAATAGAGTACCTGACCAAAGTGATAGCCAAGTTGAAGCCCCTAGACGATAATGTACAGTACCAAATCTATGAGAAACTCCTATCCCACCTCTGCCACCAGTGGGTTACATACTCTGACTCAAAGTTCAACACTAGCTGGGCAATGTCAACGATGTCTAGTGAGGCCTCGGAGAGTTTCAAGGAACACTGGAGTGAAATGAGACAAAACATTGCGCATAAGTTGTTCCAATTTTTCTTTAATCTGAAGACAGTGTTGGAAAAAGATAAGCATTCTTCAGCATAAATCCAGCTTTATTCCTATACAGCTAAACATGGCAGCCCCTACTTTTGCAGTGTAGATGCAGATCTGGGGCCAGTTGTTCAAAGCATTGTTAGCTTAACGAGCTCGTTAGTGGTCATATTGTTAACTCTTCTAGCAAGTACAATATCGTAAATTTTGGTATTTTTGCTGGAAAAATGTGAGCAGCTTTTGCGTCAGCAAAAGCTGCTCACATTTTTTCAGCAAAAATTTCAGCATATTTGCCATATTTAATGATCAAAGTTTTAACGATACGTTAACTAACGACGTCGTTAGTTTTGAACAACTGGCTCCAGATGACTTCTGAAAATCCTGTTTGTAATTCAGTTTGCAAATTTAACCCTTATCCCGCTCCATAGATTAATTAAGACACTCCCTTTGCTGATTATCAACCAATCAAATCACTTGATATCATATATTTGTCAGATTCACAAACTGCATGACAAACAGTGTAGTTCCTGATCAGATGGCTTCTTCAGAAGCCAGATGGCTTCTTCAGAAGCCATCTGATCTGGATCTACACTGTTTGCAAGGGTAGGGGTTGTTGTGTAGAGCAGGATATGGGTTAAATGAATAAATTACATCAAGTATCCGATTGGTTGAAATGTAAACGGTTGTGGCTAAGCAGGATAGGGGTTGAATTAATAGTGTTGTAAGTTGGTTTATCTGTATTTTGCTTCAATTTTTAGTACGGGTCTACCCTTAACCCATAAAATGCCAATCACGACAATTGTCGTCTGCTTTTTCATCCGCCGGTTACCTTAAAAGTAATTTTTTTTGCAAACAGTGTGGACCCAGATCAGACTGCTCCACACTGTTTACCTGTATGCAAAATATTTTTAAAAAAGATTGCTAAAAAAATCAGCAGACGAAATAAGCAGACAACATTTTCAGATGCAGTTTTTCTTGACTTCTTAAGAGTTAACAGAAAGAATTTGCTTCTGAAAGGGTAGATTCTTACCTTTAAGAGCAGACCCTGATTTTGGAGATACTCCGGAGGAATGTAATCTGAATCCCTTTAAATGTGTTTCCTTGTGAAAATGTCATAAGATTAGGGAGATGTATAAGTTCATGTTTACCCTTGTCCTACTGAATAAATTAATTGAGCTGCTACCATTTCTGACTATCCACCAAGTGATATAATGTATTATTTCAGTTTATAAACTGCATGACAAACAGTGTAGATCCTGATCAGATGGTCTTCAGAAGACATCTGATCTGGATAAACACTGTTTGCAAAGGCAATGGTTGTCTTTTTCAGCAGGATAAGGGTCATTGTAGAAAAATGAAACATTGGAAAATTATTGTGAATGGATAGTCTTGGATGATTTTGACACCATTTTGAAAAGAAAAAACTATATAAGACAAAAGTGTGAGTTGGTTTAACGTGCCATTTTATTTTATTTATTTTTTTCTGAAAGGAAAGATGATAGCATTCCTTCCTTGAACAGCTGGATTAAGTTGAGTGGCATCACCTTGCAGATTGTTCTGCCATTTTTCAAAGGGAGACAACTTTTTGGACTTCCTGTTCGCTTTTCTATAGGCTCAGTCCCACCGAAAAAGAGGTCTACTCTTAAAGAAAAGAATTTGCTCCTCAGGAGCAAAGAATTTGGTTTCCTTTAAGAGTTGACCCCTTTTGACAGGGGTCTGCTCTTAAAGAAAAGAATTTGCTCCTCAGGAGCAAATTCTTCTCTTTAAGAGTTGACCCCTTATTGCAGGGGAGAAAAATACTTTTGCAGAAATTGCCTCCCATGAAAGTGTTTGCATTATCTGGACCAAGTCATGAGAAAAACAAAGGTGCAGATAAGCCTGCACACCTGTAAAATCTGATCAGCACCCGTAGTTAACATTTGAATGATAAAATACCTCTAGTTTTTATATCTAAAATTTCAAGACTCTCAGTAACCTGTGTAGAAGAGTGGGACAGTTTGTATCTTACCTTGTAACAAAACCTATAGACTCGTCATTAACCTATTTTGTACAAGAAACCCCAAAATGGGTATCCTGGCAAACAGTTTAGGCCAAGATAATACACCGCAGAATGCGATGTCTGATCAGGGCCTACACTATTTGCAAAACGTTTAGCTATTTTGCAAATTAATTTTGAAGTGACACATTCTGTCACCCCTAGATTTTAAAATGGACTCCTGCCATATACAAGGAGGGAGATTCCATTTGGTACAAAAAGGGTTAAAAGCCCCTGCCCATTGGGGCTTGAAGAAATAGAAAGGGCTCCATGGTGCTTCCAGCAGAGCTGAAACCAACCGCACATGAGTACTGTTAAACTGCTTATATGGTCTAAGCCTGTCAGGCAAAATGGACCAAGTCAGACAGTTCATACATATAAACCTATTAGTTTCACTTGGCTGTCGGGATTGAAATTTGAGTTTACGGGGTACAGAGGACCCTCGTTATAACGACAGTATTTGTTCCCTATATTTGTGCCGTTATAAAGCATTTGCCGTTATAAAGAATCCCAATTAGGAGTATGATAATTAATAAAATGCCGTTACCCCATCATTACTCCAAGAAACAAATTTTATAGATATTTGTTAGAATCGCCTCACCAGAATCGCCTCGGTGAGGCGATTCTAACAAATATATATAAAATCTGTTTCTTGGAGTATTAGCTTACAAGACTCTTTCATGACTATGGACTCGATTTGTGAATTTCCAACCCGAAGGAAGCTGACGCCCCTCGGAACCGAGGATAAGCCTTTAGCAAAGTAGTCATTCCATTCAAATTGCCGTTAAAACGGGTTTTGCCGTTATAACGAATGTCGTTATAACACGGGTCGACTGTAATTAATTTCACAGACATGTTAATGCACTCTTTGCCAGTGTCCCAGTTCAGGACTGTTCTGTATACAGTGGGTGAGGCCAAAGATGGTAGCCATATTGTGTTAGTGTTACTGAGTTCCCCGTAACATCGGTGAGGCCAAAGATGGTAGCCATATTGTGTCTGTTGCTGAGTTTCCTGTAACAGCACCACATTCACTAGTTTGTGTAATACAGTAGAACTTCGATGGCTGGAACACCGATGACTTGATTAACATGGATGAGTCGAACACATTCTTGAGCCCCTAGCAAAATCCTCTACATAAGAAATAGTGGGGGATAATTGAGGAGATTTTAGTCTTTTATCTTGCAAATGTATGCTGTGTGTACTCATTAGAATTGCCTCGATGAGGCAATTTTAATTAGTACACACAGCATACATATTCATTATGGAACACCGAAAAGATGTCTAAAAGTATCTCGTTGTGCCTCCTGACAGTAACCTCAGTGGCTCGAACTACCCCTGTCTCGAACAGAATTTCGAGGTCCCAAAGGTGTTCGAGCCATTGAAGTTTGACTGTACATACATAAGTAATCCCTACTTTATATAGGAAAAACTTTGGTTTAGAAGGGTACACATTAGTTTCTTCTGCTCCGAGACATAGATTGTGAGTAATGCGGTGGTTCTATTGCAAGTACGGTACCCACAACCTATGTTTGGGGCACAAATTTGCCGATTTTAAATTGAAAGAATGCACTGTGTGTCACAGGTGTGTTATCTTGTTGAAGGGTACATTTAGTGCCATATTAAAAAGTTTATTGTTGAAGCGTAGATTTCAGGCTAGTTGAAGGATAGTAGATTTATTGTTATAGTTTCAGCATTACATTAGAAGTTGGTTGAAAAATCAGGGAACAGAGATTTCATGAAGCTTGATGGTTCAGGGTGACCGCTATTCAAGAATAAGTCACTGTATTGTATGTATGTTTGTATTGGGAGTTTAATGGCCCAGTCAACACAATTTAGGTCATTTTTGAGCCGGTCAGTTTACCCATCCACACTTTTCCTGGGCAGGCTTATGCGTAAGGTCTTATCCAGTACAGTGCACATTCATACATCTGATATCTCCCGATTTTGTCGGGATACCCGATTTCGAACCCCATCTCCCGGTCTCCCGTCCGACGGCCCTAATCTCCCAACACGACAATTTTCCTATAGTAGTTTTCCACCGACCATTCATTTTAGTGTTTACCGCAGTAAAATACCTATGCGGTTAACCGTTAGTGTATTTACGCTAGGGCTGTCACGATAAACCGGTATACAGGTAACTTGCAATACACACCTGCACAGGTATGATATCGCAATATGAAAAATACAGGTATTAAAATGCAACCATCAAACAAGCCACAAACATTGTGATAAAAAGTGAGAAATTCAATAATGTTTCAAATAAAAGGAAGAAAAGTGATGTTTGCATACATTTATTACTAATTATACTCCCCTGATCACCATTTGCTCAAGTTGCCAACACTATTAAACCGTTTACACCCGAGGCGGGCCTTATTGATAAGCCGAAAATTAACTATGTGACAAGGTGTGAAAACTAGTCAATCAAGATTATACCAGCTATATCTTATTTAATCCCTTTGCAATTGACACGTGTAGACGCTAACTATTATTCCCGCCAAAACAGAGCAAAGCAGATGCTGATTTTTTTCTATGCGTCTGTAAACCGTTATTCATTTATTAATCATAGAACTGGGGTATCACATAGTGTCATTTTCTATTTAAACCCGTGAAAAATATTATTGCCGTTTTTAACAGATGAAAGAAATATGCCCCACGTGACATCAATGAAAATTTGTGCATGCTTTTTAGCCTCTGACAGGTGAACACGCTAAATATTTTTCCCGCCAAAACAGAGCAGTGCAGACGCTGGTATTTTCTATGCATCTTTTTGCAGTTTTTTTTATTTATTAATATACATAGTACCGGAGTTTTGCAAGGTGAAATTTTCTATTCAAACCCGTTTCATTTTTAGCTTGCGAGAAAAAATATTTCTTGACGTGTTTTTAATGGATCTTTTATGAAAAAAAATATGCCCCCAAGTTAAACCAATAAAAATCATGCATGCTGATTAGTTCCGACTAAGTTCGGAGGCACGTTTACGGGGAACGTAGCCATGGAAAAAGCATGAGCATTTAAAAATTTAGGCATTACAAAAACTTCTGTACTTCACAATCTTTAGTTTTGTATACCGATCTACAGATGAAGCTATCCAAACTGCAAGACTATTGCAGTAAGTTCCCTAGATTTGGGGCGCTTGATTGGTCATAAAAGAACAAAAACATTTTTATGCCCCCGGAATCTAAGAGATTCGGGGGCATATAGTTTTTAGCTCACCTGTCACGTAGTGATGAGGTGAGCTTTTGGGATCACTTTTTGTCCGTCGTGCGTCCGTGCGTGCGTGTGCGTCCGTGCGTGCGTGCGTCCGTAAGCTTTTTCTTCAAATGACATCTCCTCCTAAACCACTGATCGGATTTTGACCAAACTTCACAGGAATGATCCTTAGGTGGTCCCCTTCCAAAGTTGTTCAAATGGTTCCGGTCTATTGCACATCTAGGTCACAGGAGCTAAAAATAGATTTTTAAAATGAAAACTTTAAAAATCTTCTTCTCTGAAACCGAAAGGCCCAGGACTTCTTTATTTGGTATGAAGCTTCATCTAGTGGACGTCTACCAAGATTGTTCAAATTATGGCCCTTGGGCCAGAAATGCCCCCGCCCCGGAGGCCTTTGGGTTTACATAGGCTTATATAGGGAAAATCTTTAAAAATCTTCTTCTCTGAAACCACAAGGCCCAGGTCTTTGATATTTGGAGTGAAGCTTCACCTAGTGGACCTCTACCAAGATTGTTCAAATTATGACCCTTGGGCCAGAAATGCCCCCGCCCCGGGGGCCTTTAGGTTTATATAGGCTTATATAGGGAAAATCTTTAGAAAATCTTCTTCTCTGAAACCACAAGGCCCAGGTCTTTGATATTTGGTGTGAAGCTTCACCAAGTGGACGTCTACCAAGATTGTTCAAATTATAGCCCTAGGGCCAAAAATGCCCCCGTCCCGGGGGGCCTTTGGTTTTACATAGGCTTATACAGGGAAAATCTTTAAAAATCTTCTTCTCTGAAACCGAAAGGCCCAGGTCTTCGATATTTGGTATGAAGCTTCATCTAGTGGACCTCTACCAAGATTGTTCAAATTATGGCCCTTGGGCCAGAAATGCCCCCGCCCTGGGGGCCTTTTGGTTTACATAGGCTTATATAGGGAAAATCTTTAAAAATCTTCTTCTCTGAAACCACAAGGCCCAGGTCTTTGATATTTGGTGTGAAGCTTCACCTAGTGGACCTCTACCAAGATTGTTCAAATTATAGCCCTAGGGCCAAAAATGCCCCTGCCCTTTGGGTTTACATAGGCTTATATAGGGAAAATATTAAAAAATCTTCTTCTCTGAAACCACAAGGCTCATGTCTTTGATATTTGGTATGAAGCTTCACCAAGTATAGCCCTTGGGCCAAGAATGTACTAGAGACACTGATTCTCAGGTGAGCGATTCAGGGCCCTCTGGGCCCTCTTGTTGGTCTGTTTGTCTGTCTACAAAAACCTTAACATTGGGCATAACTTTTGAATGGTAATAGATAGAGCTTTCATATTTCACATGTGTATACCTTATCACAAGACCTTTCCAGTGGTACCATAATTTTTGATCTCGTGACCTTGAACTTGACCTTTGACCTATTTTTTTTTCAAAATTTTTCCGTTTGTCTGTCTACAAAAACCTTAACATTGGGCATAACTTTTGAATGGTAATAGATAGAGCTTTCATATTTCACATGTGTATACCTTATCACAAGACCTTTCCAGTGGTCACATAATTTTTGATCTCGTGACCTTGAACTTGACCTTTGACCTATTTTTTTCAAAATTTTTAAAAACATTAACATTTGCCATAACTTTCGATTGATAAGTGATAGGGCTTTAATATTTCATATGTGGATTCATTGTCACAAGATCTTTCTAGTGGTACCATAATTTTTGACCTTGTGACCTTGACCGTGATGTTTGACCTACTTTTTAAAAACTTTAACATTGGCCATAACTTTCGATTGGTAAGTGGTAGGGCTTTCATATTTCACATGTGCCCTCCTTGTCACAAGACCTTTCTAGTGGTACCATAATTTTTGACCTCGTGACCTTGACCTTTGACCTACTTTTATAAACTTTAACATTGGCCATAACTTTCGATTGGTAAGTAGTAGGGCTTTCATATTTCACACGTGCACTCCTTGTCACAAGACCTTTCTAGTGGTACCATAATTTTTGTCCATCCAGACCCCCCCCCTCAAGGTCAAGGTCACTGTGGCTATTTTTAGAAAAACTTTGTCATCGCTCTAGCGCCAACATTTCTTTACTGAGTTCAGTATAACTTCACACAAATGTTCCTTATGACAATATCTCGAGCGAGTTCGACTTTCAAGGTCATGACCTCAAGGTCAAGGTCACTGTGGCTATTTTTAGAAAAACTTTGTCATCGCTCTAGCGCCTACATTTCTTGGCCATACCTTTTGATTGCTTAGTGATACTGCTTTCATATTTAACATGCGCTGTCCGGGGGCATCAGTGTTTCACAAACACATCTTGTTGAAGTTTACTAATTTATTATTCACTGGATAAAAACTAAGAAACGGAAATCAAGTAATGTACATGCGCAATAAACAAACATAAACAACATGCAATATAACTTATAAAATACTTACAGTATGTAACATTTCATAATGGCAATCATGCAAGCAACCCCTTTCCCCGCCCCCACCCCCCAAATAAAACAACTTGATAAGAGAAGGGGTGTGTGTGTGTGTGTGTGTGTGTGTGTGTGTGTGTGTGTGTGAATTCGGGTTTAACGTCGCTTTCAACAATTTTTCAGTCATATCACGACGGTGTCTGGTTGCGACAGGGAGCTCAATGCTCACATTTATAGTGCTGCCTCACTGAAGTATCATGTCCCAGACACATTACATGATACCACACCCAGTCACATTATCCTGACACTGGATTGACCAGTCCTAGCTCTACCCCGTAAATCTGAGTGCCAAACGAGGAGCAGCTAGTACCATTTTTAACGACTTTGGTATGTCGCGGCCCGGGGTCGAACCCCAGACCTCCCGTTCCCCGGAGCGGACACTCTACCAACTGAGCTATCGGGGCCGGTAGAGAAGGGGTGTAAGAGTACAAGTAATTTTTTGCTATGCGGGTATTCTGAACGTTGTTTTTTCTGCCAGGTGCTTGGTGGGTATTTAACACCGATCTATTGGTCAGTGCTTGTTCTTTGATCGTTCTGCCTAGAAATTGTCTCTCTATTAAAAGACAAAATGGAAGTTTGTCGTCTGCTGCATTTTCTTATTCCAAGCGTTTATAACATATTTTGCATAAAGGCAAACAGTGTGGACCAGTCACCCTCATCAGACTGCTCTGCAGTCTGATCTGGGCCCACACTGTTGTCAAAAATGATTTTTAATGCAGATGACAGATGACAAAGCAGACGACAATTGTCGTTTTGGCATGTTATGGGTGAAAAAGTGCTTCAGAGGTAAATTTAACCAAAAATAACATCACTTTTTACCGCGGAAAATCTCCCTATTTGGGACCCCAATCTCCCTATCTGAAAATCAAAATCTCCATATTTGGGTCCAAGAAAATATCACGTGTATGCACATTCTTTCGCCAGAAACTGACAACTGCCAGGAGAGAATGACCATAGAAAAGATTTCAACATCTATCTCCGTGAGAGACCGTTGCCGACCCCAGCAGGTATCGAACTCGCATCCTCCTGATCATCAGTTAGATGCTCATCCGACTGAGCTACTGAGGACGGCTAAATCAGGAAATTGACAAAATGGTCAGGAAAGAAAATCTGTAAACAGTTATTACACAATCTGTTGCTGGGGCAAGGTTTTATCAGGTTTAAAATGATTGAAACATGACTTTTCTAATTTCACTTACTTTTCAAGTTCAGTACATCTGTTGGTTTTGCAAGAGTTAACATTAATTTATTTTTTGATTCAAAAACATTCTGTGTGTACTTGTTAGAACTGCCACAATGAGACAGTTCTAACAAGCACCCACTATCAATTTTCGCAGGAGAATAAGAAAAAACATCTCGTACTCCCACATGAAAAATACCAATTTTGGAAATGTTAAAGAAAACACTTGATCACAAGGGTAATAGACTATTGTAATGAAGTAAAAAACCTTAATCTAAGGACATGAATAAATAGCAGTGAGACGCTAGGTCAACACCACAACATGAATGGCAATTACCTCAAACTAAGACTCTTATTTTGACCTAAAAATGCTAACATAGAGCAGAGTTTAACCCATTTTATTTAAACAGGTACCCTGGCAAACAGTGTAGGCCCTGATCAGATGCCGCAGAATGCGGCATCTGATCAGGGCCTACACTGTTTGTGCAAAGTTAAGCCATTTTCCAAATGAATTTTGCAGAAAACACAACCTGACACCCCTGAATTTTGCAATAGACTTGTGCTATATATAAGGAGGAAGATTCCATTTGGTACAAAAAGGGTTAAAAATCCCCAGTTTGACACACTGTGACACACCTGACTAAGCCACTGGGGCTGGTATTGAAATGAGAGAATCGGTGTATTGATACAGCTTACCTGTGTCCTTGCTGTATGAGTCCTCTGGGTCCAGTTGTTCAAAACTAACGACGTCTTTAGTTAACATATCGTTAAAACTTTGCTCATTAAATATGGCAAATATGCTGAAATTTTTGCTGAAAAAATGTGAGCAGCTTTTGCGGATGCAATAGCTGCTCACATTTTTCCAGCAAAAATATAAAAATTTACGATACTGTACTTGCTAGAAGAGTTAACAATATGACCACTAACGAGCTTGTTAAGCTAACGATGCTTTGAACAACTGAACCCAGATGTTTAAAATTAACAATGTTGTTAGTTAACATATCATTAAAACTTTGGGCATTTAATATGGCAAATATGCTAATATTTTTGCTGAAAAATGTGAGTAGCTTTTGCAAATGCAAAAGCTACTCACATTTTTCCAGCAAAAAAGAAAAAGAGTATCAGATATTGTGCTTGCTAGATTAGCTAACAATTTGACTGCTAAGGAGCTACTAAAACTAACGATACTTGAACAGCTAAATCCTGGGGAACTTAATATGAATGGTTTCACATACAGGGGATGTAACTCCTTCAAAGATACTGTGCCAATGTTTGTCTCCTGTATCGGGTGGGCTGTATTGTTAGTAAACGCATCAGTGTGACTTAATACATTCTTTCATGTCTTAAAAACACTGACATTTTTCTATAATCTGAATAATATATACCCTTGTAAACCCCAGTTTTAACAATATAAAGTTGTGTTTACTGGGGTGTTCATTACACAGACCTGTGTAGGCCCCGCCCATCTGGGCTTGATCAAATAGATTGGGCTGCATCATGCTTCCATGCAGAGCTGAAACTCAACCCCACATGAGTACTGGTAAACCACTTAGGCCAGGCAAAGTGGTGCACTTAGGACCGTCCCTACATATAAACTCTTCTGGTTTGTTTGGGTGGTAGAGCTTCAGATGTCATTACATCTCATTGTTGGTTGAAAGTCCCCAAAATTGGAAGCAGTGTCTCCAAAATGACCAAAATAGTGTTGAAGCGGATGTAAAACCTCAATTCAAACAAAACAAACAAACAAACACAGACTCTAAAAACATTTCCTTTGGCATAGCAAATTCTTTCCATTAGAAGTATACCTTTGTTTAGCGTGTCAGTCAGAACTCCTAAAAGCTTATTCCCATTTAACTCTTATCCTGCTTAATAGATTATTTAAGCCACACCTATTTCTGACTATCAACCAATCAAATTCGCCAGGTAATTATACAAAACCAGTCAATGCTAGACTGTGCTACTTCTGAAATCAATTTTTACAAGTAATTTCACGGAACCCAGTCCGTGTCATTTAAAAATGGCGAGCGAGGACTTCACGCTTGTGAAGAATTCGAAAGCAAAATTTACAGAAAGTTTTCCTCTATTGACTGTCAGACACTGAATGCAGTAGGAGTAAAATGGTGATAATTAAAAATAATTTCCCTTATTTTTCAAGATAAACATAAGTTGTGGGTACTCAAATGAAGCGTCTTGCTGAGACAGTTCATTTGACTACCCACAACACATGTTTTGTTGAGAAATAAGGAAAATTATCTTTACATCAGTACCATATTAATAAAGTTAAAGCACCTGCTTCTATATTATTGGTTTGTTTGTTTGGATGGAGGTGTTACATGCCTATCAACACATTTTTGCTTGTTACTGTAAGCAATGGCTGCTTTAACCATTTGTCAAAGACAATTTTAGATAACCAGTACGTATTCAATACATATTGCAATAAGGATTTGCCGTATCGCAATATATTGCAATACGCTTTTAGGGGGCAATACTCAGCCCTAAACTGCAGTATCACAAACTGACCTGTCTTCCTCTAGCCTCTGTTGCTCTATCTTCAACAGAAAGTTCAGAGCTACCTTAGAACACACAAACAGTAACATTTCACAAATTTGATTAAGACTGGTCATTGTCAATAATGACAGACAAACTATTTTAAGCCTACAGAATGTTGGCAACATAGTGAGCAATTGGTGAGCGCCTGTGTTGAAGGCATCTCTGGTTTCTGATTTATTAACAGCTTATTTATAAACTTTTCAGACTTGTTTAATCTATATATATCTAGGGTTCCTAAACGATGTAGACCCAGATAATATTCTGCAGAATGCAGCATCTGATCTGGGTCTACATTGCTTGAAGTGCAATTCTTTTTAAAAGAAAACTCAATAAATGACATTAACCATACATTAGAATTGCACCTGCTGCAAGCTAGCTGGTTGAGGGTTCTGTTTGTCATACTCAAGCTAATTACACCACAACCTCATTATAACACGGTTCGTTATAACACGGTTATGGATATAACACGGTTTCAAGATGGATCCCAAAAATGTATAGATTATGTAGATGGATCCCAAAAATGTATAGATTATGTAGATGGATCCCAAAAATGTATAGATTATGTAGAAAAATGACCATACATGGTCATTTTTCTATATAAACTATACATTTTTGTGATCCCAAAAATGTATAGATTATATAGAAAAATGACCATAAATGGCCATACATGGTCATTTTTCTATATAAACTATACATTTTTGTGATCCCAAAAATGTATAGATTATATAGAAAAATGACCATATATTTTTGTTTGGATATAACACGGTTATTTAACTAACACGGATTCTGCTTTGGACCCCATTAATAGTGTTATAAAGAGGTTGTGGTGTAATATGTAAGCAATAAGTGTAGACCCATACCATTAATGGTTTCAGGAAGCTATCTTGTCCTGTGTGGATCTTCCACTGCATATAATTGAGCCAGGGCACAGCATTTCCTACAATTTACATGTGCGCAGTGAAGAATTAGATCAGCCTGCACATCCATATAGTCTGACCAGAGACTTCTCTTGTTGCTTTGTTTGTTTTGTTTGTTTTGGAGTTTAACGGCCCAGTCAACACTATTTTAGGTCATTTTTGAGCCGGCCAGTTTACCTATCCACACTTTTCCTGGGCAGGCTTATACGTAAGCGGTTAACCAGTACAGTGCACATTCTTTCGCCAGAAACTGACAACTGCCCTTCTTGAATCAGTGGAAGGGAGAGAATGACCGTAGAAAAGATTTCATGATCAATCTCCACGAAAGAATGTTGCCGACCCCGGCGGGAATCGAACCCGCGTCCTCCTGATCACAAGTCAGACGCGCATCCGACTGAGCCACCGAGGCCGGCTTCTCTTGTTGCATGAAGGTGCATTGTACCCTTAGCTTTACTAAGAGTGCACAACAAAGACTCTAATCAGAATGCCCAGATGCACAGGCTGATCTTAGTCTTCACTGGGCATACATGTAAACTGTAGGAAAATCTGTGCCCCAGCGCATACAACATGATTTCAGTTCAAAATTTAAAAGGTATGAAGTTGATTTATTTACAGAACTTCATTTAGAAAATTGGAAAAATAAGGTCCTGATCAGATGCCACATTCCGCTACATCCAATCTGAGCCAGAACTGTTTGCTAGAGTCCTGACTTGTGGTTTTCCCATTTAGATTAGTACTAGTAGGGTAATGAGTTAAGAGGTCTACTTAGGGTAGATATGGTAAATGATTTATGGCAGTATTTACAGTTCAACCTGTATTAAGCAAGCACCTCTGGGATATTCAAAAAGTGCTTGCTTAAGGCAGGTGCTTGCTTAACCCTTTACCACTCAGGGATTTTGCGAATTTTGCTGATTTTCACAGTGTTGCACCTGACAGCAACTTCAACTAGCCATTGTTTCATAATGGATGGTCTGTTTTACACCAAACTCGGTATGAATGTTCATTGGGCAGTAGCCTTTCAAATGCAACCTTTCATGACGTGATCATTGTTGTCATGGTAAAGAGGGGGCATCTCAAAGTTGGCAAAAAGTGGGTTTTCAAATGAATTTTTGACCACATTTTAATCTTCACACAGCTGTCAAGGCAACAATTAAGGTGTTTGGCACTGGCCATTTTCACTGTTTGCAGCATGTTTTATCAGCATCAATTTTCAGGCATTTTTGACCCCAGACACCCTGAGATATAAATTTTAGCGGCCGGTTGGGCCATAAACCCAAAATTTTTCGGGATGTGAGGGGGGCAACGCCCCCCTTCAATCCCCCCAAGAATATTTTTAGTGGGGAGGCGCGTGAAAAAACAGGTCACTTTTTTGCCCAACAAATCCTAAAGCAAACATAACTATCCAGGGGTAGAAATGCAGATTTTAGGTGCTTCTGGGGCTTAAAATGGGGGGGGGGGGGAGTTGCAGACACGTAAAAACACGTATCTGAGTGGTAAAGGGTTAACACAGGTGAATTGTAATGCGTTTTCATTTATCGGGAACTAAATGTGTGCTTGCTTAAGACAGGTTGTTTGCTTAATAGAGGTGGCCACTAAGACAGGTTTGATGTATACTGTATTTACTATAAAATTCAAACACCTCAATTCCTTACTGTAATTGTTCTGAAATTTGAACACATACAATTTACAACCTGGGCCCAGTTGTTCAAAGCATCATTAGCTTAACGAGCTCGTTAGTGGTCATATTTTTAACTCTTCTAGCAAGAACAATATCGAAAATTTTGGTATTTTTGCAGAAAAAATGTGAGCAGCTTTTGCATTTGCAAAAGCTGCTCACATTTTTTCAGCAAAAAATTTAGCATATTTGCCATATTTAATGATCAAAGTTTTAACGATACGTTAACTAACGACGTCGTTAGTTTTTGTATCTAAAGATAGCTGGTGGGCCTCCGTGGTCTAGTGGTTAAGAGCGCTGACTCTTGATCATTAGGTCTCTCACCACTGTGGTTCGAGCCTCGCTCGGGTCACGTGAGACGCCAAGTTCTGCAACGGAAGGTCAGGTGGTTTTTCTCCGGGTACTCCGGTTTTCGCCCACCTCTGATTAACGATAGGCTCGATATGAGTGAAAAAATCTTGAAAGGGCCATAAAACCAAAACCAAAAAATAAAGATAGCTGGATGAGTGCCCAACAGTGTAGACCCTGACAAGATGCTGCATTCTAAGGCGTCACGTGAGTTTACACTTTTTGCTTAGGCCTATATGTCCGAATAAATATGGTAAATACTATAGGCATATATATGCTTTAATATTTTAGTCATTTTCTCCTTTTATTTACACCACAACCTCTTTATAACACTGTTGTAGGAGTTCAAAGCAGAAACACATCACATGAACAAGTTCGTGAAATAAAGACCCCCCTAAACCCCACTTTATATAGAGAAAACTGGGGTTTAGGGGGTTAAACATTATTTTCCTCATTTTTGCTCCAAGACATAGGTTGTGGGTACTCGTTAGAACCTCCTCAATGAGGCGGTTCTAACGAGCACCCAAAACCTATGTTTTGAGTACAAATAAGAAAAATATCAAATTTTCATCAGGAAAAATTTACTTTTTTGAGGTTTGAAAAATGCACTATATCACACGGATATGTTATCGTAATGAGTAACCAAAAGTCCTAAATAAGCTTTGCTGTAATTCTCCTGAAATTTTAAGAAATTTGTTTTATAGTCCAGCAAGGAGTCCAAAAGGTGCAGATGGAGTGGGAAACATTGTCAACCCTGATCTTGGTCTGCTCTGTTTGCTGAGACCTGTCTGACCCAATACTTTGGATTGTTTTGGTAGTTAACCTACCATATTTTACGAAAAATATATAGATTATATAGGAAATTGCCATTTTTGACCATTTTATGCTCATATTTCGGTATATTCTAAACAGTTTTGGAATCCGTGTTTAAACAGTGTAATAAAGACGTTTATGTGATCTTGTTGCAGTATTTTATGACTAGAAATCTCACAGATTTTTCCGTCCAGAAAATATATTCATATCTGTTTACATTGAATTTACACATAAATAGACATATTTGAAACATATCTAAGCAGTATGTGATATTGAAGCACTGAAAGATATAGGCTACAGTGAAATTCCTATATTAAGACCACCTTTGGGACTGTTCAAAAGTGGTCTTTAAGACCACTTTTGAACAGTCCCATAGGTGGTCTTCACTTGAGCACACTGGCTATAGAAAACACAAAGAAAATGTTCATGGAACCTTGTAAATATGCTTTTAAAAGCAGATTTTTCTTAATTTTTAGGTGGTCTTATTAGCAGAATTACACTGTATATTGCAAGTCTTTCTTGCAGTAGTTGCCTCCATAGCCTTGTAGTTATGGGCACTGCCTCTTAAATATTAACCTTGTCCTGCTAAATGAATTAATTTTGCCACACCCAAATCTGATTGTCAACCAATCAAAGGATTTGCTAAGATGTACAGTAAAATTCCTATATTAAGACCACCTTTGGAACTGTTCAAAAGTGGTCTTTAAGACCACTTTTGAGCAGTCCCAAAGGTGGTCTCTGACCAGAGGAGACTGTATGCAGAAAAAACAGAGAAAGAATAACTGCAGCCTGCTGAATAAGCTTCTTAAAGCAGAATTAGACTTAATTTTAGGTGTCTTAACAGCGGAGTTTCACCGGAATTTCACCGTATTCAGTTCAGAAACTGATGACAAATGCTGTAGATTCTGATAATCAGATGGCTTCTGATATGGAGGTTGGGCTATTAGATTTCAGCAAGACAAGGGTTGTCTTTTATCAATATGAGTTCATGCCTTGCTCAGGTTACATGTCAGACACTTATATTCTACAATGGAAGGTCATATGTTTATTGTTTGGATACTTCACCTTTTGTCCACCTATGATTAACCTTTAGCCTGCTGTAGGCGACAAGCCCTATCTTTGCAAACAGTGTAGATCCAGATCAGATGGCTTCTGAAGAAGCCATCTGATCAGGATCTACAATGTTTGACATTCAGTTTATGAATTTGTTAAAATAAATTGCACCAAGTTATCTGATTGGTTCAAAGTCAGAAATGGGTGTGGCTTAATTGAATATTCAGCAGGTTAAAGGTTAATGATCTGGGGGCCAGTAGTTCAAAGCGTCGTTAGCTTAACGAGCTCGTTAGTGGTCATATTGTTAAGTGTTCTAGCAAGTACAATATCAAAAATTTTGGTATTTTTGCTGAAAAAATGTGAGCAGCTTTTGCATTTGCAAAAGCTGCTCACATTTTTTCAGCAAACATTTTAGCATATTTGCCATATTTAATGATCAAAGTTTTAACGATAAGTTAACTAACGACATTGTTAGTTTTGAACAACTGGCCCCAGCTTGATATGAAACCATGCCAAAAATGTCTTTGAGACAGCAATATTAGTCAAACCTTTTGGTAGGTTTATTTAGACCAATGACTAGCATTCTTGAGAATCTGATGGAAACAGTCACATTAATGCCAGCTTTTACCCTTATCCTGCTGAATAAATTAATTTAGCCACGCCCAGTTCTGTTTATCTGCCAATCAAATTACTTGATATTTTGTGTTCATTCATTTCTTAAACTGCATGACAGACAGTGTAGATCCTGATCTGATGGCTTCTTCAGAAGCCATCTGATCTGGATCTACACTGTTTGCAAAGGTAGATCTGGATCTACACTGTTTCAAAAGGTTGAAACATCATGGTAGAAACATCATGGTAGAAACATCATGGTAGAAACGTCATGGTAGAAATGTCATGTTCAGCAGGATAAGGGTTAAGTGTTTAACTATATTAGAATCAAAATAGATACTTTGTAGTGCCTGATTTCTTGAGGACTATAACTCATGGTTTGTTGATCAGTAACTGTTGTTAGTAACTACAGTAGAACTTCGATGGCTCGAACACCGATGGCTCGTTTACTATGGCTGAATCGAACCCGTCCTTAAGTCCCTACTAGGGAATTCCTCTTCATAAGAAATAGTGGGGGATAATTTAGAAGATTTTAGTCTTTTATCCTGCAAATGTATGCTGTGTGTATTCATTAGAATCGCCTCGGTGAGGCAATTCTAATGAGTACACACAGCATACATTTTCATTATAGAACATCAAAAAGATGTTCCAAAGTATCTCATTATGACTCTTGGCAGTAACTGTGGCTCGAACTACCGCTGTCTCGAACAAATTTTTATGGTCCCAAAGGGGTTCAAGCCATCGAAGTTTGACTGTAAATGTACATGTACTGTACAACTGAGTCTGGTTGTTCAAAACTAACAATGTTCTTGGTTAACATATTAAAACTTCCATCTTTAATATAGCAAAAACTTTAATATGACAAATATGCTAATATTTGGGGCAAATAGATTGGGATTCATGGGGCTTCCATGCAGACCTGACATTGGCCTAATATTTTGACTACTGGCAAACTGCTTAGAAGTAATAAGCCTGCTCAGGCTAAGTGGACTGGTGAAAGTCTGACTCCCTGCTTGCAAGCCCTAGCAGTTTCTTTGGACAGTAGTGTTTGAGATGTCATTTCATGTCTATGTCGGGTAAAAATCCCACAAAATCAGAAGCAAAATCTCTAAATGTCCTAAATGGTTTTGACAGGGTTTTAAAACCTCACAATAAATATTTGTAGTATTTTCTGAAAAAAAAAGAGAGAACCATTTGCATTTGTAGAAGCTACTGCCTGTTAACTCTTTGTATGCGGGAAACCCTTAAAGGGGTACCTTTGCAAACAGTGTAGACCCAGATCAGATGCTGCAGAACGCAGCGTCTGATCAGGGCCTACCCTTTTTGCAAACAGTTAAGCCATTTCCCGAATTAATTTTGAAGAAAACACAACCTGATACCCCTAAATTTTTAAATGAACTCCTGCTATTTATTAGGTGGAAGATTCCATTTGGTACAAAAAGGTAAACTAACAATGCTTTGAATACATCACGAAAACATGCCTATATATCTTTGACCCCCTCGAACCCCACTTTTATATAGAAAAACTGCGGTTTCGAGGGGGTAAACCTTATTTTTCTTATTTCTGGTCCAAGATATAGATTGTGGGTACTCGTTAGAACCGCCTCAATGAGGCGGTTCTAACGAGTACCCACAATCTATATTTTGAGCAGAAATAAGAAAAATATCACATTTTTTATCTGAAAATTTTCATTTTTTCGGCGATAAATGTGTTAATGTATTTGTATAGGCGTGTTTTCGTAATGAAGTGGTCCTTGAACTCCAAGCTGTGATTTATTACACCAATACATTGCTAGAGCTAATCCATCTTTTGAAACAATTAAGCATGTAGACAAAATCTAAGTTTCAATATACAGCCAAACCTCTTAATATCGACACTCAGTATAATGACAAGACTCTTTAGAATGGCAATTTCAGTTGAATAAGTCCATGGCTCAGGCTAAGATGGATTGACAGAGATATTCAAGAACATTGTATATTAAGATAATCCAAAAAACAAAATGGTGTGGATATTTGTTAGCATCACCTCTGTGAGGGCCGGCCTCGGTAGCTCAGTCAGATGTGCGTCTGCTGACCAGGAGGATTTGGGTTTGATAACTGCTGAGGACGGCAACATTCTTTGTGGAGATTGATCATGAATCTTTTCTAAGGTCATTCTCTCCCTTCCGCTGATTTAAGAAGGGCAGTTGTCAGTTTCTGGCAAAAGAATGTGCACTGTACTGGTTAACCACTTATGTATAAGCCTGCCCAGTACTATTTAGGTCCTTTCGAAGACATTGCTTCCAATTTTGTGGGACTTTTACCCTAATTGATATGCAATGACATCTCAAGCCCTGCCACCCAATGAAACCAATAGGTTTATATGCCTGGATGGTCCGACTCTCACCACTTTGCCTGGGCAGAGTTTGATCTAAGTGGTTTCTAGTACTCATGTGCGGTCAGTTTTAGCTCTGCTTGGAAGCCTCATGCAGCCCAATATATTTCTCCAAGCTCCAATGGGTGGGGCCTATAGGGGAAGACCCTTGTTGGCTGAATGAATAGGCTGAGAGGAGTCTTTGCGGGTTACACTGGTCCTATAGGCTTTACTGTGTTTCAGCTCATTTAAATGGCAGATTCTGATCAAAGTCTCCACTGTTGCATGGGCCTCTGGTCTAGTGATAGAGCAATAAGGGAATGTACAGACTGAGGGGAGTTATTTGCTAGTTGCACTGGTCCTAGGTTTGTGTTTTTGCTCATTCTATAAAGAAAGGCGTGCAAGAAAAACATCTGTCAGAGATGCAGGTTCACATGGATACAAATGTTCAACCATCACTATTTGTGCCCCGCCAAGCGAATTTGTGTCTTCGAGCATTCCGTCATGACAAATTTTAACTGCGCATGCCCAGCCATTCAGAGGGGCCAGGGATATGGCTTTCTGTCTGAAGGTTCCTCTTGATTCACTGCTTGTATGAGCGAGCAGCGAAGGTTCTGGCGAGACTGCGCGGATGCGCAGGCTCGCCTGAACCTTCGCTGCTCGCATAGGCGATAAGTACCAAAATCGCTTGACGGGGCCCATTTGGAAACAACAGAGCGCAGTTCTGCTCATCCCATTTTATACTGAGTGGATCTTCTACCTTATAGATAGAACCATTTCAAACCTTTGGAGTACTACCTTTAGTTTATTTGAGAAATTAGTTTTAAAAAACTATAGTTAAATGTTTTGTAAAAGGTGAAGGCCCTGATTAGATACCACATCCTGTTTGCCAGTAACCCGTTTTAGGGTTTCCTGTATAAAACAGGTTTACAAGCTTGTTCATAACGATAACTTATGTGCGACATAGTGCATTTTTTTCACATCTCCAAAATTGGCTTTTTTTCACATCTCCAAAATTTTTTTTTGTTATGAAAATCTGACATTTGTCTTATTTATACTGCAAACATAGGTTGTATGTACTCGTTAGAACCCGTTTTAATGACTAGGTTGTGGGTACTCGTTAGAACCGCCCTCAATGAGGCAGGTCTAACGAGTACCCACAACTTATGTCTTGGATCTGAAATAAGAAAAAAATATATACCTCTGTAAACCCCAGTTTTCTTTACATTACATAAAGTGGGGTTTAGTAAAAAGTCTCCCTGCCCTACATCATAGTGTAGTTTATAATTTCTTGTTCTTTGGGATCATTGATTCCATTGTTGAATTTTGAGAATATTTGAGGGTCACTGATGAGGCCTAATTGGCCGAAACTAGCTAGTCTGGCCCAGAAAACATGTAAACTCCATATTTTCCAGTTCTGTGGTGTATTCCTTGCTTCCAAAGGATAACCCTTTCTAGAACATATTTAGAGGGGTGTTCATTTCACAGACTTGTTCTGTGATAAGTGGTTGAAAGGTTAAATGTTTTAGCAAGTACAGTATTAAATATGGTCGAAGTAATTTGCTAAAAAAAATTTTTTTTCAGCAAAATATCAGTGTATTTGGTGTATTAAGTGAGCCCCGCCAAGCGAATTCGTATCTTCGAGCATTCCGTCATGACAAATTTTAACTCCGCATGTCCAGCCCCGTTCAGAGGGGCCAGGGATATGGATTTCTGTCTGAAGGTTCCTCTTGATTCACTGCTTGTATGTGCGAGCAGCGAAGGTTCTGGGAGACTGCGCAGATGCGCAGGCTCGCCTGAACCTTAGCTGCTCGCATAGGCGATAAGTATCAAAATCGCTTTACGGGGCGGAAGTGTTCAAAGTTTTAACAATATGTTAACCAATGACATTGGCATCTTTGAACAATATGACCATTGATTCAAAGGAATTGGTTTCTTTGTACTGAACCTCTTCTATGAAAGGTTCCTTGCTTCTTAGGGGCCAAATGTGCTGGGACATCTTATCCAATCTTGCCGCTGCCCATATCGCTAGGGCATTCTATGCTGGGGTAAGATTACTGGGAAAGAAGAAGGCTTGTAAAACTGGCAGATAGCAAATATAGTTAGCAAATACACAGATTCATCTGCTAAGTTCCAAAGGTGGTCCCTGACCAGGGGACACTGTGTGAAGACTAACACAAAGAAAGAATAACTGCACCCTTCTAAATAACCTTTTTAAAGCAGATTTAGTCTTAATTTTATCACAACAACAACAATAATTTTAGGTGGTCTTAATAGCGAAATTTTATTGTTTTAATTTTACTGCCGTATTAAATCATATTTTATGGGCAGTTGCTAGAATGACTTGACTGTAGATCAAAGGTTTTATATTTTTGTTGCATTGCTCTTGTAACAATTGACGATGTGTACATTGTTATGAATACATAGAATTTGTTTTGTTTGTGCTCCTAATTAGCTATAAGAATATACTCAACATTACAGATATAGCCACTTATCACATATTCAGTACTATATTTAACACGATAACCCATGATTTGCATGTGTGATAATGCTTGTTTCCATTTCCGGTTATCAGCCCGCCCGGTCTGATAACCGGAAACAGTGTATTTTGAACGGACAGCGGTTATCAGCCCACTCATGACGTTATTGTGACGTTGCCAATAACATGACCTAACGCGAATAGTTAGGCGTGACGTTACGCACTTTTTTGCTTGAATCACGCTTTTTATCACATTTTTTTTTCAATTTATGAACGTCAAACACAGTAAGAATAGGGTCTGAATATGTGATAAACAAATTATAACATGGGGTTTTGGTTATCGCCCTCTGTATCAAACCTCGACCATTATCTGCCCTCAGGCTAAAGCCTTCGGGCAGATAATGGGGTCTCGGGTTGATACATCGGGCGATAACCAAAATCCCATGTGATAATCTCTAAATATCTCCAGATGAAGGATTGTCAAGGATAGTTTACTCTTATCCTGCTGCATGGATTAATTTAGTCACACCCATTTCTGACTATCACCAATCAAATTACTTGATTTAATTGTTCAATTCACAAACTGCATTGCAGTGTGCATCCTGATCAGATGGACTTTTCAGAGGACATCTCATCTGGATCTACACTGTTTGCACTTATAGGGGTTGTTGTGATCAGCAGGATAAGGGTCTAGGGATAATTTTCCTTGTATCTTGCCATGAGCATGTAATTTTTACTTTTGACAATGATAATTCTAGAGATAATTTTTCTAGATCTCTTGCTAGAAACATATGTTGTAGGTACAGTCGAGTCTTGTAACATTGCGCGGCCGTTTACTTTGCGCAACCTGCATTCACATTTTCAATAACTTTAACCCTCACAATTTCTACCACCACTACCTGTGCATCTGCATTAAGTTTTAACTTAACCTTGAAAACATGGGGTTGCACGTGCAGATGTGACACTTTTGCGGAATTTTTCAAATTTGCCAAAATACGAAAAGACCAAAAATTTCAAAACCCAAGACTGAGTTTAAAAATAGGCAAAGGGACAAATGTTTTGTATCAAAATTTACTGCATATAACAACATTGCAGAATATCTAATGAACAACTTGTTACAGTCAAGGTTTGTGTTTAACCAGCACAAAACACTTATTGTGCGGAATGTTGGGCGACAAAATTGGTAATCAAATTTCAAGGGGTATCCCTTTTCATAGAATTATATCTCCCACCAGTTAAAAATTCAGAGGCCAATTTCTGTTGCAGCAAGTAGAAAAGGAAGTGTTGCAATCGTTCTGATTGTTATTGTTTGAAAGGTGGCTTTAACAAAGTCACACGAATGTATCAAAACCTTATGTGCGCAATGTTACCGGACTGCATCGTACTGTACTTCTTAGAATTGCCACTATAAGGTGATACAAACAGGAGCAAAACACACACTTTTTAAAGAGAAATGAGAAAAAAAATCCCCCAAACATCCTCATTAATTTTCTCCTCCTTAGCTAAAGCTGTATATCAAGCTGACATTTGGAGGCAAGGTACAGTTAGGTGATCACCTATTTCCTGGATTTACGGCTCCCGCCCATAGGGGCTTGAAGAAATATATGGGCTGCATGATGCTTCCACTCAGAGCTGAATCCGACTAGTACTGGTAAACCGCCTGGATCTAAGCCTGTCCAGGAGCTGCTGTGCGAGGCAGACCATCCATGCTAATAAACCCTATTGGTTTCATTGGGCGACAGGGCTTGAGATGTCATTTCATCTCGATGTCGGGTAAAAGTCCCACAAAATTAGAAGCAACATCTGCAAAGTGACCTTTACAGTGTTAACGGGAACGTAAAACCTCAAATCAAACAAACAAAATTTCCTGGATTTGTAGGTGATCTATGAGAGCACAAAACTCCTACCTTCAGTTACCTACCTTGGTAGATTATGCATAGCTTAAGGTTTATAGGTAGTCAGTAAAACTGGATCAGAGGGATTACCCAAACACGCCTATACAGATACATTGCCACCTTTATCGCGGAAAAAATGAAAATTTTATGATGAAAAATTGTGATATTTTTCTTATTTCTGCTCAAAATATAGATTGTGGGCACTCTTTAGAACCGCCTCATCGAGGCAGTTCTAACGAGTACCCACAATCTATATTTTAGAGCAGAATCGAGGCGGTTCTAACGAGTGCCCACAATCTATATTTTGAGCAGAAATAAGAAAAATAAGGTATACCCCCGGAAACTCCAGTTTTACTATATAAAAGTGGGGTTCAAGGGGGTCAAAATTATATAGGCGTGTTTTCGTGATGGATTTCTTCACCTTTGTTATGACTTTCATGTTGTAATACAAATAAACAAAACTTGATCTGTATAAAGGAGATTCTACGAGATAACAAGATGTAGGAAAATTATTCGTTAATTATCTTACTGCTACTCCATTCTGAAGCTATGTTCTAGTCACAAAACATTCTGTGAGCAGGCTCCTGTCTAGAGAATTTGTTTCCTGTTGTGTACAGTCAGCTGTTATTGCTGTCTAATGTGGCTGTTTGTTTTATTATTGTTTGATGCCTTCAGTTATTTATTATATGATATGGAAAAGTACCTACTAAATGCGTTTGTCTTTATTTGGGTTTACCTTTGATATGGTTCAGAAACCTATCATCACGCTAACAAGTCCGTGAAATGAACACCACCTTACACCCCGCTTTATATAGAGAAAACTGGGGTTTACGGGGTATTTATTGTTTTCCTTATTTCTGCTCCTAGACATAGGTTGTGGGTACTCGTTAGAACCGCCTCAATGAGGCGGTTCTAATGAGCACCCACGACCTATGTTTGCAGTATTTATAAGAAAAATATCAGGGATTTTCATCACAAAAGTAGCCATTTTGGAGATGAGAAATGTGCACTATGTCGCACGGGTGTGTAATCGTAATGGTACAAAATCTTGAAACAAGAGAAGCATCAGGTAAACAAATTTGTGTAATGAACACTCCTCCCAACCCTGCTTAGAAAAAAACAGGGGTTTAAAAGGGTATACATTATTTTTCTAATTTTTGCTCCAAGACATAGGTTGTGGGTACTTGTTAGAACCGTCTCATTGAGACGGTTCTAACAAGTACCCATGTCCCATGTTTTGAGTATGAATAAGAAAAATATCTTCAGAAAATTAACCATTTCAGAGATGTGAAAGAAAGCACCAAGTCACACTAATGTGTTATTGAAATGGATCTAGAAATAGTGTTTTAAAAAGAAATTTGTGCCATACACTAAAATTCTGCTATTAACCCTTATCTTGCTGTTCATGACAACCCCTATCTTTGGAAACAGTGTAGATCCTGATCAGATGGCTTCTGAAGAAGCCATCTGATCAGGATCTACAGTTTTTCAGAAGCCATCTGATCAGGATCTACACTGTTTGACATTCAATTTATGAATTTGTAGGAATAAATTGCATCAAGTAATTTGATTGGTTGAGAGACAGAAGTGGGTGTGGCTTAAATGAATATTCAGCAAGATAAGGGTTAAAGGCAACTACATGTAATATGAAGGATTATTCCTCTTTTAAGTTATAGCCTTTCTTCCTTTGTGCTCTCTAGTAAAAGGTCACCTTTTTGAACTGTTCAAAAGTGGTCTTAAAGCCCACGTTTGAACAGTTCCAAAGATGGTCTCAATACAGAAATTTACTGCATATCTTAATTATATCCTTTATCATGTATTGTGGGACTTATTAGAATCACCTTACTGGAAACATTCTTGGTCTCTAAATGCAGTATGCATTGTGGGACCATTATTACCACCTCATTTTGGTGGTTTTAATCATGCATTACCCACAATCCTGGCTTTAGAACTAAAATGAAAATAATGCATAGCCAAGCAAATAAAAATCAAAAATGAGTTCCTTTAAGAGCAATGAAAACATTCAAAGATGGAAGATGGGTCATACTACGTAGTTTCGGCTAATAAAGCCTCATCAGTGACCCTGTAAGGATACGGCAAAGAAAGCCAGAGGAAGCATACTGCAATTTTGCGAAGTTCGAATAGGCAGTCGATTCAAAGACTGATATAAATCAAATGGGGTCCAAATAATTAAAAACCTGTCTAGAATACGAGTCTAAACCAATAATTTATTTCTGATTTCTCAGAATATTCACGCTGATCTCAAAGGACCAAAAGTAAAATATAAACTGCACTATGGTTGATGTACGGGGAGACGTTTTACGGCCGCCACACAGCACAACACCAGCTGCAGTGAAGGCAAATAAAAATCAAAAATGAGTTCCTTTAAGAGCAATGAAAACATTCAAAGATGGAAGATGGGTCATACTACGTAGTTTCGGCTAATAAAGCCTCATCAGTGACCCTGTAAGGATACGGCAAAGAAAGCCAGAGGAAGCATACTGCAATTTTGCGAAGTTCGAATAGGCAGTAGATTCAAAGACTGATATAAATCAAACCCACTTTTCTCTATATAAAGAGGGATTTTCAGAGTGATTATTGCATGGACATGCCACTGTTAAGGGGAATGGGTACACCTTCTGGGGAAGCAACTCCTGCAAAATGTTTTTATCTTCCATGTCAATAGGGATCATCTCTTAATGGAAAGAATTTGCTCCTGAGGAGCAAATTCTTTCCTTTAAGAGTTAACACCTTTTTCTGTGGGACAGTGTATACAGAAAAGTGAACAGGAAGTTCCGAAAGTTGTCTCTCTTTGAAAAATGGCAGAAAATACTGCCAGGTGTTCCTATTTCCCTTAAGGTCTCCTCTAAAATGATGCTTTTGTCCTAGAAGATACTGACCCAGATTCAGATCACTAGGGTATTGCTGTATATATCAGCTCTCTGCTTCTGATATCTTTGACCAAACAATATTCCAAGAAGTCAATAGCATTCCTTTGACACAAAACATTGTTTGATATAAAGGATCAGATCCTTCTGAATCAGCAACTAGTGCAACAAGTATGTTTATATGTCCATGAATTCATCTTCCTTGTCAATCACACTTAATATAAAGAAAGGGTTGGCAAGAACATACACATTTTTCTCCTTACATTTGCACCAAAACATACATTGTGTGTACCTAAAAGCACCAATGACTCGTGGCCATATTATCGCAAAGAAAAATAAACTTACCATACCTTAAAACTAGTTTGGATACCATAATGATCCTAAGTATACATGTATTGGGACTGATAGGCCTAAGCAGACAGTGCAGACCGAGATCAGACTGCTCCAGAAGGAGCAGTCTGATCAGGGTCTACACTGTTTGCCATTCAATCTGCAATTTTTTCGACTCCTTGCAGGATCATGAAACATTTTTTTTTAAATTTTGGGAGAATTACAGCAAGTCCTTAAAGTGTCCAAATTTTAGGGTTTTTATGGACATTTGCCAGCATAGCTGGCTGTATACAAGGACACCTGCCGTGCATAAGTACAATAACCTCAGCATAGCTGGAGGTGTTCAAGTACACCTGTGGTAGATAAGTACATTACAATCTCTGCATTGGTGGCTGTATGCAAGCACATCTGTAAATAAGTGCACTACAAACTCAGCATAGCTGGCTGTATACAAGTTCACCTGCTGTATATAAGAACACTGCGGCCTCCATATTGCTGGCTGTATGCAAATACACCTGTACATGACTACACTGCATACTAAGCATAACTGGTTATATGCAGGTACATCTGCTGTAGGTAAAGTAGAAGTGAAGGCAATGATCAGGAATCGATAGAATTAACCCACAGCTCCCATCAGAGACACCAAAGGGAAAGAAACACAAACATGAAACAACAGACCATAATGGAAACATCAATAGCAGAAAGCCAAAAGGACAGTGAAGTATGCTCCATCTTCAGCTCCTCTGAATGTATGCAAGTACACCTTACATAAGTACACCTCAACCTCAGCATAGCTAGCTGTATGCAAGTATAGTAGTCGCAGATAAGATTGACTAGGCGGAGCTACCGATTGCGGCTGCCTTTGGAATGTTCTATTGTTCTTGGTAAACCAAGCCACCCGATTGTGTGAATTCAACTTAACATAAACAAAGCTATGGTGTATATATGGCCATTTGGTCTGCTTGTAGAAAGCATGCGAAAGATACTCTACCGAATCCTTTGCTGCGAATTTGACATATATTAACAACACCTGATTAGCTCCGCCTAGTCAATCTTATCTGCCACTACTATACAGCTGAACATAAGTACACTACAAACTGGCTGTATGCAATAATACCTGATGTACATAAGTACACTTCAATCTCAGCAAAGCTGGCTATATGCAAGTACACCTGCTGTACATAAGTACACTGGAACCTCAGCACAGATCGCTGTTTGCAAGTACACCTGCAGTACATAAGTAGACTATAATCTCAACATAGCAGTGCACTAAGGCCTGATCATGGTTGTATGCAAGTAAACACAGTGTACATAAGTGCACTACAGCCTCAGCATAGCTGGTTGTATGCAAGTACACCTGCTGTACAAAAGTAAACTACAACCTTGACGTAGCTGGCTGTATGCAAGTTCATCTGTACACAAGTGCATTACGACCTCAACATACCTCGCTGAATGCAAGAACACCTGATGTACATAAGTACACTTCAACCTCAGCATAGGTGGCTGTTTGCAAGTACACATGCAGTATATAAGTAGACTATAATCTCATCATAGCAGTGAGTGAGTGTTTTGAATTTGGTGGCTCACCAACAGCTAAGGTCATAGGGAGACAGGATCTCGATTTAAAGACTGATCCGAAAGTCTGGAGAAGCCCAGGATCGATCCTGCAGCCCCTGGTTTACACTTAGCATAGCAGTACACCATGACCCGAGCATAACTGGTTGTATGCAGCGACTACCTCAGCCTAGCTGGCTGTATGCGAGTACACCTGCTGCAAATGAGTACACAACAAGTTCAGCATAGCTGGCTGTATGCAAGTACACCTGCTGTACATAAGTACACCACAACACCAGCATAGCTGTATGTAAGTATACATGCTGTACATACCTACACATCAACCTCAGCATATCTGGCTGCAGGCAAGTGCACCTGCTGTACATAAGTACGCTACAACCTCAGCATAGCTGGCTGTATGCTTGTACATCTGCTGTACATAAGTACACTACAACCTCAGCATAGCTGGCTGTAAGTACACATGCTGTACATACCGACACACCAACCTCAGCATACCAGGCTGCAGGCAAGTGTACCTGCTTAATATGAATACGCTACATCCTCAGAATAGCTGGCTGTATGCTTGTACATCTGCTGTACATAAGTACACTACAACCTGAGCATAGCTGACTGTAAGCAAGTGCACCTGCTTAGCATTTCAACCTCTGTTTAGCTGGTTGTGTGCAAGTACATCTGCTGTACATATGTACAGTACAACCTTGATTGGTCCCCGCCCGCCGTGGATTGGAGAAATAAATTCGTCTGAATGATGCATCCACACCGAGCTGAAATCGACCGCACATGAGTACTGGTAATCCGCTTAGAAGGTCTACGCCTGCCCTGGCAAAGTGGTGGGAGTTGGGCCATCCATTGCATATAAATCCTGTTGGTTTCATTGGGCGGCAGGGATTGAGCTGTCATTTCACCTCACTGTCGGGTAAAAGTCCCACAAAATTGGAAGCAACGTCTCCAAAATGACCTAAATAGTAATGGCGGTGACGTTAAACCACAAATCAAACAAAATACAACCTGAGCGTAGCTGGCTGTTTGGAAAATAGAAGTGAAGGCAATGATCAGGAATCGATACAATTGACCCACAGCTCATATCAGAGACACTAAAGGGATAACACACAACCATGAAACAACAGACCCTATTGGAAACATCAATAGCGGAAAGCTAAAAGGACAATCACTTTCCCACAAAACGGCCAATTTGCTATCCAAAACAAAATAATATAAGCGATACAAACACTTAAAGACAAACCATAACAAAAATTAACCGCGACAGAAGAACAGCATTGGAACAGTCAGTGAAACGAATTCCACTGGTACACCTGCTGTACATACGCACACCACAACTCATATAGATTCTTTTTCCTCTAAATCCTGGTAATTTTAATAAATTTTCATATACAACAGACAAATGAAATGACTGCCATCACCTTAGCAGTTTCTATGAAAAGGAAGTTTAAACATACTAAATCTTGGTGACTTCAGGCCAAGGAACACTGGATGACCTTGATCCTTAGCAGTGACGGATTTAACTGTCGGAATCTGCCATTACGATAACACACCCGTTAGACATAGTGCATTTTTCACATCTCCAAAATGGCTATTTTTCGGATGAAAATCCATGATATATTTCTTATTTATACTGCAAACATAGGTTGTGGGTGCTCGTTAGAACCGCCTCATTGAGGCGGTTCTAACGAGTACCCACAACCTATGTCTTGGAGCAAAAAATAAGAAAAATAATGTTTACCCCCGTAAACCCCAGTTTTCTCTATACAAAGTGGGGTGTAAGGGGGTGTTCATTTCACGGACTTGTTCACGTGATGATAGTCAAAGAATAGATTACAATAGTTAGACCTGTGGTTGGGTAAGGAGAAAGACACGTGTATCATAGGTCTAAAATAGAAGTGATGGCAATGATCAGGAATCGATACAATTAACCCACAGCTCCCATCAGAGACACCAAAGAGAAAGAAACATGAAACAATTAACAGACCCCAATGGAAATGACAAAAGCGGAAAGCCAAAGGGACAGTTACTTTCCCACAAAATGGCCAAAAGGCTATCCAAAACAAAATAATATAAGCGACACAAACACCAAAAGACAAACCATAACAAAGATAAACCGCGACATAAGAACCGCATTGGAACGGTTAGTGATAATTCTTTTTTTTTTTATTCTTTCATTCAAATGCAGAAAGCATCACCTTTTGGCATTTCAGGTGCCCTCTGCAAGATCTGATATCTACATGGGATCTTTCTTCCCTCAGACAATTAGAGATTGGAATGCCCTTCCGGATTCGGTTATTTTATCCGAATGTGCTAAGGATAATGTAGCTAAGGTTACGTCTTTGGCGAGAGCTAGGGTTTAACTTCCCTTTCCGCAGGTTCTGGTGAATTAATGTCATTTGACGTGTCACCAATAACGATTAAGTCTACGGAGCGTCCATCTGATATTGGCTTACAGTAGGACAAGACCTACCATGCCTGTAGATGGGACTTTTTCGTTTTGTTTGTTTATTCCCTTTATTCATTTTCCTTTTTTGTCCCTCTCATCTCCTCTTCTATTGCTACCATATCTTTTCTCCCCTTATCTGGGAGACAATAAAATTGACCCACAATGGTTGAAGTGTCATTAAACACCAAGGCAATCAATCGATCAATCAGTCATATAATAGTTCATGAAGAATGCACTGTTTTAGCTGTTTTGTTGTTGTTGTTGTTTCGTTCAAATGCCCGATAAACGAAATTTCGTCATATCAAAAATGTTCAAAGCCAACCTAGGGTCATCATTTCAACAAATACAGTCGAACTTCAATGGCTCGAACACCTTTGGGACCACGAAAATCTGTTCGAGGCTGGGGTAGTTCGAGCCACTGAGGGTTACTGTCAGGAGGCATAACGAGATACTTTTAGACATCTTTTCGGTGTTCTATAATGAAAATGTATGCTGTGTGTACTCATTAGCCTCATCGAGGCGATTCTAATGAGTACACACAGCATACATTTGCAAGATAAAAGACTAAAATCTCCTTAATTATCCCCCACTATTTCTTATGTAGAGGATTTCGCTAGAGGCTCAAGAATGGGTTCGACACATCCATGGTAAACGAGCCATCGGTGTTCGAGCCATCGAAGTTCTACTGTATATTGAAACTTTGATACCGCGAACACGGATAGTTCGTTTACCATGGCTATTTCTAACTAGTTCTGGTGTCACTTGAGACTATTTCTCAAAGCTACAGGTCTCCATATATTTAGGATGATACAGTAGAACTTCGATGGCTCGAACACCGATGGCTCGTTTACCATGGCTGAGTCGAACCCGTTCTTGAGTCCCTAGGGAAATCTCCCACATAATAAATAGTGCGGGATAATTGAGGAGATTTTGGAATTGTATCTTGTCAATGTATGCTGTGTGTGCTCATTAGAATCGCCTCGATGAGGCGATTCTAATGAGTACACACAGCATACTTTTTATTATAGAAAATCGAAAGATGTCCTAAAATTCACCTCGATATGACTCCTGGCAGTACCCTCAGTGGCTCGAACTACCCCTGTCTCGAACAGATTTTCATGGTCCCAAAGGTGTTTGAGCCATTGAAGTTCGACTGTATATGGATTTTCGTTATTAAAAGGCTATGTTGTGTGTACTCATTAGAATCGCCTTGAATTTAAAATTGCATTAGTTTACTTTTTTTCTCATTCAAAGGAGAAGTAAAACAAAGATCAGGAATCGATACAATTAACTTACTCCACCCATCAAAGACACCAAAGGGAAAGAAACACAAACATGAAGCGACCAGACCATAATGGAAACCTAAACAAAGGACGGTCATAAGGACAGTTACTTTCCCACAAAATGGCCAAATGGCCATCCAAAATAAAAAGACACAAGTGATACACACAGTGAGTAGTAACAAACAACAAGATAAATAAACCGCCACAGAAGAACCGCATTGGAACGGTCAGTGGAAAGAATTCCACTGGGGGGCTTAAATCAATTTTACGTGGCCACAGTCCTCGCCCTTACTTCCGTCGCGATTTGGACAAATAATTTGTCCAGTCCGCATGAAGGCCTTCTAACTCATCAGTGCAACATCTCCGTGAACACAAATAATCAAAGAACCACAGAGGTGAGACAACGGTGAGGACTCGACAGCAAAAAAACACTGAAATGCTGGAGCAAAAGAAACCCAACAGTTAGACTCCGATGGGCCCGACCAGAGACAGAGCATCAGGCACCAACCAACATTACCTTGAATAAGATCTCTCTAATTCTTAATAAGCCTATACGTTGGAACCGTCATAGAATCTGAGGCTTGACCCACCGGCGTGCAATTAAAGAGGGAAGCAAAGTTGCCAACCGTGATTGGGTTAACTACCATGCATGCAGTCTGTCGTATAACATCCATGTTGTACCCAATCTTTTTATATCGAAGAACGATTTTACGAAATTGGGTGCTGAAGTCATTGCGGTTATATATATTTCTGAGTTTATATACTAAGTCACGACAAAATTCGGGTTCCGATAGACCTTGTTGCAGAAGAGATTTAAGTCTAATATTGAATTTTGAAATTAAATCAGAATGGCGTCTATAAAATTTTGAAAAGGCTTTGCGTAGTTTATGGTACCGATAACCCTGATTAAGAATTTTAGCCGTTAATAATTTTATACGAGTGTTGAAGTCAGATACATGACTACACACTCTAGCAAATCGAATTAATTGCGAAATATAAACGCCATAGGATGGCACACGAGGAACATCACCATCCAAAAAAGGAAAATTTACAATCTTAAAATCAAATTCATCTCGTTTATCATAAATTTTGCACGAAACAAACCATCTACAATAGATAGATGTAAATCCAAAAACGGGGCCTCGGTATCAGAAGAATTTGCTTTATTTAACTGAAGTTCTGGGGGGGGGGCGGGTAAATCTGACTGATCAAACAATCGAAATAAGTATTATCCATATTTGATAAATCATCTAAATATCTAGAAGCGGAGCTAAAAGCTTCAATAACTTCAGATTGGTTATCAATGGAAAGCGACAACATGAAGTCTCTGTCATAACAATACAAGAACAGATCAGCCACAAGAGGTGCACAATTCGTACCCATCGTAATACCCACAATTTGTCTAAATAACTTAGTACCGAATCTAATATAAATATTGTCAAGTAGAAAGGTGAGGGCATCACACACTTTCTGACATGACCAAAGTGTATAATTCTTATGCTCTTTAGAAGTGAAAAATGCATTTCTGACATTACATGCAAGATCGAGAGAATCTTCTCTGTGAAAAGAACATTCAATTAAATCAATAAGCTTTTCTTTTATAAGATTATGAGGAAGTGTAGTGTAAAGAGGGGAAAATCGTAAGTAGACAGACTAGAAGCACGAAAACGTCTGGATTTCAATTTATTTAAAACCTCATTCGAATTTTTTATAGATCAAAACAGATTTCTTCCTGATCTTTCAAAGACTTTATCACAATATTTAGTCAGATGCGTTTTAATAGCAGTAGGACAGAAAGTTAATAATTTAGAAGTTCAGTGGTAGTGCAAGAGCTAGAATTTGCAATAAACCGTGCTTTGTAAGGTCTTTTATGAAGTTTTGGTAACCAGTATAGCGTAGGAAGCTTGTCTTGGCCTTCTATAACACACACAGCAAACTTGGTGGCTGAATGACAAATATGTTCATCTACTACAGCTCTCTCTTCAGCTAAAAGCTGAAGTTCATAGGCCTTAGTACCACCAAGCTCCTGCTTAAGCGTGTTAACATAGTGGAGCCGCCACACAACGACGACGTTGTTAGCGGCCTTGTCTGCAGGGGCCAAAACAAACTTCTTATGAAATTCTGGAATACCTAGTTTAAGATGACGTAAAGACATCTTAGCCTTAGGAGGTAGTAAGTTAGTATTTTGAGAATAGAAAGAAATGCTTTTATTCACTAGTTTTTAAATGCTAAGTTTCCAGTCCGTAAGGGCTTTCTGCTCAACACACTCTCGCTTACACCATCGATTACCGAATTCGTTCAAGGCAGCAGCGATTTCATCTCTACATTTACTGAAATCAATTTTAGAAGGAAACAGATATTTCGGTCCTTTAGAAATTATATTCCTTATCCTAGAATCAGGAATAATTTTCAAATTGCCAGTAATTACATAACCAGCAGCAGCACTGACATTGCCTTAAAATAGGTCAAGGTTATATCAGGCTCATAACTTGAAAAAAAAAGATCAGTATTCTGCCGCCTTCTGCTACAAACTTCAGTATTCTGCCACCTTCTGCTACAAACTTCAGTATTCTAACGCCTTCTGCTACAAACTTTAGTATTCTAACGCCTTCTGCTGCAAACTTTAGTATTCTGCCGTCTTCTGCTACAAACTTTAGTATTCTGCCGTCTTCTGCTATAATCTTCAGTATTCTGCCGCCTTCTGCTACAAACTTCAGTATTCTGCCGCCTTCTGCTACAAACTTCAGTATTCTGCCGCCTTCTACTACAAACTATGTGTCGACACAATCCTATGGGGGTTGTGTTAAGGTTTTTAACCTATATGAGCAAGGCAGCCATCTTTGTCTTATGACCTGGAGCAATCAAACATTTGAGAGCCCCTATTGCCCAACAGACGACAAATGGAATTTAATTGAGATTGACCTAGTCGTTTAAGAGAAGTACTTGTTTAAAACACCGAATAAACATGCTTGCTCTTAGCCTTCAGTTCTTGGGAGATAAAAGTGTGCAAATCTTAAATGTCTGGAAGTACCATATAAATGTTTCCTGGCAATGCAAGCCTGTGGTGAAACTATATTTGGCAAGTCGTGATCATTTTATAATATTCTCCTCCGGCCTGTAATATTTAATTTGCACTTTGAGACTCTAAAGACATGAAGCAACACGTGTCTATGGCATGATGTAATTTAGAACGCTTTAAGTTAATTCTGATTGACACAAGTAGAGTCCCCAAGCCTGTAAATGAAATTGCCCAGTATTAATGCCATGTTAAATATGTTGAAGAACAGCCACCAGGGATAGGCAGACTTCCATTACATAGACAAAGTGTTCCTTATGCCAGAGATACAGAGACTGCTATTACACGGACAAAATGCTAGAATTTGGTTCTGACAGCAAACAGTAGTGTATGACAGAATAACAGGATAAATAAGTTTTTTGCACATTATTACATACTTATGACTACAGACTAACAAATCTGTTCTATAGTAGTACATCTAAAAATACATTATGTATCCAGAACAGTACAAAATACACGAAAAAACATGATTATTCATATTTTTAACGATGTATATGAATTACCGCCCCGTTTTATAAAAAGTTTTGAAATTAAACTCTAAAAGTTGCATTACGCAAACACGCCTATACAAATACATTGCCACCTTTATCGCCGAAAAATGAAAATTTTATGATGAAAAATTGTGATATTTTTCTTATTCGTGCTCAAAATATAGATTGTGGGCACTCGTTAGAACCGCCTCATCGAGGCGGTTCTAACGAGTACCCACAACCTATATTTTAGAGCAGAAATAAGAAAAATAAGGTATACCCCCGGAAACTCCAGTTTTACTATATAAAAGTGGGGTTCAAGGGGGTCAAAATTATATAGGCGTGTTTTCGTGATGTCTTTGGAAATAACGAACACAATACAAAAATAAATAAAAAAATAAATAAATAAAAATTAATAAACAATTGGGAATCTATGTTATATTGTGATTCTTCAAATGTACTGCATAAGATTTAATGTAGTGTTAAAATTTACATTTTGATGTGTTGTCAAAATTTGCATGTTGATGAAATTTTCCTGAAAGTTATGTACGGGTAGTTATTGCCGATTTTCGCATCTTTAGAGTCCCAAGAAAGTATTGCTTGAGTCTTGAGATCCAGAGGATAATTAGCTGACAATTATGACTAAATCTGTATAACCTTGAAAATGAGGTCAAGGTCATCAAAATAGAAGAAAGTCTTTGTTATGTTGCCAGAATTCTTAAATGGCTTCAAGGGATACAGTGCAGAGAAGGAAAAACGAAGAACACAGAACAGAAGGAACAAGCTGCATGCTTAAGCAAAGACGAGAGGTAGCTCTAAGCTTCAGACAAAAGTGGAATTTTGAGGGGTAAAGTAAACAGCATTACGCAAACACGCCTATACAAATACATTGCCACCTTTATCGCCGAAAAAATGAAAATTTTATGATAAAAAAATTGGTGATATTTTTCTTATTTTTGCTCAAAATATAGATTGTGGGCACTCGCTAGAACCGCCTCATCGAGGCGGTTCTAACGAGTACCCACAATCTATAATTTAGAGCAGAAATAAGAAAACGACGGTATACCCCCGGAAACCCCAGTTTTACTTTATAAAAGTGGGGTTCAAAGGGGTCAAAATTTTATAGGCGTGTATTCGTGATGGTTTTAAGTGTTTCCATGTAGAGTAGGTTATGTGGGTTAAACAAACGTACTGTTTGCTCAAAGCGGTAAATAGACGGGCAGATTGACGAAGGCTGACCCAGTAACATAACACGACGGTTTGTGTGTGTGTGTGTGTGTGTGTGTGTGTGTGTGTGTGTGTGTGTGTGTGTGTGTGTGTGTGTGTGTGTTCGTGTGTGTGTGTGTGTGTTCTCGTAATGGTATAATTGCACGTTAGTAGGAGCCTCGATTAAAGACGTCACCTCTAGTGTCTTAGATCACAGTCACTTTCAACCTTGTGTAGTAGTTTAAGTACCCGCCTCATAAACCAGTAGTCGTTGGTTCGATTCCAGGCTTCTCCAGACTTTCGGATGAGCATAAAAACCGTGGCCAGTCTCCATGTGACCTTAGCTGTAGTTGTAGCGTAAAACTCTCTCTCACACACACACGCGCGCACGCACGCATGCCCGCCCGCGCGGCTTGCAACACACATAAAACATTTAGTCATTTCTATGAGCGGGTAATCATTTGTCAATCTATTTTATTATTTTCTGCTCCATTCTGTATGCCTTTCATAAGCCATAGCTATTAGCTACATCATCAATTCCTATGGAGTTTCAGACAGGTTTTTGCCCGTCATATGCCTTTGAAGTGGATGAAAGCCAATACATACTTTAATTGTCGAGAGATTCTCAGCCTAAGAATTTTGTACTAGAATGCACCACCCTTATTGACATAATGCTTTCTTTCGTGCTTGAAGAAAGTTTTTGATGCCATAAGAAAACATGCCTATTCAAGTCAATTGAAAATCTTACCACCAAATTATGATGGTTTTTTAAAGATAAAAACCCCTAGATCTGACGCAGCTTCGGCAAGATCGGAGTTTAATCAGATTACGGTTTATTTTTGTTATGGTTTGTCTTTGAATGTGTGTATCACTTATATGTTTTTTTTTTTTTTTTCTTTTTTTTTTTTTGTTGTTTTGTATAGCCAATTGGCCATTTTGTTGGAAAGTAACTGTCTTTTTTTGGCTTTCCGCTATTGATGTTTCCATAAGGTCTAGTTATTTAATGTTTGTGTTTCTTTCCCTTTGATGTCTCTGATGGGAGCTGTGGGTTAATTGTAACGATTCCTGATTATTGCCTTCACTTCTGTTTTATAAGGGCATCAATCCATTAAATAATTTAAGAAAATAGTGTAAAAAAATCAAAATGTGTCCAAAGGACACGGATGCCCCGCCTGGTAGTGCAACTGAGCTAACTTAAACGCAATTTGCTAACGCCATCTTGGTGCACTCAACCACAGTTCCCTGGTCAGGCTTACGCGATGATTTTTATTTTGAGATTGTAAATTTTCCTTTTTTGGAGGGTGATGTTCCTTGTGCGCCATCCTATGGTGTTTATATTTCGCAGTTAATTCGATTCGTCAGAGTGTGTAGTCATGTAACTGACTTCAACACTCGTAATAAATTAGTAACTGCAAAACTTCTTAATCAGGGTTATCGGTACCATAAACTACGCAAAAACTTTTCAAAATTTTATAGACGCCATTCTGATTTAATTTCAAAAGTCAATATTGGACTTAAGTCTCTTCTGCAACAAGGTCTATCGGAACCCGAATTTTATGGTGACTTAGTATATAAATTCAGAAAAATATATAACCGCAATGACTTCAGCACCCAATTTCGTAAAATCATTCTTCGATATAAAAAGATTGGATACAACATGGATGCTATACGACAGACTGCATGCATGGTAGTTAACCCAATCACGGTTGGCAACTTTGCTTCCCTCTTTTATTGCACGCCGGTGGGTCAAGCCTCAGATTCTATGACGGTTCCAACGTAAAGGCTTATTGAGAATTAGAGAGATCTAATTCAAGTAAATGTTGGTTGGTGCCTGATGCTCTGTCTCTGGTTGGGCCCATCGGAGTCTAACTGTTGGTTTTCTTTTAATCCAGCATTTCAGTTGTTTCTTGCTGTCGAGTCCTCACCGTTGTCTCAACTCTGTGATTCTTTGATTATTTGTGTTCACGGAGATGTTGCACTGATGAGTTAGGAGGCCTTCATGCGGACTGAACAAATTATTTGTCTTAATCGCGACGGAAGTAAGGGCGAGGATTGTGGCCACGTAAAATCGATTTAAGCCCCCCAGTGGAAATCTTTCCACTGACCGTTCCAGGGCGGTCCTTCTGTGGCGGTTTATTTATGTTGTTGTTTGTTACTTACTATGTGTATCACTTGTGTCTTTTTATTTTGGATGGCCATATGGCCACTTTGTGGGAAAGTAACTGTCCTTATGGCCTTCCTTTGTTTAAGTTTCCATTAAGGTCTGGTCGCTTAATGTTTGTATTTTTTCCCTTTGGTGTCTTTGGTGGGTGGAGTAAGTTAATTGTATCGATTCCTGATCTTTGTTTTACTTCTACTTTACACATGGGCGGTTATATCTTTATAAAAACTTTGAATCAGCACAAGGGAGGGAGTAACCCTTATCTTGCTGTTCACGACAACCCCTATCTTTGCAAACAGTGTAGATCTGAAGAAGCCATCTGATCAGGATCTATACTGTTTGGCATTCAGTTTATGAATGTGTAGCAATAAATCACATCAGGTAATTTGATTGGTTGATAGACAGAAATGGGTGTGGCTTAGATGAATATTCAGCAAGATAAGGGTTAAGGTAGTGGCCAGCTTTAAATGTTATTTACTCGACTTTTCATCATCTTTATATCAAATTAAAGGTAAGACATTGAAGGTTGCGACAGGCTTACTGGATTTTGTTTTTAAATAATATTTTTGTCATAATAAAAAAATACAGATTTTAGCATTAGTTTACTTTTATGGATTTATCGTTTTATCAAGCAGCTCGACTGGGCCTATATAATTTTGAACCCCTTGAACCCCACTTTTATATAGTAAAACTGGGGTTTCCGGGGGGTATACCTTATTTTATCTTATTTCTGCTCTAAAATATAGATTATGGGTACTCGTTAGAACCGCCTCGATGAGGCGGTTCTAGCGAATGCCCACAATCTATATTTTGAGCACAAATAAGAAAAATATCACAATTTTTCATCTTAAAATTTTATTTTTTTTCGGCGATAAAGGTGGCGATGTATTTGTACAGGCGTGTTTGCATAATGAAACCATTAACAAGATAGGAATTATTATCGTAATGGGATCGGACTAGGTCCTGAGTAGTCCCGCACTGCATGACCTAATCAAAGATTGTCAAAGCTCGCTTAACACAGCGAGCGAGGGGAGGTAACTACCAGACTAGGTCCTGAGTACTTCAGAAATCTGGTGATAAATATTTAAATATTTTGTAACTTCTTTTTATGTGTTATTTTATCCTGATAAAGGTTGGTTGCATTTCGTTTCTTGGTGCTTGAAGAAAAGGAATGGGCTGCATGATGCTTTCACACAAAGCTGAAACTGATCGCACATTAATACTGGTATACCACTTGGAGATTCTAAGCCTGCCCAGAAAAAGAGGTGCGAATCGGACCATCCATGCATATAAACCCTATTGATTTCATTGGGCGGCAGGGCTGAGATGCCATTTAATCTCACTGCCGGGTAAAAGTCCCATAAAATTGGAAGCAACGTCTCCAAAATGATTTATACAGTGTTGACGGGAGCAGTTCGTATCTTATCTACTGCTACGGGTGTGACTTCGAGTTACCGATTACAGGGCACTATGATTACTTGCACACCAGATAAGGAAATCCATGTTTTTGGGTTTGGTTTTAAGGCCCTTTCAAGATTATTTCACTCATATCGAGCCGATCGTTAATCAGAGGTGGGCGAAAACCGGAGTACCCGGAGAAAAACCACCTGACCTTCCGTTGCAGAACTTGGCGCCTCACATGTGGCCCAAGCGAGGCTCGAATCACATCGGTGAGAGACCTAATGATCAGAGTCAGCGCTCTTAACCACTAGGCCACGGAGGCCCGTATAAGCTATACATGTAGGCAACGCGGTCCGTAACAATACCCAAAATCGAAAAATCTCGCATGTTTGATAATACGATCTCGTATGCGTCGTCGTTAAGGTTGACGTCACAGCACGTTTCGTGACGTCACTAAGTCATCACAGTTTAGTGGAAGTCGGCAACCGAAGTGACTGCCGTATTAAAAATCCACGCTCAGAAATGGAAGGTATGCAAGAAAAAAAGTATCCTACATGGTTGTGAGGGGTGGATAGAAAATTCCATCCCTCGGGACGGATTTTTCCATCCACCCCTCGCACCCATGTAAGATTATAAGAATCTCATATGGGTGTGAGGTTGGATGGAAAAATACGTCCTGTGGTTCACTGTCTGGCATCACGAGGCGTGCCGAGTGATGCCGGACAGTGATCCCGAGGGACGGATTTTTCTATCCACTCCTCACACACATATTGGATTCTTTTTCTGGCATACCTTCTATTACTTTGCGCGGATTTTTAATGCTGCAGTCACTTCGGTTACCAACGTCCGCCATATTGGTTTGACACTGCAGGAATGTTTAGTGACGTCACGTTACGAGCATGACGTCAACCTTAACGACGGAGCATACGAGGTCGTAATCAACCAGTGCATTTATCAAACACGCGATTATTTTCGATTTTGGGTCGTAACACCAGGGTCAGAACACAAATTTCTATCCCAGGGTAAAATCACGGATTTCCTTGTCTGGTGTGCAAGAATCCTATATTCTATAACCCCGATAGACAAACCAAGCTGCTACTGCTGCTGCAATACCACGCACTTGGTAGGCTTTACTCATTAAAGTTCTATTTATCAAAGATTCGCTGAAATGTTTCTTTTAAGTTTTTCATGCGTTTAATCATTAACGACATATTTATTTTGGAAGACCCCGGGGATAAGGATTTATATTATGCGGTTTAGATTTAGTTTAGCTGTATTGATTTTGAGTATAACTTGTGAAAAAGATGCTGTCTTTGTTTAACCCATATATGAGCCCCGCCAAGCGAATTTGTGTTTTCGAGCATTCCGTCATGACAAATTTTAACTGCGCATGACCCGCCATTCAGAGGGGCCAGGGACATGGCTTTCTGTCTGAAGGTTCCTCTTGGTTCACTGCTTGTATGAGCGAGCAGCGAAGGTTCTGGAACCTTCGCTGCTCGCTTAGGCGATAAGTACCAAAATCGCTTGACGGAGCCCATATGACAGTGGAATCTTCCACCTAATATGTTTGGAGTGGTACATTTGTAATTGTAGGGGTGTTAGGGTTTGTTTTGTTTGTGGTAAGTTTGCAAAAAAATGTATGCTTTTTCAGGAAACAGTGTATACCCAGACAAAACGCCGTGTTCTGCGGCTCTGATCTGGTTTTGCACTGTTTGCCAATGTCTAAAAACTGAGACTCTGGCATATATGGGTAGTTGGAATTCGGGTTTAACGTCACTTTCAACAATTTCAGTCATATCACGACGGTGTCTGGTTGCGACAGGGAGCTCAATGCTCACTTTTATAGTGCTGCCTCACTAAAGTATCATGTCCCAGACATATTACATGATACCACACCCAGTCACATTATCCTGACATTAGCTCTTCCCCGTAAATCTGAGTGCCAAGCGAGGAGCAGCTAGTACCCTTTTTAACGACTTTGGTATGTCGCGGCCCGGGATCGAATCCGTGACCTCCCGTTCCCCGGAGCGGACACTCTACCAACTGAGCTATCGGGGCCGGTGGCATATATGGGTAAGTTACTTTAATAACTGCAACTGCTTTGCATTACGAAAACATGCCTATATATAAGTTTGATCCCGTTAAACCCCACTTTTATTTTGTACAAATGGGATTTACAGGAGGTGCACATTATTTTGCTTATTTCTGCTCAAAAATATAGATTGTGGGTAGACCTACTTGTTAGAACCGCCTCGGTAAGAAGGTTCTAATGAGTTTTCACAATCTTAAGTTTTAAGCAGAAATATGGAAAATATCAGCAATTTTTATCCGAAAATTTTCAGTACTTGGTGTTACAATTTTACCATATTTGAATAAGCGTGTTTTCATAATGGTAGATGTAATAGTATACCATCAAGAATAAAACAGGCTTATGACAACTACTTGGCTGATGTCCTTGGTTTAAATGATAAACCTGAAAATGCCTCTGAACCTTCTGAGGCTAGTTCTGCCAAATTTTCCACGAAAAAACTCTTCTCTTTCATAAAAAATTGCAAGCAAGACACCCAAGGTATAGGTCCATTATTAGATCCTGTAACTGGCAAATATTCCACAACCAATTTAGATAAGACAAATACTCTCAACAGACAATTTCAGTCCTCCTTCACACCCCTATCACCATTGAGTTTAAGTCAGCTTTCTGACAATGCTCTCAAGAATGGATTGGCAAATGGCACCATTAATAAAGAATCTGTTCCGGAAGAATACTTACCCAAATTCCCGGAAATGCCTACAATAAACATATCAGCAGCAGGAATTCTTAAACTCTTATCGAACCTAAACCCGACCAAAGCCGCCGGTCCAGATGCTCTTAAACCAGTAGTCCTTAAATCCCTTAGAGACCAAATAGCGCCCATGCTTCAGGTCATTTTCCAGAAATCACTTTCCAGTGGTCAAATCCCCTCGGATTGGAAGACAGCCATTGTTTCTCCCCTGTTCAAAAAGGGTGACAAAAGTGACCCTGCAAATTACAGGCCTATCTCCTTAACTTGCATTTGCTGCAAGTTAATGGAGCATATTGTTGCATCCAACCTTACTAAGCATCTCGACAAACATAACATCTTGTATGATCTTCAACATGGATTTAGGGAAAGGAGGTCCTGCGAAACACAGCTCATCCAACTTGTTGATGAGCTTGCACGAAATCTATCAGCAGGTCACCAGACTGACCTGATACTCCTGGATTTTAGTAAAGCATTCGATAAGGTTAGCCATATTAAATTACTCCACAAACTGCACCAACATGGCATAACCTCAAACACCCTAAACTGGATCAAAGCTTTCCTTTTTGGCCGTACTCAACGTGTAGCCCTAGAGGGGGAAACCTCATCCCAAATTCCGGTCACATCTGGGGTTCCCCAAGGATCAGTACTGGGACCGATCCTGTTTCTTTTATACATCAATGACCTACCAGAGCAGATCCACTCACAGGTCAGACTTTTTGCAGATGACACGGCAATATATTTGGCTGTCCGCAGTGATGCTGACTGTACCTTATTGCAAAGGGACCTCCAAAAGCTTGAAACTTGGGAAAAGAACTGGGAAATGGAATTTAACCCGGGTAAATGCCAGGTCCTACACATTTCCCGTTCTAAAGAACCCATTAGACACAATTACATTCTCCACGGTGAAGTCCTCCAGGAGGCTGATCATGCCAAGTACCTGGGCCTTGAGTTTAGCCGTGATTTAACTTGGAACACCCACATTCATAACGTGACCACCAAAGCAAATCGGACCCTGGGCTTCATACGTAGGAATATACGCACCAAACATCAAGGCATACGTGAAACAGCTTATAATACCCTTGTTAGGCCCCAGCTTGAGTATGCCTCCCCTGTGTGGAGCCCATATACCCAGTCAAATATAAACAAGGTTGAGCAAGTCCAAAGAAGAGCAGCTAGATGGGTCAAACATGACTACTCTTCATATAGTAGTGTGACCCAGATGCTTAATACCCTGGAATGGAGATCATTGGAACAGAGGCGGGCAGATGCTCGCCTCCTATTGTTCTGCAAGATAGTATATAGTCTTGTCGAGATTCCGCTCCCTACATACATCCGACATCCAATCAGAACTACTAAAAACATGCATACTATGCACTATATTCAAATCCCTACTACTGCCAGTTACTATAAATACAGTTTCTTCCCCTTGGCTGTGGTACAATGGAATCACCTTCCCCCTCATGCTGTTGTGTGCTCCGATCTGGATTCTTTCAGATCGACCATATGCACCCTCCATCACCCAATGCCATGAACCATGAAACATTGTTTTTATCTGCTTTTAATCTCTACTTTACTAACACTGTTTTTACTTTCAATTCTCCTAAAATCTAATACTTTTTCTTCTATCACACTTTTCTTTTTCTGACGCGCGCAGCTGCACATAATCCTCGCGAGAGGGTGCTGCAGGATATATATATAGATAGATAGATAGATAGATAGATACTGTTTCTGAAAGCAGTAGTTCGAGTCCATCACGAAAGCATGCCTATATAATTTTGACCCCCTTGAACCCCACTTTTATATAGTAAAACTGGCGTTTCCGGGAGTCTACCTTATTTTTCTCATTTCTGCTCTAAAATATAGATTGTGGGTACTCGTTAGAACCGCCTCAATGAGGCGGTTCTAAAGAGTGCCCACAATCTATTTTTTGAGCAGAAATAAGAAAAATATCACAATTTTTCATCATAAAATGTTCATATTTTCGGCGATAAAAGGGGCAATGTATTTGTATAGGCGTGTTTGCGTAATGCTCTGAGGGATAAACTGAGCATCAGGTGAGGACGCATACTGGGTGTGACTTGATCTTTTTTAGAAAGACTATGTTGTGTGTACATGTTAGAATCGCCTCATCGAGTACACACAGCATACATCTTCAAGAGAAAAAAACACACACACACACACACACACACACACACACACACACGCACGCACGCACGCGCGCGCGAGCATCATAAAATTATACCAGAAGGTACGGCGAAAATTCACCATGTCATCCATGGTAACCGAGCTATCGGAGTTCAGGCCATCCAAATTTTACTGCATTTTTTCCTTTCTTTATTTGTTTCTAATATTACATAATACGAACATAAAACCTTGAAAAAAATAGCAGGAAAATGTTTTGTAAAGGAATACGACTGCCAACACCTTCAAGTAGTCGGTACGGCCTCGGTAGATCAGTTGGATGCGCGTCTGACTGGTGATCAGGATGACGCGGGTTCGATACTTGCCGGGGTCGGCAACATTCTTTCGTGGAGATTGATCATGAAATCTTTTCTACGGTCATTATTTCCCTTCCGCTGACTCAAGAAAGGCAGTTGTCAGTTTCAGGCGAAAGAGTCTACACTGTACTGGTTAACCACTTAGATATAAGCCTGCCCGGGAAAATGTTTGTTTGTTTGATTTGAGGTTTAACGTCCCCGTCAACACTGTAAAGGTCATTTTGGAGACATTGCTTCCAATTTTGTGGGACTTTCACCCGACATTGAGATGAAATGACATCTCAAGCCCTGTCGCCCAATGAAACCAATAGAGTTTATTAGCATGGACGGTCCGCCTCGCACTAGACTTGCCCAAGTCTGTTAATTAGGTGTCCATTGTAGAAATAATTGTTTACAAAAAAAATAATAAAATAAATACACTGTAAATGAAATAGCAATACCGTCTTTTATGAAAATTGTGAAATTAACAGCGATGAAGACTAAAAAGACTTTTACATATTTTTTGCTTAAAGGGACTTTCATTTAGAAATAAAAAATGTAAATGTAGGGACTTGGGCAAGTCTAGCCTCGCACCGCAGTTCCTGGACAGGCTTAGATCCTCTAACCGGTTTACCAGTACTAGTGTGTGGGCCGGATTCAGCTCTGCGTGGAACATCATGCAGCCCATATATTTCTTCAAGCCCCTATGGGCGGGGGCCATTGCCCGGGAAAAAGTATGCATATGTAAACTGACCGGCTAAAATGACATAAAATAGTGTTGACTGGGCCGTTAATACCCCTGTCACACTATGCCCCGTTTCCACTGCGATGGAACGGCGTTGTGAAATTTCCAGAACGCCGCGAGTTCGCAAGAAACTTGGGATATTTTTTCGTGAACATGGACCTGTCATGGCGTCATGACAGCGACCAAGACGTTGCTACAGAGCTTACATGGCGATCTATTGCGATCCTGCGGCGTTCTTGATGGCGATTGTATGCGCTCTCACGGCGCATCCACTGTGCTTACACGGCGCTCACGATGCGTACACTGCGTTTTTACGGCGCTCACACTGCGCTGAAGACGTTCATTTGATAAAGCAAAGTGTAAACCGACATCTTCATCAGTCAAACAGTTTTGTTTGATTTGAGGTCTAACGTCCCATCAACACAGTATAGGTCATTTGAGGGAGAAGTTGCATACAGTTTTGTGGGACTTTTAGCCGACATTGAGATGAAATGACATCTCAATCCCTGTCGCCCAATGAAACCAATAGGGGGTAAAAAGCATGGATGGTCCGACTCGCGCCCCTTTGCCTGGGCTCGCTTAGATCCCCTAAGCGGTTTACCAGTACTCGTGTGCCGTCGGAAGCAAGTCCACCGCCATCACCGAAAGCAGGAGCAAGTCCACCGCCAATACCTAATCAACCCCTGGATGAGTCATCACAGAAGACAGTACTCAATCAAACTTTACGTTCCACAGTCTGCTCTAGCCACTGTTTATACAAGCGGGCGCCCCCCCCCCCCCCCCCCCCCCCCCCCCCCCCCGCCCATCAAGACTGAAAGAAATAGATGGACTGCATGATGTTTCCATGGAGAGTTGAAACCGACCGCAAACGAGTACTGGTAAACCGCTTAGAGGATCTAAGCCTGCCCAGGCAAAGCGGTGCGAGACTCTATTAGTGCGAGACTCATGTTTATAAACTCTATTGGTTTCATTGGGCAACAGGGCTTGAGAAGTCATTTCATCTCAAAGACGGGTAAAAGTCCCACAAAATTGGAAGTAACCTCTCCAAAATGACCTATACAGTGTTAACGGGCCCGGATGTTAAACCTCAAATCAATCAACCAATTAATCAATTATACAAGCGGAGCTAAATAAGGCGTTGTAGGAGACCTCTGTGCGCGCCTGCCGAGCTCCTGTAGCGTTGTAGGAGACCTTACTGCGCTGCTGTGGCAACCTTACGGCGACCTCACTGCGCTCTTATCAGCGCAAAATGAGCGCCGTCGCTTGGCGTTCTATGCGATCCCAACGCGCTACTGGCAATGCCACTGCATTGCTACGGCGATGTTTGCGATCGTACTGCGCGCACCTCGGCGTTCTGCATTTTTATTGGACATAGTGCAGGTTTTCCCATCTCTAATCTGGCTACTTTCTGATGAAAATCCGTGATGTTTTTCTTATTTTTACTGCAAACATAGGTTGTGGGTGCTCGTTAGAACCGACTCATTGAGGCGGTTCTAATGAGTACCAACAACATATGTCTTCTAACGAGTACACACAACCTATAAAAGTAATGCATACCCCCATAAACCCCATTTTTTTCTTTAAATAATTTGGGCTTAGTGGGTGTTCATTCCACGGGCTTATTCACGCAATGATAAGTGCTTTTTTCACGAACAGGCACAATTAAAGGTACAGGTGACATGAAAAGCAGTTTTCAGTCTGTTTTAGTTAATCTCCATCATTCAAGTATATAGTGAGTATTCATCAGCTTCTAGCTTAGTCTCAAGTCAACGTATGTTCATAAGAGACAGTAACACAATCTCCATCATTGCGGTAGACATAGACTTATAAAGTCTGTTGAAATGAGACTTTTTTATTAAGTAATCCTTAGATGAATAAAATATACCCCTTCCCTAGTTCCCCTTGCTTATTAAATCTCTCTCTCTCTCTCTCCTCTCTCTCTCTCTCTCTCTCTCTCTCTCTCTCTCTCTCTCTCTCTCGTCTCTCTCTCTCTCTCTCTCTCTCTCTCTCTTGAGCCCTATTTCAACATAATAGACAGCATAAAATAAAATCTAGCCTGGAATGATGGCATAAGATAAAATGTCGCAAGCATGGAAAAACCATGAACATCTAGGACTGATATCAGTCTACGGTAGACATTGGCTTTCACTTTTTAACACATTTCAGGCGGGAAACCCCTAAATTGGCACCCTGGCAAACAGTGCAGGGCCCAGGTCAGACGCTGCAGAACGCAACGTCTCATCAGGGTCTGCAGTGTTTGCTAACAGGATTTTTCGTCAAATATAAAATAAAATACATAGAGCTGACACTCCTTAAATGACTAATGGACTTGTCCAACATAACAATGGAAGAGTCCACCATTATACATTTGGTTTACCCATTTTCACCTGAGAAGAATATAGCAGAAATCTACACATCGAAATTAACCTTTACAACTAAATTCAGCAGACGAACAATTGTTGTCATTTGTCTTATTTCTCCCAGAAAATAGGATTTGACATCTCATGCGCAGTGTATCCATAGGATAGGAGAAAATTTACATGAAATGTCAAATAATGTTTTCAAAAAAAAAAAAAAAAAAAAAAAAAATCAAAATGTTGGCTGCTGATAAAAATACCCAGCATGCCGAGCGTTAAGGGATGTCAGTTTAATTTTGTCTGTTTAGAAATTATTTGGAAACTGACGCAACTTATTTCCAAACAATGATGGCCATGCGCTCCGCGGCGTCTGATCAGGGTTTGCTCTGTTTGCAAATGTCCCGTCTGTTTTCCGTCGAAAATGGCTCAAATATGACTCACTCTACAGTACGTTTCTAACAGAGATGTCAGGTATGTTTGCGAGACAAATTCATCACGAAAACACGCTTATATAATTTGACTCCCTTTAACCCCACATTTAGATTGTAAAACTGGGGTTTAAAGGGGTTTATCATATGACGTCGCGTCTGAGAGTGTAATAACGTCATGTATTATTTTCGATAATCCACTAGTGGATTAAATATGCAAATTAGCTAGATACGTCACGTAACGTTACATGTACGACGTCCTTAATGACGTCGCGTTTACTAACGGCGGAATGTTGACATTTTTGTAAACAATCGTGAATACGCTTTTAATGTCATATGATAAATAGAATCTTGCATTCGTGCTCATGTATTATTTAATTTATTAAACTCGTTAAAAAAAGGGATAAAATGCTCGACAAAGCCTCGCATTTTATCCCTTTTCCTCAACTCGTGTAATGCAATAATACATGGGCACTCATGTAAGATCCTCTATATACATTTTCTTCTTATTGTTCCTATTTCTGCTAAAAACATATAAACTGTAGGTTTTGGGGGGGGGGGGGGGGTGGGGGAGGGGGTGGTTGTTAATTTTCAATATACTTCAATAGGCAAGGTTTTGTAATGTGCATCCATCATATGTTCTGCTTGTTCGAGTAATTTAAAAAAAAAATCTCACAATGACAGAAGCTTTTGTATGGAAATTCATTGCACGGAAATTGAAATAAATGTCATCTGATTGCTTGAATTATTCTTAACCTTCTTGGAAATTGACAGTCGTATAGCTTGTCATGTTTTCCAATTCGTTTAATCAAAATCATATTTCATTTCCGGAATTTATCATGCTCAAGTTGCAGCGAACTGGTGCCAGTATGGCCAAATTCAAATAAAATATGTGTAATCCCGCCGAATGTAAAGGTTTTAATTTAATGCGAACAGCGACGCTCAGAACAGACTACGCATGCACGAAAATACTCCTATACAAATACATTGTTAACTTTACCGCCGGAAAAAAAATGGTATTGTTAAGATGACAAATTGTGATATTTTTCTTATTTCTGCTCAAAATATAGATTTTTGATACTCTAACGTGTACCAAACAATCTATATTTTAGAGCAGAAATAAGAAGAAAATAAGGTTTACGCCTGTAAACCCCAGTCTTACTATATAAAAGTGGGGTTCAAGAAGAAGAAGAAGAACATGATGATGATGATGATGATGATGATGATGATGATGATGATGATGAAAAAGACAAAAAATAAACACACGTGCGCACCCATAACAGAGTTAATAGCAGATCACCTAACATATTTTCGAAAGCAAACGGATGTTACATATACCACAAACATAGCAGCAGTTTTTGTTTGTTTGATATGAGGTTTAACGTCCCCGTCAACACTGTAAAGTTCATTTTGGAGACGTTGCTTCCAATTTTGTGGGACTTTTACCCGACATTGAGATGAAATGACAGCTCAAGCCCTGTCGCCCAATGAAACCAATAGAATTTATAAGCATGGACGGGCCCGACTCGCACCGCTTTGCCTGGGCAGGCTTAGATCATCTAAGCGGTTTACCAGTATTTGTGTACCTGTCGGTTTCAGCTCTGCGTTGAAGCATCATGCAGCCCATCTATTTCTTCAAGCCATGAGGGCACATAGCATCAGTTAAAATAATTATATTGAGGATCTTACATTGGTGTTCATGCATTATTATATTTATTAAACGAGTTGAGGAAAAAAGGATAAAATGCGAGGCTCTGCCGAGCATTTTATCCCTTTTCCTCAACGAGTTTAATAAATTCAATAGTACATGAGCACAAATGCAAGATTCTATTTATCATATGACATTAAAAACGCATTTTATTCACGATTGTTTACAAAAATATCAATATTCCGCCATTAGTAAACGCGACGTCGTTAAGGACGTCGTACCTGTAACGTTACGGGGCGTATCTAGCTAATTTGCATATTTAATCCACTAGTGGATTATCGAAAATAATACATAGAGGTTATTATATGGTAAAGGTGTGCCTCTAAGTCATATTGGCACCGGTATGTCATATTGGCCCGAGGGCCAATATGAATTCCGGTGCCAATATGACTTAGAGGCACACCTTTACCATATCATAACCTCTTTATTACATCATTTATATGACATAGTTATATTGCAACGTGAAGAAATGAAGGCAAAGAGAATATTTACTTTTTAAAGGTTGATGTCGGGAACGTTTCATCGAGTGTATTGAGGATATATTTTCGGTATCCGCCGAAAAAAAAAAGAAATTCCTTTTCAATTATGTAACTGATTAGTAGGCCTACACTAACCATGCTCACGGTAATACAGCTACACAGTAGTGCGCAGCAAATTACGTCACAAGTGACGTCGCAACTGCAAGTGTCAAAACAAAAACAACTCGCCATTTTAAATACAGAATTTCTGCAGTTCAAAGAATGCGTTTTAAGGTATTTTACAGAATGCTTTGTGCTTATTTGAAGACTATTTTAATTTTAAAGGCTCTTAGTGTCATTCATCAAGCTAATGCTAAATCGATTCCGTGTGTAGCAGTCGGTCGCGGTGGTTGTTTACGTTAAAATTCAAGACTACACTTTTTGGGGGACATGTTTCCCTCCCACAGATTTCTTCCGCACAATTTCCAGCTCCTTATAAGTGAAGGGATCTGTTCGTTTAAGGTTGTTGGCAAGACCTTATTGTTTCAAATGTTGGGACATCCCTGCTGTGCTTGAAAGCAACGTCCTTCACAATGCTTCCCAATCGCGAGTGAACTTCTTTTAAAAAGTATTTTTTTTTTCATTTTCATGCTTGCCACGAAATATCAGACTTTTCTCAAAATCTATTGTTATCACTGTCTTCTATCGCTCTGTCTAGGTCCAGCAGTCGGGTTGACATTGCTTCAAGTGATTTTTCTGCGGCCATTTTGAAGCTTATGGGTACGGCATTAACGTTCTATTGCTATAGTAACAGAGTGGAGCAGTGCCAATATGGAAAGGCAGTGCCAAAAATCCATATTATATGGATTTTTGGCCCCGCCACGTGACTGTGCCATCAAAATAGCGAAAAAATGAGCCTGTATTGAAAGATTCTAATGTAATTTTCCTATAGAAGGTATGTAATAAATGACGTTATTACACTCTCAGACGCGACGTCATATGATAAAGCTTTTTCTGTATTAAGCATAAGTTTGCTTTGACGATGTCCTGTGATATGCCACCGAACGTGAGTTTTGTATTCAATTTGAAATTGTAATAAAACAGGTTCTTTTTCTTCCTCGTCTTCTTCTTCTTCTTCTTCTTCTTCTTCTTCTTTTTCTTCTTCTGCACAAACAAAACGATGCAAAGATTGGCAGAACAGAAATAAATTCTATCACAGTTCTGCATGAAGATGTATACTGGCATATTCTATTTTCGCCGTTCTTGTGAATTCGCCGATCGCGTGAAATTTGTTTATTTCTCGTTTGCTCTCGCGCGATTCTCGTAGCTGTCAACTGGAAAAATGTAAACAACAACAAACCTGATCGCCAGCAAATTTTCTCCAAAGATGGAAATCAGAAAGGTAAAACTGCATAACAAATATATTTCCCGCCATATTTCCATGCTATGTTATGAACTACACAATTTTCCTGCTTTTCATGGTCCGATTTTCAGTCCAACACACAATGTTCAACACAAGTCAATACACACTAGCGTCTGCTCCATGACCGGTGGCTAAGGTAGTCACGTGACCAAAACATTGTGTTCTATACTGCTGGAAAAAAATGAGGCAACGCATTAGTGGGGTTCTTATGTCCAAATGGATTTTTATTGCTGTATTGAATTAAATGGATTTGATAGTCATACTGTCTTCTGTATCTGTTTTTAAGAACTATTATTCATATTGGTAGCCTATAAAGTTACGGAGTCCCATAGAAGCCTGAAGAAGTTGTGTTGGTGTTGTATAACTAATTTCAACCTGATATATGTCTTTTTACTGCATTAAACTGGTGTGAATAACATTTTATTTTAACATGTTACTTCCTTGTCCTTTTTCCTGCAACTGTTGGTCCATTGATTATGCACTACAGTCCACCTCTCTCTCTCTCTCTCTCTCTCTCTATCCCTCTCTATCACACACACACACACACACATACACACACACACATTCTCTCTCTGTAGAGTGTGTGTGTGTGTGTGTGTGTGTGTGTGTTAACACTTGATAAATTGGGCATCGGGCCATCACTTCTCAGTTTCATCACACTTCATTTCAGACCCAGGACAGATCTAAACGGGGCAGCTATAGATCATCATACAATCAGCAGGATTTGACAGATGCCTACAACGCTGTACTTGAAGAGAAAATTCCTGTTGAAAGGGCAGCTAAACGTTTTGGTGTGCCTATTAACACTTTAAAGGATAGAGTTAGGGGCAAAATAAGTGTTGACACTGTAAAGTCTGGTCCTTCTCCTTTGTTTACATTAGAACAAGAGGCCCTTCTCTGTAAACATCTCAGTACCATGGCAGAAATAGGGTATGGCTACTCCAGACAAGAGACAATAAATGTGGCTTCAGACTATGCTCACCATCTTGGCCTGTGTGACAAATCTCACCGTTTAAGTCTACAGTGGCTATATAATTTTCTAAACCGGTGGCCTGAACTGAAAGTGAAAAAGCCCAGAAGCCTGGAGATTGCTCGGGCTAAAAGTGCAACTAGACCTGTAATTGATGCCTATTTCACTGAACTTCGTAGGATTCTGGATAAATATAGCCTTATGGACAAGCCAAATAGGATATATAATATCGATGAAAAAGGTCTATCAACTGATCATAAGCCACCAAAAATTGTTGCTGGATCCCAGTACAAAGCCCAAGCCATAACAGGTGGTAAATCCCAGACAACAACTGTGATTGGCGGAGGTAATGGAGTTGGACAGCAGATACCACCGTTCTTTGTTTTTCCGGGTAAACGGATGCAAGACGGGCTACTTGAAGGAGCTTCGGCTGGTGCTTCAGGGGTTATGTCTGAGTCTGGATGGTCGAACACTGAAATTTTCAGCCAGTATATGCAGGAGCATCTAATTAAATATTTGCCTGGGCGTAGTGAAGATTCATATGTACTTGTACTCTATGATGGGCATAAGAGCCATGTTTCCCTCCCTTTGATTGAATGGGCACAAACCAATCATATTATTCTATTTGTTCTTCCTCCACACTGCAGTCACTTGCTCCAACCTCTTGATGTCAGTTGCTATGGCCCCTTTGAAGTAGCCTGGAACTCAGCATGCCATAATTACTTAAGAGAGTCTGGTGGAAATACTGTCACGCGATATGACGTTTGTAAAATTGCTTGTAAGGTGTATGCTGCAGCTTTATCACCAACAAATATTCAGAGCGCATTTAAGCGGTGTGGGATCTATCCATTTAACCCATCTGTTGTCAGTGATTATTCCATAGCCCCCTCCCTATCATTCACATCAGCGGAATCTGCTGTAAGCCAGTGCATCTCTGCATCTGCTCCTGTCAACCCAGTTCCTGAGTCTGCACATACCACAGATGATCAAACAGCAAGGTCTTTCCTGGAAAAGAGAGGAGGAGAATTACTACAAAATGTGAAAGTTGCAAAGGTCAGGAAAACACTAAGTAAGGTTGTAAGTGGGAAAGCTATAACTGAAGAAAATATAACAAACCAGATCAAATCCCATATTGAATCATCCAAGCCTGTCAATAAGAAAAGCTCTAAAACAGGTACTAAATCTAAGTCACCAAAGGGCAAGGCACTTTGCAGTATTAATAAGAGAAAGTCAAACCCATCTGGAAATTCGGGCACTTCAAGGAAAACAAATGATAAACATTTTTACATAAGTGAAGATTGTTCCAGCAGTGATGAATCTGTGCCAGAGAGTGAAAAATGTTGTGTATGTAAGAAGTTTACCCCAGTTGAAGTCCGAAATGCCGTTTCACTAGTTTTCACAAAGTGGGGATGTTGTGATTCTTGCCAAAGATGGGTCCACCTTAAATACTGCTCCCCTATAAAGGTCCTACGGTTAGGGGATAACTTCTTCTGTCCTTCGTGCACAGAGAAGCAAAAACATTAAGACTTTATAAAACAAATGTAAACTTACCAGATTGTAAATATGTTCATTTTCTTTAGTTGTTCCAGTTTACAAACTTTTCAAGATATTGCTTTGGCTGTTTATCGCTTGTGGTGCCTTAATTTTTATGAACGGTGTAATCGGCGAAAACTGATGACGTAGTTCACAGCTTATCAAGGTGAGTGACCTCCATTTTGAGATCGTTTTGACAGTTCCTTGCAGTTGTAAATAACTGAAGTTCTGTTTTGTTTTTTAGCATGGATATGTTAGAAAATGATGGTCTGCTAAAATAAATGAAATGTAATCTATTAATTGCAAACCGCGGCGATATTTTCTTACATCGGCGAATTCACAAGAAGCCGGGATATCTTTATTGTATAGCGGCTCTAGACCTAAAGTGTGGCAGCTATCACCACAAACAGCACCCAAATAAATGTCTTAAGGGGAATGGGTACGCCTTCAGGGGAGGCAACTTCTGCAAAAATATTTTTGTCTCCCATGTCAATAGGGGTCAACTCTTAAAGGAAAGAATTTGCTCCTGAGGAGCAAATTCTTTCCTTTAAGAGTAGACCCATTTTTCATCGGGACTGAGCCTATAGAAAAGTTATCTCCCGAAAGTTATCTCCCTTTGAAAAATGGCGGGAAAATGTGCTAGGTGTTCCCATTTCCCTTAAATAGTCCTCCGGTAAATAAACACCCTAGTAAAACGTCAAAAGTGCAGTTTGCAGGGATATACATTATTTTCCTTATATTTTTCTCAAAAACATATTTAGTCGCTACTTGTCAGAACCGCCTCATTCAGGCTTTTCTTACAAGCACCCACAATCTATGTTTGGACTGCAAATAAGAAAAACATGCAAAATTCATCTGACAAAAGCTACATATACAGATAAGAACTACGCCATTTCAGCGCATGGGTGCCATCGTAACGTCCATCTGCAAAGGACTTTAATTCCTTTCTTGCCGATCTGCATCTACATTTGAAAAAGAAAAAAATATATATAGAGGATCTTACACGAGTGGTCATTTCATATGAAATTTATGAAACGAGCCTTCGGCGAGTTTCATAAATTTCATATGAAATGACCACGAGTGTAAGATTCTCTTTATCATATGACTACTTTAAATTGGATTTAATCGCCTTTTAATTTGACAAGTTTTTTACGAAAATGCATTGTTGACATGGACGTCGTCATGACGTTACTTAATCCCGCCAAAGTGTTATTACACGTGTGGTGATACGATATTTATTACACGCCGTTATCCACTGCTTATCAACGACGTCATATGATAAATTTACTTATGAAGCATTTCCATAAAAAACAATCTCAACCTAACAACCCATGTATCGCGTAGAATCGTCCAACTAATAGCTTTAATAGACCAAGTAATAGATCATTGCCTTCTCTTCTATTTTAGACAGGACCATTCCTTTTTTTTTTACAGCACTTTTTCAAAAAATCGCGGTATTTAAGCAAGTGGTATGCCAATGTCCCTTTTATGTGATGCTAGGCTTAATATATGGCTAAACGGGAACATGGCTTTTCGAGATAAATGAAAATTCCAGAATCCCCGAAAACGTATATTTTGGTTCTCTTTTAAAAAGCGATACAAGATCATAGAATGAAATAGCTCCATGGAAAGTATCAAAGAACTTCTGTGTACAATATTTCTTTTCGTGTTTTATATCGTCTTATAAGACAGACAGAGAATGAAAGCTATTATTTAGCCCACATAAAGAGGATGCTCCAGCCAAAGTAAAATATAGCCACATTACACGTTGATAGTCTTCGGTTAATCTGGAATTTATTTTGATGGAAGGTCTTAAAACATGCAATTGGCGACTTCCACTGACACAGCTGATACGTTCCAAAAAGATCATATATCACCCAGCAGATTAATCCAGTATGTTAACCCGTGTTATGCTCAGTATAAAACAGGTTACGCAACGGCTCCAGGCACCAGAATTCCATATCTATAAAATGCAGTCTATTTGACAACTGCTGCGGTATAATCGTTTCAGTATCGGTCACACGCACCCACGCACACACACAAACACTTACACACGCAAGTACATGCACGTGCACACGCATTTACTAGTTTTTGTTTAGTTTATACTAATTCATTTTAGTTCGATCAAGCTTATTGAATCGCTCTCGAACACTCATTCCGGGTGTTTTCACGCGCGCGAGAGAGAGAGGCAGTGCTTTTTTACAGCACTGCGACCCATTTACATATTATTGCGTGTCTTGCCCAAGGACACATCGATATCGTTGGGCGGAATCGAACGCACAACCTCTCGATCACAAGTCACGCGTTAACCACTGCGCTATCGAGGCTGACACGCATTTTCACTGGTCTCTGCTCAATTAAGGTTCCTCAATATATTTGCACAAGAAAAATATAGGTGTCAGATTTACATGTTATTTTTTCTCAAAATATGATCCTGATTTCCTTTTAACGTGCCTGTCCTGGAAGAAAAAGGTCTGGAGGTAGCAGCGGTTATTACAGCAAGTACTTTCTTGCATTAGCAACATCTCTGTGCCTTTGAAAATAAATGCAATTCTGTATTTTTCACTTTTACCAGGAAAAAAATGAAACTGCTTTCTAGCCTTTTTACAAGTTACTAAAACAGCTGCAGATCAATAGTTCAAATCAAATACTAGTGACTCGGACCAAGTTTTATATCAAAAAGCCTACCTAAATTGAAAACCAGAAAAAAATGACACGTTTTTCTTCATGGGCGCCGCCATCTTTTTTTGCGATAAATCTGAATGCTCAGATTTCATCAATTATGCATTCCACATTTTATTTTGCCCATTATCAATGAATATACCTTGAAAATTTAGCTTTGTAGCCTTCTCCCTGCATACAGCATTATGACATCACCTATCGTGGAAGCCTGTCATCACTGATACATTATTGTAGCTGTCAACTTGAAGGGATATCCATCTTGCCAACTAAAATCGTATTCATACGCATTGAAACTAATTTTCCAAAAATAACAATAGTACACCAATGTTTTTAATTTAAAACGCAATATTCATATTTGAATCTGTCTTGCAACTAATTTCACGTTTTTTCTAAAATAATTTTTTCGTTAATTTATGAAAAGTATGCATTCATTTTCCGAACTAGTTTTTATGTGTAACATTGTCCGGATTGTGTTGTTCGGGCCAGCTACAAGTAAACACAATGAAAAGAAGAGATTTTTGAAGCTTTTTTCATCAAAACATATTAAATGCATTGGGCTTCTATGAGTTTTTACCAGCGTACACATTGGTAAGTAGGTGACACAACAGATCGTTAATTGTGTTACCTCCCTTCCATTATCTACCTTGGTAGATCATATGCATAGCTTCTAGGTTTATAACCACTCTCTGACTCTTTGGCTCAGGGGTAAGAGCAGTGGACTGTCACCCGAGCGGCCCGGGTTCGAATCCCACTATAGGCGGGGATTTTTTCAGGCTATGCATCTTTCCTTTGTTACGGCTTTCAGGTCGTAAGATGGGGGCTCGTCCGAAATGCCAGAATTGGCTTGTGCCGAAGTTGGTATCCTTCACGTCATCATAAATGATGACTTCCTTGAAGAGGGGGTGTGTTACCTCCCTTCCATTATCTACCTTGGTAGATCATATGCATAGCTTCTAGGTTTATAACCACTCTCTGACAACTGCGTCAGGGAGTCGACTCTTTGGCCCAGGGGTAAGAGCAGTGGACTTCTACCCGAGCGGACCGGGTTCGAATCCCACCATAGGCGGGGATTTTTTCAGGCTATGCATCTTTCCTTTGTTACGGCTTTCAGGTCGTAAGAATTGGATTAGATAAATATAAACTTTATGTTGTCCAGAAGTTCACCTGTCAAAAAATCACTGATTCATGTGAACCAATGTACAAATCAATGGGTAAAAATCATTTCTATACCATTACAATTATTGGAAGTGATCAGAAGCATTTTGGACAAAGTTTCTGGTGCTGAACATGCTGCTTTCAGTCCTTCAGTTCAAATCTGGTGATTAACTGTTGGCTTATCTTAATTTCCGTTTTCTTTCGTTATTGATTTAATTCCAGTATCAAAGCACCCATCCTGTAAACACAATCAGTAACACCGTGAAAATTTGGTGCAGTGATTGCAAAAATTGTTATAAATTGCATGAATGAAATATATAAAATGAAGTATTAAAAGCACAAGATAAGGGCAATCATTTTACAAGTTAAATGCAGGAGATTTCAACACCTCAACGATATCAATGAGCTTGTTGCCAAACTGGTAGAACTGGTCATTTTTGGCTACCATACACTGCATTTAAAAATAGTACCAGGTGAGATAATGACATTTTTCAATTTTTGGGAATCATTAATTTTCAGTACTGTTTAGGTATTTTACTTGAAATTCACCTGTTGCAGTGCCTAAAGGCAACCTTGAGCCACATTTCTATGGTAGAATTTTAAAAATTGAGGTTCTGTTGATTAAGATATCATTTGTTTTGCAAAACCAAGGATAAATGCAATAAATTACTAAAACGGTGACTTTCAAATAAAATTCTTTGGCTTTCCTATTATAACATTTACATGGACTACCATCTGATGAAAAATCTTTTTGGGTAATTATTTGCAAATATGATTTTTTTCAGTACCTCAAATGTAGTGAAATAACTGTATTGAGGAACCTTAATGACGTTCTCGTTGGTATTATCAGCTCAGTCACCAAAAGACTGTTCAGCCCCGCCTCATCCTACTCAGACGTTTGTCTGTTTTGCAGACGGCACCATTTTCTAAGAATAAAGTCAAAGTGGCTAATAATGGCATCGAATTCTACAGGACAGTATGTAAATTTGAATACTTATATATGATAATAGGATCGATTTTCTTGTGAATTGTCCGACAATAAATTGCAATACATTCGGTACTTGAGACAAAGACACATGATAACAAAGAATGTGTCCCACTTTTTCATAACCTTTTCATGCTTTAACCACAGCTATTTCACATACAGTAGAACGTCAATGGCTCAACTCAGATAGCTCGTTTACAACGGATAAGTCGAACCTGTTTTTAGTCCATAGGAAATTCTTTCAAATACAAAATAGACATAATTAAGGGAGATTTTTTTATCTTATATTGGAAATGTATTCTGTGTTTACTCATTAGAATCGCCTCGATGAGGCAATTCTAATGGGTACACACAACGTTCATTTATGTTATAGAAAATAGAAGTGGAAACAATGATCAGGAATCGATACAATCAACCCACAGCTCTCATCAGAGACACCAAAGGGAAACAAACACAAACATGGACAACATACCCTAATGGAAACATCACTAGCGGAAAGCCAAAAGGACAGTTACTTTCCCACAAAATGGCCAATAGGTTATCCAAAATAAAATAATATAAGCGACAACAAATACACAAAGACAAACCATAACAAAAATAAACCGCGACAGAAGAACCGCCTTGGAAATGTCAGCGGAAACGAATTCCACTGGGGGGCTTAAATCGATTTTACGTGGCCACAATCCTCGCCACAGCAAAGTCAGACTAAGACGTGTGTGAGATGTTGTATTGTCCAGAAAACATTTAGGACACTGGAACGTTTGAGGCTTTCTTTACCAGCTCTTAAAGCCGGACAATGCACGTCAGAATGTTGATCAGGCAAGATATAGGTTCGATCCACGTTTGGTCCGGAAACAGATATCCATGAAGATCTATCATGAAATGCTTTTTACGATCACCGCTCCTTCTGTTGGTTTAAGGGGAGAAAAAATGTGCACAATTCCAGGTAATAGTTTAGTCTCTTGTGTTTGGCTATCCTTTAAACCGGAGAATGCTGATCTCTTGTCTCATTTGTCAGCGCAAATCATTGCCTGCGCCACAGGTACATGTACAAAAGCCACAATTATAAGACAAATTATAAAGAAGAAACCGGGTTGAATAGGTCAATAGCACAGTTATGAAGAGGGTGACTTCATCACCTGATATCTCGAAATTTCAACTTAACCAATTTCGTAAAAACATTCCATTTTGCCACCCTTTTGGAGTAGGAGTAATTTCGTTTGGTTGGGCGTAAACGATCCGAATATCAATGTGGCTGTGTTCATCATTACTGAAACACACCTATACAAATACATTGTAAACTTTACCCCCGAAAAAAAAACAAACAAAAAAATTAAGATGAAAAATTGTGATATTTTTCTTATTTCTTTTCAAGGCGGTTCTAACGAGTACCCACAATCTATGTTTTTGAGCAGAAATGAGAAAAATAATAGATACCCCTGCAAACCCCAGTTTTACTGTATAAAAGTGGGGCTAAGGGGGTCAAAATTATATTGGCAGGTTTTCGTGATGATGATGCTGAGCCAGACAGTATGAATCCCCAAAAATCGGACACCTTGATCACTTGCTGTAATTCTCCTAAAAGTTTTGACCAATTTCTTTCATAATCTAGCAAGAAGTCCAAAAAGGGCAGACGGAATGGAAGTATAGACCCTGATCAGACATCTCCTGCAGTCTGATCTTGGTCTGCACTGTTGGCTTAGGCCTGCCTGTCCCAATACTTAAGATCATTATTGTTACCATTCTTTTCCTGAGAACACTTTCCTGAGAACACATTTAACATTTTACATGTTCAATCTAAACTGTTGCCTTCTGTCCTCTTAAGGGGAATGGGAACACCTGACAGATTTTTCTGCCATTTTTCAACGGGAGACAACTTTCGGGACTTCCTGTTTGCTTTTCTATAGGCTCAGTCCCACTGAAAAAGATGTCTACTCTTAAAGGAAAGAATTTGCTCCTCAGGAGCAAATTCGAATTTGCTCCTCCGGAGCAAATTCTTTCCTTTAAGAGTTGACCCCTATTGACATGGGAGACATAAATATTTTTGCAGGAGTTGGCTCCCCTGAAGGTTTTCCTATTCCCCTTAAACCAACAGAAGGAAAAGTGATCGTAAAAAGCATTTCATGATCGACCTTCACGGAATCCTGTTCCCGGACTAAACGGGGATCGAACCTATATCTTGCCTGATCAACATTCAGACGCACATGGTCCGGCTTTAAGAACTGGTGATTTATTTTTCTTTTTTGACGAGAGCGAGCTGGTGAAAATCTCCCCTCTCTTCACACAGAGAAAAGCCTCCAGGTCAGCCTCTGTTACTTTGCTTATGTGGCTTTTTGTAAAAGAAATGTTTAAGTATTTGTCTATTTATGGTTTATTTATCAGAACATTCCTTTGGTGGGATATAAGACATAGTTATAAATAGAGAATTATTCCTGTCTGCTCACTTCGACCAGATATAGATCCGTTACGGTAGGTGAGTGTTGTTTTAGCGACACCCTAGTTTTTTGGCATTGTGTCCAGACACTGAATGCAATAAGTCTTCAAAATCTGCTAATTGATTCCTAAGCATCGTATCGTTGAACCGCAATTGCAATCCAATTCCATCTAAACAATAAAAGGTTAGATATTTGCACTTCAGTATGTAACCGTGCCTTGTGACATGTCAAAACCGCATACCCCACTGGTGCTAACTCAGACATCGTACTAGGTGGCATTGGTTTTAGAATTGGAAGTACGTTCCTGAATATGCCTCTTGGCTTATATGGCTTATTTACATCCATAGACTGCATTGTTTAGCCACCATGAAAGGACATACATTAGCAGCAGGGTATATTCAAAATTGGGTCATTTTTTCAAGAAACACTGAGGAACCGTCATAGACTCTGAGGCCTGACCCACCGGCGTGCAATTAAAGCATTTATGTTGTACCCAATCTTTTTATATCGAAGCATGATTTTACGTATGGAAGTCATTGCGGTTATATATTTTTCTGAATTTATATACTAGGTCATCATAAAATTCGGGTTCCGACAGACCTTGTTGCAGAAGAGATAACCCTTTTATAGAACATATTAAGTCCAATATTGAATTTCAGAATGACTTCTATAAAATTTTGAAAAGGCTTTGCGTAGTTTATGGTACCGATAACCCTGATTAAAACAATTTATTACGAGTGTTGAAGTCGGTTGCATGACTACACACTCTGGCAAATCGAATTAATTGCGAAATATAAACGCCATAGGATGGCGCACGAGGAACATCACCATCCAAAAAAGGAAAATTTACAATCTCAAACTAAAAATCATCGCGTTTATTATAAATTTTGCACGAAACAAGCCCATCTACAATAGATAGATGTAAATCCAAAAACGGGGCCTCGGTATCAGAAGAATTTGCTTTATTTAACTGAAGTTCTGGGGGGTAAATTTGACTTATCAAACCATCGAAATAGTTGTTATCAATATTTAATAAATTATCCAAATATCTAGCAGTGGAGCTAAAAGCTTCAATGATTTCAGACTGGTTTTCAGCAGAAAGGGACATCATGAAGTCTCTCTCATAACAAAACAAAAACAAATCAGCCACAAGTGGTGCGCAATTAGTACCCATCGGAATACACCGAAAAGATATGCCACAATTATCTCCTTTATGTCTTCTGTTATGGCACTAATAGTAACCCTCGGTGACTCGAATTACCTCTGTCTCGAACAAATTTTTCAAGGTCCCAAAGGGGTTCGAGCCATCAAAGTTCGATGGCTGTACTAACTTTGAATAGGTTTATTTTTTATGTTAGTGGTGTTTGGCTTGAAGTGTAACTTTAATAAAACTTCATTAAAGTTTTAGCAAACTGTGTGGACCCTGGTCAGACGCCGTGTTCTGTCACGTCTTCTCTGGGTCTACACTGATTGCAAAGTCTCGTTTGCGCCAGCACTAAATAGTTTTAATATAGGAAAACTAATGTTATATGTGCAGCTTTTGTCAACTGCTTTATCATTTTATGATCTGTAAAAAATAAAATTCAGTGAAGAAAATGGAAACATTGCAAGGGTTCGCAGAAATTCTGGGAATAAGATTTCTCCAAGCAGTAACCCAACTTTGACAGAACATTAAACCAACGTCGAAACAACGTTGTTTTATTATGTTATTTATTTATTTATGTTTTGACATTGAGTGTGCCTGTTGGGGGCTGTATGTTTTCTGACTTAACATATGTTTTCCACATTGTGCCTCACAGAATCATATGAGCCCCGCCAAGCGAATTTGTGTCTTCGAGCATTCCGTCATGACAAATTTTAACTGCGCATGCCCAGCCATTCAGAGGGGCCAGGGATATGGCTTTCTGTCTGAAGGTTCCTCGTGATTTACTGCTTGTATGAGCGAGCAGCGAAGGTTCTGGCGAGACTGCGCGGATGCGCAGGCTCGCCTGAACCTTCGCTGCTCGCATAGGCGATTAGTACCAAAATCGCTTGACGGGGCCCATATGTTTTTTTTGCGTACTTTGCGGGAAATTTTCTTCAAATATTTAATATCCAAGTTACATTGTTGCATGCCATAGGAAAATAAATATAGTAAAAGCAAACAAGGAAGTTTAAGGAGAATGGGAACACCTTTAGGGGAGGCAACTCCTGCAAAAGGGGTCAGCTCTTAAAGGAATGAATTTGCTCCTCAGGAGCAAATTCTTTCCTTTAAGAGTAGACCTCTTTTTCGGTCGGAGAGGGGTTTCCGAAAAGCAATCAGGAAGTCCGAAAAGTTGTCTCCCTTTGAAAAATCGCGGAAAAATCTGCCAGGTGTTCCCATTCACCTTAAATTATACAGAATATCAACATTTGCGGGAAACTTTTTCTTCAAAATATTTTACAACAAAGTCAGACTAAGACGTGTGTGAGATGTTGTATTGCCCAGAAAACATTTAGGACACTGGAACGTTTGAGGCTTTCTTTACCAGCTCTTAAAGCCGGACAATGCACGTCAGAATGTTGATCAGGCAAGATATAGGTTCGATCCCCATTTGATTCAGAAACCGATTTCCGTGAAGATCGATCATGAAATGCTTTTTTTACCATCCCTTTTTGCCTTCGGAGAAAAAATGTGCACTATTCCAGGTAACAGTTCCGTCTCTTGTTTTTGGCTATCATTTAAACCGGATAATGCTGATCCATTGTCTCATTTGTAAGCGCAAATCATTGCCTGCTCCACAGGTACATGTACAAAAACCACAATTATAATTAGAGATTATTCAGAACTATATTTAACACAATAACCCATGTTTTGCATGTGTGATAATGCTTGTTTCCATTTCCGGTTATCAGCCCGCCCGGTCTGATAACCGGAAACAGTGTATTTTGAACGGACAGCGGTTATCAGCCCACTCATGACGTTATTGTGACGTTGCCAATTACATGACGTAACGCGAATAGTTAGGCGTGACGTTACGCGCTTTTTTGCTTGAATCACGCTTTTTATCACATTTTTTTTTTTTCAATTTATGAACGTCAAACACAGTAACAATAGGATCTGAATATGTGATAAGTAAATTCTTTCCTTTAAGAGTTGACCCCTATTGACATGGGAGACAAAAATATTTTTGCAGGAGTTGGCTCCCCTGAAGGTGTTCCTAGTCCCCTTAATCTAACAGAAGGAAAAGTGATCGTAAAAAGCATTTCATGATCGACCTTCACGGATATCTGTTTCCGGATCAAACCGGAATCGAACCTATATCTTGCCTGATCAACATTCAGACGCACATGGTAGGGTTTAAGAACTGGTGATTTATTTTTCTTTCTTTGACGAGAGCGAGATAGGGAAAATATCCATTCTCTTCACACAGAGAAATGCCTCGAGGTCAGCCTCTGTTGTTTTGCTTATGTGGCTTTTTGTAACAGAAATGTTTAAGTATTTGTCTAATTGTTCTTCCTGTAGCTGCCACGAGTGGGCGGTACATGTTATCTTAGAATCTTTTTCATACTGCATGAGTTTTAATCTTTCATGTATACTGATCTCTAAACAACAACAACAACGACAACCAGTGTGGTTTGACACAACAATAATATTAAAAAGATTTATGAATCTAACACTATAAAAGAATTTGGCTCAGGTCATTAAATTTTACTTTTGGTCCTTTGAGATCAGCGTGAATATTCTGAGAAATCAGAAATAAATTATTGGTTTAGACTCATATTCTAGACAGGTTTTTTTATTATTTGGACCCCATTTTGATTTACATCAGTCTTTGAATCGACTGCTTATTCCAAATTCGCAAAATTGCAGTATGTTTCCTCTAGCTTTCGTTGCTGGATCATTACAGGGTCACTGGTGAGGCTTTATTAGCCGAAACTACGTAGTTTGACCCATCTTCTTTCTTATGAATGTTTTCATTGCTCTTAAAGGAACTCATTTTTGATTTTTATTTGCCTTCACTGCAGCTGGTGTTGTGCCGTGTGGCGGCCGTAAAACGTCTCCCCGTACATCAACCATAGTGCAGTTTATATTTTACTTTTGGTCGTTTGAGATCAGCGTGAATATTCTGAGAAATCAGAAATAAATTATTGGTTTAGACTCATATTCTAGACAGGTTTTTTTATTATTTGGACCCCATTTTGATTTATATCAGTCTTTGAATCGACTGCTTATTCCAAATTAGCCAAATTGCAGTATGTTTCCTCTAGCTTTCGTTGCTGGATCATTACAGGGTCACTGATGAGGCTTTATTAGCCGAAACTTCGTAGTTTGACCCATCTTCTTTCTTATGAATGTTTTCATTGCTCTTAAAGGAACTCATTTTTGATTTTTATTTGAATGTTCGGCCTACTTTCGAAAACCAGGCTATCGAATAAAAGGATTGACAACCAAGCGTGAAGTCTACCCCATATATGTTGCGGGCTCGGTGAAACTGTATTATCTACAGTTTAAGACTTTAAAAACTCTGTCAAATTTACCCCCCCCCCCCCCCCACACACACACCTCGAAATTCAGTTAAATAAAGCAAATTCTTCTGGTACCGAGGCGCCGTTTTGATTTACATCTACCTATTGTAGATGTGTTTGTGTACTGCAAAATGTTTGATAATTTTGATTTTGAGATTATTATTTTTCTTTCTTGGATGGTAATGTTCCTCGTACGGCATCCTATGCCGTTTATATTTCGCAAATAATTCGATTTGCCAGAGTGGCTAGTCATAAAACTGACTTCAACACTTGTCTTACGACATGAAAGTCTTAAGAAAGGACGCATTTGTCTGAGAGTTGTTATAAACCTAGAAGCTATGCATATGATCTACCAAGGTAGATAATGGAAGGGAGGTATACACCCCCTCTTCGAGGAAGTCATCGTTTATGATGACGTGGGGCCAACTTCGGCAAGAAGCCGATTCTGGCATGTAAAGTCCGTTCCTGGGACCTCTCGCACCCCAAGCGAGAATCATACCCCGTAACAAAGGAAAGAAGCATAGCCTGAAAAAACACCCACCTATGGTGGGATTCGAACCCGGGCCGCTCGGGTGATAGTCCAGTGCTCTAACCGCTGAGCCAAAGAGTCGACCCCCTGACGCAGTTGTCAGAGAGTGGTTATAAACCTAGAAGCTATGCATATGATCTACCAAGGTAGATAATGGAAGGGAGGTAACACTTGTAATAAATTTTAACGGCTAAACTTCTTAATCAGGGTAATATCGGTATCATAAACTCCGCAAGGCCTTTTCCAAATTTTATAGACATTTCAAAAGTCAATGTTAGACTTAAATCTCTTCTGCAAAAAGGTCTATCGGAACTCGAATTTTATGGTGACTTAGTATGTAAATTCAGAAAAATATATGCTTGCAATGATTTCAGTACCCAATTTCGTAAAATCATTCTTTGATATAAAAAGAGTGGGTATGTTATACGACAGACTGCATAGTTAACCCAACCGCCGTTGATGGCTTTGCTTCCCTCTTTAATTGCAGGCCGGTGGGTCAGGCCTCAGATTCTATGACGGTTCCAGCTCAAAGGCTTACTTAGAATTAAAATTTAATTTTGTGTAATGCTGGTACCTGAGGCTCTGTCTGAGGTCTGGCCAATCGGAGGGGCTTGGCTTTCTTTTTCTATAGCATTTCAGTTATTTCTTGCTGTCGAGTCCTCAGTTGTTTCGTCTCTGTATCCTGTGATTGATTGATTTTTGTGTTCTCGGAGATGTTGCTCAGATGAGATAGGAAGCCTTCATGCGGACTGAACAAATTTTCTGAATCGCGACGGAAGTAAGGGCGAGGATTGCGGCCGCGTAAAATCGATTTTAGTCCCCAAGTGAGATACTTATAACTGACCGTTCCAAGACGGTTCTTCTGTCGCGGTTTATTGTTGTTATAGTTCGTCTTTGAATGTATGTCTCGCTTCTTTCATTTTTGTTTTGGATAGCCAATTGGCCATTTTGTGGGAGAGTAACTGTCCTTTTGGCTTTCCGATATTGCTGTTTCCATTAGGGTCAAGTTATTTCATGTTTGTGTTTCTTTCCCTAGGCGTCCCTGATGGGAGATGTGGTTTATTCTATCGATTCCTTGTCATTGCCTTCACTTCTATTTTATATTATCCACCCTTTAGAACATGACAATATTTAAGCAGCTTTGTCAGCGGAACCAAAATTAACTCAAATGGAATGTTTGATATCTTGCTTAATATGCAGAAACCGGCTAAAAATCGAATGTTTCTAATAGAGGTTAACTTGTTCAGAATAGGCAGTTGGGTACATAGTGTTTAAAATAAAATTAGCATTTAAACACTGTCCTTATCTGTCTCATCAGACGCGACGGCAATATTTTAACCTCGGGATTAATAAAACGTTCGCAAACCACGGCCTGCCATTTTTCGACGACAGGTTGATGGAAAAACTGCGCAACGAGAATCATTTGTTTTATTCTCTACAGATTTAAATTAGCATTCTTAAATCAGAAATTATTTTTCAGCTCCAAAATAGGAAACGGGTTGGTTTAAAATAGAGACACAAAAGATATACCTTACATAATCCTGAATTATCTTTAATGTATAACGGTATCGACATAAATAATTGTCAATTGCTGATCATTGCCTTCCCTTCTGTTTTGCAAATTTGGGTGAGTCCAAAGGAAGATTGATATATTCAAGTTGGGTTAACCTCTTTAAATCAAGTATTTATTTACTTACTTACTTACTTACTATTAGAAGCCTCCCTGGTGTAGTGGTTACGCTACTCGCCTTGTAAACCAGGGATCGCAGGATCGATCCCGGGCTACTCCAGACTTTCGGATGAGTCTTTAAACCGAGGTCCCGTCTCCGTATGACCTTAGCTGTGGGTGGGACGTAAAACTAAAACTCACTCACTCACTTACTTACTAGATATTACATGGCCCGTTTAATCATTATCATATTTGACCCCTTGCAATATAAGCATTCGGAAATGTCGCTGGTTGTCGTGTCATGGTCAGAATCAAGTTTGTAAAAGTAAACAATATCTAGATACTACACCGCATTTCATTAGGGAAAACACGCCTATATAATTTTGACCCTCTTGAACCCCGATTTTATATACTAAACCTGGGGTTATCAGGGGTAAACCTAATATCACAATTTTTCATCATAAAATGTTCATTTTACTATGTATTTGTATAGGCATGTTTTTGCAATGGTTTAAGAAACTAACGTGAGTATCTTATCTTACGACTTTAACATAATAACTCAAGGGAAACAGATTTGTTATACTCCATATGCATTTGTAATGGAACATGTTTAGTTCTATTAGATAGCAAACCATAAATTATCTTCTTCGGTGCGAGGAAATAATCAATCTGTCAAAAATAATATTCATGTAATTAGGTTGTGTAGCTGATGCGCAGATTCGTTCCAGAATTCTATAAACACATATATGCCTTGCGTCCCTTAAACATAAGTCTAAACTGTTTAAAACCTATTTCAAATACACTCGATATTTACAATGTATCCACAAGGTTTTTGTTTTGTTTGATTGGGGGTTTAACGTCCCCGTCAACACTGTAAAGGTCATTTTGGAGACGTTGCTTCCAATTTTGTGGGACTTTTACCCGACATTGAGATGAAATGACTTCTCAACCCCTGTCACCCATTGAAACCACTAGGCTTTATAAGCATGGGCGGTCCGACACTCGCATGGCTTTGCCTGGGCAGGCTTAGATCCTCTAAGCGGTTTACCAGTACTCGTTTGCATGTCGGTTTCAGCTGTGCGTGGAAGCATCATGCAGCCCATCTATTTCTTCAAACCCCGATGGGCAGGGGCCGTGTATCCACAAGAACCTATTTAATGTAATATATTATTTTTGACTAATGAATTAGGACGGTCTCGTGAGTTGTAAAACAACGAGCAATCTGTTTAATTACGGCTGTGTTCTGTTATAATCTTAATATGTTCTATAAAAGGGTTATCCTTTGGAAGCAAGGAATACACCACAGAAGTGAAAAATATGGAGTGTACATGTTTTCTGGGCCAGACTAGCTAGTTTCGGCCAATTAGGCCTCATCAGTGACCCTCAGATATTTTCAAAATCCCACAATGGATTCAATGATCCCAAAGGACAAGAAAATATAATCTACACTATGATGTAGGGCAGGGAGACGTTTTACCGCCGCCACACATTCCCACACACCAGCTGTAGTGAAGTTAAATATGTTCTATAAAAGGGTTATCCTTTAGAAGCAAGGAATACACCACAGAAGTGAAAAATATGGAGTGTACATGTTTTCTGGGCCAGACTAGCTAGTTTCGGCCAATTAGGCCTCATCAGTGACCCTCAGATATTTTCAAAATCCCACAATGGATTCAATGATCCCAAAGGACAAGAAAATATAATCTACACTATGATGTAGGGCAGGGAGACGTTTTACCGCCGCCACACATTCCCACACACCAGCTGTAGTGAAGTTAAATATGTTCTATAAAAGGGTTATCCGATGGAAGCAAGGAATACACCACAGAAGTGAAAAATATGGAGTGTACATGTTTTCTGGGCCAGACTTAACCCTTCTCTTGCTGAATATTCAGTTTAGCCACACCCATTTCTGACTCTGAACCAATCAGATTACTTGATGTAATTTATTCCTACAAATTCATAAATTTAATGTCAAACAATGTAGATTCTGATCAGATGGCTTCTCCAGAAGCCATCTGATTTGGATCTACACTGTTTCCAAAGATAGGGGTTGTCGTGAACAGCATGATAAGAGTTAACTATTTTAGGTTTTGCACACATTAACATACGAGAGTCGTTCAATAAATATCGGGCCTCACCTACTTAGAGTCACACTTGACTTCTCTTTTTCCACATAGTCACCCAACAGCAATTAGCACTTCCTCCATCGATGTTCTAAGGCTGAAAGTCCATTTTTGTAGAATTCAGGGTCTTTAGAGCCAACCCACCCTCAAACCGCTGCCTTAAGCTCTTCCTGTGACCGGAAGTGACGTTCACACAATTCTTTCTTCAAGTTAGGAAACAAAAAGTAATCACTTGGGTGCGACGTCTGGGGAATAGGGTCGATGAAACCGTTCAACTTCACTGCGTTCACAGGAACTTTGCAAGTACGGACTCTAGCATTGTCATGTTGCAGCAGCACACCTTTTGTCATTTTAATACGCCTTTTGGTACTATATCCGCCCATAATTGGACCCAAAATGTTAGCACAATAGTCCCCATTAATAGTCTGGCCATGAGGTAAATAGTCCACCAACAGTATTCCCTTTCTATTCCAAAACACAGTTGCCATGACCTAGCCAACTGAAGGCTGAGTCAAATTTCTTTGGACGCGGTGAACCATGGCCAGTCCATTGTTTACTCTGTTTTTTAGTCTCAAGATCATAGTGATGGTTCCCAGTTTCTTACCCGGTAACAATTCTTTCAAGAAAGTCTTCCGGATCAGAATAAAATCTTTCCGAAGTGACTCAGACATGGACACTCGGACAGCTCGTTGTTCTTCACAAAGGCATTTTGGCACCCAACGCGCTGAAAGCGTCCTCATGCCCAGTTGTTTATGTGAAATGGTAAAAACGCTACCCTCAGAAATCTCCAATCTTCTAGCCATTTCTGAAACTTTTATTCGCCTGTCCTGTTTTACTTGTTCCCTTAGATGTTTCACTAATGACGTCATCAGTAGTGTTCACAGTGCTCGTCTTTAAGGCATTTATGTATAATATGTGAAAAAGCGTGCGCTTACCAGGGTAGGACAGTTAACTACATGTATTGAACGACCCTTGTTTATATCACTATTTTATGCAGTATATAAACAAAGCAGGTCCTGATCAGAAACCACATGCTGCAGCGCCTGTTCTTTATCCTTATTTCTCGTCAAAGCTTCCAATGCGAAATCACGCCTATACAAATACATTGTAAACATTACCGGCGTAAAAAGGAAAATTTTAAGCTGACAAATTGTGATATTTTTCTTATTTCAGCTCAAAATATAGGTTGTGAGTACTCGTTAGACCCGCCTCGGTGCTAACGAGTACCAACAATCTATGGTCTAGAACAGAAATAAGAAAAATAAGGTTTACCCCTGTGAACCCCAGTTTTACTAAATAAAATGGAGTTAAAGGGGTGTCAAAATTTTACCGGAATGTTTTCGACATATGCTTTGAAAAACATTTCTGAGGCTTAATTTATTTAAGGATAATTTCAATTTAAGAACATGTAACTCCCTTGACTGGCACCAATGAATAAAATACTTCTGTTAATTAGTAAAAAAAAATGTTTTAACATTCTGTCTGCTATAATGTTGCTGTATGTAAGTATGGAGGAAATAATAGCTGTGCATTATGAAAACACGCCCATACAAATGCATTGTAAATTTTACCCCCGAAACAAACGAAACTTTTAAGATGAAAACCTGATATTTTTCTTATTTCTGCTCAAAATAAAGATTGTGGGCACTCGTTAGAACCGCCTCATCGAGGCGGTTCTAACGCGTATCCACAAACTCTATTTTAGAGCAGAAATAAGAAAAATGATGTTTACCGATGTAAACCGCAGTTTGACTATATAAAAGTGGGATTCAAGGGGGTCAGAATTATATAGGCGTGTTTTCGTGATGGGGACAGCAGGGGCGCCAATTATTTTTTTCTTATTTCCAGAAAATTTGAATCGTCAACATATTTCACTCTTGGGTCGGCTGTTTATCAATTGATTCGAATTATTTATAAATTGACCCAAATGTCAATTATTTATTAATCGACCCAAAGGTCGATTGTTTATCATTTATCAATCGACCCATAATTACAAACTACAGAAGCTTCCCGCCTGCTATTATCCACGTGACTATCGCTCACCATGTACAAAATCCAGGTACCGGTTATTTATAGCAGCGCGCTAGTCTTCTCTCTTTGACGTCAGGGTGGAAACAGTGCAGGCCCAGATCAGATGCCGCATAACTAACGACGTCGTTAGTTAAAGTATCGTTAGAACGTTGATCATTAAATATGCCGAATTTTTTGCTGAAAAATGTGAGCAGCTTTTGCAAATCACATGTTTTGCAGCAAAAATACCAAAATGTTCGATATTGTACTGGCTAGAACACATAACAATATGGCCACTAACGAGCTCGTTAAGCTAACGATGCTTTGAACAACTGGCCCCTGGAATTTAAGGGTTAAACACAATAGTCAATGTTCAAGTTCAGGACCATTTTCCCAGCCCACACTCAAGAGACAATCCACCCACCAGTGCTGTCAGCTCTTTGATATTGGAATGGCAACCGTCCCATTATGATAACACACCCGTGCGACATAGTGCATTTTTCAAATCTCCAAAATGGCTACTTTTCGGATGAAAATCTGTGATATTTTTCTTATTTATACTTCAAACATAGGTTGTGGGTCCTCGTTAGAACCGCCTCATTGAGGCGGTTCTAACGAGTACCCACAACTTATGTCTTGCAGAAGAAATAAAAAAAAAAATATTGTTTACCCCTTAAACCCCAGTTTTCTCTATATAAAGTGGGGTTTAGTGGGGTGTTCATTTCAAGGACTTGTTATCGTGATGGGGCGAATTTAATGCCGCCTTGAGTTGTTTATAAACGTTTTTATAACTTCATCCCCTGGGAAGAGATAATTCCAGAGTTCTGTCAGGTGCTCTTGCAATTATTATATGGGCCGCGTCAAGCGATTTTGGTACTTATCGCCTATGCGAGCAGCGAAGGTTCAGGCGAGCCTGCGCATCCGCGCAGTCTCGCCAGAACCTTCGCTGCTCGCTCATACAAGCAGTGAATCAAGAGGAACATTCAGACAGAAAACCATATCCCTGGCCCCTCTGAATGGCTGGGCATGCGCAGTTGAAATTTGTCATGACGGAATGCTCGAAGACCCAAATTCGCTTGGCGGCGCTCATATGTGAATTAAATAGAATATCTCAGTCTCGCCTACTGAAACGGCTCAGAAGAATTTATAAAATTATTGCGTGTGTGACTGCAAAGAGCAATGCATTAAGCCATGTTATAATTGTCATTTTGCTGCACCTCAGTTTCTTTTTGTCTCAAACTTTGCATACTAAATCACCTTCGAGCTGCCGCCTATCGGGGCTTGAAGAAATAAAGAGGGCTCAAATTGCTTCCACGCAGAACTGATATCGTCCACACGTGGGTACTGGCAAACCGCTCAGAAAGTCTAAACCTGCCTAGGCAAAGTGACGTGAGTCCATGTATATAAACCATTTTGGTTTCCTTGGGATGTAATTTCATCTCAACGTCGGGTGAATGTCCAACAAAATTTAAGACAACGTGTCAAAAATGACCTAAATGGAGTTGACGGGGACGTTAAACCTCAAATCAAACGCAACTAAATCGCCTTGAAGTATCTTTATGCTGACTATATCAACCAATTACGAGTGAGTGTTTGATTTTCACGTCCCACCAACAGCTAAGGTCATACGGAGACGGGACCTCGGTTTAAAGACACAACCGAGAGTCTGGAGAAGCCCCGGATCGATCCTGCGGCCCCTGGTTTAAGAGACGAGTAGCGTAACCACTACACCGCGGAGGCGTCTCAACCAATTACGAAAGTGGGTAAGCCGAGAAGAGAACAAAATAGACGTGAAGGGAAATGATCAGGAATCGATATAATAACCTTGCTCCTCCCGTACAAGCTTTACGGAAACACGCCTATACAAATGCACTGTAAATTTTACAGCTGAAAAAATGAAACATTTAAAGAGAAAAATTGTAATATTATTCTTATTTCTATTCAAAATATAGATTGTGGGTACTCGTTAGAACCGTCTCCAGGGTATACTCTTCAAGTGTACAGTAGCATGAAAGTAGGCGTATCCAGAGGAATAACTCGTGGGTACTCGTTACAAGGCGGTTCTAAAGAGTATCCACAATCTATCATTTGAGCAGAAATATAAAAAAATATCGGATTTTTTATCTTAAATTTGATTTTTTGGTAGAAAATTTTCCAGTATATTTGAATAGGCGTGTTTTCGTAACGAAGACAAAATTTGCTGAAATACCAGTATCAGCGGTGACTACACTGAAAATGGAATAGTAAAATAATTTTGTGTCATGGGTTTTCATCGCTAGTAAACATCACTTGAAACGGATATTTTGGTAACAAATATATTTTTTTAATAAATTAGAAGTAAAGGCAATGGTCAGGATTCAATAAACTATCTTACAAGTTCCATCCTAGACACCCAAGGGAAAGAAACATCAACACATCACGAAAACACTCCTATATAATTCTGACCCCCTTGAACCCCACTTTTATATAGTAAAACTGGGGTTTACAGGGGTAAACCTTATTTTTCTTATTTCTGTTCTAAAATATAGATTGTGGGTACTCGTTAAAACCGCCTCGATGAGGCGGTTCTAACGAGTGCCCACAATCTATATTTTGAGCAGAAATAAGAAAAATATCACATTTTTTCATTATAAAATTTTCATTTTTTCGGTGATAAAGGTGGCAATGTATTTGTATAGGCGTGTTTGCGTTATGACAAAACAACTTCATCACATGAAGACAACAAAAAGGACCGTTTCTTTCCCACAAAATTGACAATACCAGTATCCACAGATGGCTCGTTCGAATTTTAAAGCCGCTGGTCAGATTTCGGATATGCGAAAGCAGGTTAGAGCCTTTGTCTTATCACCAGGTAAGTGTTAGCTGACAATGAATCTGTGAAGGTTTGGCTGACAATGTATATGTGATGTGTTGTCTGACAATGTATATGTGAAGTGTTGTCTGGCAATGCATCTGTGAAGGTTTGGCTGACAATGTACAGTAGAACTTCGATGGCTTGAACAGCGATGGCTCGTTTACCATGGATGTGTCGAACCCGTTCTTGAGCCCCTAGCAAAATCCTCTACATAAGAAATAGTTGAGGATAGTTAAGGAGATTTTAATCTTCTTTCTTGCAAATGTATGTTGTGTGTACTCATTAGAATCGTCTCGATGAGGCAATTCTAATGAGTACACACAGCATACATTTTTATTATAGAACACCGAAAAGATGTCTAAAATATCTCGTTATGCCTCCTGACAGTAACCACAGTGGCTCGAACTACCCCTGTCTCGAACAGATTTTCGAGGTCCCAAAGGTGTTCGAGCCATTGAAGTTCGACTGTATATGTGATGTGTTGTCTGACAATGTATATGTGAAGTGTTGTCTGACAATGTATATGTGAAGTGTTGTCTGACAATGTATATGTGAAGTATTGTCTGACAATGTATATATGAAGTGTTGTCTGACAATGCATACGTGAAGGTTTGGCTGACAATGTATATGTGAAGTGTTGTCTGACAATGCATACGTGAAGTGTTGTCTGACAATGTATATGTGAAGTGTTGTCTGACAATGAAAATATGTGAAGTATTGTCTGACAATGTATATATGAAGTGTTGTCTGACAATGCATATGTGAAGGTTTGGCTGACAATGTATATGTGAAGTGTTGTCTGACATTGCAAATGTGAAGGTTTGGCTGACAATGTATATGTGAAGTGTTGTCTGACAATGAAAATATGTGAAGTGTTGGCTGACAATGTATATGTGAAGTGTTGTCTGACAATGAATCTGTGAAGGTTTGGCTGACAATGTATATGTGAAGTGTTGTCTGGCAATGCATATGTGAAGGTTTGGCTGACAATGTGTATGTGAAGTGTTGTCTGACAATGCATCTGTGAAGGTTTGGCTGACAATGTATATGTGAAGTGTTGTCTGACAATGAAAATATGTGGAGTGTTGGCTGACAATGTATATATGAAGTGTTGTCTGACAATGCATATGTGAAGGTTTGGCTGACAATGTATATGTGATGTGTTGTCTGACAATGAAAATATGTGAAGTGTTGGCTGACAATGTATATGTGAAGTGTTGTCTGACAATGAATCTGTGAAGGTTTGGCTGACAATGTATATGTGAAGTGTTGTCTGACAATGCATATGTGAAGGTTTGGCTGAAAATGTATATGTGATGTGTTGTCTGACAATGAATCTGTGAAGGTTTGGCTGACAATGTATATATGAAGTGTTGTCTGACAATGTATATATGAAGTGTTGTCTGACAATGCATATGTGAAGGTTTGGCTGACAATGTATATGTGAAGTGTTGTCTGACAATGCATATGTGAAGGTTTGGCTGACAATGTATATGTGATGTGTTGTCTGACAATGAATCTGTGAAGGTTTGGCTGACAATGTATATATGAAGTGTTGTCTGACAATGCATCTGTGAAGGTTTGGCTGACAATGTATATGTGATGTGTTGTCTGACAATGCATATGTGAAGGTTTGGCTGACAATGTATATGTGAAGTGTTGTCTGACAATGAAAATATGTGAAGTGTTGGCTGACAATGTATATGTGAAGTGTTGGCTGACAATGTATATGTGAAGTGTTGGCTGACAATGTATATGTGCAGTGTTGGCTGACAATGCATCTGTGAAGTCTTGGCTGGAAACGTATCTGTGAACTGTCTTGGGAAGGTCAGAAGTAAGACTACTGGGGCTTCAACTCCGGTATTTATGGAATTTCTGTCGCTTAACTTCCATGCTATTATCGCAACAATTTCCCAGAACTGACCAGAAAAATGATCACTACCCAGTATTCTTCTAAATTTATAAACGAAATCTCAATAAAATTCAGATGCCGACAGTACTTGTTGCAGTTGCAGAAGTGTCTTTTATGTTTGTTGCAGAAATAAAAGAAAACTATCGTATAATTTTACCAAAAGATGTAATTTATATCTATGAAAAAATGACCTATGTCACCTGATGGTAACTCATCATAAAAGGCATATATATCTGCTACCATGTTGCACCATCGTCTAATAGCTCTTTAAAATAACGTTAAGAAATAGTGGACTGTAAAGTGCATTTAATTAGAACGCATTTTCTATTAAATACGTATTTATCTATCAAAGATGTCTCAAATTAGGTTCTATGTTATTAATCGTTGTTGAAGTCTTTATGTTTAATACAGATAGATGGGTTTGGGAATACTCATGGGATGACGCTCTATCTTCCAACATTTTGAATGAAATTGAATGCATTGATCAAAAGGTGAAGATTCTAAGAGCGAATAAAGAAAGGAAGGGCAAGAGGGGCACCACTAAACTAATTAAAACAAAAACTCCATTTCAAACTGAGTCAGCAGCTCTTTCCCAAACAGGTGGTGACTCCTTTGCTAAATTTTATTGCTAAATTTTATATACACCATTCCGAGTCAACTTCTAAATTCAATGTTGGACTTAAAAGTTCTATTGGAACCTGAATTTTATGGTGTCTTAGTATATAAATTCATAAGAATATATTCTTACAACGAATTCAGTACCTAATTTCGTAAATGCATTCTTCGATATAAAAATATTGGGTACAACATAAATATTATATGACAGACTGCATGCATGGTAGTTAACCCAGTCGCGGCTGATAACTTTGCTTCCCCCTTAAATTGCACGCCGGTGGGCCAGGCCTCAGATTCTATGACGGCTCTAGCGTAAAGGCTTACTTATGTAATGTTGGTTGGTACCTGATGCCCTGTGTCTGGTTGGGCCCATTGGAGTCTAACTTATGGTTTTCTCCTCCTCCAGCAGTTCAGTGGTTTGTTGCTGTCGAGTCCTCAACGTTGTTTCATCTCTGGGGTTATTTGATTTTGTGTTCTCGGAGATGTTGCACTGCTGAGTTAGGAAGCCTTCATGCGGACTGAAAACTTATTTGATTAAATCGCAACGGAATCAAGGGCGAAGATTGCGGCCAGTAAAATCAAATTAAGCTAACCCCCCCCCCTCCATGTCAAATTCTTTTCGCTGGCTGTTCCAAGACGGTCCTTCTGTTGCGGATTTGTTATGGTTTGTCTTTGAGTGTGTGGATCGCTTATACCTTTTTGTTTTGGATAGCCCGTTTTACGGAACCATGGAAAGGTAATGCAATTTATTTTAATATGTGTGAACAAGATAATATCTTGTGCGAACATCATTATATCCTGTGCGCACGTTATAATGTTGTGCGCACAAGATAATGTCTTGTTCGCACAACTTAATATCTAGCGATCTTGGGCGGACAGCATAATATTTTGCGCGCACAACTTATTATCTTATTCACACAACACAATATCTTGTGCGCACAAGATATTACCTTGTCCGCACAACTTCATATCTTGTGCGGACTACATTATATCGGGTGCGCACAAGATATCATCTTGTGCACACAAGATAATATCTTGTTAGCACAATTAATATCTTGTTCGCACAACATCATCTTTGTCGCAAATTTAATCAGACGCACAAGATATTTTGTTGTCCGCACAAGATCTATCTTGTGCAAACAAGATAATATATTGTGGGAACAAAGTAATATCTTGTGCGCACAATATATTAAGTTGTGCGCACAAGATATTATGTTGTCTGTACAAGATATATTATGTTGTCCGCACAAGATTAATCTTGTGCGAACAACATATTAGCTTGTTCGTCATATAAAATAATACATGTCCCTTCCCGGGTTCCGCACCAATTGGCCATTTTGTGGGTATATAACTATCCTTTTTGGCTTTCCGCTATCGATGCTTCCATTAGGGTTTAATGTTTGTGCATCTATCCCTTTGGTGTCCCTAATTGGTGGTGTGGTTAATTGTATCGATTCCTGATCACTGCCGAATGACTCACAAACGTTGCATGAAGCCCCCCCCCCCACCCACGCACACACACACACAGACACACACACACACATAAAAAGGGGGGGGGGCGGTCCCGGCTTATTGGACGACCCGCAGAAAAAGCGACCGACTGAAGTCGGTTGATTTTCTAAGAGTGCCCTAAAATCACCGTGTCATTCTGTCAGTCTGTCTGTCCGTCCGTAACCCGTTTGTGAAAATTGGTGATAGTGACTTAACCGCTTGGAATATTTAAACAATTTTTGGCATACTGATAGATATCAATGAAATCTAACCAATGAACTTGCGAAATATTACATTCCATCTAGTATAGCCTCGCCGAGGCGAAAAATGTGAAAATTTTCGAACTGCTTTTCCTCGGAAACCGTTGGGCCGATTGAAGTCAAATTTCATATCGAGCCTCTATCGGATGGGGGAAACCAAAATTTGCTCAACGGGTCCAGGTCACATGACCAAAATGGCCGCCAAGCCATATATGGTCTGTCTGTCTGTCCGTCCGTAACCCGTTTGTGAAAATTGGTGATAGTGACGTAACCGCTTGGAATATTTACACAATTTTTAGCATACTGATAGATATCAATGAGATCTAATCAATGAACTTGCGAAATATTACATTCCATTTAGTATAGCCTCGCCGAGGCGAAACGTGAAAATTTTCGAATTGCTTTTCCTCGGAAACCGTTGGGCCGATTGAAGTCAAATTTCATATGGAGCCTCTATGGGATGGGGGAAACCAAAATTTGCTCTTGGGTCCAGGTCACATGACCAAAATGGCCGCCAAGCCATATATGGTCTGTCTATCTGTCCGTCCGTAACCCTTTTGTGAAAATTGGTGATAGTGATTTAACCGCATGGAATATTTAAACACATTTTGGCATACTGATAGATATCAATAAGATCTAACCAATGAACTTGCGAAATATTACATTCCATTTAGTATAGCCTCGCCGAGGCGAAAAATAAGAAAATTTTCGAACTGCTTCTCCTAGGAAACCGTTAGGCCGATTGAAGTCAAATTTCATATGGAGCCTCTATGGGATGGGGGAAACCAAAATTTGCTCATGGGGTGCAGGTCACATGACCAAAATGGCCGCCAAGCCATATATGGTAAAAAAAACCTTCAAAAATGGTCTTCTCCAGAACCACTGGGCAGATTTCCACGAAACTTGATAAATAGCATCTGGGACGTAGGCCCATCATAAATTGCTAAAATGGTGACCCTGGGTTGACCTTGGCCTTCTTTGTGCCTAGGTCAAACTTTGACACATATGCTTTGTATTGGAAAAGTGAGAATGCATTTTATCCTGCAAACGATTCAGAATACAGTACTAAAGTATAAGATATATTTTTGCTCCTTACGATAAGGCGCATTTATTGGGGGAACCGTTTTAAGTCCAGGTCACATGACCAAAATGGCCGCCATTCCCATACATGGTAACACTCATAAAGCTAAAAGCATCCGGCGGGTCGTGCACTTCAGCTGAAGCACTGGTTTTCATATTTATTGGACTGTTACGCATTCTCAGGTAACTGCCAATGGTATTGAACTTTTAATTGGATTATCTTGAGTAAATCACTGACGCGTGCCTGTTGATTGGATTACTATTATTTGATTTTTGGATGGGAAGTTAAATCGAGTGATTACCGTAACCATTACAAGTCTTTAATCACGCCATGAGAACACCTGAAAACTGCACGTCCGAATAGCAACTGCGCAGATCAGTCTGTTGTATGCCAAACTTTATTCCTTCGAACGGCTTCTGATACTAAGCATAGGTTTTTTGGTATGTGCTAATAATAAATGCGCAGATGAGCCTGCGCATCGCACACTCTGATCAGTGGTTGTTCACTGCTTGGACTACGGCTTCTGAGACTAAGAAGGTAGCATGTAATTGAAACGCAGACATTTGTATGTATTATGAATCGGGCCGGGCTGCATATCAAACGTCGCGGAGACGCCTCGTTATGTTTAAGAGCAGAAATGAGAAAAATTCTCGCTGTTTTGATAGTATGAAAATTGCACGTGCAAAGAACAAATGCGCAGATCAGCCTGCGCATCCGCGCACTCTGATCAGCGCTTTTGGCCCCTGCTTAGATAGTATGATTACTAAGGTTGCTGTATGCTAAACGCTATGCCTCTGAACGGTTTTTGAGACTAAGTAGGTAGATCTAGGTCTAATATCAGGACAGAATTAAGAAAAATGAAGTCGTTAGATACTTCATATCTCCGGAAAAACATCAAAATTATATTCATATTGTGTGAAGCATGTGGATATAAAGAAATAACAAAAACATGCATTTATAGAGTGTTTCCAGCATGCTGAATGAACTTGGCTGACGATCGTTAGAGGGCAGATCGACGGACTGACGCACGTCTCATCATGATGTACAGGATCCATGTGATAAAGAGCATTTTTAAAACTCAAAAAAGGTATTTTTTTCTGAAAAAAATGTAATATTTTTCTTATTTACACTCCAAACATAGGTTTTGGGTGCTCGTTAGAACGAGTACCCACAACCTATGTCTTGGAGCAGAAATAAGGAAAATTATGTTTACCCCCTAAACCCCAGTTTTCTCTATATAAAATGGGATTTAGGTTGGTCTTTAGTTCACGGACTTGTCTTTGGTCGGGCCCCTCGGAGTCTAACTGTTGGTTTTCTTTTGCTCTAGCAATTCTGTTGTTGTATGCTGTCGAGTCCTTGTTTCATCTCTGTAGTTTTTTTATTTGTATATTCTCGGAGATGTCACACTGATGAGTTAGGAAGCCTTCATGCCTTCATGCGGACTAAACAAAATTAGTATATACCGCGACAGAGGTAAGGGCGAGGATTATGGCCATGTAAAATTGATTTAAGACCCCCCCCCCCCCCCCAGTGGAATTCTTTCCACTGACCGTTCCAAGGCGGTTCTTCTGTGGCGGTTTATTTATGTTGTTGTTTGTTACTTACTGTGTGTATCACTGGTGCCTTTTTATTTTGGATGGCCATTTGGCCATTTTGTGGGTAAGTAACTGTCCTTATTGCCTTCCTTTGTTTAGGTTTCCATTATGGTCTGGTCGCTTCATGTTTGTGTTTCTTTCCCTTTGGTGTCTTTGATGGGTGGAGTAAGTTAATTGTATCGATTCCTGATCTTTGTTTTACTTCTACTTTGTTCACGTGATGCAATCAAACTTTGGAATAAACTCTCAGGGGAGATTGCACGACCCGCTGAAAAAGCAACCGACTGAAGTCGGTTGATTTTCTAAGAGTGCCCTAAAATCACCGTGTCATTCGGTCATTCGGTCAATCGGTCATTCTGTCAGTCTGTCAGTCTGTTGCACGACCCGCAGAAAAAGCAACCGACTGAAGTCGGTTGATTTTCTAAGAGTGCCCTAAAATCACCGTGTCATTCGGTCATTCGGTCAATCGGTCATTCTGTCAGTCTGTCAGTCTGTCTGTCCGTCCGTAACCCGTTTGTGAAAATTGGTGATAGTGACTTAACCGCTTGGAATATTTAAACAATTTTTGGCATACTGATAGATATCAATGAAATCTGACCAATGAACTTGAGAAATATTACATTCCATTTAGTATAGCCTCGCAGAGGCGAAAAATGTGAAAATTTTCGAACTGCTTCTCCTCGGGAACCGTTGGGCCGATTGAAGTCAAATTTCATATGGAGCCTCTATGGGATGGGGGAAACCAAACTTTGCTCATGGGATCCAGGTCACATGACCAAAATGGCCGCCAAGCCATATACGGTCTGTCCGTCCGTAACCCGTTTGAATATTTAAACAATTTTTGGCATACTGATAGATATCAATGAGATCTAACCAATGAACTTGCGAAATATTACATATCGTTTAGTATAGCCTCGCCGAGGCGAAAAATCCGTAACCCATTTGTGAAAATTGGTGATAGTGACTTAACCGCTTGGAATATTTAAACAATTTTTGGCATACTGATAGATATTAATGAGATCCAACCAATGGAATTGCGAAATATTACATTCCATTTAGTATAGCCTCGCCGAGGCGAAAAACGTGAAAATTTTCGAACTGCTTCTCCTCGGAAACCGTTGGACCGATTGAAGTCAAATTTCATATGGAGCCTCTATGGGATGGGGCTAACCAAAATTTGCTCATGGGGTCCAGCTCACATGACCAAAATGGCCGCCAAGCCATATATGGTCTGTCTGTCCGTCCGTAACCCGTTTGTGAAAATTGGTGATAGTGACTTAACCCCTTGGAATATCTAAATAATTTTTGGCATACTGATAGATATCAGTGAGATCTAACCAATGAATTTGCGAAATATTACATTCCATTTAGTATAGCCTCGCAGAGGCGAAAAATGTGAAAATTTTCGAACTGCTTCTCCTCGGAAACCGTTGGGCCGATTGAAGTCAAATTTCATATGGAGCCTCTATGGGATGGGGGAAACCAAAATTTTGCTCATGGGGTCCAGGTCACATGACCAAAATGACCGCCAAGCCATATATGGTAAAAACCCTTCAAAAATAGTCTTCTCCAGAACCACTGGGCAGATTTCCACGAAACTTTATAAATGGCATCTGGGACGTAGGCCCATCATAAATTGCTAAAATAGTGACCCTGGGTTGACCTTGACCTTCTTTGTGCATAGGTCAAACTTTGACACATATGCTTTTGTATTGGAAAATGTGAGAATGCATTTTATCCTGCAAACGATTCAGAATACAGTACTAAAGTATAAGATATATTTTTGCTCCTTACGATAAGGCGCATTTATTGGGGGAACCGTTTTAGGTCCAGGTCACATGACCAAAATGGCCGCGATACCCATATATGGTAACACTCATAAAGCTAAAAGCATCCGGTGGGTCGTGCACTTCAGCTGAAGCACTGGGTATTGATATAGTTTGACTTTGAATGAGATTTTGCTTTCATTTGTTTGTTTTGGATAGCCAATTGGCCATCTTGTGGGAAAGTAACTGTCCTTTTGGCTTTCCGCTATTGATGTTTCCATTAGAGCCTAGTTATTTCATGTTTGTGTTTCTTTCCCTTTGGGGTCACTGCTTGGAGCTGCGGGTTAATTGTATCGATTCCTGATCATTGCCTTCACTTCTACTTTTCATGCTGGCTTCATGCAGTTTTGACATCGATAAAATCCACAAAAACGAAATTCTTTCCTATAATAACCGATTTTAATAGAGGGTAGGACCTGATCAGCCTCTATGATCCGGTTATAGGAAGATAACTAGCTTACCGTATAGTGTTTTACTTGGTTTCCTGTTTTATATTCATGCAAATAACTGGGTCCTGTTGTTCAAAACCAATGATGTTGTTAGATAACTTATCGGACATTAAATATGGCAAATATTTTTATCATTACCCAAACACGCCTATACAAATACATTGCCACCTTTATCGCCGAAAAAATGAAAATTGTATGATGAAAAATTGTTATATTTTTCTTATTTCTGCTCTAAAATATAGATTGTGGGTACTCGTTAGAACCGCCTTGATGAGGCGGTTCTAACGAGTGCCCACAATCTATATTTGGAGCAGAAATAAGAAAAATAAGGTACGCCCCCCTCCCGAAAACCCCAGTTTTACGATATAAAAGTGTGGTTCAAGGGGGTCAAAGTTATATAGGTGTGTTTTCGTGATGGTTTTTATGAAAAAAAAAGTGAGACTAGTAACGCTCTGTACGCTTTGTATTTTTACAGTAGAAGATATTTTGAAATATATTTTATTTATTTATTTTTTTTTTTTTTTTTTTCTCAGAAATCAAGACATGTCATTTCATGCAAATTGTCTCTTATAGAGACAATGCACGAGATGCAAAGTACTGTTTTCTTGAAAAAAAAAAAAAATAGGAAAAATATTTGCAGTTTTCCGCCTGCTAAATTAGCCGAGAGGATATTGTTCTTGTTAGAATATTGAACATATGGCTATGGCCAAGCACTTTAAGCTACAGATGCTTTGAACATCTAGACGCTGATGTATATAATGTGTATATTCGTGGTCTGGTCTTAACTGGTTAATAATTCTACTTTGTGTGATTGATTTAATACAAGTTTTTTTTTTGTGTGTTCATGTCTTACACCAAAAAATCATTGTCATTCTGCATGTACACCAAACTATTTGCAGGGGATTTTGCAGATCCGCATGTCACGTAATGAAAGAATCTTCCAAATGCAAGTAGGGATACAACTCAGCGACACATGTTTTCTGTTGTGACTGATTGTCCTGGTGTTTCGAATGTAGATATTCTGTAGTCTTATACTGGGTTTCCGGGTGGTTGGGTATGGCAAAGGTGTGGAATAGTATGCGTCACTGAGGCATCCAACTGATATTGGCTTACAGTTGGGCAAGGTCTGCTGTCCTTGCAGCAGGTATGGGTAGAGAGGAATGTTATTTACATTTCCATTTGTTAGCATCTTTCTCCTATCATAAGTGGCAAAAGTAAATATTTCCTGGTATATTTCCTATAAAGGCCATAGTTAAGCTCCATGCAAACTAATTCCTGAAAATAAATTTAGAAAAATAAATATTAAAGATACTGTAAATAAACAAATGTCAATTGCGAACTATGGCGGTTAGTAGTATAGGGTGCCACTATGGCACCTTTTTTATGGCACCTTTTTTATAGCACCTTTTGTGTGGTTTTGTGGGTGCTATAAAAAAGGTGCCATAAAAAAGGTGCCATAGTGGCACCGCTTGACTAGGCTAGATTGGGACTTGGGTGGGCAGTAGTGTGTTTGTTGAATACCTTCAGAAATGGACTTAGTGTTTGTGTGGATTGACTTTGTCCCTATAAATCTTCAATTTTTGAAATTTATAGGGACAAAGCTTTTGACTAAGCCTGAAATAACTTAGTGATTTCCTAAAGGTGCCATAAATTTTCTGTTTTGTGGGGATTATAGCACCTTTTATGAAGGTGCCATAAATTTTCATTTTTGTGGGGATTATAGCACCTTCTATGAAGGGTGCCATAAATTTTCAATTTTGTGGGGATTATAGCACCCTCTGTGAAGGGTGCCATAAATTTTCAATTTTGTGGGGATTATAGCACCTTCTGTGAAGGGTGCCATAAAATTTCAATTTTGTGGGGATTATAGGGACAAATTTTGAAAAGAACTTAGTCTAAGGTGTGAAAAAAAATGTTTGGCACGAATAGGGCTCGAACCTATGACCTCCTGCTTATCAGACAGGTGCTCTACCAACTGAGCTAAAGTGCCTAGATATATTTTGTATGTAATATAATTGTTTTAAACTTAAGACATTATAGCTAGTCTTTCTTAACTGTTTGATAGCCCTGAAAAGGGCTGTTTGGGTTTTGAATATCTTATTCTTTTATCTGGTTTTCTTTTTACGTATGGGTTTGGTAGCTGCTCCAAGTCCAATAGCTGGTGACTGCATCAGTTGTTCATCTTCATTTGCCACGATATTGAAGTGGAGTGGAATCCTAATAGGACTCATTTCCAGTGATGATGGTTGTTGAGGACGATCTTCTAACAGTTTGACTCTGTTTTTGAGCTCATTGATTTCCTTCACTAAGACTTCAATAACTTTGGGTTGGGGTTTAGATTGCTGTACTGGAGGCTGTGCATAGATCAGTTGGTTAGATGGTATTGTTGTATATTGTTGTTGTTGTAAGGTAGCATCACTACCAAATGTTTCATTGATAGCGGTTGTTAAAAGATCTGGATTTTGCAAGAGATCATCGAATGATATTGACGGTTCCATTGTTTTTTTTTTTTCAAGAAATCTGAAGTAGGTCAAATCCTTTTTATACTCTCGAGAGGGATTGACCTACTTGCAAAACTACTTTCTTTCACGTCCGTGTTCAATGCATAAATACCAATGCATTGACCTACTTCGTTGCACTTCTGTGTAAAAGACAAAATGACTCACAACAGTGAAATTTACTTCAAAGCGCTGGAGGAGCAGGCGGAGTCTGTGAGGAGTGGGGTGAGAGACCTGATGGTCTCTTTTGATTTGGTGAAGAGAGAAGTAGAAGGATTGTTTTATTCACTTGACAATTTGGATCAAGTGATTGAGATCAGTAAGAGGGCTGCAGAGATGAGCCATGCTCAACAAAGGAATGGTGAGCTACCTGGGCCCTCTGCTACCACACAGACAGAAGACTGGGGGAATGGGGCGACAGAGTCCCCATTCTACTTGTCGACGGGGTCCAGGATAACATATGAGTCCTGGGCAACCAGATGTCCAGCATGTGGAGGACGAACCTGCTCTCATAGTTAGTTTTAAAAACTAACAAAAACCCAAACGGCCCTTTTCAGGGCCACCATATCTCCTGAATGAATGTCCTTTGATAATGTTAGATCAAGATTCCTAAGTCTGGTATTTGCTATGATGTTTCGAAAGAACAAACATCATTGCTACACCAAAACGAAGAATTCTCTGATCATGATTGGCTAAGCCAATGTTTCATTTTAAGTAGGTCAATCCGATGTCACTTGTATATATATATATCATTCATGATTATTGAATATATCATAACCATGGATGAATACCCAAAGTCTGGTATTTGCAGTGAGTGTAATGCTCCAACATATCTTGAATGTGGTAAGTGCTACGTCATTCTAAGGTATGTTGGAGAGGAGCACAACTGCCCTGATGATGACGATGGGTTCTTTGAAGACGACAGTTTGTCCATATGTGATGAGTGTCTAGAACAAAAACTGAACCTTTGAAGGTTCTCTAGACCAAATGGTCCTTTTCAGGGCCGCCACTTATTCTTGAAAGAGTACCTTTTGATGATCATACAAAAGATTCCTAAGTCTGGTATTTGCTATAATGATTTATGTTTCGAACATAGACCATCATTGCTACACCAAAGACGAAGAATTCTCTTAGGATGATCACGATTGGCTAAGCCAGTTTGATTGGTTGTTCGATTAAAGTAGGTCAATCCTCCTACATTGTATAAAAGCCCTTCTGCTTTTGAGTTCTCACCATATTGTTCCAGTATGAGTTGGTTCAAGAAGTTACGTGCTGTCTTCCACCGAAGGAAACGTCCTGAGGTGGAAAGACAACAACATACTGTGACTGAGGAAGAGTACTGGAAGAAAGTGGAGAGACTGCAAAGCGGGCTGGCTTTCCAGCAGTTCCTGGCTCGGAGGGGAGTGGGATCGGTTACCATTAAACCGATCGCTATAGTGGAGCCATTCCGTGGCTAGTAACTGTTTTAGTTACTAGCTACATAAGAACAGTCCTTTTTAGGGCTAAACCATGGATTTCGTTAAAGAATAACCTTTAATTACAAAACAAAGACTGGTAAACTTTTTAATGTTTTTAATGTGTTTTAAAAAATTCTTAATACAATACTATATTTTTCTTAACTATCTTATTCAAATGTCTATTTTGTCTTTGGTTTCTTCACACCACGAGTGTTAGAAGTTGTTCGCTTTCTTTTTCTTGATTTCTTAACACTAGATTGTTTCTCCTCGGCACAAGACTGTTTGTCATCGGCACAAGACTGTTTCTCCTCGACACATGATTGTTTTTCCTGAGGAGTGTCAGGTGATATTTCTTCAGTAGGTAATGTAGGTGGTATGTCCAACCCATCTTGTATCAACTGCTTCTGTGGACATTCGGGTGCCCAATGATCTGGAAGTCCACATATGTAACAGTGTCCGTAGGGTAGCTTGAATCCCGATGTACAATCTCGCGACCAGTGTGTCGTAGCATTACATCTGAAGCAACGACCATAAGGTGTTCTCATCAATTGTTGATCAAGAAGTGATTTTTCCAATGTCCGTAGAAGATGGATATCATATTGTTGTTTCAATAACTTCTTTAAACTTGAACAATGGTAGTAGATGCTTTCAGGATCACTATATTTCTTTGTTCTTGGATCCCTATTGTATTCCATCTTGTTTAAGATTTTTGAAGTTTTCACTGTGGCAGTCAGAAGTAGAATGAAGTTCTATTCAAGATCACTTCCTTTTATATCATCCTTGCCTCGTGTCTTCGAATGTAAGAACTCGATCACCTTTGGATTGTCAGCTACAGATTTTTTCCAATTCTCAAATGTAATAACTGAATCTTCTAACAGTTTGTACTTAGCACAAGTCCACCACAATTTCTTGAAATCTTCAAAAGTTTCTTTTTCATTTAATTTCATCTGGATTTCTTCCATAGAAATATCTTCATGAGAAAACAGTATGTAGATGCAAAGTAGTAATCTTCTGTAAGGTTTGAATTTTATCACTTGTGTCAGAGGTACTTCAAACCACTTCTTCTCCATGCTGTTGATAAAACAATGATGATCTGTGTATCAGGTCAATTTATATGATCAAGGAATCCATCTGTTTGATCAAATCGTCAATATCAGTTTCCATCGGTTCCTCATGACGGTTTTCAGAGCAGTCCATCGGTTGTTCTGATGAAGCTCTTTCAATATCCATGATCATGTTGTAAATGTAGCTGATCACCTCATCGTTGTTAGCTACATGCAAAAGCCATTGATCTAGTTTCACGGGTGACTCATCCAGTATGTTACTCATGAGCCAAGCTGTTCTTTTCATCTCATTCCGAAAAGACATAAATGTATCATATCTTCTCAACCAAACATGAATGTCATCTTTAGTTTTCAAGAAATCTACATTATCTGGCTCTAATGACAAAGTTTGTTCAAGTGCAAGTCTGTAGATCTCAAATTTCAGAATTTGATCTAAAGATACAGGTAGACTTTTTCTGATGGTCTTAATCATGATTTTTTAGTTAAGTATGCAATTAGAATATTGAGTTGGGAACTTCAATATGATCTTAGGTTCTTTTCTCAACTGTTCGTTGCCTAATGTCACTTTATATCCTTCTTTGCTATTTATATATTCTGGCCAATAGTCGTTGAAAGTCAAACATCCCGATGGTAATATCATAAGATCTGGATTGTCCCGACTACAGAATAACTGTTTGACTTGAGCTTTGGTATATTCCTCACTCAGTATCAGATATCCCAAAAGCATATCTCTGTAGAGAAAGCTAGATGACACATTACCATGTAGAAAGTGTTGATGAAAATTCTCAGACATGTAAAACATATCCCGTGTGGTAAAGTTGAAGAATGTGACTAACCATCTTTTTGCTTTCTTAAGGGTTGGTTGATGTTGAAAATGAAAACGGCTAATCTGTCTATGAAACTCTAATCGTTTCTTATCTGACAAATTAGGAAGTTCATCCATGAGTAATAGTAACTGAATCATTTCATCTTGGTAAGTTATTTGAGATCCAGTGTTCTTCAACATCTTCATTCTCATAGAAAACCAACTGTCTTGTATGAGTTCTGTAAAGTCTTGGCCTTTTCCACAGTTGTACATGTTGTATGTCAAAATCATCTCCGTTATTTCCAAGGGTAGAATACAGCTGGTAGTCATGATTAATCTGAAACAAGAATGTTGAAAATCGGTTAAGGCATTTGCATGTTGTAAGCATTATTGGTTTTTCGCAATAGGAATTCTAAAAATAGTAACATATGAAAAATGATAAAAATCATTGTCATTCAGCTATTTATAGCTAAAATGGGTTCAAATATTTTTTTTTCGAAATAAATATAATACAAGTTTATAAATTTATACATAATTAATAGATCATATTCTTACTTTTCTTAAATTTAAAAGAAAGATAGTTTTCATATGCAAATCACAAAACCATTTTCATATCACATTGGTTTAGGGTAGACTATATATACAAAGTGATTTCTTGTTATAAACAGGCTAGTGATCTAGCTTACTGGTCTGTGAATAAAGCATGCGTGCTGTTTCCGCCTTAGTCCGTAGATGCGAGGTTATCGAATATATGCTTAAACAGAGTAGAAGGTAGCTACGCTCAGGCTGCTTTAAGGGGACCCACGCTCACGGGAAGCCTCCGCTCTGGGAATCACTCTGGTCCATAGAGACATTCAGGTGGTTCTAAAGTGTATTCGAGATAATCTCAAATCGCCAGGAGTCCTAAGGTGCAGTGCAGCCCACTATGCAACTCACGAGTGTACCGGGGAGGAATTTGGAACCACGATGATCAACGCAAGTTGATCACGTTTCCTCTTGCAAAATTTTTCCTGAGGTCAGTATAAAAACGGATTTTTCAGGTTGAAGCTTCATAGTTCAGCATTGAACACCAAACAATCAACATGCCTAAGAGACATTGGAAGCGAATAAGAACTCCATCCAGTTCGGATGATGAGTCGATACCTAAGCGACCTAAGCTTGTAGACTACTCTGACACAGAAGATGAAGATGAAGAATACGAACAATATTATACTTTGAAGCCAGTAAGAGAGCGGGAGTCGAGGCGATTTAGAACAAGAGCCAATGTTTACAGCGTGGACATGAGAAAATTTCCTGAGAAGACATCACCATTAGAATTTGTGCCACGATTATTCCAACAATTGGTGGATGATATTAAGAGACATACTGAGGCACAGGGCAATGATAGAATAAGAGTTAGCATCTACCATCCTGGACTTAAACTTGGGGTCTTTATACCCTTCACAGATGTGTCTTCATTAACTGGAGAAGCCCTGTCACAAGAAATTGAGAAAGTATTACAGTCCAATGAAGACTTCAGAATCGATGATGGCCAGATGTCATTGGAAGTGACCCATACAAGACTCCCTGTTGGGAGTGGAAGAACCCCACTAAACTATGGCCTCTACTTCGATTCTAACAATATGAGAAAGATGAAAAGAAGTATTGTTACCATCAACAATACAGAAGACTCCATGTGTCTGGCTAGAGCTGTGGTTGTCGGCAAATGTCATGCTGACAAAGATGAGAGTCAGACTTGGAAGAAGACATGGCACTATCTTCGTCAATCTACCAAACTTATGCAGACCAGTGAAGCTAAGAAGTTGTTGGATCGAGCTCAAGTTCCACATACCAAACCCTGTGGACTTGACGAATACAAGAAGATCCAAGCTGTGTTAGCACCTGACTACCTGATCAAAGTACATTCGCAACATGCGAAAGATGACCTTCTCTTCAAACCTGAATTTGTGATGACCAAACAGACTAAAGTGATACATATATACTATAATGGAGACAATCATTATGACACTATCACAAGCATAACTGGATTCTTAGGATGTCATTACTTCTGTGAACTTTGTGACAAAGGATATAACAATCGTGGTGATCATATGTGTCCCCATGGATGTGACAAATGTTACAATGTGACATTATGTGCGGCAGGAGAAACTTGTTTCTGTAGGGATTGTAAAAGAAAATTTTACAGTCCTCAATGTTTTGCTAATCATAAAAGAATCAAACCTGGACAGAAAAAGTCCATGTGTCAGTTAGTTTATAATTGTGGAAATTGTTTCAGTAGAATCATTGGGAGTAAGAAAAATCATGTTTGCCCAGGAAATCGAAAATGTAGATTTTGTAAAGAGATCGTGGGTGCAAATCACCAGTGTTACATACAATCTTATGTTTGTAAGACTGATGAGGATGCACCCAACGAATCTGATGATGATGAAGAAGAAACAAGTTCTTCCTCCTCCAAGTACATTTTCTTTGATTTTGAATCTTCACAAAATACAGGAGAACATAAAGTTAATTTCTGTGTAGCACATAGAGCCTGTGACCAGTGTATCCATTCACCTATCCATGAAAAGTGTAAAAATTGTAGCAAGTTCCCAGACCAAGGAAGAGAAATGATCTTTGAAGGTCCTGGTACTTTGCATGAGTTTTGTACTTGGCTATTTCAACCTTTTAATGAAGGCTCAATTTGTATTGCACACAACTTTGGTGGTTATGATGGGCAGTTTATTTTAAGATATCTCTTAGAGAATGGAACTTACAAACCAGAGGTGATCATGAATGGGCATACTATCATAACCATGAAAGCTGGAAAACTTGAGTTCAAAGATTCGTTTCAGTTTTTGCACATACGTTTGGCTAGTTTCCCTGATACCTTTGGACTTAAAGAAATGAAGAAAGGTTATTTCCCACATTTGGCAAATACTGAAGCTAACCAAAACTATGTGGGGCCATACTTTCCTGCCGAAATGTATAACCCTGGCCAGATGTCTAGCAAAGACAGAGACGACTTCTTGCAATGGCACAAGTCTAAAGTAGAATCAAATGCTATCTTTAACTTCAGGCAAGAAATGGAAGAGTACTGTCGGCGTGATGTCGATATCTTGAGGAGAGGTTGTGCTTGCTTTAGGCAACAGTTGATGGAAACTAGTGGAATTGACCCTTTTAAAGTAGCATGTACGGTGGCTCAAACTTGTTCACTCGTTTGGAGAAAGGATCATATGCCAGAAAACTCAGTAGCTATCATTCCTCCTGAAGGCTATCCAAACCAAAAGAAATATTCGATCAAGGCTGTAAGATGGTTGCAAGTTATGGCTAAGAAAACAAACACACACATTCAACATGCATTGAATGGTGGGGAACAGAAAATTGGTGAGTTTTACGTGGATGGGTTTGACCAAGAAAATAAGAAAATCTATGAATTTCAAGGTTGTTATTGGCATGGTTGTCAAAGATGTTATCCTGACAGGCATAAGATCAATACCTACAACTGTTTGAAGATGGACACTCTTTTTTGTTCCACTTTGAGAAAAAATGAAACTCTGAAAGCTGCAGGGTATGAGGTCATACAATGTTGGGAATGTGATTTTGACAAACAGTGTAGAGACGACAAAGAATTCCAAACTTTAGTAGAAGCTGAATTTACTAACTTGGATCCCTTGAAACCCAGAGATGCTTTGTTTGGGGGAAGGACTAATGCTACCAAATTGTATCATGAGATTGATGAGCGTTCAGATCAAGAAATCAAGTACATTGATGTCTGTTCTCTGTACCCATACATTTGTAAATATGGTGTTTTCCCACTAGGTCATCCAGAGATTTATTCTCAAGAAGAAATTGACAAAGACAATATCCAGCAATATTGTGGTCTGATCAAATGTAAAGTTCTTCCACCCAGAAACTTGTATCATCCAGTACTCCCTTACAAATGCAACAATAAACTTTTGTTTCCACTCTGTAGAACATGTGCAGAGAAGTCAGACAACTCACAACTTTGTCATCATACTAAAGCAGAAGATAGAGAATTGGTTGGAACTTGGGTCAGTATAGAATTGTTTGAAGCTTTGAAACTTGGGTATCAACTTACAGAAATTTATGAGGTTTGGCATTTCCCTGAGACAACTCAGTATGATAAAGAAACTGGCCAAGGTGGAATCTTTGCTGGGTACATTGATACATTCCTCAAAATAAAGCAAGAGGCCAGTGGATATCCTGATTGGTGTAAAACTGAGGCAGACAAAGAAAAGTTCAAACAGGACTACTTTGAGGCAGAGGGAATTAGATTAGAGCATATTGAAAAGAATAAGGGTCGTAGGGCTACTGCAAAGACTGAGTTGAATAACTTGTGGGGAAAATTGGCACAAAGAGATAATATGACTAAAACTGAATACATCTCAGAACCATCAACATACTTTGAGTTGGTAAGCAATCCCATGAAAAAAGTCAAGTATGTTGATGTCTATGGTGAACAGTTTTTACATGTCAACTGGGAAGAAACAGACTCTATCATTGAACCTCATAGTTGTAGTAATGTGGTAGTAGCATCTTTTGTCACAGCACAAGCCAGATTGAAATTGTACAGTGTGTTACACAAACTTGATACACGTGTCCTTTACTTTGACACTGACTCTGCAATCTATGTCCACAATCCCAAACTTTGGAATCCCACGATTGTGAATAATCGACTTGGGGAATGGACTGATGAAATGCCCAATGCAAAAATCACAAAATTTGTTGGTATGGGTCCAAAGAACTATGGTTACGAGTATGTTGAAAACAATGGTGATAGAAAATCCACTTGTAAAGTGAAAGGACTGACATTGGATTTTAACACTTCTCAAATCATACATTTTGAGAAAATGTTAAACTGGGCAAAATCTAAAGATAGAGATTTCCGTGAAACTGTGCAGTATCAACATAAAATAAAAAAACATCCCAATAGAAAAGTGACCACTGAAAAACTTTCAAAGATTTATAGATTTACCTATGACAAACGGGTGATTGTGAAAAATGGGTACACTGTGCCATATGGTTATGAATAATGATTTTTTAAATTATTAAAACTATATAAATATACATGTTGTTCGTTGTTCTTTCTCATTACTCATCATGTCAAGCATTCAGACACCAGTAGTACAAGATATTAACAGTTTGTTTTTTAAACATCCTGCTAATCTCTTTATATCAGGTCCAAGTGGATCTGGAAAAACAGAGTTTGTAAGAAAAGTCATTGAATACAAACATGACTTGTTTGATATTCAACCACAACGTATCATGTGGTGCTACAAAGAATGGCAACCAACTTATAATATCTTGCAAGAACGTGAAGGATCCAACATCACATTTCTTTCTGGAATTCCCAATGACGATGATGACATTGTCAGTGATACGAGTTTGTCTCACTTGATCGTCTTTGACGATATGTTAGGAGACAAAGATGAAGAAAAAATCAAATTGTGGTTTACAAGGAAAGGGCATCATCGAAATGCAAGTGTGATATACATCACACAAAATTTGTTTCACCAAAGTAAAGATAGTCGAACTATCAGTTTGAATGCACATTATCTCATTTTGTTTCAAAGTCCTCGAGATAAAATGCAAGTCAAAGTTTTGGCAAAACAACTTCAATCTCCACATTTAATGTATGCTTTCAATGATGCCACATCCAAACCACATGGATACTTACTGATCGATTTAAAACCAGATACACCAGATCTGTTGAGATTTAGAACAAATATTTTTCAAAACTGGTTTACAAAACCAAATCATCAAGGACCAGTTGTTTATTTCCCAAACATATAAAAGTGTGTGTCTGATTTGAAAATTGATCACAAGTCATTATGGTTTCGAAACGAACATCAGCTAACTTGATAAGGGCACTCTACAATTTGAGTAGAGAACCAAATACTGTAAAACGCAAACAGTTGCTCAATGAGGGATTACTTGAAATGATAAAATGGTTTTCTTTGGCTGCAAGAAAAATCATTGAGGGTAAAATGAAATTACCCAAACAGACAAAGAAATTTATGGAAAAACATAAAGATGATCTCAGAAAATTAACAAGTACCATGGTCAATAGTGATGTTAAACGTAACATCATTTTGAAACCTGGTGGTGGTGGTTTCTTTGGCGGTGTTATTATCAGAACATTAATTCGATGGGATGGTAATAAAATATTAAGGCGGTTTGCCAAAAAGAAGACTTCTGTAAAGAAGACTTCTGAAAAAAAGAAAAAACCTAGAAAAATTAATGAAAAATTTATTACTGTGAGAAAACGTCCAATTACATCATGGCAAAGTCTTGGAATGCGATCACCTACTGAAAATGCTCGCTCTGTAACTCGTCGAAAAACCATTTCACCAAATATTGCTAGATTTCAACCACTCTATGCTGGGGAACCACATGTTTTTCAAACAGCAAGACAGTTTGGATTTGAAGCTGCAATGCGCGAAAAAGCTATGCAGGGACAAAAAATGTATAATCAACCTTTTAGAATCAATAACAGAGGTCCAAACTTGAAACTTACGAGACGCAAAATATAAAAGCCCATGTTTGACTGGGATTCTTCATAGTGTATCACGACAATCATGACGGCCGTACGTAAAAGAAAAACTCTGAGAAAAAAGAATATTTCTTTGATTAATAAATATGGTCCTTTTTTAGAAGGACTTTGTCAGTTACCTCCAAAATTTCGTCAAAAAATAATCAATGATTCACCCAAAGATGTGATCGATTGTGTAGGCGAATGTTGCTTAAACATTATAAAAGGCAATGTACATCTAACTAAAGCTCAGAAACAACACTTACAATCTAGAAAACAGCATGTTCGTTTGCTGAGTACAAAACAGGTCCCTGTTGCAGCAAAAAAGAAAATCATTAATCAGAAAGGCGGGGCTTTACTAGGATTGTTACTCAAACCTTTGATTGCCCCACTCATAGGATCTGTCCTTGGTGGTCTTCTTAATCCAAATCATGGAAGGGCGTAAAATGGCTATTGTCCCATTCAAACTTTGGGAAGATATGAAACGTTGGAAAGAGGAGCAAATTCAGAAACCTACATTACCACCTGATCCTGAAGTTTTGGCTACTGCTAATCTTCAAAACGACTTGTCTTCTGTTATGAGTAATAATGAAATCTCGGAATCAGAAAAGTCTCAGTTGTTTGGTGAAACTTTGCATAAATTTAAGACGGCTCATAAAAAAGCTTTAAAAGAACCTTCAGTTTCCCTTTCCCAGCCTGTTCTGCAAGCTAAGAAGATTGATCAACATATTATTGACAGTGTTCCTTCCACCATGAAAAGAAAAGCTCAGCTTTTGCTTTCTATGTTGCAAGAAAATAAAAACATAGCTTGGGATGATGATGGTACAGTCAAGATGTATGGAAAACCTATTCCTGGTTCTAACATTATCGACTTGGTCAATGATGTGATCAGACATAGGAAAGGTATTGAGCCCACGGGCTGGCAAGCTTTTGCACAAGGGTTGAGAGAATTGAATATTCCTCAAGATGTGGTAGGCAATAGAGATAGATGGGAATGGATGCACGAACATCAGCTTCCTCCTCCTGAACAATCACCAGAGGATGTCTTTGTGACTCCTCCTAAAACAAAACGTCATAAAATAAGGACTCCCTATACAAAACAGCGTAAATATGATCTACCCTCAGTCAAAAAACACGTAAGGCGATTAGCGAGAAAACATATAAAAGAAGAAGAAATGGAAGGTCCTTTCATACCTAAATGGTTAACCTATGATGAACAATGAAGTTTGAAAAATTATATTATGATCCTAAAAGTCCTGCTGCCTATGCTGGAGAACAAGCTTTATTCCAGTTAGCTAGAAAAACTTCTAAAAAAGTAAAACTTAAAGATGTCAGGGATTGGTTGAGGAAACAAAAGACGTACACTTTGCATAAACCTATTCGAAGAAAATTCAAACGTCGAAAAACTGTAGTTGCAGGAATCGATTATCAATGGCAAGCAGATTTAGCAGATGTATCAAGTATGTCTAAGTTCAATGACAAACACCGATACTTGCTTTGTGTCATTGATGTATTTTCCAAATTTGCCTGGGTTGTTCCCATTAAAGACAAGATGGGTAAAACTTTGATCAAAGCATTCAAATTGATCTTGAAAAAACGAAGTCCAAAAAGCCTCCAGTCTGATAAAGGAACAGAATTTAAAAATAAAAAATTTCAGAATTTTTTAAAGTCAAAACAGATTCATTTTTTCACGACAGAAAATCCTGAAACTAAAGCCAGTATTGTTGAAAGATTTCAAAGAACTTTGAAAAGTCGCATGTGGAAATATTTTACACATCATCGTACGCTGAGATATATTGATGTACTTCCAAAATTAGTTCATGGTTACAACCATGCATATCATCGAAGTATCAAATGTGCACCTGCATCTGTTACTAGCAAAAACGAAGTTGTAGTGTCAGAAAATTTATTTGGAAAGAAACAAAAACATCAAAGTCCAAAATTAAAAGTCAGTGATTATGTTCGCATTAACAAGACAAAACGTACTTTTGATAAAGGTTATTTACCAAACTGGACACAAGAGTTGTTTCAAATTTCGGCTGTGTACAAACATCAAAATCCTGTAACCTATAAAATAGTAGATCTAGATGGCGAAGTAGTCAAAGGCACTTTTTACTCGCAAGAGTTACAACGTGTAGAAAAAGATCAAATATTCGAAATTGAATCTATCATAGATCGCAGAAAACGTAAAATTGGTAAAAAGTGGATCAAAGAAATAAAAGTTCACTGGAAAGGGTATCCATCTAAATTTGATAGTTGGATTTTAGAATCAGATCTTCTATAAAAACCGTGAACATGAATTTCAGAAGCTCATTCGTGCGTGACACTGCCTCTTTACAATCTGCAGACGGTAGTCAAGGAATATTAGCAAAAAATCGCTTAACATTTTTGGCTCAAATTATTGTTGTTTATGCCATCATTATCACCTCATTGGTACAAATCAGTTTAAGAAGTCCAGACAAAGAATTGTGGTTGATATTACTCAGTAGCTCTGTTGGATACATTTTACCATCCCCAGGATTAAAATTCAAAAGACAAACTCCAATTTCATCTTCTCTCCCTGAGGAAAAACAAAAACCATGAAAGAATTTTATTTGACATTATTAAGTGACAGTTCTTTAGACACATTTCCCAAAAATACTCAATCTACTTTCAAAGTCAAATTAGATTGTCCTATTCAAATTGACAAACAAAATTGGGAGGTAGCTTTAGCAGAAATAATAACACCAGGTGAAATCATGAATATCACAGATAAAAATAATTTTTTCTTTCTTCGATTAACAAATAATGCTTTCATTGACATAAAGTTTGATCACTTAAGGCATGAAATTTGCAGACAAACAAAAAAATGTTCAGATTATAAAGTAACCTTTCCAACAGGAAATTATACTAGCCCTGAACATTTGATTATGGAAATGAAAAATGCACTTGAGAGTCGTATTCAAAAGATTTTGACTCAACACAACATTAAAATTCATCTTGAATACAGAAGTCAATTAAAACGCATCAAGGTTGCTGTAGAATATCCTTCTGGTTCAAATTACACAAATCAAATTCAGATAGTATTTCCAACACCATTAGCTATCATTTTAGGCATCGATAAACAATTTCACGGAGAACCATTAGGCAACGATGCTGTCAAATACAAATATGGTGTTGACTTGAATATTCATAACAGTCGCTTCTTTGTGTATTCCGATGTGGCCGGTTACACAAACATAGGACATATAACAGCTCCCATTTTAAGAGTTGTTCCATTTGCAAATACAACTGGTGAAATTCATTTCCATCAAGAATTTCTCAACTTGCATTACGTTCCAGTGGCAAAATCCTTCATTGATCAAGTTTACATTAGTATAAAAGGCGATACAGGTAATGATATTCCATTCATTACTGGCAAGACATTGATCAAACTACACTTCAGAAAAAAAGAACAATAATGCGTACTATTCATTATCATCAGTCTGGAGCGGGATTTAAAGACTTTCCCGTCTATCGAGGTGTCTCAAGACAATATGGCCATGGTTTAGGTTCAATATTTAAAACAGCAATGCGAAGTGTTGTTCCCATTTTAAAACCTCTAGCACAAGCAGGAATAAAAAGTGCAAAACAAGTTGCAAAAAAGGAGGGACTAGGTGCTCTTCGCGATATGTTGGAAGGTCAAAATATCAAACAAGTTTTGAAACAAAGAGGTAAACAGAGTTTGAAATCGCTAGGAAAATCAGCTCTGGGTGAATTAAGTGGGGGTATAAAATCAAAAGGCAAATCTAAAAAGAATCAGTCTAAGACTAAACGTCAAGGTGTTAAGAAGGGTCAAAAAAAGAAAAACTCAACTGCTATTCCAAAAAATCTTAAATTTCCGAAAGATATTTTCGATCAATAATGATGCAATCAGGTTCTTGTGAGTGCAGCAAAACGGAGTTGGAAATGCAATCCGTTCCTCCGACAATGACAACTATGCAAGAAACTCAGTGGACTGATTATCATCCTATCGCTTCCCTGGATAGTTATCAGGCACCCATTGAATTTTTGGTTCCACCCCATACTGAATATTATACAGATTTGTCTCAAACTTATCTTTATCTGAAATGTAGAATCCTGAAACCAGATGGAACTAATATTGAGGACAAAAAGGTTGCCCCTATCAACAACTTCTTTCACAGTATGTTCAGCAGCATCGATTTGTACCTGAATAATAAACTGGTCACAAGTAATATGGATACATATCCGTACAGAGCCTACATAGAAAACTTATTTTCCTTTGGAGCAGATGTCAAAGACAATCAGTTAAAAGCTGCAGAACACTGGTATGAAGATGAACCTGGGAAATTTGAGGATTTTGATTGTGATAGCATAAAAAAAGGCCGAGGTGAAGCTACAAAACAAAGTAAATCTTTGGAACTCATGGGCCGATTACATTTAGATCTGGCCATGCAAGACAAATATCTTCCGAATGGGATCGAAATCAAACTCAGACTCAACAGAGCATCTCCTCAATTTTGTATCATGGCTGAGGATGGTTACCCTGTAGTACTCAAAATTGATGTAGCCAAACTGTCAGTGAGAAATGTACAACTTCTACCAGCAATCACAAACGATTTGAATCAGAGCATTGCTCAACATAATGCCAAATTCCCCATCAGAAGAGTTGAGGTGAAAACATTTACCATTGGTACTGGACTCAGATCTAAAATTGAAGACCATCTGTTCCAAGGCCAACTTCCAAAACGATTGTTCATTGGCATGGTTCCTAATGAAACATTCAATGGCACGTTTCCCACGAACCCCTTTAACTTCCAACCTTTCAATCTCAGTAAATTGGATGTCACACTCGATGGACATAATATCTATGGCAGACCCTTTGAACCTAACTTCACCAGAAACGAGTACCTTCGATCATACATGTCACTGTATCAGGCTCTGAGTAGTCGAGATCAAGTTCAGAATTGTAACATCGATTACGAGGATTACAAAGACGGATACACATTCTGGGGATATGACTTCACACCTGATCAAGCTGCTGACCAGAGTCATCTCCACCCTATAAAAACTGGAAACCTGAGACTAGAACTTCAGTTTGCCAATTCGCTCGCAAAGACTATCAATGTCATTGTGTATGCTGAATTTGATAATCTGATAGAAATAAACGGACTCAGAGAAGTAATCACAGACTACTGAAAAAAAAGATGCATAGTGGATACTATATTGAAGAAGAACTGAGGGATTATCTACTATGGTCAGATTCTACTTCATCTGGAAATAGTATGCTTCAAAAAGAATTTGAAGGATTATCAGAAGACAATGAAACACCGGGACGACAAAAATGGATTAAAGATACCCTAATACGAGCCATGAAGATCAACTTGATGACTGCTATATTTGACTATGCCCGTCACCAGTGCCAAGGATGTAGAATAAATCATCCCAGTCAGAAATACCATGACTTGTGCTTGTGGACAAAACCAAACGAATGGATAACAGACTATGGTATACATATGCATGCCCTGAATAATCTCAACATCTACGATGTCATCCAAAAATGGGACGAGTTGCTCCTGGATGAAGTACCATCAGAAGAAAGAAGAAAAGAATATAGTGCTATGACAGGATTGGACCATTTAACACCATCTGAAAAAGTCGAAGCCTATAAAAACTGGATGTTCCTGAAAAACAGTCATAACAGATACGGAAGAAAACCTGACTACAACGAGTGGAGAGACTTTTGGAAACAGAAATTAATAGAAGCTACTCCGTCGGAGACATCACCAGAAAAATGGACACACATGAACTGAGAAAAATTCTGTACCACATGCATGTTAATGGAGATGTATGTGCCAAAGATCTCTTACCAGAGAAGAAACCTCTAGACATGAAAGCCTATATCATAAACACTGACAATTCAGATGAACCAGGAGAACATTGGGTTACCGTATACTTCAGAGGCCATCAAGTCATCTACTTTGATTCTTATGGCATGCCACCAGAAGAAGACTATATTCTACCTTTCATCCAAAGAAATTCCAGAAGTTGGATTCAAAATACAGAACCATTACAAAGTCCATGGAGTCACAACTGTGGAATGTGGTGTATATACATTATTCATCAACTTGAAAAAGGACTAGACTTGAAGAAAGCTATTCATGGGGAACTGTATGGCACAGGAGAAGACTTATACCAAAATGACAGAGATATTGACAGATGGTTCAGTGCTAATTATGGCAAAGTGATCTGGACACAAATCAGTTCTAATTATGGCAAATTGATCTGGACACAAAATGACATGCCAACTCCAAAGTTTCTTTACAAACATAGAATTCAAGTTTGCAAATGCTTGAGAAATACACATTGCTTATCAAAGAAATACCCCATGTATTTAATGTTGTAAATATGTTAAGGTTTCAAATTGTAAACGAGGACAGAGGGACGGTCCTAATCCTCTGTTCATCGTAATCAAGTTAGTTAGCGGGACAAATAAAGTTAAAACTGTTCACCAATCTTTCTTGTCTTTTCACCCCCTCTTCATGACGAAGAGGGTAGTAGTATCTAAACTTGAGATGGCTAGAATTAACATCCACTGACGCTTCATAGTCAAACTAATGAAACAAAATAGATCTTGAGATACAAGATCTATAGCCAGAAGTTTGCTACTATCAAGCCTCAATATATTTGCCAAACCACTTGACGCTTGACAGTCAAGTTTCTACCGATAACGAAATATAAAGTCTTGAGATACAAGATTTTTTATTTCTCATAGAAACTTGCTACTAGATAGCCTCAATATATAAGCATGACACTATGAAGCCTTGCGACACAAGACCAACATAATGTCATCTTGTGGTATCCCTGGAGCTCTTGAAAGATTATCACAAAAAACAATCACCAAAAAGATTAAACATATTCTAGATGACGCTATAAAATTGAAAATTTATAGCGTCATTATGAAACAGTTCAAGATGACGCTATAATCCCTCGAAACTGAGAAATTATAGCGTCATTTTGGAAACAACTACTTTATTCCAGTTATACCTACACACTCCACACACAAAGTCCACACACCCCAAACCTAGCCCAGTCAAGCTTAGATCCAGCGGCGTCACTTTGGCGTCATTTTTATAGCGTCATTTTATAGCGTCAAATAACACCCAAAAAGACGCTATAAAATTTGACGCTATAAAAATGACGCCAAAGTGACACCCTATACTACTGCGGTTATAAGCGGACTGTAATTGGAAAAGTAATTTAAGAAATGGAAAAGTAGAAGTGAAAACAGTAATCAGGAATGGATACAAATACCCAACACCTCCTATTCAAGACACCAAGGGGGCATGTAACACGAACATAAAATAAGTTCACTATAATGAAAACATCACAAGCGGAAAGCCAAAAGGACAGTTACTTTCCCTCAAAATGGCCAAACCGCTATCCAAAACAAAAACCAAGATAATACAAATGCATACGTGCAAAGACGAACAATAACAATAATAAACAGCGACAGAAGAACCGCATTGGAACGGCCAGTAATACGTTATTACCGGGTGGGGGTGGGGGGGGGGGCGTCGTGTGTGTGTGTGTGGGGGGGGGGGGTGAGTGCTTTAATCGATTTTACGTGACCAGAATCCTCGCCCTTGGCTCTGTCGTGGTTTAGATAAAAAGTTTTCAGTCCGCAGGTCAACATCTCCGATAACATAACAAGAGGTCCATGATGGACCTAATTCGCTCACCTGAGTCAAGTTGTCTTATCTTTAGATGATGTTTTTCTTTTTGTCTATGTGCTATTTGTTCAATGTAGCAGAACCATTTAAGAACTTAAGTGGAGATTTTGTCAAATTGTTCTTAAATTCAGTCACTGTGTTCAAAGGATGTGGATTCTCGGCATCAAAAACGCCTCAAGTGTGGAGAAGCATGGGACTGAACCCATGAAACTTGGTTTATTAGGCAAGTATTTTTACCATTTCACCATTGCAGCTTCTAACACTAATTTTCTGATAACATGAAATTCTGTTAGTTTGCACTGGAGTTTTTGTATTTGAATATAATTGAAGTTAAGTTTTGTTTTTAGAAATAATGACATTAGATTTTCGAGCATAAATACTTGTTCGTTATGAAGTCAGTTTTATTTTGGGAAACAATAGCATATTTCAAAGCGCTGACAGCACTGGTGGACCAATTGTGTCGGAATGTAGGCTAGGAAAATGATCTTGAATTGCGGTATAGACTGTTTACATTTCGTTTATTACCTGTACATTTCTGTTCTGTAAGCAAAATGCGTAAATTCCGATTGGACGCCACATTCTGCAGCATCTGACTCAAAATTTCCTGTACTGTAAGTAACAAAGTAGACTTTGATCAGACAGAGGCCATTTTCTGTGGCATCTGTTCTAGGTCTACACTGTCTTGTCAAGCTCAAACCCTTATATGGAAAATGGCAGAACCTTTTACAAACAATGTAGGCTCAGATCAGACGTCAAGTTCTGCAGCATCTGATCTGGGCCTTCACTGTTTGCCAATCCTGGGTTGCCAGTATCCCATTCTAAGTTTTCGGCACAAACTGGATTAAAATGATGTAATTTATTCCTATAAATTCACAAACTGAATGTAAGTGTAAATCGTGATCAGATGGCTTCTTTAGAAGCCAAGAAGCCATCTGATCAGAATCTACATTGTTTGAAAGATAAGGCATATCCAAGCTCAGCAGGGCAAGGGTTAATTTATTTGTTTGTGTTGAGCTTTACATCCATGTCAACACTATTTAGGCATGCCAATTCTATATGCCAGCTTGATTCTTTTCTATGCCTTGGCTCAGAATTCATTTATTAATACTGTAATTAAATCTCTATAAGTGTATCTTGCATCACTGTTGTGTCCAGAAGCCTCCGTGGTGTAGTGGTTACGCTACTCGCCTTATAAACCAGAGATCGCAGGATCGATCCCGGGCTTCTCCAGACTTTCGGATGAGTCTTTAAACCGAGGTCCCGTCTCCGTATGACCTTAGCTGTTGGTGGGATGTAAAACTAAAACACTTACTGTTGTGTCCAACTGATATTGGCTCACAGTTGGACAAGGCCTACTGTCCTTGCTGCAAGTATGGGTAGTGGGGGGAATGTTATTTCTTCTGTTTCTATATACACTTCCTTCCATTCATTTGCCTCTTCTCCTCTGTCCCTCACTTTCATATCCTCTACTATCTCTCCTACCTCTTTTCTCCGTTTCTCTGAGAGGACACAAAATCACCCACAAGGGTTGACGTGTCATTAAACCCAAAACAATCAATCAGTCAAATCTTTAGTTCATAGAGCTGTAGATATGGTGGGTATTTAGTGGTACATTTGCTAAAGTCTCCCTTATTTTTCGATAAAAATGTATGGTGTGTATATATTCATTAAGAGCAAGGTGGTTCAAATAAATACCCACAATATATGTTTTATTGATAAGGAAAATTATCCTTTAATTATCAACATATACCCACCTTATCTACATCACTCCATCCAAAATAAACAGTTTTTGGTGCTGATTCTGTATACTCAGCGCAGAACCTTAAGCCACCTATATTATTTTCAAGAGCCTAGTAGTTATCTTGCCCATGTTTGCAGCTCTGTTTATAACTAGGTCAAACACCTGGGTCCTAACCTCTAAGTGACTTCTATTATACAATGAGAGCCAGTCACTGCACAATTTAATATGTATACCTTCTGGCATAACAATATTAGTCACTGCACAGTTTGTTTCGAGTCCTACTGATTCATACCATATTATGCAAGCAGTGACAGAGCTATGTATAATAGTCTATCTTCAACTGCTAGTTGATATTTTGACAGGTCTAAAACCTTGTTGTTTTTATATAAATGTACAATTTCAAAGAGTGATTAAGATGTTTCTGTTTAACCCTTCAGAACTATCTTCTGCTTTGTGTTGGCTGGTTACTTTAAAGTCATTTTTGCAAACAGTGTGGATCCAGATCAGACTGGTCCTCTTATGCCCCTTTTGTTTAAATTGAGATTTAACGTCCCAGTCAACACTATTTAGGTCATTTTGAAGATTTTGTATCCAATTTTGTTGGAATTTTACCCAACACTGAGAAGACATCTCAAGCCCTGCCACCCAATGAAACCAATATAGTTCATGTGCATAGATGGTCCAAATTGCACCACCTTGCCTGGGCAGGCTAGACCTAAAATAATAATATCTAACAGTCATTGTGTTCAGCAAGGGCAACCATTTTAGCAGCTTTGGTAAAAGGTCACTCAAGGAACATTTCAGTAAAATTATTTCGAAATCTAGCCACTGGTCTATGAGGAGCTGTCATCTAAAGGTCTTTTCTATTTTTTACTCTAGTGCCCATTTTGTTTATTGGAATAAAACCATTTTCGCAAGTTTGGATGAGGGTCACCCTAGGAACATTTCTGCAAAAATATGGCAGCCATTTTGTTCAGCAAAGCAGAACCGTTATAGCAATTTTGGTAGAGGGTCAGCCAAGGACCGTCTCTTTGAAATTATTTCGAAATCAGGCCATTTGCCCAGGAGGAGATGTCGTTTAAAGGTTTTTCTATTTTTAGCTCTGGTGGCCATTTTGTTCAGCGGAGTAGAACCATTTTAGCAATTTCGGTAGAGGGTTGCCCGAGGAACATTTCTGTAAAATGATTTTGAAATCGGGCCATTGGCTTAGGAGCAGATATCGTTTAAAGGTTCTTCCATTTTTATATCTGGTGGCCATTTTGTTCAGCAGAGCAAAAACATTTTAGCAATTTTGGTAGAGGGTCACCCAAGGAACATTTCTGTGAAATTATTTTGAAATCGGGACATTGGCCTAGGAGAAGATGTCGTTTAAAAGTTTTTCTATTTTTAGCTCTGCCGGCCATTTTGATAAGCAAAACGAAACCGTTTAAGCAATTTTGGTAGAGGGTCAGACAAGGACCCTCTCTTTGAAATTATTTTGAAATCGGGCCATTGACCTAGGAGGAGATGTGATTTAAAGGTTTTTTTTCTATTTTTAGCTCTGGCGGTCATTTTGTTCAGCCATGCAGAACCATTTTAGCAATTTTGGTAGAGGGTCATCCGAGGAACATTTCTGTGTAATGATTTTGAAATCCGGCTATTGACTTAGGAGATATCGTTTTAAGGTTTTTCTATTTTTAGATGTGGCGGCCATTTTGTTCAGCAGAGCGGAACCATTTTAGCAACTTTGGCAGAGGGTCACCCAAGGAACATTTCTATGAAATTATTTTGAAATCGGGAAATTGGCCTAGGAGGAGATGTCGTTTAAAGGTTTTTCTATTTTTAGCTCTGGCAGCCATTTTATTCAGCGGAGCAGAACCAATTTAGCAATTTTGGTAGAAGGTCATCAGAGGAACATTTCTCTGAAATGATTTTGAAATCCGGTCATTTGCCTAGGAGGAGTTGTCATTTAAAGAAATTGTTGACGGACGGACGGACGACGGACACAAAGCGATCACAATAGCTCACCTGTGCTCAGGTGAGCTAAAAAGCAAGAACTACAGAGATGAAATGTATGTATATTGCTCCTTTTAGTTAGGTTTGGGAAGGAGCTGCTGACTCGGTTTACCTTTGGTATGTTTTGTTTTCTGTCGTCACTCCATGTTTCGACTTCTTTTCCTAGTGATATTGTGGTAGGAACCTGGGATCTGATTATATCAGTTCTTCATCGAAACTTAATATCTTGTGCAGACAACATAATATCTTGCGCGCACAAAATATTATCTTGAGCGCACAAGATAACATCTTGTTCGCACAACTTAGTATCTTGTCCGCACACACCGGCCCCGATAGCTCAGTTGGTAGAGTGTCCGCTCCGGGGAACGGGAGGTCTCGGGTTCGATCCCGGGCCGCGACATACCAAAGTCGTTAAAAATGGTACTAGCTGCTCCTCGCTTGGCACTCAGATTTACGGGGTAGAGTTAGGACTGGTCGATACAGTGTCAGGATAATGTGACTGGGTGTGGTATCATGTAATGTGTCTGGGACATGATACTTCAGTGAGGCAGCACTATAAACGTGAGCATTGAGCTCCCTGTCGCAACCAGACACCGTCGTGATATGACTGAAAAATTGTTGAAAGCGACGTTAAACCCGAATTCACACACTTGTCCGCACAACATATTATCTTCTTATCACAAGTTAATCAGACGCATAAGATATTATGTTGTCCGCACAAGATCTATTTTGTGCAAACAAGATAATATCTTGTGTGCACAAGGTATAAAGTTGTGCGGGCAAGATATTAGCTTGTGCGCACAAGATATTATGTTGTCCGCACAAGATATACTATGTTGTCAGCACAAGATAATATCTTGTTCGCACAACTTAATATCTTGTTCGCACAACATATTAATAAACAAATTGCTTGTTCCTTCACGGGTTCCGTAGGTTATTGATTTCTTTCCATTTTTTTTTTATTTCCATTCTGGTTTTATTTTTTCTTGTGAATATCGGAAAGAAAGGAGTGGTCCCTACCGGAGGTCCGTAGAATACACTCTCTCATAACATTTACCAATATGATAACATAGTCATGTGATAGTCATGTGATATAGCGCATAAAGACGGCTACAGTAAAATTTTTATATTAAGACCACCTTTGGGACTGTTCAAAAGTGGTCTTTAAGACCACTTTTGAACAGTCCCAAAGGTGGTTTCTGACCAGAGGACATTGTATGGAGACAACGCAAGAAAAAAATAACTGCAACCTACAAAATAAAATTTCTAAAGCAGAATTAGTCTTAATTTTAGGTGGTCTTAAAAGGCGGAAGTTTCACTGTATTTTTCTTAATAAATTTGTGTCATTTTCCTATTCTTATTTCTCTTCTTAATATAGGTTGTAGGTGCTCGTTAGAACCACCTCATGGAGGCGATTCTAACGAGTACCCAAAAACATATTCCCGGATCTGTAATAACAAATGATAATGTATAACCCCGTAACCCCCAGTTTTCCCTGTATAAAGTGGTTCTTAGGGGCTGTTCATTTCACGAACTTGTTAACGTGATGCCTTAAAGTAGACATCTTTGTGACCAGCAGCAAATTTAAAGCTGGACTGCTTTTTGATTGACTTTCTTTTCTATCTATCATGTCTCTAGTATATGTACTTCGAAAACGTAGAACTCGTAGAATTAACGTTTGTTTTTATTTCCGTTCTGTTTTTAATGTTCTGTTTCTTTTCTGATAACTTTTGAAAAGGATAAGTCCTTTTTGGGATACCGTAGTTACCTGTGGTATCCTTCTTTTAGGCAGGTTCTAGTCACATGTGAGACGCCAAGTTCTGCAACGAAAGGTCGGGTGTTTTTTCCTCCGGGTACTCATGTTTTTGCCCACCTCGGATTAATGAGCACCTCGAAATAAGAGAAATTAACTTTAAAGGGCCGTAAAACCGAAAAAAATATGCTGGCAGAAAATGTCTCAGTATTTACGTTACACTGACCAAGTTAACGCAGATGCGTATATTCGGGCCTAAAATAGAAAGAAAGTCGATTCTCTATTACAATGTACGATATGTTTGTCTGAGCCGGGCTTTGTTGATGGCCACAGTTATTAATGATTATTTATGTGTCTCCCCAGCGCTTACCCTGGAATCCTAAATATAAATGCTAAAAGAAACTTTTTTAAACCTTGGTTTGGCCAGATCAGTTGAGAAGGCGTTTGTTGTCCAAAATAGAAGTGAAGGTAATGACCAGGACGATACAAGTACCTCACACTTCACAGCCAAGACACCAAAGGGAAAGAAAGCCAAACAAAAAGCAACCTCACCATAATGAAAACGTCACAACCGGTAAGCCAAAAGACCAGTTACTTTCCCATAAAATGGCCAAACAGCTATCCAGAATAAAAAGATATTAACTAAAACAATACTTCGTATAACTATACAACATGGAAGTTAGAAGCAAGAAGTTAGAAGTAAGAAGTTAGAAGTTAGAAGTAAGAAGTTAGAAGTTAGAAATAAGAAATGGCCCTACCCGGCTTTCGTAGATTTGAGATTTAACGTCCCCGTCAATACTTATAAGTTGCTTCCAATTTTGTGGGACTTTAACTCATCGCCATGTCGCCAAATGAAACCAATACAGTTTATAAGCATGGACGGTCCTAATCGCACCGATTTTCCGGACCGGCTTAGATCCTCTAAGCGGTTTACCAGTACTCGTGTGCAGTCGGTTTCAGCTCTGCGTGGAAGCATCATGCAGCCCATTTATTTCTTTAGCCCCGACGGGCGGGGGCACAACGTATGTGTATAATAAGAATTTCCTTCGCGTCTGAAAAATCTATATATTTTTGATATAGAAACGGCGTTATTTTTTCATTTCTGTCATAAACATAGAGTGTCGGTGGTTGTTACAGGTAGAATCGCCTCAATGAGTACCCACAATCCTCAATTTATCTTCCTAAGCATAACTGCGAAGTAATGTATACTATTGTAAACTCCACTTTCTCTTTACATGATGCGAAGAAACTTTACCCTGTACAGATGTCTTGCTCTTAACCCATTTGGTACCAGAAACCCCAAAACGGGTACCCTGGAAAACAGTGCAGGCCCAAATCAGACGCCGCAGAACGCGGCTTCGGATCAGGACCTACACTGTTTGCAAAAAGTTAAGCCATTTCCCAAATAAATTGTGAAGAAAACACAACCTGACACCCCTAAATTTTGGAATGGACTCCTGCTATATACATGTATAAGGAGGAAGATTCCATTTGGTACAAAAAGGGTTAAGAGCGGACGGTTAACATTACGGGAACACGCCTATCCTTACACTGAAAATTTTAGATAAAATATTCTGATATTTTTCATATTTCTGATCTATGTTTTGGAGCAGAAATAAGAAAGTTTTACTATTTAAAAGTGGGGTTTAAGGGGGTATAAATTATATAGGCGTGTTTGCGTGATTGGATTAAAAGATACCCTTTCAGGGGAGGAACTTACTCATAATAAAGTGAATCTTCGATAGCTCTAACAAAGATAGTTCGTTCATCATGGCTAATTGGAGTGCCTTTGAAATATTTGTTGAAGCTCCAGATATCCATATCATTACGAAAACACGCCTATACAAATACAGTGAAAATTTTACCGCGGACAAAATACAAGAAAATTTTGAGATGAAAAATTGCGTTATATTTCTTATTTCTGCTCTAAAACATAAGAAAAATAAGCTTATTTTTGCTCAAGTATAGATTGTGGGTATTTCTTAGAACCGCCTCATCGGGGCGATTCTAACGAGTACCCACAATCTATGTTTTTTGAGCAGAAATAAGAAAGTTTTGCTATATAAAAGTGGGGTTTAAGTTGGACAAAATTATAAAGGCGTGTTTTCGTGATTAGATTAAAGAAAACACTTTTAGGGGGAGGCAATTACTTATGCAGAAGTAAATCTTCGACAGCTCGAACAAGGATAGTTTGTTAATCATGGCTAATTCGAACTATATATATATATATATATATATATATATATATATATATATATATATATATATATATATATATATATATATATATATATATATATATATATATATATATATATATACGGACGGCGGCCATTTTATTCTATTTATTTATTTATACGCCGTCCGTAGGTTAAAAAAAGAACCGAAAATGATAGGGTCGCCTATGGCGGTAAATGAAAGGTCTCTAAATAGCGCTAATGACGTTAAAGGTTTATAAATGTTAAAATTGGCGTACAATGTCGGAAGGCCGCGGTGGTGTAATGGTTAGCACGTCTGCCCGGAATGCAGGAGATCCGTGGTTCGAGTCCCGGTTGCGGTGCGACCGATTTTTGTGCGCTATTTCATTTGTCTATTTAATTGCCTGTATCGTGCTTTACTTTGATTTTCATATACTTACTCCGATACAGTAGAACATTTGTAAATCTAATAAATAAATAAATAGAATAAAATGGCCGCCATCCGTAGGTTAAAAAAAGAACCGAAAATGATAGGGTCGCCTATGGCGGTAAATGAAAGGTCTCTAAATAGCGCTAATGACGTTAAAGGTTTATAAATGTTAAAATTGGCGTACAATGTCGGAAGGCCGCGGTGGTATCGCCTGTATCGTGATTTTCATATATATATATATATATTATGATTTTATCTTTAAAAGGTATGTTTATGTGCACTCATGAGGCGTTTCTGTTGTGTGCCCTCATTAGAATCGCTTCTACGAGCCAATTCTAATGAGTACACACAACAGACCTTTCATTTAAACATTATAAGGATATCCTAAAGTGATCCCCATTATGCCTCATGTCCTTGCACCATGAGTTGACCTCACATCACGTGAACAAATCCGTGGAATGAACACCCCCACCCCTCATACTCCCCACGTTATATAGAGAAACCTGGGGTTAACAGGGGTACACCTTATTTTCCTTATTTCTGCTGCAAGACATAGGTTGTGAGTACTCGTTAGAACCGCCTCGATGAGGCGGTTCTAACGCGCACCCACAACCCATTGTTGCTGTACAAACAAGAAAAAATATCACGGATTTGCACCAGAAGAGTACTCATTTTGGATATGTGAAAATGCACAATGTGTATTATCGTAATGGCGTGCGCACAAGCATACCTTTAATTTATTGAAGATCATAAGGATATCCTAAAGTGATCCCATTATGCCTTACGATCTGGCACTATGAGTTAACCTCAGTGATTCGAACTCCCCTATCTCGAATAAATATCCAAGGTTCCAGAGATGTTCGTGTCATTGTAGTTCGACTTCTCATTCCCTTATCAGTAGGGTCTTCTTTGAGAGGAACGACAATGCTATGTCCCGACATTTTGGTGAAGATTTAAATAAATTGAAAGCAACCAATGTATGTCAATATCCGATTTCTCCTCTGCCTCGTCAATTGTTGTAATTGTTTATGTTGTGCCGGTGAACACAATGCCATTTTAGAGACGTTGTTTTCGATTTTATGGGACTTTTCCCCAACCATGAGCTGAATAAGCTGAAATGACATCTCAAGCCATATCACCCAAATACTTTTTCCGGGCAGGCGTAAAATCGATTTAAGCCCCTCCCCAACAACCCCAGTCGAGTTCGTTTCACTGACCGTTCCAAGGCGATTCTTCTTTCGCGGTTTATTTTTGAAATATGGTTTGACTTGAGTGCTATCGCTTATATCATTTGTTTTGGATAGCCAATTGGCCATTTTGTGGGAAAGTAACTGTCCTGTTGGCTTTCCGCTATTGATGCTCTCATTAGGGTATAGTTATTTCATGTTTGTGTTTCTTTTCCTTTGGTGTCTCTGATGGGAGCGATGGGTTAATTTTATCGATTCCTGATCATTGCCTTCACTTGTATTTTAGACCTTCTAAGCGGTTTTCCAGAACTCATGTTTGGTCGGTGTCAGCCCTGCGCGAAAGGACTATGCAACCCGATCTCTTTCTCCAGGCCCCGATGGACGGAAGCGTTAAAGCTTTAGTTTAATTACAAAGAAAAAGTGCCTTTATTTGTCTTGCTTGAAACCATTGCACTCTCTTTGAAAAGGACAATTTAGCAGTCAAATCGTTTGAGGAATAGAGGACTAACTATGTGTTCTGCTTTTAAATCGCTTCTTTTTTTTTTTTTTTCTTATTTTTTGACAATTCGTCCAGAACTTTGGTTGCTTTGTCAATTAAAAGGTCCTATAGGCTGGCTATGGGAAAATGCTTGTGGACATTGTAGCTTCTTCATTTTTGGTTTATGAAACTTACAGAAAACAATGACATGCATACAGTCTCACTGTAAACTATGTACCAAAAGGCATCTAATTCCCGCTCTAGACTCGCAGGCGACTATCTCACAAAACTCACGATCAGAACTGTATGCAGTGTTTGGGTCCCGCTCGCACGGGACATAGAAGCCTCCGTGGTGTAGTGGTTGTGCTACTTGCCTCATAAACCAGGGGTCATGGGTTTGAACCCAGGCTTCTCCAGACTCTCAAATGAGTTTTTAAACCGAGGTCCCGTCTCCGTATAACCTTAGCTGTTAGTGGGACGTGAAACACACACACACACACACACACACACACGCACGCACGCACGCACGCACGCACACACACACACACACACACACATACACACAGGCACGCACACACACACACTCAGGCACGCACGCGCTCAAGCACGCACGCACGCACGAGACAATTCATCCACATTCACTTCCACTCTAAAATCATAAAAGGTCATAGTCGCACATTACATTCACGCTACAGAAAGATCGGGAATTAAAGGCAACTTTAATACTCTCACGGAAATCTATATACAGTGTGTAAACGTCTCTTTCTCTCGGGACAACTCATCTGCACCCACTCTCACTCTATGGTATGCAAAACAAGAGCTGTCATCAAACGGGTAAAGCTCACACGGGAAACTGTCTTTAAGGCCATTGGCATGGCATAGGTGTGGGTGTTTCATAATAACCATTTGGAGCTATATCTATCGTAATTCTAGATACGAATCAAATCCATCGCTTAGTTAGAAAAATAACAGCTGAAACATAAATTTTATGTCTGTGACCTTGAGATGATAGGCGTAGAATAGCTGAATAAGACTTTGGGCCTATATCTTATCATCATACAAAATATGAACCAAATCGATCATATGGTTTGGAAAATATGACCTGTTAAAAACTGTAACATAAAAATTGTCTACGTCTGTAACCTTGACATTGAAGCCATAACCTTGGGCAGGGTGATTGCTGAATGTAGCTCTTGGCTTTTATTTATCATCATACCAAATATAAACCAAATTCATTCTATGGTTTGGAAAATATTAGCAGTTAAAGAAACTTAAACATAAATATTTCGAAAAAAATCTTTAACATGAAACTTCTATGTCCAAGGTTTTTGGTATTGGCGGATGAACCTAATCCATCGTATGGTTTGGAAAATATGAGCTCTTTTAAGGTAAATGCGGACGCATACTCCCAAAGCCGACGCCGATACTGACACCAGGATAGTGCATTACTCCTCCTGGACTTCATCCGGGCGAGCTAATATGGCATCATAAGTATGGTCATTGTCAGAATCATCCTGTTTCTGCAGTCTGTGGTCCAGACCTGCAGAAATGTAATTGGGACTAGAGGTAGTCCACCTGTACCAATTATATTACTACATCAATAGAAGTTAATTTGAAAGTTGAAATTTTATTGTGATTGGAGTTGGATGAAGGTGTGTAAGTTTTTATACCGCAATCAGGCATTCTAGTAACCTAATAAAGGGGGTTGAATAACTGCACGCTATAATCGGTAGTGACCTATAATACCATCTACTGACCTATAATACGTCTAGTGACCGTTTATAAGCCGGACCTATTTTTCCGGTCTTTAATATAAAACTTTAAACAATAACGCGCAACCATATATACATGTGAAAAGAACGAAACGTCAAGTTAATTTTTTTTTGCAATATTTATTAAAACAGATTTTCAGAAATTTCAGCTAAATTCTTACCTTATCGGCTTTTTCTGGTTTGAATGGCCCGTTGCAATAATTGCGCACTGCCACTGCAGTTGCAGCTTAACCTCGAAAATATACTATAAACTATTTATTTGCAGATTTTCATACAGAATGTAAAAGCGCTGAGAAACTTTTATTCGAGCGTCCATGTTGTTTCCTACGCCTTTGTGGCGTGGTGACGTCAGAAACTTTGCACTCGTTGACGTCACGTTATACTACGTGTGCGCGCCATGGCACTGAATGTCATTTAACATGCCACACTGTCTGCTGTCTTTTTTGCTTAAATTTGCTAAATTATTGCAAAACCTCTTGATTGTTTTGAATTGCGGTATAAACTAAATACATGGTTAGTGTCTTTAATAGTAAAATACGAGTAATCGGTTCGCCGCGACAATTTTATAGGGGCTCGCTAAAGCGCGCCCCTATAAAATTGTCTAAGGTTCACCGATTATATTTTATTATTAAAGACACTAACCATGTATTTACTATATTGAATATTACTTCTGTGGCTCCTTAGCTTTTTGCTATATGATTGTCAATAATTCTGCCACGGATCGCTTGATCCGTGACAGAAAGAACAGTCTCTTCTGATGAGACAAAACCTACAATAAGACAAAGGCACCCAACGAAGACTTAGATCAGCCTGCGCATCCGCGCAGACTGATCAGAGTCTTCGTTGTGCGCTCTAAGGATAGCTAAGGGCCCAATGCTCCTTCAAGAGAAGTCTCTGGCTAGACTATATGGATGCTCAGGCTGATCTGATTCTTCGCTGTGCGCACATGTAAATTGTAGGAAATGCTGTGCCCCGGCCCAATTTGTGTAGCCATTTGGCCATTTTTTGAGAAAGTAAATGGCCATTTTGGATTTCCGCTGGCTATGGGAAAATGCTTGTGGACATTGTAGCTTCTTCATTTTTGGTTTATGAAACTTACAGAAAACAATGACATGCATACAGTCTCACTGTAAACTATGTACCAAAAGGCATCTAATTCCCGCTCTAGACTCGCAGGCGACTATCTCACAAAACTCACGATCAGAACTGTATGCAGTGTTTGGGTCCCGCTCGCACGGGACATAGAAGCCTCCGTGGTGTAGTGGTTGTGCTACTTGCCTCATAAACCAGGGGTCATGGGTTTGAACCCAGGCTTCTCCAGACTCTCAAATGAGTTTTTAAACCGAGGTCCCGTCTCCGTATAACCTTAGCTGTTAGTGGGACGTGAAACACACACACACACACACACACACACACGCACGCACGCACGCACGCACACACACACACACACACACACATACACACAGGCACGCACACACACACACTCAGGCACGCACGCGCTCAAGCACGCACGCACGCACGAGACAATTCATCCACATTCACTTCCACTCTAAAATCATAAAAGGTCATAGTCGCACATTACATTCACGCTACAGAAAGATCGGGAATTAAAGGCAACTTTAATACTCTCACGGAAATCTATATACAGTGTGTAAACGTCTCTTTCTCTCGGGACAACTCATCTGCACCCACTCTCACTCTATGGTATGCAAAACAAGAGCTGTCATCAAACGGGTAAAGCTCACACGGGAAACTGTCTTTAAGGCCATTGGCATGGCATAGGTGTGGGTGTTTCATAATAACCATTTGGAGCTATATCTATCGTAATTCTAGATACGAATCAAATCCATCGCTTAGTTAGAAAAATAACAGCTGAAACATAAATTTTATGTCTGTGACCTTGAGATGATAGGCGTAGAATAGCTGAATAAGACTTTGGGCCTATATCTTATCATCATACAAAATATGAACCAAATCGATCATATGGTTTGGAAAATATGACCTGTTAAAAACTGTAACATAAAAATTGTCTACGTCTGTAACCTTGACATTGAAGCCATAACCTTGGGCAGGGTGATTGCTGAATGTAGCTCTTGGCTTTTATTTATCATCATACCAAATATAAACCAAATTCATTCTATGGTTTGGAAAATATTAGCAGTTAAAGAAACTTAAACATAAATATTTCGAAAAAAATCTTTAACATGAAACTTCTATGTCCAAGGTTTTTGGTATTGGCGGATGAACCTAATCCATCGTATGGTTTGGAAAATATGAGCTCTTTTAAGGTAAATGCGGACGCATACTCCCAAAGCCGACGCCGATACTGACACCAGGATAGTGCATTACTCCTCCTGGACTTCATCCGGGCGAGCTAATATGGCATCATAAGTATGGTCATTGTCAGAATCATCCTGTTTCTGCAGTCTGTGGTCCAGACCTGCAGAAATGTAATTGGGACTAGAGGTAGTCCACCTGTACCAATTATATTACTACATCAATAGAAGTTAATTTGAAAGTTGAAATTTTATTGTGATTGGAGTTGGATGAAGGTGTGTAAGTTTTTATACCGCAATCAGGCATTCTAGTAACCTAATAAAGGGGGTTGAATAACTGCACGCTATAATCGGTAGTGACCTATAATACCATCTACTGACCTATAATACGTCTAGTGACCGTTTATAAGCCGGACCTATTTTTCCGGTCTTTAATATAAAACTTTAAACAATAACGCGCAACCATATATACATGTGAAAAGAACGAAACGTCAAGTTAATTTTTTTTTGCAATATTTATTAAAACAGATTTTCAGAAATTTCAGCTAAATTCTTACCTTATCGGCTTTTTCTGGTTTGAATGGCCCGTTGCAATAATTGCGCACTGCCACTGCAGTTGCAGCTTAACCTCGAAAATATACTATAAACTATTTATTTGCAGATTTTCATACAGAATGTAAAAGCGCTGAGAAACTTTTATTCGAGCGTCCATGTTGTTTCCTACGCCTTTGTGGCGTGGTGACGTCAGAAACTTTGCACTCGTTGACGTCACGTTATACTACGTGTGCGCGCCATGGCACTGAATGTCATTTAACATGCCACACTGTCTGCTGTCTTTTTTGCTTAAATTTGCTAAATTATTGCAAAACCTCTTGATTGTTTTGAATTGCGGTATAAACTAAATACATGGTTAGTGTCTTTAATAGTAAAATACGAGTAATCGGTTCGCCGCGACAATTTTATAGGGGCTCGCTAAAGCGCGCCCCTATAAAATTGTCTAAGGTTCACCGATTATATTTTATTATTAAAGACACTAACCATGTATTTACTATATTGAATATTACTTCTGTGGCTCCTTAGCTTTTTGCTATATGATTGTCAATAATTCTGCCACGGATCGCTTGATCCGTGACAGAAAGAACAGTCTCTTCTGATGAGACAAAACCTACAATAAGACAAAGGCACCCAACGAAGACTTAGATCAGCCTGCGCATCCGCGCAGACTGATCAGAGTCTTCGTTGTGCGCTCTAAGGATAGCTAAGGGCCCAATGCTCCTTCAAGAGAAGTCTCTGGCTAGACTATATGGATGCTCAGGCTGATCTGATTCTTCGCTGTGCGCACATGTAAATTGTAGGAAATGCTGTGCCCCGGCCCAATTTGTGTAGCCATTTGGCCATTTTTTGAGAAAGTAAATGGCCATTTTGGATTTCCGCCTGTGACGGTTTCATTATAGCGATGTCTATTAATGTTCGGGTTCCTTTCCGTTTGATGTCTTGGATGGGAGGGGTGAGGTAGTTGTATTGATTCATTGTCATTTGCCTTCCTTTCTAATATTTACGTACCACCCCAGGGTATGAAGTCTGTATGTAACTGGAGGGCTTTTAGGGCTCACTTACGGGTCAATGACTTCGTTGGTGTTTTCTGTTGGAGGTAGGGGATCGTCAGATTAGAAAGTAGAGAGGATATCGTCAGGTTCCAGTGAACTTCTGGAATTGTCAGCTTCCGATGCAGGGATAGAATGGTCAGATTTCAAGACATGGATTGAATCGTCCGGTTTCAATGAAGGGCTGCAATGATCGCAACGTGCTAATGCGAGGTTGAAATAGTCAGGTTCCGGGGCAGGGTTGTAAATATAAGGTTCCAAGGCAGGGCAGGTATCGTCAGATCCCAGACCGCGGCTATATCATCAGGATCCAAGGCAGTGTTGGAATCGTCAGGTCCAAGGCAGAGCTGGAATCGTAAGGTACCAAAGGATGGATGGAATCGCAGTACAGGGCTGAAATCGTCAGCGTCCGAGTTCGTGAGGTCCAGGGAATGGACGGAATTGTTAAATTGCAGTCTGGTGCTGAAAACGTCACATTTCGAGGCAGCGCTGTAATTGTAAGGTACCAAGGCGTGTTCAATGGGACCGGCTGTGAAATTTACTCCGAAGCTGCACTTTGAACAGTACATATGGGCCCGGTCAAGCGATGTTGGTACTTATCGCCTATGTGAGCAGCGAAGGTTCAGGCGAGCCTGCGCATCCGCGCAGTCTCGCAAGAACCTTCGTTGCTCGCTCATACAAGCAGTGAATCAAGAGGAACCTTCAGACAGAAAGCCATATCCCTGGCCCCTCTGAATGGCTGGGCATGCGCAGTTAAAATTTGTCATGACGGAATGCTCGGAGACACAAATTCGCTTGGCGGAGCTCATATTCCTCATTTACTTACCCCTTATCCCGCTGAACACACGACCCTACCTTTGCAAACTGTAGATCTGGCGGCTTCTGATCTATGCTGTCTGGACATTATGTCATTATGAAAACACACCTATACAAATACATTACCACCTTTATCGCCGAAAAAAATGAAAATTTTAAGATGAAAAATTGTGATATTTTTCTTATTTCTGCTCAAAATATGGATTGTGTGTACTCGTTAGAACCGCCTCATCGAGGCGGTTCTAACAAGTACCCACAATCTATATTTTGGAGTATAAATAAGAAAAATTAGGCTTACCCCTGTAAACCCCAGTTTTACTATATAAAAGTGGGATTCAAGGTGGTCAAAATTATATAGGCTTGTTTTCGTGATGTTAAGCAATTTTATAGGCTGATAGTATGAATGGGTGCGGCTAAAATATTGTTTTCGGCAGGATAAGGGTTACAATAACATACGACTAGTACCAAACATAGAGCATCAGTCTTTAAGCAGTTATCTTAGAGATCCTATAACCTTCCTTGCGATAAATAGATGTATGCCTTCGTACGGCAAGCCGATTGTCCATGGTTCGATTCAGGTCGTGGAATGACTGTCTTTTATGCTTCCATAATATTTAAAGTCATGATTCATTTTCTTCAATGTTTTGTGTAGACATTTCATATCACAATATAGCCAGCTTTCTGACAACTTGGCTTAATTGACAAATTCTGTTCATATAAAGCCGTTTAAATGGTGAATATTTTGAAACTACGTCAGGCCTTGACAATTTTCAACGAAAATGCGCCAATAACTGTTACAGGAAATGGTTACAATTATTCAAATAGTCTGAGAAGAGTGTTTTATCAAGCAAATGCAACTTAATGCAGCAAAGAATTTTGTTGCTTGTGAAGTCAATTAAACTTCATTAACTGAATTCTGCAGAACGGAAGTAGTCACGTAAAATTCTATGTCACTGTGTTCCGAATTTAGGAAAATATGATAGATTATATGAATCGGATATGGGGTGCTGTTGTAAATTGGCGTTTCCAACCCGATGGATCAGTATGCTGAGCGGAGGAACCGAGGCCGCTGGATGGCCGTGCTGAGCGGAATTGAGGCTACGCCGAGGTTCTGCACAGCACGGTCATCCCGAGGGTTGCGTTTAGCCGAGGTTTCGCTCGAGGGTTGGAAACACCCGTCTACAACAGAACCCAATATTAGATTTTGTTTGCTTGTATAACATCACCTAAAATTTTCATTTTACTTTAGTTAACGTTTTAGTTTTCGCGAACTATACTTATACAGTCAAGAATATAACCCCACTGAAATGACCAAAGTTTGTTCAGTACCTTATCACTGATGTTTATTATTAACAGCTCAAGTATCTGCAGTAAAATACATTAAATCAGCAGGCGAGCTGCTAATGTTTACACTTTCCCCCAATTGGTTTTAGTTTCTCTCTTGTACTGTATATACTGACCTCTCTAGATTCTGAAAACATTTTCTTACAGAGGCGGTGCTAACAAGTACCCACAATCTATATTTTGCGCAGAAATTAGAGGAATATCACAATTTTCCCTCTTAACCCTTGACCTGCTGAATATTTATATTTGCCACACCCACTACTCATTATCAACCAATCAGATTACTTGATGTAAATTATTGCAACAAATTCAGAAACTGAATGACAAAACAATGGGGACATTGACCAGCCATCTGATGAAGAAGTCATCTGATCTGGATCTTCAATGTTTGAAAGATAAGACATATCCGGGTTCAGCAGGAAACTCAGGGTTTACAGTGGTATACATTACTTTGCTCTTTTTTTCTACACTACGACCCAAAAATAATAATAAAAAAAAACTTCATACACGCTATTTGTTTTCACTTCAAGCTGAAGTTAAAGACAATCTTCAGTATGCTATTATGACTGGGATAAACAGTTACATCTTCAGATTGTGCTGGATAGCAGATATAAGCAGTGACACTATGCCCAAGTGATTAACTAGGCCTTCCTGGCTTGATGGGTAAGGGCGCTGACTCTTCATCTTTGGGTCTCTAACCGCTGTGATTCAAGCCCCACTCGAATCACATGTAAACGCCAAATTCTGCAATGGAAGGTCAGGTTTTTTTCTCCGAGTACTCCTGTTTTTGCCCGACTCTGATTAAGGATCGCCCCGATATGAGAAATGATTTTAAAAGGTCCGTGAAATCAGAACAAAAATATCAAAGAGGAATTGGTTAAAAATGTGGCATGCATTTTAGCGGAATTTGGTCCATATAGATATTTTAGCATACACATTCTCTCTTAGGCTTCCCATCTATTTTTCTTTTCATAGTTTTTGAGTCTAGCAACACATATGAATGCACATCTGTCGCACTGAATTCGGTAAAGTTACACTCATGATCGAGTAGCCAACACTTAACCAACGGCTTCGGTCGCTCAGTTGGATGCGCGTCTGACAGACGATCAGGACGACGTGGGTTCGATACCTGCCGGTGTCGGCAACATTCTTTCGTGGAGATTGATCATGGAATCTTTTCTTCGGTCATTCTCTGCATTCCGCTGATTCAAGGAGAGCAGTTGTCAGTTTTTGGCGAAAGAATGTGCACTGCACTGGTTAACCGCTTACGTATAAAGTATGGATACGTAAAATGACCGGCTAAAATTACCTAAAAAGTGTTGACTGGGCCCATAAACATCAAAACAAACAAAACCGACACTTAACGATTGTATAAATAATCATGTGTTGTTTTGTTGCATTTTTTTGTCAATTTCAGCTGACAATATTGTGCCAACAAAAAGGTTAAGGGCAACATGATTTCAATGAATTAAGCCACTTTAACTCATCATTTTATTGGGTGTTTCGACATGATTGATGAAGGAAAAACTCAAAAATGATCTGTAACTACAGTGAACTTAAAGTTCCATAGTCAATTCGGTAAAAGCAATGGCTTCTAACCCCCGCCCATCGGGGCTTGGAGAAATAGGTTGGGCTGCATGATGCTTCCACGCAGAGCTGAATCCGACCACACACGAGTACTGTGTGAACGGCTTAGAAGGACTAAGTCTGCCCAGGCAAAGCGGTGCGGTGCATATAAGCCTTCTGGTTTCATTTGGCGGCAGGGCTTGAGATGTCATTTCATCTCAATATCAGGTAAAAGTCACACAAAATGGGAAGCAGCATCTCCAAAATGACCTAAATAGTGTTGACGGGGACGTTAAACACCAATTCAAATAAACAAGAAGCAATGGCTTGTCCAATAAATTTTCGGTCCGTGGATATTACATTGAATAGCATGGCAGAATTTTGCATAATTCGATCATTTTTCGCATAGGCATGCCATTCAGCAACCTGAGGAAAACTCCACTTTAATATTTAACCTTCTATGATATTTCAAAACATTGTCATCATAAAGGGGGCTAAATATCAACGAATCGCGAGTCTCTTTTGGGCACATGTAAGGCAAGATCATCCCACAATTTGACCTGGTATGGTCTTGTTTTACAGCTAGAAGTCGTGTCATACTCGTTCTTACATTGTCGGCACCGGCCAGTTTCGGTAGCTCAGTCGGATGCGCTTCTGACTGGTGATCCGGAAGACGCGGGTTCGATATCTGCTGGGGTCGGCAACATGATTTCCTGGAGATTGATCAAGAAATCTTTTACGATCATTCTCTCCCTTTCGCTGATTCAAGAAGGGCAGTTGTCGGTTTCTGGCAAAAGAATGTGCACTGTACTGGTTAACCGCTTATGCATAAGCCTACCAAGGAAAAGTGTGGATAGGTAAACTGACCGGCTCAAAAATGACCTACATTAGTGCAGATTGGGCCATTAAACTCCATTACAAACAAATAATACACTGTCTGCCCACCAGTGCTGTCAGTGCTTTGATTGAATAATTTAGTAGTTTCCAAGGGCCTTATTACCTTCATCATTACAGTGACGTTATGAGACTGTGTGGTTGTGGTGAAGCATCGCCCTGACCTTCATTTTGTTTTCGTTTGAGTTCACTGAAACTTTGGACCACTTTGGCTGCACAGAGCGCCCCTAAGACACTTATCCATATTAGACATTTTTCACGAAGACCGAATTAGGACTTCGAAGATCGAGAACGGAGTTTACACGCTGGGATGTTCTCAACAATATAAGTATAAGTTATCTGTAATAAAAGGCGTATCTAGCAAAACGAAGAAAGCAATGTATTTTGCACAAACTGACAGTTTTGAATTCACATGAGACGAAGTCTCCAGATACTTGCCTAAGGAGAAGTCTCCAGAGAACTGACCAGAGGCAAAGTTTCCACTGGACTCAACTTAAGCCTCACCAACTAGTCCTGAGGTGAATATCCAGACTCCTTATCGAGTAGAAGTCTCCAGGGAAGTGACAAAAAGCGGGGTCTGCAGGGAAGTATTATGAGGCGTAGTTCGCGGGGGAACTCACCTCAGGCGAAGTCTCTAGGAAACTCCATTACGAAAACGCGCCTATTTAAATACACTGCAAATATTACCACCGAAAAATGATTTTTTTTCAGATGAAAAATTGTTTTAATTTTCTTATTTCTGCTCAAAATATAGATTGTGGGTACACGTTAGAACCGCCTCTAGGTACACGTTAGAAGTCTAACGAGTGCCCACAACCTATATTTTAGCGCAGAAATAAGAAAATTAAGGTTTACCCCTGTAAACCCCAGTTATACTTTATAAAAGTGGTGTTCAATGGGTTCAAATTTATACAGGCGTGTTTTCGTGACGTCACATGGGCGAGGGCTCCATGGAACTTTTGTTTAAATTTAGATTTAATGTCCCCGTTAACACTATTTCATTCATTTTGAGATTTAACTCCCTTTTTTTTTTTGGAACTTTTATCCGACATTGAGATGAAATGACATCTCATGTCCTGTCGTAGGGCTTATAAGAAGTGAGCGGTCCGACTCGCACCACTTTGTCTGCAGAAGCTGTGTGCTAAGCGGTTTACCAGTATTCATGTGCCATCAGTTTCACGTCTGCGCGGAAGCACCATGCAGCCGAATCTATTTCCGACGGGCGGGACCTATTCTCCAGGGAACTCACATAAGGTGAAGTCTCGATGTAAGACGAATGTATCTCCGGAACACGCATAAGCATGGTCTGAAAGCAATGCACATAAGACATTTATTTATTATTTATCTATCTTTTTTTTTTCATTTTTACGTCCCTTACAAGATTATTTCACTCAGGTCGAGCGGATCGTTTTAGTTTAAAGAAAACCGAAGTACTCGGGGGGGGCAACCTGACATTCCGTTAGCTGCAGACATGTGACCTTAGCGAGGTTCGAATCAGCGGTGAGAGGCCTAATGATAAAACTGACAGCAAGCAAAACCTGCAGGCATCTTATCTGGGACTCAGATGAGCGAGGTATGTATAGGGTACTTTTATTTTTTGCGAGGTTTCCTGTGAATCCAGCTGAGAAAAGTAGCATCAGCATCGGAAGTTACGTGAAAGGAAGTTGCTTTGGAGTTCACCTAAGTTTTGTTTGTTTGTTTGTTTGTTTGATTTGAGGTTTAACGTCCCCGTCAACACTGTAAAGGTCATTTTTGAGACCTTGCTTCCTATATTGTGGGACTTTTACGCGACATTGAGATGAAGTGACGTCTCAAGCCCTGCTGCCCAATGAAACGAATAGGGTTAATCAGCATAGACGGGTCCGACTCACACCGTTTTGCCTGGACAGGCTTAGATCCTCTAAGCGGTTTACCAGTACTCGTGTGTGGGTCGGATTCAGCTCTGCGTGGAAGCAGCATGCAGCCTATCTATTTATCCAAGCCCCGATGGGCGGGGGCCGAATTCACCTCAGTAGAATCTCAAGGTTACGCATCTTGTAACGAGCCAGGCAGCCCCCAATTTCTGTTACGAGCCAGGTGTAGCAGAAAGATAAAGCAAACACGCCTTTTGGAAAAAAATATAAATCCAGTTCTTTTTATACACTCGCAGAATTCTGTGGAACTTTCCAGAGGGCTGTGGAATAAGATTAGGTAATGTTCTAAAAAATAATGTAAACCCGAACTTTCTGGATGATGCCATACTCTTTCCTCTTGTCAACAAGTTATTTTCCAACTGAAATTTGTCTGTGGCTCCTTTTTTTCAGATTGTTCTTTAATAAGTAGGTAATTTATCTCACTTGAATTCGCCAGGGAACTGAAATGAGGCAGAATCTGAAGAGAACTCGCCTGAACGTTTTACAATGGAACTCACCTGATTCGAAAACAAACAAAAATGAACCTGGGTCTCTTTGACCTATATTTCGTTTGTTTCAGTTATGCTGACTCACTAATAAAACCACTCTGTGACAACAGAATCAATAAAAAAGGGAGAGAGAGAAAAAAAAGAAAAAGAAAAAATAGAAAGATTGGAATGGAGTTTTGTTTGTTTGTTTGTCAACACTATAAAGGTCACTTTGAAGACGTTGATTCCAATTTTGTCCGATTTTTACCCGACATTGAGACATCTCAAGCCCTGCCACCCGATTGAACCAATAGGGTTATATTCATCACAGGTCCGACTCGCACCTCTTTTCCCGGGCAGGCTAAGAACCTCTTAGCAGTTTACTAGTACCCATGTACGGTCGATTTCAGCTCTGCGTGGCAGCCTTATGTAGCCAAATCCATTTCTTCAAGCCCCGATGGGCGGGGGCCAAATGGAATGAAGCAGTCGAATGTATACATGTTTTACACGGCGGTAGAAAAATCCATTTTCTATCGTGCAATAAACCAGTGAAGCATGCTACCAAATACCATTATTGCACGACCCGCAGAAAAAGCGACCGACTGAAGTCGGTTGATTTTCTAAGAGTGTCCTAAAATCCCCGTGTCATTCTGTCATTCTGTCAGTCTTCTGTCCGTCCGTAACCCGTTTGTAAAAATTGGTGATAGTGACTTAACCGCTTGGAATATTTTAACAATTTTTGGCATACTGGTAGATATCAATAAGATCTAACCAATGAACTTGCGAAATATTACATTCCATTTAGTATAGCCTCGCCGAGGCGAAAAACGTGAAAATTTTCGGCAATTTTCGAACTGCTTCTCCTCGGAAACCGTTGGGCCGATTGAAGTCAAATTTCATATGGAGCCTCTATGGGATGGGGGAAACCAAAATTTGCTCATGGGGTCCAGGTCACATGACAAAATGGCCGCCAAGCCATATATGGTCTGTCTGTCTGTCCGTCCGTAACCCGTTTGAGAAAATTGGTGAGTGACTTAACCGCTTGGAATATTTAAACAATGTTTGGCATACTGATAGATATCAATGAGATCTAACCAATGAACTTGCCAAATATTACATTCCATTTAGTATAGCTTCGCCGAGGCGAAAAATGTGAAAATTTTCGAACTGCTTCTCCTCGGAAACCGTTGGGCCGATTGAAGTAAAATTTCATATGGAGCCTCTATGGGATGGGGGAAACCAAAATTTGCTCATGGGGTCCAGGTCACATGACCAAAATGGCCGCCAAGCCATATATGGTAAAAACCCTTCAAAAATAGTCTTCTCCAGAACCACTGGGCAGATTTCCACGAAACTGGATAAATAGCATCTGGGACGTAGGCCCATCATAAATTGCTAAAATGGTGACCCTAGGTTGACCTTGACCATCTTTGTGCCTAGGTCAAACTTTGAAATATATGCTTTTGTATTGGAAAAGTGAGAATGCATTTTATCCTGCAAACGATTCAGAATACAGTACTAAAATATAAGATATTTTTTTTGCTCCTTACGATAAGGCGCATTTATTGGGGGAACCGTTTTAGGTCCAGGTCACATGACCAAAATGGCCGCCATACCCATATATGGTAACCCTCATAAAGCTAAAAGCATCCGGCGGGTCGTACACTTCAGCTGAAGCACTGGCTATTTGCTGTGTTTTACAAACATTCTTCGGTCGCAGGCTGACTTTGATTCACTATGAAAGGAAGCATATTCTCTCCTTTATGATTACGATCCTAGAAACCAAACAGCAAATACAAATCAAGGTAAAAGTGCTGACAGCGAAGATTCTGCACATATTATGATGATTAGTATACTGATCTTTCATCTTGTCGACCGGACAGGTCACCATTACGAAATACGTCTATGCAAAAATAGCGTAAATTTTAACACCCAAACCCGAACGTGTTCAGATGCAAACTTTGAATGGTTTCCCCATCACGTGAACAAGTCTGTGAAATGAAAACCCCCCTAAACCCCACTTTTTAAAGAGAAAACTGGAGTTTAAGGGGATATACATTATTTTCCTTATTTCTGCTCCAAGACATAGGTTGTGGGTACTCGTTAGAACCGCCTCAGTGAGGCGGTTCTAACGAACACCAACGCCCTATGTTTGCAGTATTTATAAGAACAATATCAGGGATTTTCATCAGAAAAGTAGCCATTTTGGAAATGAGAAATATGCACTATATCGCACGGGTGTGTTATCGTAATGCTATTTTGGCGCAAAACACAAACTTTTTTAAACCGCCTCGATTAAGCGGTTCTCACGTGTACCTTCAGCAAAAAAAAACGAAAGAAAAAAAAGAAACATAAGGTTTACTCACGTAAACCCCCAGTTTATATTGGCTTGTTACCTGGGACCATTTATTTCATTGCTGAGTTTTGAACATATTTGAGGGTCATTGATGACACGTGTTTGTAGGGGTTAGTTCTAAACATTAACCCTCAAGATGCCAGTCACAACAACTGTCGTATGCTCTGTCGTACGTTGGTTACTTCTCAGGTTGACGATCGGCTCGTTATTAGTAAAATAATCTTGAAAGGGCCGTAGAAATAATAATAATAATAAAACAATTCGTCAGTGACTTTTATTCAGCTAGGTACGCATTTTAGATAAAGGAACATATAACGTTAAGATGATCCCAGCTGATAAAGTCCATTTCCATCTCCTACGTCCTTTCTCCGTCCTAGTGAAAAATGTCTAATACAAACATGTCGAATACAGAGTTGGTCCCATAAACGGGCTTGGTCAATCAAATGGGGCCGGCGCCCCCGATCATTGGCGGAGCTCTGAGAAATAGATTGGACTGAAACCGACCAAGATTGAGTAATGGTTAACCGCCCGGCAGGAAAAGTATTGCGAGTTGGACCACTGTTTTCTTTCGGCGGTAGGCCAAGATGTCATTTCATCTCAATGTCGGGTAAAAGTCCAACAAAATCGTAAGTAACGTTTCCAAAATGACATAGTGTTGAGTGTTGACGTCACGTTATTTTTTCCCTTTCTCCATTGGCAAGTTGAAACGAGATTCAAGATATTAATTACATGTTGTACATACGAGGGTAGGCTGAAAAGTTCTGAGCCCAACCAAGAAGCAGGCATCGAAGAGCCATGAAATTTTGTATTCATTAAATCCAAACCTTTATTACTTGATTTGACTCAAATGAGTTCAAGTTTACCTGCAATAACGTAGAAATTCTAGACTTTGAAAATTGATACTAGCACGTTTTTGAGAAAATGGACAAAATCTGACATCGTGGTGTCATCAAGTACCTCTATAAAAAGGGGTTACATGTAGCTCCTAAGGACATTCATGCCGATATGGTTGCTACATTAGGGGATGATGCTCCTTCGTATGCAACCGTGAAAAGGTGGGCAGCAAATTTTAAGATGGGCAAGGACAGCCTTGAAGATGATGACCGGTGTGGACGACCCACAACGGCAACAACTGAGGAAACCATCAGCCAAGTGCACAGGGCAGTGATGGATGACAGGCGTTTAACTGTGAATCAGTTACAGTTAAGATTGAGAAGAACTTTACAGCGCACACGCATTTGTTTCGCATTTGTAACGCGCGAGATTCGCACTCGTGATTCACGCGTTTCACTTGCGAATGACGTTTTAGCCAATCAATTGCTTTTATGAATAACGCGATATTGCGTGTAAATCGCGATTGTTGACCAGCCAATCAAACATGAGTATCGAAAACGCAGATAGTGCACATTCACAGACTGCTTCGCGTTTCAAAAGCAACCAATCAGTACCGCGTAACTATTTCACACTTATCCTTCTTTTTTGTTTCTTTTTTTCTATTTCTTCAAATTTTCCTTATTCCATATATTTTTTTCAGTTTGAACATAACAAATCTGGCGGACTAGTCAATTATCCATTTACATTTGCCTTGGGCTAAAGGGTAAAATACAGGTACTGAGTCGTGATTGAAGTTGACTGTCAAAATGCAGGATGTTTATTGACCAAAAGTTTTATGACACCCAGGTGCAACTGGGGGGCTATAAAGATATCAGTTTAAAACAACATCTCATTATCGTCATTTATTCTAGATGTCCGAAATAATCAATGTTCTTTCACTCACAGAAGCGGCCCAATTTTCAATTAATTATTTTTGTAATTTTCATTTATTTTGTTTAATGAACTCGGAGTATTAAGTTGCATTTTCTTCGATATTTATTTGAAAATGCCTGAACCTTTTGCATTTAATGTAGGCCCTGATCAGAGGCCTACGTCTGCTGCGTCTGATCTGGGTCTGCATGGTTTTTGCCATTTGGCACAAATGGAATCTTCCACCTTATTAATAGAGCAAGTCCATTTCAAAATTAAAGTTGAAGTTTTGTTTTCTTTGTTTATTTTGGCATACCGAGTAGGTCCTGATCAGACGCCTACTCCTACTAGGTCTGATCTGGATCTGCACTTTATTTTGCCATTTTGGATCCTTCACCTTGTTAAAAGCACAAGATCGTTTCAAAATTTAAGAGTGAGAGGGTGTGTTTTCTTCAAAATTTATTTTGAAAATATTTGAAGCTTTTTGAAACAATGTAGGCCCCGATCAGGTGCCTATTTCTGTTGCGAATGATCTTGGTCTGCACAGTTTGCTAATTGGCGCCAAATGGCATATTCCACTTTGTAAATAGCACAAAACCATTTCGAAATATAAGAGTGTGAGGTTGTCTTTTCTTCAAAATTTCCGAAATTGATGTTCCGTCACTCACAGAAGCAGTTCATTTATTTAATTACTTATTGCTGTAATTTTCATTTATTTTGTTTTCATTAACACATTTGTTTTACCAGATGGAATTTTCCGCCTAACATAAATTTTTTTATCGAAATTTATTGGGAAATAATTGAACATTTCGTAACCTTTCTATAATCTAGGCCCTGATCAGACACCTACTTCTGCTGCGCCTGACCTGGGGCATTTTTACTATTACCATTTTTCCCATTTTCTTCAAAATTTAATAAATTTGAAAAAAAAAATCCTGAACTTTTTCCAAACAGTGTAGTTCCTGATCAGACGTTAATTCTGTTGCGTTTGATCTGGGTTTGCACTTTTTTGCCAATTGGCGCCAAACGGATTCTTCCACCTTGCACAAGACAAGTTCAAAATTTAAAAGAGTGAGGTTATGTTATTTCAAAAATATTATGAAAATACCTGAAGCTTTTGGAAGCAATGTAGGCCCTGATCAGACGCCTAGTTTTTCTGCATCTGAACTGGGCCTGCACTGTTTACTATTTATGAACTTTGAGAAATGTGCGTATTTCAGCCTTTACCTTTTTCCTTATTTTTTATTTATGTGCTTATATACTCATTTATTTGTCTTTGATCCAAACAGAGATTGTTGGAACTTCATTGCAAAAATACGCCTATACAAATCTATTGATTTTTTTTACCACCAAAACTGAACATTTTCCGTTATTTTAATATTTCTGCACAAGACATAGGTTATTGTACTCGTTAGAACCGACTCGGCGAGGCGGTTCTGACGAGTACCCACAATCTATATTTTGTGCAGAAATAAGAAGAATATGTAACCCCTTAAATTCCAATTTTACTATTTAAAATTGGGGATTAACGGGGTATAGGTGTGTTTCAAGATGTGTTAGAAACACCATAAACACCCATTAAATGGCGGTTCTGATGAGCGCCCACAAACAAGTAAATAGTCGTGACTTGTCAAACAAATATCCCAGGATAAACGATTACCCTCTTGGTTCCCTACACCATATGCATCAGAATACCCCGAGTGTTTATTATCTCTAAACTGCCAGACATTAGGGTGTTATGCAATCCAAAATATGTCTTTAAATGTAAATATTATTGTGTGTGTTTATCCGAACAAATCACTACTGATAAGAGAGGCCAATACCGCCATTATTTGTGAATGAATAAAAAAAATAAAATAAAGAATATTGGTCAAACATACGAGCTAAGAGGATTTTGATTGGTCCGTGCTCTTTCGCATTCACGCGGTTTATCTTCGCTTACCTGTCTTATTCTTATTGGTTGGAATTCTCTCGCAAAGAAACGCGTATTGAGTTAACCTAACGCGTTATGAATAATCACTTTCATTGGCTGATATTAAACGCGTTGCATTCGCGTATGAACGCGATGAACCGCGTATTGAAACCCGAAAATTTTACACGCACGCATTGCGCGTATGTCCCGCGGACAAAACGCGAAAATGGTTAGGTTCTTCTCGAGCTTAACTGTAGCTAACACTGTTGGCATCTCCCGTGAACGAGTAGAGAACATTCTACACAGTGAATTAGGAATGTCGAAGGTTTTCGCCAGATGGGTGCCACGGCTTTTGACGCCTGACCAAAAGTTGACCAGACTGAACCTGTCACAAGCCAACTTGGCTACTTTTGAAGCAGACCAAGATAGTTTTCTTGACAGGATGAATGTTGGGTTCATCATTTTGAGCCAGAGACCAAAAGACAATCCATGCAATGGAAGCACCTTGTCTCACCCCTCAAAAGAAGGCAAAGGTCGTCTCCTCTGCCGGGAAGGTGATGGCATCAGTGTTCTGGGATGCCAAGGGCATAATATTCATAGATTACCTCCAAAAGGGCAGAACAATTCATGGGGAGAATTATGCAGAACTGCAAAACAATTGCGAAAAGCAATTAAAGCTAAACGACCCGGAAAATTGACAAAAGGGGTCGTGTTCCATCAGGACAATGCGCCTGCTCATAAATCGGTTGTCGCAATGGCTGCTGTGCATGACTGTGGCTTCACACTTGTCAATCATTACCTGATCTAGCTCCATCAGATTATTTCCTGTTTCCAAACATGAAAAAGCACTTGGCTGGGCAGCATTATGGGTCAGACGAGGAGGTGATAGCTGCTTTGGAGGAGTTTTTCAGGGACCAAGATGAGACCTTCTATACCACTGGGATCCAAGGACTCCAGCATTGCTGGAGGAAGTGTGTGGACAGGAAGGGAGACTATGTTGAAAAAATAAGGCACTTTCAGCATGGACAAACCATTGGATCTTGGTCAGGCTCAGAACTTTTCAGCCTACCCTCGTATGTCGTCGATTCTGTGAGCCTATGCCATGACGTAAAAAATCCGGGACCAGTTGTTCAAAAGTTAAAATTTTGATAAATGAATGTGACAACTATACTAATATCTTTGCAGAAACATGTAAACAGCTTTTGAAAATGAAAATGTTGCCCACATGTTTTAAGCAAAACTACCAGATTATTAGATAATGTTCTTATCAGAACGGTTACCACTTACGAGCTCGTTCAGCTAACGAATGACAGTTTAAATAGAAAAAAGAAGAAAGAAAAAAAAATGAAAGACATTCTTTCCATACGATATTTTTAAACTCGTCCAGTATTTATCTCAACGGGGTTTAAATTTTTCCAGTTGACGTCCACGTGCAACTAGGTTGGTAACCTCTAACGTCACAATGCCAATGTTATGACGCCAGTTTTGGAATGTCTCCGCGACTGAGACTTCGGTCGATTGGAAAATAATGAAACTGCCAGACTCCCGACCTTTGATCGCACTTTCTTCAGTGCTTTCCAGTTTCAGAAAGACATTGGTTTCTTCCAGTTTGCCATGTCCATAATAGATTGAGTTCCTAAGGTTATAAAAAGCAAAACTAAAAAAGTCATCCATGAAAATTTAGAGAAAGAGACAATCATGCATCAAAGCAGCATGTTTTAGATCTAGACTTTCAATCAATTTAAATGAAATTTGGACATACCCTAATGTCTCTCTCTCTCTCTCTCTCTCTCTCTCTCTCTCTCTCTCTCTCTCTCTCTCTCTCTGTACGCACCTGAGTACTTGTAAACTGCTTAGAGGTTCTAAGCCTGCCCAGGAAAAGAGGTGCAAGTCAGTCCGTTCATGCATATTAACCCTATTGGTTTCATTGGGCTGCAGGGGTTTGAGGTTTCATTCAAAAGTCCCACAAAATGGAAGCAACATCTCTAAAATGGCCTATACAGTATAGACAGGAACGTTAAACCTCAAATCAAACTCTCATTCTCTCTCTCTGTGTCTGTCTCTATCACACACCCACACCCACCCACACACACACACACACACACACACACACACACAAACACACACACACATGTGCGCGCGCACGCATGCACACACCACTCCCGCCCATCGGGGCTTGAAGAAATAAGATTGGGCTGCATGATGCTTTCACACAGAGCTGAAATTGACCGCACATGAGTACTGGTAAACCACTTAGAGCTTCTAAGCCTTCCCAGGAAAAGCCTTCCTAGGAAAATTGATGTGAGTCGGGACCGTCCATGCATATAAACCCTATTGGTTCATTGAGCGGCAGGACTTGATATGTTATTACATCTCAGTCCCACACAAGTGGAAGCAACGTCTCCAAGATGACCGATAGTATGTTGACGGGGACGTTTTGTTTGTTTGGTTCGAGGTTTAACCTCCCAGGTCATGCTTTCGAAACATTGCTACCAATTTTGTGGAAATTTTACCCGACATTGAGATGAAATGACATCTCAAACCCTTTCGCCAAATGAAAACAATAGGGTTTATAAGCATGGACGTTCCGACTCACACCACTTTGCTTGGGCAGGCTTAGAGCCTCTAAGTGGTTTACCAGTACTCATGGACGGTCGGTTTCAGCTCTGCGTAGAAGCATCATGCAGCCTTTCTATTTCTTCAAGCCCCGATGGGCGGGGACAGTGACATAAAACCTCAAATCAAACAAACACACATACATATGCATGCATGTTCGTTCGGACCCCATCCATCGGGGTTAGGAGAAATTGACTAGGCTGCATGGGGCGTTCACAAAGAGGTCAAACGGACCACACATGAGTACTGGTAAACTGCTTTGGACGTCGAAGCCCTCCTAGGCAAAGTAAAACGAGTCAGACCGTCCATGCATATTAACCAAGTTGGTTTTCATTGGGTCGCACGGCTTGAGAAGTCATTACTTTCTTTCTAGTTTGTCTTTCTCTATATACTGTCATACGCCATTGTGCACATTCTAGGCAGGTGTACTACTGAACTACCACGCTCCCTTTGACATTTCATCTCAATTCCGGTTAAAAGTCAAACAAAATTGGAAGCAACATCTCCAAAATGACCTGAATAGTCCTGACGAGGACGTTAAACCTCAATTAAAAAACTGATATTCATACGGAGCCGTTAATCATCAACCGTTCGACGCTTATGACCCACAACAGAGGGAATGCGAAATCAAGGTTCGCAGCCGTGGAGTTTTTGAAATAGGCACTAATCACGCTCTAAAATACTTTGCCTACGTGACAAAAACGAGAGATTAAGTGCAGTTTGAGGGTCAGTCCAATTGCTAAATTTTTCTGCAATCAATAGTAAATCCTTAAAATGCCAAGACAAACTGCATCTAACATGTCCTCTGTTTATGTCATCTGCTGAAGCTTCTTGTCAACTTTTCTTCATCGGAAACAGGCAAAACGTGTGGACCCAGATCAGACAGCACCTAGAGCAGCAATCTGATCTTGGTCCACACTATTTGCAACAATGACTTTAAAAGCGACCGGAAAACTACAAAACAGACGACAATTGTTGTGACTGGCAACTTATGGGTTAATTACTCTGATGAGTCTCGGTTACATTTCATTTTTTGAACATTTCAGTTATATTTTTTCCAAAATCCACACAGCCCCCGCCCATTGGGGCTTGAAGAAATGTATGGGCTGCATGATGCTTCCACGCAGAGCTGAATCCGGCCCGCACACTAGTACTGGTAAACCGCTTAGAGGATCTGAAATCTAGAAACCGCGGTGCGAGGGGGGCCGTCCATGCTTATAAACCCTATTGGTTTCATTGGGCGACAGGGCATGAGATGTCATTTCATCTCAATGTCGGGTAAAAGTCCCACAAAATTGGAAGCAATGTCTCCAAAATGACCTTACCAGTGTTGAGGGATGCAAACAAACAAAAATCCAAAATCTACTTTAGCCCATAAGTGCCTAATGTCCCTTTTTGGGACACCAAAGACCCAGATCAGACCAGAGAATAGGCTGTGTACACGAACATTTTTTTGGAGTTTTTTTTTTTTTTTTTTTTTCAAGAAGTGCTGGACGATCTACTATAATGAGTGCAGCTGCAATGCTGTTTGACCTGGCTGTGCTGCAGTTAAATTTTGTTGTAATTAGTGAATGTTCCATTTAATACTCAGAAATAAAGTATACCAGTGGTGCTTATAATTTATCTTCTTAACCATCTTGTTAACAAGTATAAATGACCACACTGAGCATAAATTGTTGCCTGCCACTCTCCCAGAATTTAACTACAAGAATCAGTTACACTGCAATTATATTACTGTTAAGAAAATAATCATTCAAGATTGGCTAGTATTCCCAATTTTCATGAAAATCTGGGGTTATATTCCTGACTGTATATGTAGTTTTTTCTGGGTAAGAACACCATGGTAAGAAGAGAAATTCTATCCCAGCCTTAAACCACAGATTTTCTTATCTGGTATGCGAGACAAAAAGATTTCCTGTCAGACCAGGATATCGTAAAGGCTGACTTTGAAGTTACACCGTACACCGGCAAGAACTATTTCCACTGATTTGAAGTCTCCCACACAACAAGTTAACCCACTTGTTACAGAAAAAAAAAAAATGCGATTAAGGGGAGTCTTGATTTTTGTCTTTTTTTTCCCAAAAGACAAAAATACACTGTAATAGAATGAGGGAACACGTTTAAACCGCATCAACGATAAAGTCGCAATTCGCACCTGCCCTAAAATATGAAAACAAAAACGTATCCGTGACAGACTTTCGTATGAAAATCATGCTGATGCGGTTCTGACGAGCACCCACAGCCAATCGTTTGGGTTACAATAAGACAAGTATCACAATTTTTCATTAGAAAAAAGCATCATGAAAACACGTCTATATAAATTTGACCCCCTTGAACCCCACTTTTATATAGTAAAACTGGGGTTTACAGCGGTAAGAATTATTTCCTTATTTCTGCTCAAAATATAGATTGTGGGTACTCGTTAGAACCGCCTCGATTAGGCGGTTCTAACAAACCCACAATCTATATTTTGATCGGAAATAAGAAAAAAATGTCACAATATTTCGTCTTAAAATTTGCAATTTTCGGCGGTAAAAATTTCAATGTATTTGTATAGGCATGTTTTCGTAATGGAACCGTTTTGGAGATATGAAGTATGCGCTATGGCACATGGATGTGTCGGTGCAATGTCTAATGAGCACCTACTATATATGTTTGCGGAATAATAATATCCAGCTTTCGTTCGGTATCATATCCTTAACCCTTTTTGTACCAAATGGAATCTTCCACCTTATATATAGCAGGAATCCATTTCAAAATTTAGGGGTGTCAGGTTGTGTTTTCTTCAAAATGTATTCGGGAAATGGCTTAACTTTTTTGCAAACAGTGAAGGCCCTGATCAGACGCCGCGTTCTGCGGCGTCTGATCTGGGCCTGCACTGTTTGTCAGGGTACCCCTTTAGGGGTTTCCGGTCTGAAATGGGTTAATCCTCTCGTGTCATGGTAACCTATGGAATCAGTTGACCAGTTGTTAAAACTTACGACATCATTAGTTTAAACTTTGGTCATTTAAGGGGAATGGGAACACCTTCAGGGGAGGCAACTCCTGCATAAGAATTTTTGTCTCCAATGTCAATAGGGGTCACTTCTTAAAGGAAAGAATTTGGTCATAGGGAGCAAATTCTTTCCTTTAAGAGTTGAACCCTTTTCCGTGTGACAGGGCTTATAGAAAAGCGAACAGGAAGTCCCGAAAGTTGTCTCCCTTTGAAAAATTGCGGACAAATCTGTCAGGTGTTCCCATTCCCCTTAAACTTTGGTCATTTAATCTGGCATACTTGCTAATTGTTTAGCTAAATACATGTGGATAGTCTTTGCATTTGCAAACGCTTCACACAAATTTCCTACAAAATTCGTGAGTAGCAGATATTGTACTTGGCAATGAGAGAATAGTTTACAATATGAACACTAACGAGCTTGTTAAGCTAACAATTCTTTGACAAAACCTGGGCCCTCCATTTTAACTTTACGGTAAACGCGAATTTGCTGAAAAGACTGAAAACAGGCGATTTTTTAAATGTTTGTTGGAACTGAGGTTTTACGTCCCCGTGAAAACGTTTTGCGTCAATTTGGAGATGTTGCTTCCATTCTCTTTTAGATTATTACCCGACAGTGAGATGAAATGACATTTCAAGCCCCTTCCTCCCAAAAAAACCAATAGAGTTTATATGCAGGGAAAGTCAAACACATCAATTTGCCTGGACATGCTTAGACGTCCTAAGCGGTTTACCAGTATTCATGTGCAGTCGGTTTCAGCTCTGTGTGGAAGCATGATGCAACCAAGGCTCCGGTTGGTGGGGGTCAATATAGGCGTGTGTCCCCGAATAGTCCATCAAGTATTTCAGGTAACAACCCTGGCCTCCGATATACACACAAAGAAAAGCCAAAATGGATTTTCCGAAATAAATATAACTTGTATCAATTTGAATTTCACATTTTAGAGAGAAGTATATTATTTGATCCCAAATGATCACAAATATCTGGCCATCTAAGCAATAGATATCACAGTTAATTTCAGTTCCACTTCGAATTAGTTTGCCAGCTTTCAAACCCAGTCACTTATTGTCTGACAGCTATCAAAACCACTTTGCCGTGTAACAAATAGTTCCTAATGTTATCATAAATATTTGAGCCGTGAAGTGGTACTTTCAAATCAATGTGCGAAAAACAAACAATATCAAACCTTCCATGGGCTTTATGCAAACAGTATAAACCCGGATCACGTCTGATCTCGGCCTATGGCATTTGCCATTTCACATGTCAGAGATACTGGGCATATACACGTATAACGCGGCACTTGAGTTACTGCTTCTGTACAGCTGTTAACTGAATCTGTGAATTAAGCTATATCCAGGGTAGATGGAGCCCTCAAGCCCTCGTCGGCAATCCATCTAGGAGAGTGCCATTCTATACAAACACCTAAACATCTCGATTTGCCTGTTCAACTATGTAAAGTCTACTTCGGTAGCTGGGGCGGAAGAAAAACGGCCCAACCGGCGTTGCCTTCTGGATTCTTGCTGCCACCGTGCCTGGTGTAATCCATGCGTGATGCGATTGTGTGAGAAGGGGTCTTGCTGTTTGGACACTGGTCTCTGCCACTCGACCCCTGCTCCACTGCACGTCCGATTTCACATGGTTTATACACGGAGCAGTTGCAAGGATATCTGTTATTTTTAGCCTAAAACTGTGCTTTTATATCTAGAGTGCTGATGTTGTAACTCTTAGAAATAGTATTCTATTCGTATGTCTGCGATATGCATTTTAATCAATTTTGCTACTTACATTTTAATTAACTTTGCTTACAATTTAGCATAGACATTTTATAAGCTCGCATACCATATACATGTATTTAGTGCACACAAAGGTTGACGCGTAGTTAAACCCAAAGCAATCAATCAATACATTCACACTCTAAAAACATTGCATAAATAAATAAATGAATACAATACGGTCGCTTTTCTTATGAATGAAGCAGTATGTGAGATTCTGCAGCCAAAATGAGTGACTGAGCAGACCTCTTTATGATCGCACTGCTCACGCCCTTGATATGGGGAAGGGGTTAGAAAAGATACACTGAACAATTGCCTGCTTCAAAACCCATTGCTTATTTACCGCGATCTTCAACTTTGCTAAGTCGGGATTGCAATACTGGCTGAATCTCGCATTGCAGAGGAAGGGCTATTAAACGAAGTTGGTTCTGGCTACACCTTATTCCGGGGTGGACGCAAGAAAGAAGAACAGCGTGAAGCAGGAGTAGGTTTCGCATTCAATCAAATCTTGTCAGCAAGCGCTAAGGACTTCCAAAAGGCATAAATGACTGCCTGATGACGCTAAGACTTCCCTTTCTTGTATACCAGACAAGGAAATCTGTGATTTTACCCTGGGATAGAAATTCATGTTCTGACCTTGGTGTTCCGACCCAAAATCGAATATAATCGCGTGTTTGATAAATGCACTGGTTGATTACGACCTCTTATGCGCCGTCGTTAAGGTTGACGTCACAGCAACGTCACTAAACATTCCTGCAGTGTCATTACAATATGGCGGACGTTGATAACCGAAGTGACCGCAGCATTAAAAATCCGCTTTAAGAAATGGAAGGTATGCCAGAAAAAGAATCCAATATGTATGTGAGGGGTTGATAGAAAAATCCGTCCCTCGGGATCACTGTCCGGCATCACTCAGCAAGCCTCGTGATGCCGGATAGTGTCCCTCGGGACGGATTTTTCTATCCACCCCTCACACCCATATCAGATTCTTATATTCTTGTAAGAGACATGCAATTATTGTAAGTACCAATGCATCCACAATGACCGACCTAGATGAGGTCAAAGACAAGTTCTATGATGATCTGGATTCTGACAGAAAAAAAACAACTCATAACTCTCGGACTTCAATGCTAGAGTGGCAACAGACCGCCAAACCGTGTAAGGAGTGATTTGGACTGAAGGGGTATGAAATGCAATAGCAATGGTCTCCTACTTCTGAGGAAGTGTGCAGACAGAGCATCAACTACTAATCACAAACACAGCCTTCCATAGTCCAACCCTAACCAAGTCATTATGGATGCTTCTCGCTCCAAACACTGGCATCTCATCGAATATGACATAGTTCGAAGGAGGGAAAGACAAAATGTCAGAGTGACGACAACAGCCATGCGTGGTGCAGACAGCTGGACAGATCACAGGCGGACTGAACAAACTAGAATTTGTTTTTCTACAAAAACACAGATGTCTCCCCCCTTTTTGACCTCTAAGTATGACCTTGACATTGGAATGATTGACCTGGGTCTTGTGTGCAACACATCATCTAATGACGATTCTGCAAAGTAACTTTGCAAAGTTCAAGAAATAAGAAAGTTATTGACAGTACACTTTACCTTTGACCTCTTAGTATGACCTTGACCTTTGAAGTCCAACACATCGTCTCATGATGGTTAACATTTCTGCAAAGTAAGTTAATAATCCATCAAAGAATAAGACAGTTGACTGTACACAAAAAGGCCCCCTTTTTACCTTTGACCTCTAGGCATGACCTTGACATTAGAGGTCTGGACCTTGGTCTTACCCACGACTCATCGTCTATTGATGGTGAACATTTCTGCAAGGTTACTTTAAAATGTCCATCCAGCAATAAAAGAAGTTATTGACTGTGCAAAAAAAAACAACACTTTTTTTTGACATTTGACCTCTGAGTATGACATTGACCTTGGAGATACTGACCTGGGTCTAGCGCGAAACACATCGCCTTATGATTGTTAACATTTCTGCCAAGTAATTTCACAATCAATCCAGGAATAAGAAAGTTATTGAGTGAACACTAAAAAGGCCCCTTTTTACCTTTGACCTCTTAGTATGACCTAAACCTTTGAGGTACCAACATTGGTCATGCAACAGACACATTGTCTCATTGTGATTAAGACTTCTGCCAAGTAATTATAAAATCCAGCTATAAACAAAGAAGTTATTGACTAAATAAGAAAAAAGCCCCCTTTTTTACCTTTGACCTCTAAGTATAACCTTGACCTTTGAGATACCAACCTGGGTCATGCTCGCAGCACATCGTCTCATGGCGGTTAACATTTCTGCCAAGTAATTTCAAAATCCATCAAAAAATAAGGAAGTTATTGACCGAACACAAAAAGGCCCCTTTTTTACTTTTGACCTCTATGTACGACCTTGACCTTTGAGGTACCAAACTGGGTCATGCGCGCAACACATCGTCTCATTGTGGTTAACATTACTGCCAAGCAATTTTAAAATTCATCTAAATATAAGAAAGTTATTGACCAAACACGAAAAAGGGCCCTTTTTGATCTTTGACCTCTATGTATGACCTTGAACTGAAGGTACCAACCTGCGTCATGCGCGCTACACATCGTCTCATGGTGGTTAATATTTCTGCTGAGTATTTTCAAAATCAATCTTTAAATAAGAAAGTTATTGGCCGGACACGATTTGCCCATGCATACATACCGAAAAACTTCCAAGGAAGATAACTAAAAAAGTATAAATGCGAGAGTTATAGTTCTTGCGCTCTGCACGTCGTCTGATATTGATTAATATTTATATGAAGTTTCGTGAAGATAGCTTGAACGGTTTTCAAGTTACAGAGCGGACACGATTTTGTGACAGACGGACAGACAGACAAACAATATGTCTCCCTGAAAAGAAATTTTCGAGGGGAGACATAATTATTTGTCTAAATCGCGACGGAATCAAGAGTGAGGATTACATCTAATCTAATGCAGATATCATGGATGAAGGCTTGTCTCTTGAGATCTTGTTTCAGCTTACAGACATCTAGTCTCTTCAGCACTTTCTTGCCTTGCGGTCGCCGTGCAGGCTAAATGCGAAGGCTGAGTTTGCTGAAAAGAAAATAGAAGTTAAGGCAATGATCAGGAATCGATACAATGAACCCACACCTCCCATCAGAGACAACAAATGGAAAGAAACACAAACATCAAACAACTAGACGAAGCTGAAAACATCGATAGCCAACTGGCTATCCAAATCAAACAGATATAAGCAATAAACACTCAAAAACAAACCATAACCAAACATACACCGCGACAGAAGAACCGCCTTGGAACGGTCAGTTACAAGAATTTCACAGTGGGGCGTGTGTGGGGGGTTGGAGTGGGGTGTGGCGGGGGGGGCTTAAATCGATTTAACGCTGCTGCAATCCTCGCCCGTACTTCCATCACGATTTAGACAAAGTATTTGTTCCGTCCGCACGAAGGCTTCGGCTGTAAAAGGTCTCCCCGTACATACATTTAATGTTCTTATTTTTCCCAATCCTCAGGGATTGCTTATGTAATTACTTTTCACTGTTCCATCAATTGACATCCTTTAGATACCTGTTGAAAGTCAGTATTAAACCGATGTTCCTTCCTCATTGTATAACAACTGCTTGTTTGACATCCCTGGACTTTAAGTAGACAAATATGTTTTGTGGGCTTCTGTTGTACCTTCCTTCTATTCGAAGGAATTATCTTCAGTAATTTTATATGCAGTTTTACTTAATGACCGGGATCAAGATCGCTTTAGTTTTGACGGTATCAAAACCTTATAAACCCACATGAGTATCACAAATTCATTTAAACTATCTATATCACCCCTTAGGTTACACTCTGCTTCTTCTGTACGGATTCCCAATTCTATTAAGAACTTTAATACTATGTTGCCATCAGTATTGGCCAGACCCTTAAATTTGTCTTCTGTAACTTCAGTTATCTCAATGGAGCAAGCAATACCAATATACTTAAAAATAATCTTCGTATAAGACTATCTCCTCTCAAGTCAACCATCCTTCGAAAATAAACTAATCCGTGGAAATGAAGTGGAATGTATCCTAGTATTTCTAAGTGCAATGCCAAGAGGTGCAGATGTTGTTAGCATTTAAGCACTGCGTCTACCGTTACTTCATCTGTAAACGGTAGACGCTTCTCTGTAGTCAACATATATGTCCGATTTGACATGACAGTCTACAGATTTAATTTATCTAATTACATGACGTGCTGCAAACTGTAATATGCAGTACGTCGGTCAAACTAACCGCATGCTTAAATGATTGAACGAGCATTATCGTAGAATGAGTAAGCCTAAGAAAACTGACACTTTCTTGTACCGTCACTTTCGACGTACATGTCATTCTGTAAATAACATTGTTATACAACCAGTGGAAAAACTTTACTACGATGCAAATTCTACGTCTATATTCAAAATTATCAAAATACATGAGGCTGAACTGAAATGGATTAAATCTTTACAGACCCCTTTTCCACTGGGATTTAATGACAACATTTATCTTGAGAATAATATTTCCAGAATGCCGGACTTTGATATTTTCTCGCTCCTGGACTGTCAAAAACGCAGAACTAGATCGCACGGCACCAGGAAAAATGATAACTATAAAAGTAAATTACGTGCTTTCAAACGAAACAATACTAGACTTACGTGACTGTCAGTTATATTATTAAATCATGGACGTCACTCTATGCTATCATTTCTAAGTAGAAGTAAAACAAAGATCAGGAATCGATACAATTAACTAACTCCACCCATCAAAGAAACCAAAGGGATAGAAATACAAACATTAAGCGACCAGACCATAATGGGAACCTAAACAAAGGAAGGCCATAAGGACAGTTACTTTCCCACAAAATGACCATATGGCCATCCAAAATTAAACGACACAAGTGATACCCACAGTAAGTAACAAACAACAACATAAATAAATCGCCACAGAAGAACCGCCTTGGAACGGTCAGTGGAAGATTTCCGTTCTGTTTTACGTCTTCTGGACACCGAGACGAATAAATTCTACGATAGTTCTAATCAGTTATATGATGCGGCTCTCTTAACTAGAGGCTATATACTCAGCATACTCTCCGTCCTTACATTGATTCTGAAATTAATCATAAACGCAATTTCTTCAACATATCCTTCATTAATAAGGGTATGGATTTTATAGATTTGCCCAGTATTTTTCGTGACAGCTCGGTGCTTTCTTCCATTCCTGCTTATTTTCAAAATACTGAAACACCTATAATTTATTATAAATATAACAAACCTGTTAGATCTATCATTTTTAATTTCAATAAACTTGTTTCAGATCTTGATATTGATACTAATACTCCTGATTCATGTGATTGTAAAAACTCAGTGTATTGCTATCCTGCTGCTGGTCATGTAATTACTGGCAATATGAAAATTATTCCTGATTCTAGGATAAGGAATACAATTTCTAAAGGACTGATATATAGGACTGAACAAATTATTTGTCTAAATCGCGACGGAAGTAAGGGCGAGGATTGTGGCCACGTAAAATCGATTTAAGCCCTCCCCAGTGGCGGTTGTATATATATATATATACTGTGTGTATCACTTTTGTCTTTTTATTTTAGATGGCCATATGGCCATTTTGTGGGAAAGTAACTGTCCTTATGGCCTTCCTTTGTTTAGGTTTCCATTATGGTCTGGTCGCTTAATAGTTGTGTTTCTTTCCCTTTAGTGTCTTTGATGGGTGAAGTAAGTTAATTGTATCGATTCCTGATCTTTGTTTTACTTCTACTTTCCTTCTAAAATTGATTTCAGTAAATAAATGTAGAGATGAAATCGCTGCTGCCTTGAATGAATTCGGTAATCGATGGCGTTAGCGAGAGTATGTTGAGCATAAAGCCCTTAAGGACTGGAAACTTAGCATTTTAAAACTAGTGAATAAACGCATTTCTTCCTATTCTCAAAATACTAACTTATTACCTCCAAAGCCTAAGACGTCTTTTTGTAATCTTAAACTAGTTATTCAAGAATTTCATAAGAAGTTTGTTTTGGCCTCTGCAGACAAGGTCGCTTACAACGTCGTCGTTGTGTGACGGCTCCACTATGTTAACACGCTTAAGCAGGAGCTTGGTGGTACTAAGGTCTATGAACTTCAGCCTTTAGCTGAAGAGAGAGCTATAGTAGATGAACATATTTGTCATTCAGCCACCAAGTTTGCCGTGTGTGTTACAGACGGCCAAGACAAGCTTCCTACGCTATACTGGTTACCAAAACTTCATAAAAGGCCTTACAAAGCAGGGTTTATTGCAAATTCTAGCTGTTGCACTACCACTGAACTATATAAATTATTAACTTCCTGTCTTATTGCTATTCAAACGCATGTGATGAAATATTGTGATAAAATCTTTGAAAGCTCAGGAAGAATTCTGTTTTGGTCTATAAAAAATTCGAATGAGGTTTTAAATAAATTGAAATCCAGACGTTTTCGTGCTTCAAGTCTGTCTACTTACGATTTTTCCACTCTTTACACTACACTTCCTCATAATCTTATAAAAGAAAAGCTTAATGATTTAATTGAATGGGCTTTTCACAGAGAAGATTCTCTCTATCTGGCATGTAATGTCAGAAATGCATTTTTCACTTCTAAACAGCATAAGAATTATAGTCTTTGGTCATGTCAGAAAGTGTGTAATGCCCTCACCTTTCTACTTGACAATATTTATATTAGATTCGGTACTAAGTTATTTAGACAAATTGTTGGTATTCCGATGGGTACGAATTGCGCACCTCTTGTGGCTGATCTGTTCTTGTATTGTTATGAAAGAGACTTCATGTTGTCGCTTTCCATTGATAACCAATCTGAAATTATTGAAGCTTTTAGTTCTACTTCTAGATATTTAGATGGTTTATTAAATATTGACAATACTTACTTTGATGCAATTTTTCAAAATTATTCTTATTCAATATTTCGGCCAGAGGCCTTTATAAAAAAAAACGTGTACTTTAAAACCAACTACATTGTCTCTTTTCCACCATTTTAACTTGTATACAAAAAGTGCATCACAACGTCATGACGTCGTTCCATGACGTCGCACCGCATTTCCCGCAAAAATGATGACGCTCATTTCCATTCAAAATTCTGTGAATTCTTACTATGATGGTTTGATCAGTCAGATTTATCCCCTAGAACTTCAGTTAAACAAGGCAAATTCCTCTGATACCGAGCCCCCCTTTTTGGATTTACATTTATCTATTGTAGATGGATTTGTTTCTTGCAAAATTTATGATAAACGTGATGATTTTGATTCAAGATTGTAAATTTTCCTTTTTTGGACGGTGATTTCCTCGTTCGACATCGTACGGGGTTTATATTTCGCAGTTAATTCGATTCGCTAGAATGTCTAGTCATGTATCCGACTTCAACACTCGTAATAAATTATTAACCGCTAAACTTCTTAATCAGGCGTATCAGTATCATAAACTACGTAATGCGTTTTCTAAGTTGTATAGACGTCATTCTGAATTGGTTTCAAAATTCAATGTTGGACTTAAAACACTTCTGCAACAAGGCCTTTCGGAACCCGAATTCTATGGTGGCTTAGTATATAAATTTAGAAAAATACATGCCTGTAATGATTTTAGTACCAAATTTCGTATAATCATTCGTCGATATATAAAGATTGGCTACAACATAAATGTAATAAAACAGACTGAATGCATGGTGGTCAACCCAATCACTGTTAGCAACTTTGCTTCCCTCTTTGATTGCACACCGATGGTTCGGGCTTAAAAGTTGTTTAGGTTTCCATTATGGTCTGGTCGCTTAATGTTTGTATTTCTTTCCCTTTGGTGTCTTTTATGGGTGGAGTAAGTTAATTGTATCAATTCCTGATCTTTGTTTTACTTCTACTTAAGATAATATGACGGTTCCAGCGTAAAAACATAAATGGAATTTTATTTTATTTTAGTATTCTTTATGTTGGTTGGCGCCTGATGCTCCGTCTTTGGTCTGGCCCCTCGGCGTCTAACTGTTGGTTTTCTTTTGCTCCAGCAATTCTGTTGTTGTATGCTGTCCAGTCCTCAACCGTGTTTCATCTCTGTAGTTTTTTTGATTTGTATGTTCTCGGAGATGTTACACTGATGAGTTAGGAAGCCTTCATGCAGAACAAACAAAATTAGTGTATACCGCGACAGAGGTAAGGGCGAGGATTATGGCCATGTAAAATCGATTTAAGCCCCCCACCCCACCCCCCCCCCCCCCCAGTGGAATTCTTTCCACTGGCCGTTCCAAGGCGGTTCTTCTGTGGCGGTTTATTTATGTTGTTGTTTGTTACTTACTGTGTGTATCACTTGTGTCTTTTTATTGTGGATGGCCATTTGGCCATTTTGTGGGAAAGTGACTGTCCTTATGGCCTTCCTTTGTTTAGGTTTCCATTACGGTCTGGTCGCTTCATGTTTGTGTTTCTTTCCCTTTGGTGTCTTTGATGGGTGGAGTAAGTTAATTGTATCGATTCCTGGTCTTTGTTTTACTTCTATTTTCCTAGCTAGTCTGGCCCAGACAACATGCACACTTTCTTATATTCCAGTTCTATGGTGTATTCCTTGCCTCCAAAGTATAACCCTTTTATAGAACATATTTCCTAACTCATCAATGCAGCATCTCCGAGAACACAAACATCAAAGAACCACAGAGATGAAAAAACGGTGAGGACTCGACAGCAAGAAACCACTGAAATGCTGGAGGAAAAGAAAACTAAGAGTTTTACTCCTATGGGCCAAACCAGACCAGACTTTGTCGCACTATTTAATATCGTTTTTGATGGCAGTAAGACATGAAGTTAATAGTTTGGAAAGTTCAATGGTGGTACAAGAGCTTGAATTTGCAATAAACCGTGCTTCGATGGTCTTTTGTGAAGTTTAGCGTAGGAACCTTGACTTGGCCTTCTGTTATACATACAGCAAACTTGGTGGTTGAATAACAAATGTGGTCATCCGCTACAGTCCTCCTCTCTACAGCCAAAGGCTGAAGTTCATAGGCCTTAGTACCTCCATGCTCGTGCTGAAGAGTGTTAACATAGTGGAGCCGTCAAACAACGACCACATTGTTAGCGCTTTGTCTGCTGGTGCCAGAACATACTTCTTATGAAATTTTCGAATGCCTAGTTTAAGGTGACGTAAAAATGTTTTATGTTTAGGAGGTAATAAGTTAGTATTTTGAGAGTAGAAAGAAATCCTTGTGTTCACTAGAGTCAGAGTGCTAAGTTTGCATTCTTTAAGGGTTTTATGCTCAGCATACGAGTTCTCTCGTTTACACCATCGATTACTGAATTTATTCAAGGCAGCAGCGATTTCTTCTCTACACTTATCGAAATCAATTTTAGAAGGAAATCGATATTTCGGTCCTTTTGAAATTATGGTTCGTATCCTAGAATCAGGAATAACTTTGAAATTGCCAGTAATTGTATGGCCATCAGCAGGATAGCAATACAACGAGTTTTTACAATCTCAGGTATCAGGAGCGTTGGTGTCAATAATAAGATCTGAAATGGTGGTTTACGGGGGTATAAATTATTTTTCTTATTTCTGCTCCAAGACATAGGTTATGGGTACTCGTTAGAACCGCCTCACTGAGGCTGTTCTAACGAGCACCCTCAACCTATGTTTTGAACATTTATAACAAAAATATCAAGGATTTTCATCAGAAAAGTAGCCATTTTGGAGATGTGAAAAATGTACTATGTCGCACGGGGGTGTTATCGTAATGATAAGAAAAATAATGTATACCCCCTTAAACCCACGTTTTCTCTATATAATGTGGGGTTCAGAGGGGTCTTCATCTCACGGACTAGTTCACGTGATGGACAGAAAGAAAAGTCTCTTCTGACGAGGGAAGCCTTAGATTTTCCGAGGCTGAATGGTATGTTGGACTTGACCGGTTCAAGGCGGTTCTTCTGTCGCGGTTTATTTTTGTTGTAGTTCGTCTTTTCTTGGGCGTATTGCTAATATCTTATTAATTGTGAGCCAGCGCATGACAAAACCCACAAAAAGACATGGGCGCCCAACAAAGACTCAGATCAGCCTGCGCATCCGCGCAGTCAGATCAGAGTCTTCGTTGTGCGCTCTTAGGATAGCAAAGGGTCCAATGCTTCTTCATGCAGCAAGAAAAGTCTCTGGTTAGACTATATGGATGCTCAGGCTGATCTGATTCCTCGCTGTGCGCACATGTAAGTTGTAGGAAATGCTGTGCCCCGGCTCAATTTGTGTAGCCCTTTGGCCATTTTTTGAGAAAGTAAATGTCCTTTTGCCTTTCCGCCTGTGACGTTTTCATTATAGCGATGTCAGTTTATGTTCCTTTCCCTTTGATGTCTTGGGAGGGGTGAGGTAATTGTGTCGATTCCTGATCATTTGCCTTCACTTCTATTATGTACGGACCGCCCCAGGGAATGAAGTCTCTGTATGTGAAGGGCTTTTAGGGCTCACTTACGGGTCAATGACTTCGTTGGTGTTTTCTGTTGGAGGTAGGGAATGGTCAGATTAATAAGTAGAGATGATATCGTCAGGTTCCAGTAAACTACTGAAATTGTCAGCTTCCGATGAAGGGATAGAACGGTCAGATTTCAAGGCATGGATTGAATCGTCCGGTTTCAATGAAGGGCTGCAATGATCGTCAGGTGCTAATGCGAGGTTGAAATAGTCAGGTTCCGGGGCAGGGTTGTAAATGTAAGGTTCCAAGGCAGGGCTGGTATCGTCAGATCCCAGACCGCGGCTATATCATCAGGGTCCAGGGCAGTGTTGGAATCGTCAGATCCAAGGCAGAGTTGTAACCGTCAGGTCCAAAGCAGAGTTGGAATCGTCAGGTCCAAAGCAGAGTTGGAATCGTCAGGTCCAAGGCAGAGCTGGAATCGTAAGGTACCAAGGGATGGATGGAATCGCAGTCCAGGGCTCACTTGTGTCTTTTTATTTTGGATGGCCATATGGCCATTTTGTGGGAAAGTAACTGTCCTTATGGCCTTCCTTTGTTTAGGTTTCCATTATGGTTTGGTCGCTTAATGTTTGTGTTTCTTTCCCTTTGGTGTCTTTGATGGATGGAGTAAGTTAATTGTATCGATTCCTGATCTTTGTTTTACTTCTACTCTGAAATCGTCAGCGTCCGAGTTCGTGAGGTCCAGGGAATGGACGGAATCGTTAAATTGCAGTCTGGGGCTGAAAACGTCACATTCCGAGGCAGCGCTGGAATTGTAAGGTACCAAGGCGTGTTCAATGGGACCGGCTGTGAAATTTACTCCGAAGCTGCACTTTGAACAGTACATATAGGCCCCGTCAAGCGTTTTTGGTACTTATCGCCTGTGCGAGCAGCGAAGGTTCAGGCGAGCCTGCGCATCCGCGCAGTCTCGCCAGAACCTTCGCTGCTCGCTCATACAAGCAGTGAATCAAGAGGAACCTTCGGACAGAAAGCCATATCCCTGGCCCCTCTGAATGGCTGGGCATGCGCAGTTAAAATTTGTCATGACGGAATGCTCGAAGACACAAATTCGCTTGGCGGAGCTCATATTACTCATTTACTTATCCCTGGTCCCGCTGAACACACGACCCTACCTTTGCAAACTGTAGATCGGGCAGCTCCTGATCTATGCTGTCTGGACATTATGTCATTACGAAAATACGCCTATACAAATACATTTCATTATTAGTTGTGATATTTTTCTTATTTCTGCTCAAAATATGGATTGTGTGTACTCGTTAGAACCGCCTCGATGAGGCGGTTCTAACAAGTACCCACAATCTATATTTTGGAGTAGAAATAAGAAAAATAAGGCTTACCCCTGTAAACCCCAGTTTTACTATATAAAAGTGGGGTTCAAGGTGGTCAAAATTATATAGGCTTGTTTTCGTAATGTTAATCATTTTTATTGGCTGATAGTATGAATGGGTGTGGCTAAAATAATGTTTTCAGCAGGATAAGGGTTAAAATAACATCTGAGTAGTACCAAATCTAGAACATCAGTCTTTAAGCAGTTATCGTAGAGATCCTATGACCTTCCTTGCGATAAATAGATGTATGCCTTCGTAAGGCAAGCCGATCGTCCATGGTTCGATTCAGGTCACGGAATGACTGTCTTTTATGCTTCCACAATATTTAAAGTCATGAATCATTTTCTTCAATGTTTTGTGTAGACATTTCATATCACAATATAGCCAGCCTTCTGACAACTTGGCTTAATTGACAAATTCTGTTCATATAAAGCCGTTTAAATGGTGAATATTTTGAAACTACGTTAGGCCTGGACAATTTTCAACGAAAATGCGCCAATAACTGTTACAGGAAATGGTTACAATTATTCAAATAGCCTGAGAAGAGTGTTTTATTAAGCAAATGCATCTAAATGCAGCAAAGGCTTTTGTTGCTTGTGAAGTCAGTTAAACTTCATTAACTGAATTCTGCAGAACGGAAGTAGTCATGTAAAATTCTATGTCACTGTGTTCCGAATCTAGGAAAATATGATAGATTATTTGAATCGGATATGGGGTGCTGTTGTAAATTGGCGTTTCCAACCCGATGGATGATCATGCTGAGCGGAGGAACCGAGGCCGATGGATGGCCGTGCTGAGCGGAATTGAGGCTACGCCGAGATTCTGCACAGCACGGTCATCCCGAGGGTTGCATTTAGCCGATGTTTCGCTCAGATGGTTAGAAACATCCATCTACAATAGAACCCAATATAAGATTTTTTTGCTTGTACAACACCACCCAAATTTTCATTTTACTTTAGTTAACGTTTTAGTTTTCGAGAACTATACTTATATGTAGTTTCTCTCTGGGTAAGAACACCATGGTAAGAGCAGAATTTCTATCCCAGCCTAAAACCACAAATTTTCTTATCTGGTATACAAGACAAAAAGGTTTCCTGTCAGACCAGGATATCGTAAACGCTGACTTTGAAGATACACCATACACCGGCAAGTACTATTTCCACTGATTTGAAGTCTGTTACAGAAAAAAAGTGCGATTTACGGGAATATCGATTTTTTTCCTCAGTTTTTTTCCAAAAGACCAAAATAATAGAATGAGGGCACATGCTTAAACCAAATCAACGATAAAATCGCAATTCGGACCTGCCCTATTAATAAGAAAACAAAAAAGTATCACAGAATTTCATTTGAAAATCATGCTGAGGCGGTTCTAACGAGCAGCCACAGCCAATCGTTTGGGTTACAATAAGACAAGTATCACAATTTTTCATTAGAAAAAGAACCGTTTTGGAGATATGGGCCCCGTCAAGCGATTTTGGTACTTATCGCCTATGCGAGCAGCGAAGGTTCAGGCGAGCCTGCGCATCCGCGCAGTCTCGCCAGAACCTTCGCTGCTCGCTCATACAAGCAGTGAATCAAGAGGAACCTTCAGACAGAAAGCCATATCCCTGGCCCCTCTGAATGGCTGGGCATGCGCAGTTAAAATTTGTCATAACGGAATGCTCGAAGACACAAATTCGCTTGGCGGGGCTCATATGAAGTATGCGCTATGGCACATGGATGTGTCGTTGCAATGTCTAATGAGCACCTACAATATATGTTTGCAGAATACTTATATCCAGCTTTCGTTCGGTATCATATCCTTAATCCTTTTTTGTACCCAATGGAATCTTCCACCTTATATATAGCAGGACTCCATTTCAAAATTAAGGGGTGTCAGGTTGTGTTTTCTTCAAAATGTATTCGGGAAATGGCTCAACCTTTTGCAAACAGTGAAGGCCCTGATCAGACGCCGCGTTCTGCGGCGTCTGATCTGGGCCTGCAGTGTTTGTCAGGGTACCCCTTTAGGGGTTTCCGGTCTGAAATGGGTTACATCACGTGAACAAGTCCGTGAAATGAACACCCCCTTACACCCCACTTTATATAGAAAAAACTGGGGTTTACGGGGGTAAACATTATTTTTCTTATTTTTACTCCAAGACATAGGTTGTGGGTACTCGTTAGAACCGCCTCAACGAGGCGGTTCTAACGAGCACCTACAACCTATGTTTGCAGTATAAATAAGAAAAATATCATGGAATTTCATGCGAAAATTAGCCATTTTTTGAGATGTGAGAAATCCACTATGTCGCACGGGCATGTTAGCGTAATGATCCTCTCTTGTCATGGTAACCTATGGAATCAGTTGACCATTTCTTAAAACTTACGGCATCATTAGTTTAAACTTTGGTCATTTAAGAGGAATGGGAACACCTCCAGGGGAGGCAACTCCTGCATAAGTATTTTTGTCTCCCATGTCAATAGGGGTCACTTCTTAAAGGAAATAATTTGCTCCTGGGTAGCAAATTCTTTCCTTTAAGAGTTGAAACCTTTTCCGTGGGACAGGGCTTATAGAAAAGCGAACAGGAAGTCACGAAAGTTGTCTCCCTTAGAAAAATGCGGACATATATGTCAGGTGTTCCCATTCCCCTTAAACTTTGGTAATTTAATCTGGCATACTTGCTAATTGTTTAGCTAAATACATGTGGATAGTCTTTGCATTTGCAAAAGCTTCCTCACAAATTTCAATCAAAATTCCTGAGTAGCAGAGATAGAATTCACCTTATTTGCATTATCTGCTGGTTCCTAGTCTGAAGGTTATCAGTGTTGGAAAAACAGGTGACCAGACCCCCCTGACCTTGAAAGGTCAGGGGGTCTGGTTACCTGTTTTTCCAATATTGACAATGTGCAAGCTGGGAGCCAGCAAATAATGCAAATATGGTGAATAGTTAACAATATGAACACTGACGAGCTTGTTAAGCTAAAAATGCTTTGACAAAACCTGTGCCCTCCATTTTAACTTTACGGTAAACGCGAATTTGCTGAAAAGAGTGAAAACAGGCGATTGTTTTTTAATGTTTGTTGGAACTGAGGTTTATGTTCCCGTGAAAACTTTTTTGCGTCAATTTGGAGATGTTGCTTCCATTTTCTTTTAGATTATTACCCGACAGTGAGATGAATTGACATCTCAAGCCCTACGTCCCAAACAAACCAATACAGTTTATATGCAGGGACGGTCCAACACACACCAATTTGCCTGGGCAGGCTTAGACGTCCTAAGCGGTTTACCATTACTCATGTGCGGTCGGTTTCAGCTCTGTGTGGAAGCATGATGCATCCAAATCTATTTCTCCAGGCTCCGGTTGGTGGGGGCCAAAACAGGCGTGTGTCCCCGAATAGTCCATCCAGTATTTCAGGTAACAACCCTGACCTCCGATACACACACAAAGAAAAGCCAAAATGGATTTTTATGCCCCCAACTTTAAAAAAGTTGGGGGGCATATTGCTTCTGGCTTGTCCGTCCGTTCGTCCGTTCGTACGTCACGCTTTCTTGTGCATAGCATATCTTTAGAACCGTGTATGCTAGTGTTTTGAAATTTCATATATGGCTTCCTCATGAAAAAATAGTTGACCCGTATTTTTTTTCTTGTCCAAATTATCTCCCCTTCTTGAATTATTTCCCCTTTAATTAAATTACATAGAATTCTCGTTAGCAAGATATCTCAAAAAGTATTTGAGCTACAGCCTTGATATTTGGTATAGTGATTGGGACTAAGGAGGAGATTACCTGATTAAATTTTCAACCAATTCTATAAAATTTTGTTAGAGTTATGGGCCTTTGTAATTTTTTGCCACTCAATTATGTTGCTTTCTGGTGCATAGCATATCTTTAGAACCGTGTATGCTAGTGTTTTGAAATTTCATATATGGGTTCCTCATGAAAAAATAGTTGACCCGTATTTTTTTTCTTGTCCAAATTATCTCCCCTTCTTGAATTATTTCCCCTTTAATTAAATAACATAGAATTCTCGTTAGCAAGATATCTCAAAAAGTATTTGAGCTACAGCCTTGATATTTGGTATAGTGATTGGGACTAAGGAGGAGACTACCTGATTAAATTTTCAACCAATTCGATAAAATTTTGTTAGAGTTATGGCCCTTTGTAATTTTTTGCTACTCAATTGTGTTGCTTTCTGGTGCATAGCATATCTTCAGAACCGTGTATGCTAGTGTTTTGAAATTTCATATATGAGTTCCTCATGAAAAAATAGTTGACCCGTATTTTTTTTCTTGTCCAAATTATCTCCCCTTCTTGAATTATTTCCCCTTTAATTAAAAAACATAGAATTCTCGTTAAGAGTTTCATTGATGATACTTGGTACATGCTTGGAACTAGGAGTGAAATTTTTATGCAGGCATCCATGTTTGACCTTGACCTAGATTTCATGGTTTGGTGACTTTGCGCCTCCACAGGCGCGACATAGCCTTCGGGGGAATTCTTGTTGTATGTTTTTGAGTCTTTAACAATATTTGTTGAATATTTTGCCATCTAAGGACAAGCAAAGGTTGGGGGCATTGTGTTTTACAAACACCATTTCTAGTTCCGAAATAAATATAACTTGTATCAATTTGAATTTCACATTTTAGAAAGAATTATATCATTTGATCCCAAATGATCACAAATTTCTGGTGATCTAAGCAATAGATATCAGAGTTAATTTCAGTTCCACTTCGAATTAGTTTGCCAGCTCTCAAACCCAGTGACTTATTGTCTGGCAGCTATCAAAACCACTTTGCCGTGTAACAAATAGTTCCTAATGTTATCATAAATATTTGAGCCGTGAAGTGGCACTTTCAAATCAATGTTCGAAAAACAAACAATATCAAACCTTCCATAGGCTTTATGCAAACAGTATAAACCCGGATCACGTCTGATCTGGGCCAATGGTATTTGCCATTTAACATGTCAGAGATGCTAGGCATATACACGTATAACGCGGCACTTGAGTTACTGCTTCTATACAGCTGTTAACTGAATCTGTGAAGCTATATCCAGGGTAAATGGAGCCCTCAAGCCCTGGTCGGCAATCCATCTAGGAGAGTGCCATTCTATACAAAAACCTAAACATCTGGATTTGCCTGTTCAACTATGTAAAGACTACTTCGGTAGCTGGGGCGGAAGAAAAACGGCCCAACCGGCGATGCCTTCGGGAGTCTTGCTGCTACCGTGCCTGGTGTAATCCATGCGTGATGCGATTGTGTGGGAAGGGGTCTTGCTGTTTGGACGCTGGTCTCTGCCACTCGACCCCTGCTCCACTGCACGTCCGATTTCACATGGATTATACACGGAGCAGTTGCAAGGATATCTGTTATTTTCAGCCTAAAACTGTGCTTTTATATCTAGAGTGCTGATGTTGTAACTCTTAGAAATAGTATTCTATTCGTATGTCTGCGATATGCATTTTAATCAATTTTGCTGCTTACATTTTAATTAACTTTGCTGACAATTTAGCATAGACATTTTATAAGCTCGCATAACATATATGTAGTGCACACAAAGGTTGGCGCGTAGTTAAACCCAAGCAATCAATCAATACCTTCACCCTCTAAAAACATTGAAGCCCCCGCCCATAGGGGCTTGAAGAAATATATGGGCTGCATGATGCTTCCACGCAGAGCTGAATCCGGCCCGCACACTAGTACTGGTAAACCGCTTAGAGGATCTAAGCCTGTCCAGGAACCGCGGTGCGAGGCGGACCGTCCATGCTAATAAACCCTATTGGTTTCATTGGGCGACAGGGCTTGAGATGTCATTTCATCTCAATGTCGGGTAAAAGTCCCACAAAATTGGAAGCAACGTCTCCAAAATGACCTTTACAGTGTTGACGGGGACGTTAAACCTCAAATCAAACAAACAAACAAATCTAAAAACATTGTATAAATAAATAAATGAATACAATACGGTCGCTTTTATGAATGAAGCAGTATGTGATATTCTGCAGCCAAAATGAGTGACTGAGCAGACCTCTTTATGATCGCACTGCTCACGCCCTTGATATGGGGAAGGGGTTAGAAAAGGTACCCTGAACAATTGCCTGCTTCAAAATCCATTGCTGGCTAACCGCGATCTTCAACGTTACAAAGTCGGGATTGCAGCTCTGAGTGCAGAGGAAGGGGTATTGAAAGAAGTTGGTGCTGGCTACACCTTCTTTTGGGGTGGACGCAAGAAAGAAGAACACCGTGAAGCAGGAGTAGGTTTCGCATTCTATCAAATCTTGTCACCAAGCTCTAAGGACTTCCAAAAGGCATAAATGACTGCCTGATGATGCTAAGACTTCCATTTCTTGCACACCAGACAAGGAAATCTGTGATTTTACCCGGGGATAGAAATTCATGTTCTGACCCTGGTGTTCCGACCCAAAATCGAATATAATCGCGTGTTTGATAAATGCACTGGTTGATTACGACCTCGTATGCGCCGTCGTTAAGGTTTACGTCACAGCAACGTCACTAAACATTCCTGCAGTGTCAACATAATATGGCGGACGTTGGTAACCGAAGTGACTGCAGCATTAAAAATCCGCTTTAAGAAATGGAAGGTATGCAAGAAAAATAATCCAATATGGGTGTGAGGGGATGGATAGACAAATCCGTCCCTCGAGATCACTGCCCGGCATCACTCGGCCCTTACACCCATATCAGATTCTTATATTCTTGTAAGAGACATGCAACTATTGTTACTGCCAATTCATCCACAATGACCGACCTAGATGGGACAAAGACAAGTTCTATGATGATCTTGATTCTGACATAAAAAAATTCATCCTCCTCGGACACTTCAATGCTTGAGTGGCCACTGACAGCCAAACCTTGTAAGGAGTGATTTGGACGGAAGGGGTATGAAAATGCAATGACAATGGTCTCCTACTTCTGAGGAAGTGTGCAGGCAGAGCATCAACTACTGATCACAAACACAGCCTTCCATATGCCAACCCTAACCAAGTCATTATGGATGCTCCTCGCTCCAAACACTGGCATCTCATCGGATATGTCATAGTTCGAAAGAGGCAAAGACAAAATGTCAGAGTGACAACAGCCATGCGTGGTGCAGACCGCTGGACAGATCACAGGCGGACTGAACAAACTAGGATTTGTTTTTCTACAAAAACACAGGTGTCTCCCCCATTTTTAGCTCACCTGAGCACGAAGTGCTCATGATGAGTTATTGTGATCGGTCAATGTCCGTCGTGCGTCTTGTGTCGTGCGTCGTGTGTCGTGCGGCGTCAACAATTTGCTTTAAATGCTAACTCCTCCTAAACCCTTGAGCCAATTTCAATAAAACTTCATAGGAATATTGCTGAGGTGACCCTCTACAAAAAAAGCTAAAATTGTTCCGCTCCACTGAACAAGATCGCGGCCAGAGCTAAAAATCTTTAAACGACAATTTCTTCTGTACCTTAAGGCCAATTTCATTCAATCTTTATGGGAATGTTGCTTATGTGACCCTCTACCAAAATAGCTAAAACGTTTCCGCTCCGGTGAACAAAATGGTCGCCAGAGCTAAAAATAGAAAATTCTTTAAACGACAACTCCTCCTGTACCCTTTTGCAAAATTTATTCAAACTTCACAGGAATGCTGCTTAGGTGACCCTCTACTAAAATAGCTAAAACGGTATTGGTCTGATGAGCAAAATGGCCGCCATAGCAAACAAATAGAAAAACATGGTAAATTTGCTTCAAACACAAACTCCTCCTCAACCCTTGGGCCAATTTGATTCAATCTTCACAGGAATGTTGCCCAAATGATTCCCTACCAAAAAAGCTAAAATCGTTGTGCTCTGACAAACAAGATGGCCGCCAGACCTAAAAATAGAAAAAATCTTTAAACGGCAATTCCTCCTGTACCCTTGGGCCAATTTTATTCAAATTTCATAGGAATGTTGCTTAGGTGACCATCTACCAAAATAGCTGAAAAGATTCTGCTCTGATGAGCAAAATGGCCACCATAGCTAAAAATAGAAAAACATCGTAAATTTGTTTCAAAGACGAACTCCTCCTTAGCCCTTGGGCCAATTTGATTCAAACTTTACAGGAATGTTATGTAGGTGATTCCCTAAAGAAATAACTAAAATCATTCCGCTCTGACTAACAAGATGGCCGCCATAGGTAAAAATAGAAAAAAATCTTCAAACGACTACTCCTCCTTTACCTTTGGGCCAATTTCATTCAAACTTCATTGGAATGTTGCTTAGATGACTCACTACCAAAATGGCTAAAACGTTTTCGCTCTGATGAGCAAAATGGCCGCCATAGCTAAAAACAGAAAAACTTTGTAAATTTACGCCAAAACGCGAACTCCTCATAAACCCTTGTGCCAATTTGATTCAAACTTCACAGGAATGTTAGTTCGGTGACTCCCTACCAAAATAGCTGAAATGGTTCAATGCGGCGGACAAGATGGCCGCCAGAGCTTAAAATAGAAAAAATCTTCAAACGACAACTCCTCCTTACCCCTTTGGTCAATATGATTTAAACTTCACATAACTATTATGTGGTTGACTCCCTTACAAAATAGCTGAAATTGTTCCGTTCTGACTAACAAGATGGCCACCAGAGCTAAAAATAGAAACATTCTTCAAACGACAATTCCTCCTTACCCCTTGGGCCAATTTGATTCAAACTTCACAGAAATATTTTGTCGTTAACCCTCTACCATATTAGCTAAAATGATCCCACTCCGATGAACAAAATGGCCACCAGAGTTTAAAATAGAAAAACATTGTAAATTTGCTTCAAACTCCACAGGAATGTTGCCCAGGTGACTCCCTACCAAAATAGTTAAAATCATGCCACTCTGAAAAACAAGATGGCCACCAGGGCTAAAAATAGAAAAAATCTTCAAACGACAACTCCCCCTGTATCCTTGGGCCAATTACATTCAAACTTCATAGGAATGTTGCTTAGATGACTCTCTACCTAATTAGACAAAAAATTAGAATGTACTAGAGACAGTGACATTAATGTGAGCGAATCAGGGCCCTCTGGGCCCTCTTGTTACCTCTAAGTATGACCTTGACATTGGAGGTATTGACCTGGGTCTTGTGTGCAACGCATCATCTAATGAAGATTCTGCAAAGTAACTTTAAAAAGTTCATAAAGAAATAAGAAAGTTATTGACTGTACACAAAAAAGCCCTTTTTTACCTTTGACCTTTAAGAATGGACTTGTCCTTTGAGGTACAACACATCGTCTCATGATGGTTAACATTTCTGTCAAGTAATTTCATAATCCATCAAAGAATAAGAAAGTTATTGACTGTACACAAAAAGGCCCCTTTTTTACCTTTGACCTCTAGGTATGACCTTGCCATTAGAGGTATGGACCTTGGTCTTGCCCACGACTCATCGTCTAATGAAGGTGAATATTTCTGCAAAGTTACTTTAAAAAATCCATCCAGAAATAAAAAAGTTATTGATTGGACACACACAAAAAAGACTTTTTTGACATTTGACCTCTTAGTATGACATTGACCTTGGAGGTACCGACCTGGGTCTAGCGCGCAACCCATCGCCTTATGATGGTTAACATTTCTGCCAAGTAATTTCACAATCAATCCAGGAATAAGAAAGTTATTGACTGAACACTAAAATGGTCCCTTTTGACCTTTGACCTCTTAGTATGACCTTGACCTTTGAGGTACTAACATGGGTCATGCAGGAGACACATCGTCTCATTATGGTTAAGATTTCTGCCAAGTAATTTCAAAATCCATCTATAAAATAAGGAAGTTATTGACCAAACATGAAAAAGGGCCCCTTTTTACCTTTGACCTCTAAGTATGACCTTGACCTTTGAGATACCAACCTGGGTCATGCCCGCAGCACATCGTCTCATGGTGGTTAACATTTCTGCCAAGTAATTTCAAAATCCATCAAAAATAAGAAAGTTATTGACCGAACACAAAAAGGCCCCTTTTTACCTTGTACGACCTTGACCTTTGAGGTACCAAACTGGGTCATGCGCGCAATACATCGTCGCATGGTGGTTAACATTACTGCCAAACAATTTTAAAATTCATTTAAAAATAAATACCTTATTGACCAAACACGAGAAAAAGCCCCTTTTTGACCTCTATGTATGACCTTGACCTTTACGGTACCAACCTGCGTCATGCGCGCCACGCATCGTACCATGCTGGTTACTATTTCTGTCAAGTATTTTAAAAATCCATCTAAAAATAAGAAAGTTATTGACCGGACACGATTTGCCCATACATACATACCGACAAACTCAAAAAGTATAAATGCGAGAATTATAGTTCTTGCGCTCTGCACGTCGTCTTATATTGATTAATATTTATATGAAGGTTCGTGAAGATAGCTTGAACGGCTTTCAACTTATAGAGCGGACACGATTTTGTGACAGACAGACGGACAGACAGACAGACGGACTGACAGACAGTCGCCAGGGGAAAAAACAATATGTCTCCCCGAAAAAAAAATTTCGAGGTGAGAAATAATTATTGGTCTAAATCGCGACAGAATCAAGAGTGAGGATTACAACTAATCTGATGCAGATATCATGGATGAAGACTTGTCTCTTGAGGTCTTGTTTCAGCTTGCAGACATCCAGTCTTTTCAGCACTTTCTTGCCTTGCGGTCGCCATGCAGGCTAAATGCGAAGGTTGAGTTTGCTGAAAAGAAAATAGAAGTGGAGGCAATGATCAGGAATCGATACAATTAACCCACACCTTCCATCAGAGAAAACAAGTGGAAAGAAACACAAACATCAAACGACTAGACGCAGCTGGAAACATCGATAGCGGAAAGCCAAAGGACAGTAACTTTCCCACAAAAAAAGCCAACTGGCTATCCAAAACAAACAGATATAAGCAATACACACTCAAAAACAAACCATAACCAAAAATGAACCGCGACAGAAGAACCGCCTTGGAGCGGTCAGTGACAAGAATTTCACAGAGGGGAATGTGTGTGTGGGGTGGGGGGCTTAAATCGATTTAACGCGGCTGCAATGCTCGCCTTAACTTCCATCGCGATTTAGACAAATTATTTGTTTCGACCGCACGAAGGCTTCCTAGCTAGTCAGGCCCAGAAAACATGCACATTTTCTTATATTCCAGTTCTGTGGTGTATTCCTTGCTTCCAAAGTATAACCCTTTTATAGAACATATTTCCTAACCCATCAGTGCAGCATCTCCGAGAACACAGACATCAAAGAACCACAGAGATGAAACAGCGTTGAGGACTCGACAGCAAGAAACCACTGAAATGCTGGAGGAAGAGAAAACCAACAGATGGACTCCTATTGGCCAAACCAGACCAGACTTTGCCGCACTATTTAATCACGTTTTTCTTTCCCTTTGGTGTCTTTGATGGGTTGAGTAAGTTAATTGTATCGATTCCTGATCTTTGTTTTACTTCTACTTTGATGGCAGTAAGACATTAAGTTAATAGTTCGGAAAGTTCAGTTGTGGTACAAGAGCTTGAATTTGCAATAAACCGTGCTTTGACGGTCTTTTGTGAAGTTTAGGTAACCAATATAACGTAGGAACCTTGACTTGGCCTTCTGTAACACATACAGCAAACTTGGTGGTTGAATTACAAATGTGGTCATTCACTACAGTCCTCCTCTCTACAGCCAAAGGCTGAAGTTCATAGGCCTTAGTACCACCACGCTCATACTGAAGAGTGTTAACATAGTGGAGCCGTCAAACAACAACCACATTGTTAGCGCCTTGTCTGCTGGTGCCAGAACATACTTCTTGTGAAATTTTCGAATACCTAGTTTAAGGTGACGTAAAATGTCTTAGGTTTAGTAGGTAGTAATATAGAATTTAGAGAGTAGAAAGAAATGCTTGTGTTCACTAGTTTCAGAGTGCTAAGTTTGCATTCTGTAAGGGTTTTATGCTCAGCATACGAGTTCTCTCGTTTACACCATCGATTACGGAATTTATTCAAGGCAGCAACGATTTCTTCTCTACACTTATCGAAATCAATTTTAGAAGGAAATCGATATTTCGGTCCTTTTGAAATTATGATTTGTATCCTAGAATCAGGAATAACTTTGAAATTGCCAGTAATTGTATGGCCATCAGCAGGATAGCAATACAACGAGTTTTTACAATCTCGGGTATTTGGAGCGTTGGGGTCAATAATAAGATCTGAAACAAGTGTGAAACCCTCACCTTTTTACTTGACAATATTTACATAAGATTTGGTACTAAGTTGTTTAGACAAGTTGTGGGTATTCGAATGGGTTCAAATTGCGCACCCCTTGTGGCTGATCTGTTCTTGTTTTATGAAAGAGACTTGATGATGTTCATTTCCGTTGAAAAACAATCTGAAATCATTGAAACCTTAAGCTCGACTTTCTAGATATTTGGATGATTTATTAAGTATTGATGATAACTATTTCGATGGTTTGATCAGTCAAATCCCCCCAGCTTCAGGTAAATAAAGCAAATTCTGCTGATACCGAGTCTTCGTGTTTGGATTTACATCTAACTATTGAAGATGGATTTGTTTCTTGTAAAATTTATGATAAACGCGTTGATTTTTATTTTGAGATTGTAAATTTTCCTTTCTTAACTGGTAATGGTTCTCGTGCGGCATATATGGCGTTTATACTTCGCAATTAATTCGAACTGTCAGAGTGTCTAGTCATGAAACGGATTTCAACATTCGTAATAAATTGTTTACTGCTGAACTTCTTAATCAGGGTTATCGGTATCATAAACTACGCAAAACCTTTTCAAAAATTTATAGACGTTATTCCGATTTAATTTCAAAATTCAATGTTGAACTTAAATCTCTTCTGCAACAAGGTCTATCGGAACCCGAATGTTATGGTGACTTAGTACATACATTCAGAAAAAAATGTATAATTGCAATTTCAGCACCCCACTTCGCAAAATCATTCTTCGATATAAAAAGATCGGGTACAACATAAATGTAATATCGTAACGACAAACTGCATGCATGGTAGTTAAGTAGAAGTAAAACAAAGATCAGGAATCGATACAATTAACTTACTCCACCCATCAAAGACACAAAAGGGAAAGAAACACAAACATGAAGCGACCGGACCATAATGGAAACCTAAACAAAGGAAGGCCATAAGGACAGTTACTTTCCCACAAAATGGCCAAATGGCCATTCAAAATTAAAAAGACACAAGTGATACACACAGTAAGTAACAAACTACAACATAAATAAACCGCCACAGAAGAACCGCCTTGGAACGGTCAGTGGAAAGAATCCACTGGGGGCTTAAATCGATTTTACATGGCCATAATCCTCGCCCTTACCTCTGTCGCGGTATACACTAATTTTGTTGAGTCCGCACGAAGGCTTCCTAACTTATCAGTGTAACATCTCCGAGAACATACAAATAAAAAAACTACAGACATGAAACAAGGTTGAGGACTCGACAGCATACAGCAACAGAATTGCTGGAGCAAAAGAAAACCAACAGTTACACTCCGAGGGACCCGACCAAAGGCGGAGCATCAGGCGACAACCAACATAAAGAATTTTAAAATAAAATAAAATTCCATTTATGTTTTTACGCTGGAACCGTCATATAATCTTAAGCCCGACCCACCGGTGTGCAATCAAAGAGGGAAGCAAAGTTGCCAACCGTGATTGGGTTAACCACCATGCATGCAGCCTGTTTTATAACATTTATGTTGTACCCAATCTTTATATATCGGCGAATGAGTTTACGAAATTGGGAACTAAAGTCATTACAGGCATGTATTTTTCTAAATTTATATACTAAGTCACCATAGAATTCGGGTTCCGATAGGCCATGTTGCAGAAGTGTTTTAAGTCCAATATTGAATTTTGAACCAAGTAGAAGTAAAACAAAGATCAGGAATTGATACAATTAAATACTCCATCCATAAAAGACACCAAAGGGAAAGAAATACAAACATTAAGCGACCAGACCATAATGGAAACCTAAACAAAGGAAGGCCATATGGACAGTTACTTTCCCACAAAATGGCCATATGGCCATCCAAAATTAAAAGACACAAGTGATACACACAGTAAGTAACAAACAACAACATAAATAAATCGCCACAGAAGAGCCGCCTTGGAACGGTCAGTGGAAGATTTCCACTGGGGGGCTTAAATCGATTTTACGTGGCCACAATCCTCGCCCTTACTTCCGTCGCGATTTAGACAAAAAATTTGTTCAGTCCGCATGATGGCCTCCTAACTCATCAGTGCAACATCTCCGTGAACACAGAAATCAAAGAACCACAGAGGTGAGACAACGGTGAGGACTCGACAGCAAGAAACCACTGAAATGCTGGAGCAAAAGAAAACCAACAGTTAGACTCCGATGAGCCCGACCAGAGACAGAGCATCAGGCACCAACCAACATTATCTCTTTAATTTTCAATAAGCCTTTACGTTGGAGCCGTCATAGAATCTGAGGCATGACCCACCGGCGTGCAATTAAAGAGGGAAGCAAAGTTGCCAACCGTGATTGGGTTAACTACCATGCATGCAGTCTGTCGTATAATATCCATGTTGTACCATATCTTTTTATATCGAAGAATGATTTTACGAAATTGGGTGCTGAAGTCATTGCGGTTATATATTTTTTCTGAATTTATATACTAAGTCACCATAAAATTCGGGTTCCGATAGACCTTGTTGCAGAAGAGATTAAAGTCCAATATTGAATTTTGAAATTAAATCAGAATGGCGTCTATAAAATTTTGAAAAAGGCTTTGCGTAGTTTATGGTACCGATAACCCTGATTAAGGAGTTTAGCCGTTAATAATTTATTACGAGTGTTGAAGTCAGTTACATGACTACACACTCTAGCAAATCGAATTAATTGCGAAATATAAACGCCATAGGACGGCGCACGAGGAACATCACCATCCAAAAAAGGAAAATTTACAATCTCAAAATCAAAGTCATCGCGTTTATCATAAATTTTGCACGAAACAAATCCATCTACAATAGATAGATGTAAATCCAAAAACGGGGCCTCGGTATCAGAAGAATTTGCTTTATTTAACTGAAGTTCTAGGGGGTAAACCTGACTGATCAAACCATCAAAATAGGTATTATCAATATTTAATAAATCATCTAAATATCTAGAAGTAGAGCTAAAAGCTTCAATAATTTCAGATTGGTTATCAATGGAAAGCGACAAAATGAAGTCAAGTCAGAATGACGTCTATAAAACTTAGATAAGGCTTTACGTAGTATATGATACCGATACCCCTGATAAAGAAGTTTAGCGATTAATAATTCATTACGAGTGTTGAAGTCGGATACATGATTAGACACTCTAGCGAATCGAATTAACTGCGAAATATAAACCCCGTACGATGTCGCACGAGGAACATCACCGTCCAAAAAAGGAAAATTTACGAATTCTCGAAATCAAAATCATCACGTATATCATAAATTTTGCAAGAAACAAATCCATCTACAATTGATTAATATAAATCCAAAAAGGGGGCCTCGGCATAAGAGGAATTTGCCTTGTTTTACTGAAGTTCTAGGGGATAAATCTGACTGATTAAACCATCAAAGTAATTATTGTCAATATTTAATAAATCATCTAAATATCTAGAAGTAGAACTAAAAGCTTCAATAATTTCAGATTGGTAAACAATGGAAAGCGACAACTTGCAGTCTCTTATTACGGTTGACAACCCTGTTACGGTTGACGGCGGTAAAACGTCTCCCTGCCCTACATCATAGTGTAGATCATATTTTCGTGTCCTTTTGGATCATTGATTCCATTGTGGAATTTTGAAAATATCTGAGGGTCACTGATGAGGCCTAATTGGCCGAAACTAGCTAGTCTGGCCCAGAAAACATATACACTCCATATTTTCAGTTCTGTGGTGTATCCCTTGCTTCCAAAGGATAACCCTTTTATAGAACATATTTAACTTCACTACAGCTGGTGTGTGGGAATGTGTGGCGGCGGTAAAACGTCTCCCTGCCCTACATCATAGTGTAGATCATATTTTCGTGTCCTTTGGGATCATTGATTCCATTGTGGAATTTTGAAAATATCTGAGGGTCACTGATGAGGCCTAATTGGCCGAAACTAGCTAGTCTGGCCCAGAAAACATATACACTCCATATTTTCAGTTCTGTGGTGTATTCCTTGCTTCCAAAGGATAACCCTTTTATAGAACATATTTACTTCCCTCTTTAATTGCACGCCGGTGGGTCAGGCCTCAGATTCTATGACGGTTCCAGCGTAAAGGCTGTACTGAGAATTAGAAGAATCTTATTTTATGTAATGGTGGTTGGGACCTGATGCTCTGTCTCTGGTCGGGCCCATCGGAGTCTAACTGTTTGTTTTCTTTTGCTCCAGCATTTCAGTGGTATTTTGTTGTCGAGTCATCACCGTTGTTTCATCTCTTTGGTTGTTTGACTTTGTGTTCTCGGAGATGTTTCACTGATGAGTTAGGAGGCCTTCATGCGGGCTGAACAAATTATTGACCATATCGCGACGGAACTAAGGCTGTGGATTGTGGCTACGTAAAATCGATTTAAACCCCACAGTGGAATTCGTTTCACTGAACTGAAAATATGGCGGTTATTCTGTCGCGTTTTTTTTTTCTTTTTTTTTGTTATGGCTTATCTTTAAGTGTGTGTATCGCTTATATATTTTTGTTTTGGATAGCCAATTGTCCGTTTTGTGGGGAATTAACTGTCCGTTTGGCTTTCCGCTACTGATGTTTCTATTAGGGTCTAGTTGTTTCATGTTTGCGTTTCCTTCCCTTTGGTTAATTTTATCGATTCCTGACCATTGCATTCAATTCTGTTATTGAAATTAAAAATGATAGATCTAACAGGAATTTATTATTTGAAGCAAATTATGGGTGTTTCAGTATTTTGAAAATAAGTAGGAATGGATGAAATCGCCAGAAGATACTAGGCAAATCTATAAAATCAAAACACTTATTATTGAAAGATGTTTTAATGTAATGACTTTTGTGAAGATCCAATGCACCCCAATCCATTTCAAACGTAGAGTTAGTTTAGGAGGATAGCCGTTGGTCCACATCAAAATTCAGACCGACAAGACCAAACTCATGGGAAACTTTTTAAAAGCAACAACCTTGCTGTAAAAAATAATTCCATGCAACACTGCAATATATACTCGGTCAAAAAAGTAAGTATACAAACTCCCCGGTAAATTCCAGTAGCTATCCGGTAGCTAGCTGTATACATGCGAATCGGGCATTTAGCTACCAAATGCACAAACTCGCATGTGTACAAACTATTCTGCTCAAGATTTGTCTTGCAATGTGTGCCTAGAAAGGTTTTGCAAGGAATTGCGCATGCGCAGATGATCTTTTGGTGTCTGAGATTAAGGAACATATCCATTGAACCTAGAAACTCGCTTTACCTTTGTAACATCTCATGATTTTGCACTACAATCAAGTCTTTTATTTGTGAAATTCTCAGATAATCTCCATCTTCAATTTTGTATATTATTTATTTGTAGTAACTATGGTAACAGAAGCAGTTTTATGTATAGGCGCGTTAATTATCAGCAGTACAAAATAGAAGTGAAGACAATGATCAAAACGACTTTCTGGAGTCTAACTGTTGGTTTTCTTTTGCTCCAGCATTTCAGTGGTTCCTCGCCGTCGAGTCCTCACCGATGTTCATCTCTTTTCTTTTTTTTATTTTTGTGTTCTCGGAGAAGTTGCACTGATGAGTTAGGATGCCTTCATGCGGACTGAACAAATTATTTGTCTAAATTGCAACGGAAGTAAGGGCAAGGATTGCAGCTGCGTAAAAGTGATTTAAGTCCCACACACCACCCCAGTGGAATTCGTTCTATTGACCGTTCCAAGGCGGGGTTCTTCTGTCGCGGTTTATTTTTGTTATGGTTTGTCTTTAAATGTGTGTTTCGCTTATATTATTTTGTTTTGGATAGCCAGTTGGCCATTTTGTGGGAAAGCAACTGTCCTTTTGGCTTTCCGCTATTTATGTTTCCATTCGGGTCTGTTATTTCATGCTTGTGTTTCTTTCCTTTGGTGTCACTGCTTGGAGCTGTGGGTTAATTGTATCGATTCCTGATCATTGCCTTCACTTCTATTTTCTAAGTAGCACTCGAGCAGAAGTGGGGTTGGGGGGGGGGGGGGTTGGGGCTTGGGCTGGGGCTGGGTAATTTGTGTCTTAGTCTAGGCTGGATAAAAGGTCCTGAACGAAGACTTGGACTGTTTTGATTAACACTTAAAATATCTGTACTGTATGCACAAAGACGTCGCATCCTGTTACGATTAAACCACACAGTGGAATTCTTTTCACTGACCGTTCCACGCTGTTTGTCTGCGTCCCCGTACACCAGCCCAGTCCAGAGTTTACTTTTTCCACAGCGCTGCTATAAATAACCAGTACCTGGATTTTTGTACACGGTTAAAAAATTGTCAGGCGGGCAGTAGCAGGCGCAAAGATTCTCGCCTGAACTTTCGCTGCTCGCATAGGCGATAAGTACCAAAATCGCTTGACGGCGCCCAGTTGATAATCAATCTGTCCATAACTAATACGATTATGGTAGAGTGAAATTCATCTTTTGTCCATACAAGGAGACTGTGGCCTGCAGAAATTAATTTGATTTTGCATCTGTCAAGCAGCAAGCTAGTATAAGTCGGCGTTGATATTAAAATAACTTCACATTAGCATGACTAGACGGTACCAAAGACTGAAAATATTCAATACTTAAAATAAATGTCAGTCTTAGCATGGGCATTATAGATAGCTCTGGGGCCTGCTCCACGAAAGGTCTTAAAACATTAAGCTAGGTCGCTCCATTAGTATTGCTGTTTGAAACGGGCCTCCGTGGCCTAGTGGTTAAGAGCGCTGAATCTTAATCACTAGGTCTCTCACCGCTGTGAATTCGAGCCTGGCTCGGTTCACACGTGAGACGCCAAGTTGTGCAACGGAAGGTCAGGTGATTGTGGTTTAAACTTTATTTTGATTTCTTCACATACAAGGATAAGAAAACAGACAAATACATATGGTCCAGGTTTTGACAAAAAGCCAATGGCTTGTGCAAAGGTCATCTCCTGGAGGTGTTTTTTCTCCGGTTACTCCGGTTTTCTCCCACCTCTGATTAACGATTGGCTCGATATGAGTGAAATAATCTTGAAAGGGCCGTAAACCTAAAAAGAAAGTATTGATGTTTGAACGAAGAATATTTTTAGTGTTTTTTTTTTTTTGTTTGTTTGATTTGAGGTTTAACGTCCCCGTCAACACTGTAAAGGTCATTTTGGAGACGTTGCTTCCAATTTTGTGGGACTTTTATCCGACATTGAGATGAAATGACATCTCAAGCCCTGTCGCCCAATGAAACCACGCACCGCTTTGCTTGGGCAGACTTAGATCCTCTAAGCGGTTTACCAGTACTCGTGTGCGGGTCGGTTTTCAGCTCTGCGTGGTTTAAGCCCCCCCCCCCCCACACACACACACCAGTGTGAAAATTTGTTTCACTGACCGTTCCAATGCGGTTCTGCTGTCGTGGTTTATGTTTTTTAATGGTGTGTCTTTGAGCGTAAGTATCGCTTATATCTATTTGATTAGCCAACTGGCCATTTTGTGGGAAAGTAACTGTCCCTTTGGCTTTCCGCTATTGTTGTTTTCATTAGGGTCTAGTTTTCTCGTGTTTGTGTTTATTTCCCTTTTGTCTCTCTTATGGGAGATGTAGGTTAATTGTATCGGTTCCTGGTCATTGCCGTCACTTCTATTTGGCACTCACAATTTTATCAGCGAAATTTTCAGTATATATTAAGGAAAGGTCTATTGCCAGTCGACTGGCAATAGCCAAAACACGTTAAAATGGCTATTGCAAGTCGACTGGCAATAGCCAAAACACGTAAAAATGGCTATTGACAGTCGACTGGCACTAGCCATTTCAACGTATTTTGGCTATTGCCAGTCGACTGGCACTAGCCATTTTAACGTATTTTGGCTGTTGCCAGTTGCTTCTTGTTTTTTTTTTTTTTTCCTTTTTTAATTTATACCATACGATTGTTATTATTTTTACAGCAGGTCATATTTCATATACACCATGATCCTGGGCAGACAAACATAAACTGCGCCGCTCCGAGGCGGTTCTAATGTTTCTCCATCCTCAACGGTTTTTAGCAGTAAATCAGCTAACAGGTCCTTATTAGGACCACCACCCCTGTTTACACCACTTTATACCGAAAAAAATATGGACTTTACAGGGGCATACCTCAATCTCATATATTCTTTGCTAAGAACATAGAATTTTGATAACTGATTGAGGCGTTTCTACCGAGTACCCCAGATCTATGTTTAGACTGAAAACAATACTCAAATTTCAGCTGAACGATGCTAGTTCTGGAGATAAAATGGAGTTAGTTTATGATTTTCTTTCCTGATTCCCTGCTACATACATTCTTGTTTCCTACTACATACATGGCTAGAATATCAAGTTATCAAGTCCTTGCAATGAATACTCTTCTAATATCTCATTTCTTTATATAGAAACTGGGGCTTGCAGAGGTTCACATTTTTTCTTATGATGGCCCCCAAAATCTCACAAATGTTTGCGGGTGCCCTATAGTAATCACCCTATCTGTCCGTCCGTTCGTCCACATTTTTCATGTTTTTTCTTAAAAACTTACAAACCGTATAACGCATCAACTGTAAGGTCACAATATCATTACATAATTTCATGACATGTTACGTAACTCGAGCTTCATTACTATCAGAGTTATTGCCCTTTGAAAAACTTAGAAAACGTCCACATGTTTCATGGTTACTCTTAATAACTTACGCACCAATAAAAGTCCCACAAAATTGAAAGTAACATCTCCAAAATGACCTAAATGATGTTGACGAGGACGCAAAACCTCAACATAAACAAACAAAATGGCCAAATGTCATAATGAATGAGATGCTATGCATCACGAATATATGCCTATACAATTTTGACCACCTTGAACCACACCTTTATATACTTAAGCTGGTGTTTACAGGGGTAAACCTTATTTTTCTTATTTCTGCTCTAAAATATTTTGAGCAGAAAAAATAAAAAAAATATCACAATTTTTTATCTTAAAAAAATCGCTTTTTCGGCGGTAAAGTTTGCAATGCATTTGTATAGGCATGTTTTCGTAAAGGTGTAATGCTACTGTTGCAAATAGATGTGGAATCGATACAAGTTTCTTACACCCTGCGCCCAAGACACCAAATGGAAAGGAGCACAAACACGTAGCAACGGCGCCGCCACTTAAACATTACCAGAAGAAAGCCAAAAGGACAGTTTCCAGACCGTAAAATGGCCAAACGACTGTCTACATGTATATGAACGATATTACCAGAACACACACGCAAAGAAAACAACTGACGAACGCTGCGTCTGATCAGGGCCTACACTATTTGAAAAAAAAAACAAAAAAACAAAAAACAATCAGCTATTTCTCAAATAAATTTCAAAGATTACGCAATCTGACACCCATAAATTTTGAAATGGACTCCTGCCATATATAAGGAGGCAGATTCCGTTTGTTACAAAAAGGGTTTTACCACAACACAAGCGTCAGTAGCTAAAATGACTTGGTATTGTTGTAGCCGAATCTTTGGTCACAGGCTATGTGCATCTTACGTACATTATTCTATGTTATCAGCCGTATGTGGCTTTTCTTGAGCACTACGCGGTCGCGTCTTTCATGTAACACATGAACAAGCATTACGAAAAGACGCCTATACAAATACATTGCCACCTTTATCGCCGAAAAAATGAAAATTGTATGATGAAAAATTGTGATATTTTTCTTATTTCTGCTCAAAATATAAATTGTGGGAACTCGTTAGAACCGCCTCATCGAGACGGTTCTAACGAGTACCCACAATCTATATTTTAGAGCAGAAATAAGAAAAATAAGGTTTACCCCTGTAAACCCCAGTTTTACAATATAAAAGTGGGGTTCAAGGGGGTCAAAATTATATAGGTGTGTTTTCATGATGGTATAAGGAAAGTACGTAACGATTTTGCAAATTAACTCATTTATACCTAGCACATTGACAGTGTAGATCCAAATCAGACGCCGAAGAACGCGGAGTCTGATCTGGGTCTACACTATTTGCTAAAAGTTGCTTCCTGTAACTACTGTGGCTTTTTGTCCTGTGATGTCACGCACTACACATCTGTGATATGCGTAAAACGTGTTATTTTTCTGTGAGTATTCAATTTCGTGTTTATTTCTTTCCCATTTTCAGCGCCTTTTATTTTACAATTCCCATCCCAATATGGATGGTATACAATTAAAGTTGTTTTTAAACACCGAAAAGAACATTTTTAGAAATATAGATCTAAGCATTTAAAAATGATTTTCATTTTACGAAATCGGACCTCTTACCAGTATATCGTTTAATTAATTTTTGTATTACATGTAATTAAAATTAACTTCTTTATTTTATTTATTTATTATTATTATTATTTTTTTGTTCGGATTTTGAAATTTCACAGATGTCCATAAAACGGTTGGGTATGCAAGTGTATCCGTTGGTGTATGTGCTGGTTCCCAAATTTTTGAGGTCTTCCTCTTTTCATGTAGATTCATCTTGTTCCGGACCTGAAAGTTTTGGTTTGATTTGAGGTTTAACGTCCCCGTCAACACTGTAAAGGGCATTTTGGAGACGTTGCTTCCAATTTTGTGGGACTTTTACCCGACATTGAGATGAAATGACATCTCAAGCCCTGCCGCCCAATGAAACCAATAGGGTTTATAAGCATGGACGGGCCGACTCGCATCGCTTTGCCTGGGCAGGCTTAGAGCCTCTAAGCGATTTATCAGTATTCGTGTGCAGATCGGTTTCAGCTCTGCGTGGAAGCATCATGCAGCCCATCTATTTCTTCAAGCCCCGATGGGCGGGGGCCGCGTGACCTGAAAGTAGATAACAGGAAAAAGTAGACATGTTATTCAATAAGAATAGTAGAACATTACGTGAACACGCCGATACAAATACATTGTAATCTTTACCGCCGAAAAAAACAAAGCTTTTATGCTGAAAAACTGTAATATTTTTCTTATTTCTGCTCAAAATATAGATTGTGGGTACTCGTTAGAACCGCCTCATCGAGGCGGTTCTAACAAGTACCCACAATCTATATTTTAGAGCAGAAATAGAAAAAAAATAAGGTTTACCCCTGTAAACCCAAGTTTTACCATATAAAAGTGGGGTTCAAGGGGGTCAAAATTATATAGGCGTGTTTACGTGATGCTGCGTGCTTATCATTGCAAAGTATAACTCACTCCAGTGGATATGTTCGTATTTCTTTCTCTTTGGTGCCGTGGATGGGAGGTGTGGGAAAATTTTATCGATCCCTGATCATTGCCTCCACTTCAACGTGAGACATAATCTGATCTATTACGAAAACACGCCTATACAAATACATTGTAAATTTTACCACCGAAAAACGCAAATTTTTGAGATGAAAAAATTGTAATATTTTTCTTTTTTCTGCTTAAAATATAGATTTTGGGTAATCGCTAGAACCGCCTCATTGAGGCGGTTCTAACGAGTACACACAATCTATATTTTAGAGCAGAAACACGAAAAATAATGTTTACCCCTGTAAACCCCAGTTTTACTGTATAAAAGTGCGGTTAAAGGGGGTAAAAAATATATAGGCGTGTTTTCGTGATGCGTTCTAAGATGTCGGCCCACTCTCAAAGAAAAAAGAAAAATCACTTGTTCCATAGATGCAAATTCTTTCAACTAATAGGAGACATCTATTCCTAACGGAGACGACAGTGAATTGCTCACCACGAAAACAAGCCTATATAATTTTGACCTGTGGGGTTTACAGGGGTAAACCTTAGTCTTCTTATTCCCGCTCTAAAATATAGATTGTGGGAACTCGTTAGAACCGCCTCGATTAGGCGGTTCTATCGAGTACCCACAATCTATATTTTGAGCAGAAATAAGAAAAATATCATTTTTCTTATTTCTTCTCTAAAATATAGATTGTGGGTACTCATTAGAACCGCCTCGATTAGGCGATTCTAACCAATACCCACAATCTATATTTTGAGCAGAAATAAGAAACATTCTTAAAAGTTTCGTTTTCAATGCATTTTGTAGGCGTTTTTTTTTTTAATGAAATATCGTATCACCAGCCTCAATGTGATGAAGCTTAAGGCCTTTTTTTTTACATTGCTTTCCAATTTTTGCAACGTTCATCTTTGTTGTTACTTCTTGTTGATCTTGTATCTCGGAAACACGATGAGGTAAAACAGACGATTCATTTTTGTCAGCAAGCTAATCGAAGAAATTATGTAGCTCGTACTGGCCACAAAGTGGCCCCATTCTATCAATAGCTCCGAACATAAATAAGAAAATTAGTGGCGACCGCTGTGAACCGTGGTTACCCTAAAACTTTTACATGATGGCATGTAATTGAAAGTTCCCAGATGTTTCTCCGTTGTCCCTATTCTAACCATTTTAATGTAAGCAGGTCGTGTCAAGATGATACACTGTCACGCCAGTAGGCAATGGTCAGAAATCGACACAATTACCCGAGACACCAAAGGAAAAAAAAAAACACACACACACACACACAAAAAACAAAAAAAAAAAAAACAAAAAAAAAAAAAAAAAAACACCAACACAAGAATTTCACCATAATCGAAAGGTTTTGTTTGTTTGTTTGTTTGGGTTGAGATTGTACGTCCCCGTCAACACTATAAATGTCATTTTGGAGACGTTGTTTCCGATTTTGTGGGACTTTTACCGACACTGAGATGAAATGACATCTAAAGCCCTACCGCCCATGGAAACCGATAGGGTTTAAGGAGCGGTCCGACTCGCATCCCTTTTCCTGAGCAGGCTTAGACCTAAGCTGTTTACCAGTACTCAAGTTCGGTCGGGTTAAGCTCTGCCCAGAAGCATCGTGCAGCCCAATCTATTTCTCCAGGCCCCGATGGGCGGGGGCGCGGTTATAATAATCGAAACGTAACAAGCGGCAGTTTCTTTCCTACAAAATAGCAAACGGCTATCCAATCCTGTCCCTCAATAGTATCACAGTCATAGTAACTAAGAGACATTGAAAGACTTACCAAAACATTGTTTAAAAATGGGTTGACGGGTTGACTGCGACCAAGATTATAGCCAACCATTGGCACCAAGAGAGAGAGAGAGAGAGAGAGAGAGAGAGAGAGAGAGAGAGAGAGAGAGAGAGAGAGAGAGAGAGAGAGAGAGAGAGAGAAGCAGTCGGATAGGCCTAACCCACGATGGTTCGACCTGATCCGTTATGATCTACTGGATAATAAACCTAGACCGAAGACAGTTCAATTCATACATACTTACTTGAGCCCCGCCAAGCGAATTTGTGTCTTCGAGCATTCCGTCATGACAAATTTTAACTGCGCATGCCCAGCCATTCAGAGGGGCCAGGGATATGGCTTTCTGTCTGAAGGTTCCTCTTGATTCACTGCTTGTATGAGCGAGCAGCGAAAGTTCTGGCGAGACTGCGCGGATGCCCATTCGCATAGGCGATAAGTGCCAAAATCGCTTGACGGGGCCCACTTACAATGTAGCACCGGATGCAATGTGCAGACTGGTTTTGTTTGTGGATATGTTGGGTTTAGCGGGTCAATTTCTAATCGAGCTCTGATGCACAAATTTTTTACATACGAAATTAACACGAAGGCCCAGATTAGTTTGAAATATCTCGGCCTACATTGGAATTGACATCCGCGTACTTTGTCTTGCTTTCAAATTAGCTTAATCAAAGTCATATTTCATTTCCGGAAGTCATCGTGCATGAATTCCAGAGAAAATAAGCCAACACGCAACACGCTCAGCAGAACCTTATGCTAGTCCTAAGACCATTCTGAAAAACAAGTGCGTCCGTGGAGGCTGGCATTTTTCTTCTCTTTTTTTTCACTCAACATGGTCCAGTGTGGAATTATACCTCGGTCAGAAGAAATTAATTAGAATACATGCACAAGCCGATCACAGACTTTTTGTTTTGCATGGTTCTTCAAGACCCGGCTTGTTTTTTTTTTCATCAAATGAGACGGCACACAGCATGCCCAACAATTTACATGTCCGCCGAGCAAAGAATCAGATCAGCCTGAACATCCATATAGTCTTACCAGAGACTTCTCTTGCAGCACGAAGGAGCATCAGGCCCTTAGCTATCCTTAGAGCGCACAACGAAGACTCTGATTAGACTGCGCTGATGTGCAGGCTGAACTGAGTCTTCGCTCGGCACACATATAAATTGTAGGAAATTGTTCTGCCCCTGACTAAATTATACCGTGAACATTTTGTCGGAAATTGAATTTTAATAGTATCGAATTAAATTGTTCAAAAAGCGGTTTGCAACGCAAAAGGAATTCCTGAGCTCTTAAATCATCATTTGTCAATAAATGGAAACGCGGGTTTATCGGAAAGCACACAATAAGAAGATACACATTTGAATAACTGAATTTAACCGATTAAGGAAGAGTGAAACTTTACATGTATATTATTCTGACAGAGAAACTAGCACACCTTTGGGCTTAGCTATCATGACAAGCATCCTTTAGAATAGGAGAGACATAGTGCACTCGGGAATGGGGGAGAAACCATAAAACCATGAAATGGGCTGCGCCAAGCAACTCTTTGCGCCCAGCGATGGCTCGGACCAGCCTGCGCAAATAGTAGAACAATAAATGTACCAGTCAGTACCCTATGGCATAAAATCATTTTTTTTTTATAAAAAGAGTGGCTACACCATATATGTTTTACGACAGACTGCATGCATGATAGTTAAACCAATCTCGGTTGATAACTTTGCTTCCCTCTAAAATTGTGCGTCGTCGGGCTGAGCCTGTCTGTATGACGGCTCCAGCCTAAAATTTACTAAAAAAATTTTTTTAAAGTAATGTAGGTTCGTACAAGATGCTCTGGTTCTTGTCAGGCCCACCGGAGTCCAACTGTTGATTTTCGGTTGCTATATCAATTCATTTGCATCATGCCGTTGAGTCCTCACCGTTGTTTCATCTCTGTATTCGTTTGATTCATAAGAAAAAGAAAACACTGAATATATCCTAAAACTAAGACGTCTTTATGCCACGTAAACTAGGTATTCACGAATTTCACAAGAAGTTTATTTTGGCACCAGCAGATAAGGCCGCTAACAATGTCGACGTTGTTTGACGCCTCCACTCTGTTAACACTCTTCAGCAAGAGCTTGGTGGTACTAAGGCCTATTAATGCAGCATTTGTCTCTAGAGAGGACTGTATTTGATGGCCACAAATGCCATTTAGCCACCAAGTTTACTGTATGTGTTACAGAAGGCCAAGAAAGCTTTCTACGTTTTATTGGTTACCTACACTTCATAAATGACATACAAATATATTCTATAAAAGGGGTATCCTTTGAAAGCAAGGAATACACCACAGAACTGAAAAATATGGAGTGTACAAATTTACTGGGCCAGACTAGCTAGTTTCGGTCAATTAGGCCTCATCAGTGACCCTCAACTATTTTCAAAATTCAAAATTTCTATTTTCAAAATTTCAAAAGTACGGTTTATTGCAATTCAAGCTCTCGTACCACACCAGAACTTTCTAAATTAACCACATGTTTTACTGCCGATAGCATGTAAGTAAATATTGCGACAAAGTCTTTGAACTATCAGGGAGAAATCTGTTTTGGTCTATAAAACTTCTAATGAAAAATAGAAGTGAAGGCAATGATCAGGAATCAATACGATTAAGCCACAGCTCCTGTCAGAGACACCAAAGGGAAAGAAACACAGAAATGAAATAACTATTCCCTAATGGAAACATCAATAGTGGAAAGCAAAAAAGACAGTTACTTTCCCACAAAATTGCCGATTGACTATCCAAAACGCAAAGACAAACCATACCAAAAATAAAAAAACCGCGACAGAAGAACCGCCTTTCCTTGGACTGAACAAATTATTTGTCTAAATCGCGACGGAAGTATGGGTGAGGATTGTGGCCACGTAAAATCGATTTAAGCCCGCACCCAGTGGAATTCGTTTCACTGACCGTTCCAAGGCGGATCTTCTGTCGTGTTTCCTTTGAGAGTGTGTGCTTATATTATTTTGCATAGGATAGCCAAGGTGTCATTTTGTGGGAAAGTAACTGTCCTCTGGCTTTCCGCTAGTGATGTTTCCATTAGGGTCTAGATGTTTCATGTTTGTGTTTCGTTCCCGTGGTGTCTCTGATGGGAGGTGTGGGTTAATTGTATCTTTTCCTGATCATTACCTTCACTCCTATTTTGGAACGAAATCCACTGGGAAATCCAGACGTTTTCTTGCTTCAAAATAGTAGAGGATGCAATGATCAGGAATCGATAGATAAACCCACAGCTCCCCTCTATGACACTAAAGGGAAAGAAACACCAACACGAAACAACATACCCTTACGGAAACATCAACAGCGGAAAGCCAAAAGGACAATCACTTTCCCACAAAATGGCCAATAGGCTATCCAAAATAAAATAATATAAGCGACACAAACACAAAGACATTCCATAACAAAAACAAGAAATATCTTTAAAAAAGATATGCGGCGTAGATTTAATTGGAAGGTTGTTTAGAAACCAGTGCTTCAGCTGAAGTGCAAGACCCGCCGGATGCTTTTAGCTTTATGAGTGTTACCATATATGGGTATGGTGGCTATTTTGGTCATGTGACCTGGACCATAAACGGTTCCCCAAATAAATGCGCCTTATCGTAAGGAGCAAAAATATATCTTATACTTAAGTACTGTTTTCTGAATCGTTTGCAGGAAAAAATGAATTCTCACTTTTCCAATACAAAAGCATATGTGTCAAAGTTTGACCTAGGCACAAAGAAGGTCAAGGTCAACCCAGGGTCACCATTTTAGCAATTTATGATGGGCCTACGTCCCAGATGCTATTTATCAAGTTTCGTGGAAATCTGCCCAGTGGTTCTGGAGAAGACTATTTTGAAGGTTTTTTACTATATATGGCTTGGCGGCCATTTTGGTCATGTGACCTGGACCCCATGAGCAAATTTTGGTTTCCCCCATCCCATAGAGGCTCCATATGAAATTTGACCTTAATCGGCCCAACGGTTTCCGAGGAGAAGCAGTTCGAGAATTTTCACATTTTTCGCCTCGGCAAGGCTATACTAAATGGAATGTCATATTTCGCAAGTTCATTGGTTAGATCTCATTGATATCTATCAGTATGCCATAAATTGTTTAAATATTCCAAGCGGTTAAGTCACTATCACCAATTTTCTTAAACGGGTTACGGCCGGACAGACAGACAGACCGTATATGGCTTGGTGGCCATTTTGGTCATGTGACCTGGACCCCATGAGCAAATTCTGGTTTCCCCCATCCCATAGAGCCTCCATATGAAAGTTGACTTCAATTGGCCCAACGGTTTCCGAGGAGAAGCAGTTCGAAAATTTTCACATTTTTCGCCTCGGCGAGGCTATACTAAATGGAATGTAATATTTCGCAAGTTCATTGGTTAGATCTCATTGATATCTATCAGTATGCCAAAAATTGTTTAAATATTCCAAGCGGTTAAGTCACTATCACCAATTTTCACAAACGGGTTACGGACGGACAGACAGACTGACAGAATGACACGGTGATTTTAGGGCACTCTTAGAAAATCAACCGACTTCAGTCGGTCGCTTTTTCTGCGGGTCGTGCAATATGAGCTACAATAGTGATTGCAACAATTGTCTAGCTATGAAATGGTTTACTGTATTCAAACAATTCAGATGTCACGCGAGGAAAAATAGCTTTGCAGAGGGCGGTGTCCCGCCTGTTTGAGCTAGGGTCAATGTAAAAGGTCAAGGTTAAAAACATGACCTCATTTCAAGAGCATATGATCTCAAGTATATGCACAACAAATAAGAAAACGTTATCATTCACTGTTTTTGAACACAAATTCTAGGGTTAACATTTAGGGTTGTCGCTATGGTGAACGTAAACGCATAGACGGACGAACAAACGGACGAGCAGACAAACGGACGGAAACTTGATCTTATGTGCACCTAACTAAAACTCAAATTACACTTATTCCTTTTCAGAAATTATATAACAATAATGATATTCGAAAATGTCCATTTTGTGTTAAAATGGAGGAGATAAAGTATGCTGAAGACAAATGATACACTGCAACTTTTATTTAGCATATATTGTAAATTAAACATCTGTCAATTTGTAATGCGATTATTACATGTTTTGTCATGCTATATCTCTTTATTGGTTTCATTGGGCAACAGGGCTTGAGGTGTCTTTCATCTCAATGTCGGGTAAAAGTCCCACAAACTTGGAAGCAAAGTCTCCTAAATGACCTACACAGTGTTGATGGGGACGTTATACCTCAAATCAAACAAACAATTCCTTTCGCAGAAAACTCTTCCTTTCGCGAAAGGAACCTTCCTTTCGCGTAATGGTTCCTTTCGCTATATAGACCAACCACGTGAAATTAGGTAAAAATAGCTATTCACCGCAGCAGTTACAGAATTCACTAGAATCCCAATTATACATATGACGTATGGTCATCAAAGGACAAGACGGTGAGCAAGCCGAAACTGTATATATTTTTCATTCATGTCTCACATATAAAATGAAACATCTCCTAGGTTAAAACTTCGGTAAACTGTCGTATTTTTTTGAGTAGATTTATTTATGAAAATCATTGACCATTTCCATCTCCTTGGACATGTGGTTTTATTGACCAACGGAGTAACGAAAAATGTAGGACAAAAGCAAAACCATAACGGCTACGCCGTAATAAACCGCGACAGAAGAACCGCATTGGAACGGTCAGCGGAAACGAATTCCACTGGGGGGGGGGGGGGGGGGGGGGGGCTTAAATCGATTTTACGTGTCCACAATCCTCGCCCTTACTTCCGTCGCGATTTAGACAAATAATTTGATCAGTCCGCATGAAGGCCTCCTAACTCATCAGTGCAACATCTCAAAGTCACACAAAAATCAAACAACCACAGAGATGAAACAACGGATGGGACTCGACAGCAAGAAACCACTGAAATGCTGGAGCAAAAGAAAACCAACACTTGGACTCCGTTGGGCCCAACAAGAGACAGAGTATCAGGCACCAACCAACATTACCTTGAATTAGATCCCTCAATTCTCAATAACCCTTTACGCTGGAACCGTCATAGAATCTGAGGCCTGACCCTCCGGCATGCAGTTAAAGAGGGAAGCAAAGTTGTCAACCGTGATTGGGTTAACTACCAAGCATGCAGTCTGTCGTATAACATTTATGTTGTACCCACTCTTTTTATATCGAAAAATCCTTTTACGACTTTGGGTGCTGAAGTCATTGCGGTAATATATTTTTCCGAATTTATATACTAAGTCACCATAAAATTCGGGTTCCGAAAGACCTTGTTGCAGAAGAGATTTAAGTCCAATATTGAATTTTGAAATTAAATCAGAATGACGTCTATAAAATTTTGAAATGGCTTTTGCGTATTTTATGGTGCCGATAACCCTGATTAAGAAGTTTACCCGTTAACAATTTATTACGAGTGTTGAAGTCAGTTGCATGACAACACACTCTGGCAAATGGAATTAATTTCTAAATATAAACGCCATAGGATGGTGCACGGGGAACATCACCATCCAAAAAAGGAAAATTTACAATCTCAAAATCAAAATCTTCGCGTTTATCATAAATTTTGCTAGAAACAAACCCATCTACAATAGATAGATGTAAATCTAAAAACGGGGCCCCGGTATCAGAATAATTTGCTTTATTTAACTGAAGTTCTTGGGGGGGGGGGGGGAGGTATTTGACTGATCAAACAATCGAAATAGGCATTATCAATATTTAAAAATCATCCAAATATTAGAAGTGGAGCTAAAAGATTCAATGATTTCAGACTGATTTTCAGCAGAAAGGGAAATCATGAAGTCTGTCTCATAACAAATTAAAAAACAGATCAGCCACAAGTGGTCCGCAGTTAGTGGCCATCGGAATACCCACAACTTGTCTTACCAAATATTATGTAAATATTGTTAAGTAGAAAGGTGACACCTTTACACACTTTCCGACATGACCATAAAGTAAAATTTGCACGCTCTTCAGAAGTGAAAAAAGCATTTCTTACATAACATGCAAGATAGAGGGAGTCTCCCCCACGAAACGCCCATCCAGTTAAATCATTAAGCTCCTCCCTAATAAGACCTCGAGGGCGTGCAGCGCAAATGGCGGAAAAAACACAAGCAGACAGACCCGGAGCACGAAAAGCATGGATTTCAGTTTATTTAAAACTTCATTAGAATTTTGTATAGACCAAAACAGATTTATACCTGATCTTTCGAAGACTTTGTCGCAATATTTTATCACATCTCCCCCGAAGACAGAAAAACACGAAGTTAATAATTTGGAGAGTTCAGCGGTGGCACAAGAGCTTGAATTTGCAATAAACCGCGCTCCGCATGGTCCCCCATGAAATTTAGGTAACCAATAAAACTTAGGAAGCCCGTCTTGGCCCTCTGTAACACAGACAGCAAACCTGGTGGCTGATGTGGTCATCAACTAAAGCTCTCTACAGCTAAAGGTTGAAGTTCATAGGCCTTAGTACCACCAAGTTCTTGCTGAAGAGTGTCAACATAGCGAAGCCATCAAACAACGACTACATTGTTCGCGGCCCCACCAGCTGGAGCCAAAACAAACTTCCCATGAAACCCCCGAACACCCAGCCCAAGGCGACGCAAAGAATTCCCAGGTTTAGGAAGCAAGTCTGTCTACTTATGATTTTTCCACTCTTTACAATACACTTCCTCATAATCTCATACAAGAAAAACGATTTAACTGAATGGACATTTCATAAGGAAGATTCCCTGTATCTTGCATGTAGTGTAAGAAATGCTTTGTTTCACTTCTGAAGAGCATAACAATTATATTTTATGGTCATGTCAGAAAGTGTGGGAAGCTCTCACCTTTCTACTTGACAATATTTACTTAAGATTTGGTACTAAATTATTTAGACAAATTATGGGTATTACGCTAGGTACATCTATATATTGTAGACGGGTTTGTTTCCTGCTAAGTTTATGATAAACGGGATGACTTTGATTCTGAGATTATAATGTTCCTTTCTTGGATGGTGATGTTCCTCTTGCGGCATCGTATGTTGAACTTAGATCTCTTCTGCAACAAGGTCTATCGGGTCCCGAAGTTTATGGTGACATAGTATATAAATCCAGAAATTTATATACTTGCAACGTATTCAGTACCCAATTTCGTAAAATCATTTCTTGATATAAAAAGATTGGGCAAATCATAAATATTATACGACACTGAATGCATGGTAGTTGACGCCATCACGGCTGATAACTTTGCTTCCCTCTTTAATTGTATGCCGGTAGGTCTGGCTGCAGATGCTATGACGGTTCGAGCGTAAAGGCTTTCTAAATCATTAACTTCCTGTCTTACTGCTATTAAAACGCATGTGATTAAATATTGTGATAAAGTCTTTGAAAGATCAGGAAGAAATCTGTTTTGGTCTATAAAAAAAAAACAATGAGGTTTTAAATAAATTGAAATCCAGACATTTTTCGTGCTTCAAGTCTGTCTATTTACGGTTTTTCCACTCTTTACACTACACTTCCTCATAATCTTATAAAAGAAAAGCTTAATGATTTAATTGAATGGGCTTTTCACAGAGAAGATTCTCTCTATCTTGCATGTAATGTCAGAAATGCATTTTTCACTTCTAAAGAGCATAAGAATTATACACTTTGGTCATGTCAGAAAGTGTGTGATGCCCTCACCTTTCTACTTGGCAATATTTATATTAGATTCGGTACTAATTTATTTAGACAAATTGTGGGTATTCCGATGGGTACGAATTGCGCACCTCTTGTGGCTGATCTGTTCTTGTATTGTTATGAAAGAGACTTCATGTTGTCGCTTTCCATTGTTAACCAATCTGAAATTATTGAAGCTTTTAGCTCCACTTCTAGATATTTAGATGATTTATTAAATATTGATAATACCCATTTCGATGGTTTGATCAGTCAGATTTACCCCCAGAACTTCAGTTAAATAAAGCAAATTCTTCTGATACCGAGGCCCCGTTTTTGGATCTACATTTATCTATTGTAGATGGATTTGTTTCGTGCAAAATTTATGATAAACGCGATGACTTTGATTTTGAGATTGTAAATTTTCCTTTTTTGGATGGTGATGTTCCTCGTGCGCCATCCTATGGCGTTTATATTTCGCAATTAATTCGATTTGCTAGATTGTGTAGTCATGTAGCTGACTTCAACACTCGTAATTAATTATTAACGGCTAAACTCCTTAATCAGGGTTATCGGTACCATAAACTACGCAAAGCCTTTTCAAATTTTTATAGACGCCATTCTGATTTAATTTCAAAATTCAATATTGGACTTAAATCTCTTCTGCAACAAGGTCTATCGGAACCCGAATTTTATGGTGACTTAGTATATAAATTCAGAAAAATATATAACCGCAATTACTTCAGCACCCAATTTAGTAAAATCATTCTTCGATATAAAAAGATTGGGTACAACATGGATGTTATACGACAGACTGCATGCATGGTAGTTTACCCAATCACGGTTGGCAACTTTGCTTCCCTCTTTAATTGCACGCCGGTGGGTCAGGCCTCAGATTCTATGACGGCTCCAACGTAAAGGCTTATTGAGAATTAGAGAGATCTTATTCAAGGTAATGTTGGTTGGTGCCTGATGCTCTGTCTCTGGTCGGGCCCATCGGAGTCTAACTGTTGGTTTTCTTTTGCTCCAGCATTTCAATGGTTTCTTGCTGTTGAGTCCTCACCGTTGTCTCACCTCTGTGGTTCTTTGATTTTTTGTGTTCACGGAGATGTTGCACTGATGAATTAGGAGGCCTTCATGCGGACTGATTTTGTTTGTTTGATTTGAGGTTTAACGTCCCCGTCAACACTGTAAAGGTCATTTTGGAGACGTTGCTTCCAATTTTGTGGGCCTTATACCCGACATTGAGATGAAATGACATCTCAAGCCCTGTCGCCCTATTAAACCAATAAGGTTTATAAGCATGGACGGGCCGACTCGCACCGCTTTACCTGGGCAGGCTTAGATCCTCTAAGCGGTTTACCAGTACTTGTGTGTGGGTCGGTTTCAGCTCTGCGTGGAAGCATCATGCAGCCCATATATTTCTTCAAGCCCCGATGGGCGGGGGCCGTCATGCGGACTGAACAAATTATTTGTCTAATTCGCGACGGAAGTAAGGGCGAGGATTGTGGCCACGTAAAATCGATTTGCCCCCCCCCCCCCAGTGGAAATCATTTCACTGACCGTTCCAGGGCGGTTCTTCTGTGGCGGTTTGTTTGTGGTGTTGTTTGTTGCTTGCTGTGTGTATCGCTTGTTGTGTCTTTTTATTTTGGATGGCCATATGGCCATTTTGTGGGAAAGTAACTATCCTTATGGCCGTCCTTTGTTTAGGTTTCCATTGTGGTCTGGTCGCTTAATGTTTGTGTTTCTTTCCCTTTGGTGTCTTTGATGGGTGGAGTAAGTTAATTGTATCGATTCCTGATCTTTGTTTTACTTCTACTTTACTTATGTAATGTTGGTTGATGCCTGATACCCTGTCTCTGGTTGGGCCCATCGGAGTCCAACTCTTAGTTTTCTTTTGCTCCAGCATTTCAGTGGTTTCTTGCTGTCGAGTCCTCACCATTGTTTCATCTATGTGGTTGCTTGATTTATGTGTTCTCGGAGATGTTGCACTGATGAGTTAGGAAGCCTTCATGCGGACTGAACAAAATAATTGTCTAAATCGCGACGGAATCAAGGGCGAGGATTGCGGCCACGTAAAGCCCACACTCGCTTTGCACTGACCCTTCCAGGGCGGTTCTTCTGTGGCGGTTTATTTTTTTTTTGTGCGGTGTGTGTGTGTGTGGGGGGGGGGGCAATAGCCCTCCAAAATTCACTACGACGTTTCAGGTGACCTTATTTCCAAATTAACTCAAACAGGCTGTATCCGTGCGCGTTAAACATAGGTCAGAACTATTATCGACATTAGTACTAATATATTTATCAAATCATCATCTTTGAAAATGAGCTGTATATTAGTACTCCAATGAATGAAAATTCCACAGCTGACCTTAACGCCAAATTAACTCAATAAGGCTGTATATCTTAGAGCACTAAATAGGTCTAAACGGCCATCAATAAGCAAAAATCTGTCGTCAAATTTTCATATATTGTTTTTTAAATGAACTGCATATTAAAACTGTTATCTGTGTTTTTCCGCTACAATTAGCGAATATAATATATTTTTTATATGCAATAAAAGCATTTCAACAATTCTTACGCATTAGGCAGTGAGGCACATGTGCATAAAATATCAAGTGTATGAAGTTGGCTTGGAGTCTGGCGTATGGAGTTTGGAATTCGATTTATTCCGTAGCAGTAGAGTATAGTACAATATTTGTGAATTTTAGGCAAAATCGATATTCCAAGCCGCGAATCCCAAGCCAAGTTCACACACTCTAAAATATCAATATACTAAGCTTGTAGCGAGAAACGGTATCGTACCGCTTCACGTCAAATCAGCTTTTGGTATTCATATTTAGTGTGCATATATACCTGTAGATCTTAAAGAACTTCAGTTTGGTTTAGACGAAGAACTTTTGTTTGATTAGAAACAAAATAACAACGACAATAATAATAATAATAATACATAAGGTAGGTTGTAAGCTAGTATAGATATAGTATATTGATTTTACGCTACAAACGCTTACATCTGTTAATAGCGAGGAGGTCCGACATAGGTAGCGAAGGGGAGCTTAATCAATAAGGTGGGGGGGGGGGGGGGGGGGGGGCATCTTACAAGATGTTATGTTAAACCTCGCTAAAATTGTGTGTTCTACGGCGACGGACCTGGGTCTACGCTGTTCGCAACTTGAAACATTTGAGGCGCTAACTGAACAAGGCCTCGAGAAAATGGTCATCTTGTCGGACATGACCTACTCAACTTCACATTCTTGAAATGTTAGATCCAGAACTAGAGGTTTTGAACTGATTCTAATTTAAGTCGCTACTACCAAAAATCATCCAACCGCGCGAATGCACATGTTGGTGGTCAAAACGACAAGTTAAGGTTTTCTCATGGCGTTACTCATGGAAGTGACTCGTTCTAGCGTCAAATTTCAAGTTCGACTTTGAAAACTTGGCCCCTAACAAACGAAGAAAAGCTAAATTTCTAGGTTTACCAACATTAGAACGTAGACGTGAAAAGCCAGATCAGGCGGTACAGATCTATAAAATTATAAATGGAATAGACGAAGTAGATACAGAACTACAGGGCACAGTCTTTAACTTACCAAACGCACAGCTCGATATTAAAAGCTTCAGTATCAAACTCGTAGATTATTGCAACACGTTACCAGAATTTGTATTAACGGCACCCTCTCTGAACGTTTTTTAAAATAGAGGCGGAAGCAATGATTAGGAATCGATACAATTACCCAAAGCTCCCAACAGAGGCACCAAAGTGAAGGAAACACAAACATGAAACAACAGACCCTAATGGAAACATCAATAGCGGAAAGCCAAAAGGACAGTTACTTTCGACAAAATGACCAATAGGCTATCCAAATTTAAATAATATAAGCGGCACAAACACCCAAAGACAATCCATAACAAAAATTAACCGCGACAGAAGAACCGCCTTGGAATGGTCAGCGGAAACGAATTCCACTGGGGGCTTAAATCGATTTTACGTGGCCACAAGCCTCGCACTTTACTTCCGTTGCGATTTAGACAAATAATTTGTTCAGTCCGCATGAAGGCCTCCTAACTCTCTGCCCCCGCCAATTAGGGCTTGAATAAATAGATGGGCTGCATGATGTTTCTACGCAGAGCTCAAACCAACCGCACGCGAGTACCGGTAAAGCAATTAGAGGTTCTTAGCATGCCCAAGAAATGCGGTGCGAGTTGAACCGATCACGCATATAATATAAAATGGAAGTGAAGGCAATGATCAGGAATCGATGCAATCAACCCACGGCTCCCATCAGAGACACCAAAGGGAAAGAAACACAAACATGAAACAACCAGACCCTAATGGAAACATTAACAGCGGAAAGCCAAAGGGACAGTTACTTTCCCACAAAATAACCAATTGGCTATCCAAAATAAAATAATACAAGCGGCACACACACTCAAAGACAAACCATAACAAAGATTAACCGCGACAGAAGAACCGCATTGGAACGGTCGGCGAAACGAATTCCACCGGGGGATGTTTGAAGGGGGGGGGGGGGGCTTAAATCGATTTTACCTGGCCACAATCCTCGCCCTTATTTCCGTCGCGATTAAGACAAATAATTTGTTCACTACGCATGAAGGCCTCCTAACTCATCAGTGCAACATCTCCGTGAACACAAAAATCAAACAACCACAAAGATGAACCCGCGGTGAGGACTCGACGGCAAGAAACCACTGATATGCTGGAGCAAAAGAAGACCAACAGTTACACTCCGATGGGCCCGATCAGAGACAGAGCATTGGGCTCCAACCAACATTACATAAAATTGGATACTCTCTAATTCTCAGTAAGCCTTTACGCTGGAACCGTCGTAGAATCTGAGTCCTGACCCACTTGCGTGCAATTAAAGAGGGAAGCAAATTTAACTACACTGTTGGTTTAATTGGGCGGAAGAGCTTGAGATCTCATATTATCTCAATGTCGGGTAAAAGTCCCTCAAAATTGGAAGCAACAGCTCCAAAACCATCTATACAGTGTTAACAATGATGTTAAACCTCAAATTAAACATACTGCGGCCGGCCTCTGTAGCTCAATCGGATGTGCGTCAGATTGGTGATCAGGAGGATGCTGGTTCGCTACCTGCCGGGGTCGGCAACATTATTTCGTGGAAAAGGATCATGAAATCTTTTCTACGGTCATTCCCTTCCTTCCGCTGATTCAAGAAGGGCAGCTGTCAGTTTCTGGCGAAAGAAAGTGCACTGTACTGGTTAACCGCTTACGTATAAGACTACCCAGTAAACGTGTGGATAGGTAAACTGACCAGCTCAAAATGACCAAAAATAGTGTTGGCTTGGTCGTTAAACTCAAATTCACACATAGTGCGCTGCCTGTTACATTATCGCCGACCTAATAAAGCATGACTGAGACAGCATAAATATCGAAACTCATCATAAAAATCAGCTGATCATGAAGGTAACAGCAAGTTACAATGAGTCAAGTTTGATAAAATAAAATACAACGAATGTCCACGAGAACTCATTTTTTCACTTTGTGATGTTGGTATTGCCAAGCTGAAGTTTCAAATTCGCCCCTCCCCATCGGTACTTGCAGTGCTTTGATTTTATTATGGTTTTTCTTTGAGTGTGTGTATCGCTTATATCTTTTTGTTTTGTGTTGAAAGTTGGCAATTATACGGGAAAGTAACTGTCCTATTGGCTTTCCGCTATTGATGTTACCATTAGGGTCTAGTTATTAAATGATTGTGTTTCTTTCCCTTTGTCGTCTCTGATGGGTGGTGTGGGTTAATTGTACCGATTCCTGACCAGTGCCTTCACTTCTATCTCAATATTCTCGGAGATGTTGCACTGATGATTTCGAAATTCTTCATGCGGACCGAACAAATTATTTGTCCTATCCATGACAGAACCAATGGTGAGGACTGTGGCCATGTAACCCCTAGCAACAAAATTCTTGCTGTCCGCTCCAAGGCCGGGTTCTTCTGGTGTGGTTTATTATTATTATTATAGTTTATCTTTGCATTTATGTATGCTGCTGACAACTGTTGTATTGTGGATAGCCGTTTGGCCATTTTGTTGGAAATAACAGTCCTTTTGGCTTTCATGGTGAAGTTGTTTAATGTTTGTGTCTCTTTCTCTTAGGTGTCTCGGGTTATAGGTGGCAGGTAATTGTATCGATTTCTTATTCTAGTTTGGTTCCGAATTGTTTTAACCATCTAGATGTAGCAAGTATGAACGCAGACCTAATCTGGATAACACAAGTTTGGAGAAAAAACTAATCTGGTCAGAACCGCCTTATCGACAGGAGTTCTGTGGTGCAATGGTAAAGCATTGGATTTGAAATCGAGGGGAAGCCGGTTCGATCCCCGCCAGCGTCAAGTCTTGTTTCCTTGAGCAAGAAACTTTATCCATATTGCTTAGTACTGGTTTCTGCCCATGAACAGAAAGAAAAAATGAGGACAACATTGAAGAGTACTAGTAGCTTACTAAATGTGTTACCCTCTTTAGCCCAGTGTTATGTAGTTTCGCGGTACTTATGACGGCGAAAATAAATTAAATAATATAGTTACATAAATTCCTAAATTAATGTCATTTTTTTCTAACTTGTAATCTTATTTAGATGCTGGTGATAATATTTTCAGTCCGTCAATGTTGATAGCATAGTACCACATTGAGATAAACAGCAACTGCAGCACCGCCATTCTGAAAAAAAAAAATGTCACGTGGTCTCGCGTAAATTATAATATTTTGCCAGACGGAAGCGCTCATTGGACATTGAACACATCTGCCCATATACCTTATCAAACATCCGATCTAGGTCAGTATTCATCTTGAGATTTTATATATTTTTGACTGAATATGAGGTTACTGAAAGAGATTGGTATACAGACCAGTAAAAGCGAGGTTGTTTTTATTGTTCTTAAAATGCTTCTACCTTGAAAAAATACTTTTTACATGACCAGACGGTATATATCTGAAATCAAAGTGTGTCATGAAAAATTACTTTTTACATGACCCAACGGTATATATCTGAAATCAAAGTGTGTCAACTAAAGTGTGATCTTTTGTGGCGGGAATTTTCCAATGAATAACATTCGCTAGGTGGCGTAGCAGTTTGTTATGACGGAACACCCTTGCCGCGAAAATACATAAACCGCGATAATACATTAAGTCCGTATAAATAAAGTCGATTGTTATTATCATACCAATTTAATTGTACGGACAAAAGCTAATTTGAGAATTATGAGATTGTAAATTTTCCTTTCTTCCTTTCTTGGATGGTAATTTTCCTCGTGCGCCACCCTACAGTGTTTATATTTCGCAATTTATTCGATGTGCCAGAGTGTCTAGTCATGTAACTGACTACAAAACTCGTAATAAATTTTTAAATGCTTACTGAACTTCCTAACCAGGGTTACCGGTATCATCAGCTACGTAAAGCCTTTTCAAAATTTTAATTTCAAAATTCAATTTTGGACTTAAATCTCTTCTGCGACAAGATCTACCGGAGCCCGATTTAATTGTGTCTTATCAATTGTTGTTTCCATTAGGGTCCGTTTGTGTTTCTTTCCCTTTGGTGTCTCTGATGGGAGCTGTGGGTTAATTGTATCGATTCCTGATCATTGCCTCCACTTCTATTTTAGTATATAAATTCAGAAAAATATATACTAGTTGCAATGATTTCAGTACCAAATTTCGTAAAATCATTCTCCGATATAAAAAGAGTGGGTACAATATAAATATGATACGTCAGACTGCATGCATGGTAGTTATCTGTCATTGTTTGATGTTTACGTTCTCGCAGTTGTAGCACTGATGAGTTAGGAATCCTTCATGTGGACTGAACGAATAATTTTTCATAGCCACGACTGGGGTTTTGGGCAAGGGTTGTGGCAGCGGAAAATAGATTTAACCCCCCCCCCCCCCCCCACAACACACACACACCCCTCCACGTCCCCACAACCCGACGGAATATTTTCCGCTGACCGTTCCAAGGCGGTTCTTCTGTCGCGGTTTATTTTTGTTATAGTTCGTCTCTGAATGTGTGTATCGCTTTTATCTTTTTTGTTTAAGCCAATTATAGTCATTGAACCGATTCTAAAGAGAGCCTTCTATGCAAATTGAGAGCCGAATCATACATCTGGCTCAGAAAATCTCTGACAAAGCCAAGTTTCATGTTAAGTGGAAGTTATCGTTCCTGAAGGTATGTAAACACATCTGTAAGATCGCTCTTTCAGACATATACTCGTCCTCCATGCTACCGCGTCCTCCATGCTTCCGCGGTAAACACAAAACTCACGTGATTTTCGCTACACGCGCCCCCTCCCGGATGTTGACATAATCACTTCGGTAACCCGGAAGTCACTCTTCCCGATCGCAGAGATTTTTTCCAAAATGTCAAGATTACTGGTAAGTAAATTTATTTTATATTTAAAATATTTCAAAACATAATATTTTACCTTTTCTCCCCACCCCCTGTCATGTAAAACCTCCCACATTTAACACAAACCACATTTGTATTTGTTGTATTTCCATTGGAAGACGTCGTCTGGTACCTACTCTGACAGCAGCAACGTCAAAGTCACATGATTACCATATATGGAAATGGATTACGGGAAATCAAAGTATGGGGCGCCGTTAAGCTTTTAAACATAATTAATTACAAATTATGTGCAGAACCACATTATATTCCATTGAAGATGATATATATAATAGGCATTAGAGATACCCGAGGTATTACCTCTATGGATATAAATAATCAAAAAGCTCAAATGAATTGTTTGCAAACTATGCATCTCCTAATTAAAACCCAGTCAGCAAAGAATGTCGGACCAACGTCGGCCCGACAGCGATACAACGTCGCATCGCTGTTGACCCGACGTTGGTCCGCTATTGATTGCTAGCTGTGATGGTAAGTTAAACGAAGGTTCTTTATGACAGCATTTCCTTAAACATCAAACTTGTAATTTCAGGATGTTCCCGTGAAGAAAAGAAAGCTCCTGTATGACAGAGAGAACTTACACCGAGCATTTGAAGCGACACAAAGGGGGTTATCTGTATACAGAGCTGCAAGAGAGTATTCGGTACCAGAATCAACTTTAAGGGACAGGACTCGGGGACTAGTAAATCTTGATGCAACAATCGGTTTTGAGACTATCTTTACCAGAGCAGAAGAAGAGAAACTGGTCAGTCATATATCATACATGGCAGCTATAGGGTATGGTTACAGTGTTTCCACCATTAAATATATGGCAAAGGATTATGCTGACTCTTTGGGCAAGAACATAAAAGCAAAGGAATCACTTAGTGATAATTGGTTCTACAGTTTCATCAAAAGGTGGCCCGACCTTAAAGTGGTGAAACCACAGAAATTGTCAATTTCTCGTGCTAAGTCTGCATCACATGAAACCTTAACTAAATATTATAAAGAACTTGGAACAGTTCTTACAACAAATGGTTTGAAAGATTCACCCCAGACTATATTTAATATAGATGAAACTGGTGTTAATTCAGAGCATTCGCCTCCAAAAATTATCTGTGACAAGAACACAAAACCTCAAAACATAACATCAGCTAGATCGTCTACTGTCACAATTATTGCTGGTGGAAATGCATTAGGCAACAGTATACCCCCATATTATGTATTCCCTGGCCAGCGATGGAATGACGACTTCATGAATGGGGCATGCCCTGGTGCTGTGGGAGAAATGTCAAAAACTGGCTGGTCTAATTCGATAATTTTTCAGAACTATCTGACCAAGCATTTTGTGAAGTATGTTAAGCTACCAGAAGACAAAGGAAGTGTTCCAGTTCTGATTCTTTATGATGGACACAAGTCCCATATTTCTCTTACATTAGCAGACTGGGCTATAAAGAATAATGTTATACTATGTGTCTTGCCTCCACATTCCAGTCATGTGACCCAGCCCCTGGACGTAGCCATTTTTGGACCTTTTAAGTCCATGTATTTTACAGAATGCCAATCTTACATGAGAAGAAATCCTGGAGCAAATATAACAAAGTATCAGATTGCCGAACTAACTTCCAAGCCTTATCTTAAAGCATTATCAGCCGAAAACCTGATTTCTGCCTTCCGCCGCACTGGAATCCACCCATTTGACAATAAAGCAATTCCAGACACTGATGTAGCTCCATCTGTAATATATGTACAGGACAAAACCCATCAAGAAACAAACGAACCCGAAGAGGAACCATCCAGTGTATCAACGCCGAGTCAACATGAGACCAGCCATGCACCAAACTCTAAACAACAAGATGATGAAGAGCAGGCTTCCACCCATGAAATGGTTGCATCTGAATTTTTCCAAAAGCGGACCATCACCAAAGCTGTTCAGCCCAAGCCGAAAAGAAAGTTCATTCCACCCTTTTTATCGGGTAATCTATTGAAAAAATCTAACATTGAAATACTTACCCCTTCTTCAAAGAAACAGAATGAAAAAGTGCAGAACTCTTGTCAAACCAATTACACAAAATCAAATGGTAAAAAGCAGCAGGAAAAAGTCATTCAGCCTCAAAAGTCTACCATACCCAACTTAAGCCAACAGCCTAGCACTTCAGGGACAAGCAAAACAGGGAAGCCTCTTGAAATTTTGTCAGCTGAAAGTTCTGAAAGTGATATTGATGAAGAAATTTCTGAAGAAGAAAAGTGTTGTTTATGTAAAAAATGGGAACCAGATGAATTGAGAGGGTCTGTCTTCATTACACTAGTGAACTGGGGAAAGTGTGACTTCTGCCCACATTGGACGCATTTGAAAACATGTTCCAAAGTCAGAGTTTTAAGGCGAGACAGTGTGTTTCGGTGCCCACACTGTCTAACTGACAATGAGTAACATTTACTTCAAAAATGATCCCTTGTAAATATGTTAATTTTGTTTTCAATGTGTTTCAATGTGTTCTCATTTCATTTAAATATTAACTTATGGTTTGAAATTCGGCTACCAGTGAATATAGTTGACTAACCTATCTTTCAACAAATAACAATACTTATTACCATACTGGCTTCCCATACATGACCGGCTTTTAGTATTACCGCGGTACCACGAAGGACAACTCTTACGATCAAAAAAACAACATGGCGCTGAACTGACCGGTTTCTATTATTGTTATAGCAGGATTTATGTATTCATAATTATATCAAACTGAAGATGACATGCCAAGGAAAAGGTGTTGTACTAAGACTTTAAGGTAAGTTTCTTTATCTGTTCTTGTTATGTGTTCAATCGTTAAGCACCGCGGTAGCATGGAGGACCGGGCTAATTATCCCCGCCACCTTTATAAGATGTGCATGAAACACCCCATTTCATTAAGGCAAAAAAAACAAAAACAGAATTAACACAATAATAATTTCCCTGTTAAAACAAGAGACCTTAATGCTGACTGAACAAATTATTTGTCCAGATCGTGACGGAAGTAAGGGGCGAGGATTGCAGCCGCGTAACCCCGGTGGAATTCGTTTCACTGACCGTTCCAATGCGGTTCTTCTGTCGCGATTTATTGTTCTTAGAGTGTCTGTATCGCTATTTTCTTCTGGATAGCCAATTGGCCATTTTGTGGTTGTTTGATTTTTGTGTTCTCAGTCTTCATGAGGACTGAACAAACAATAAAGTCCCACGGAGTCTTAAGAAGAAATCGTTCATTCATATCACAATCTTTAAAGTAAGTGGGCTAGCAAAATAATCAATGATAGGCTTGAGGCCTGGACAAGGAACTCTCAGTTCATTTAAGTCTCTCGGCATAGTCTCGCATGATATTCAAACGAGTGTATCTTCACTCGTCACATATTATGATGATATCACTGCTATAATAATAAATATGTTTAGCCAAACTGACTTAAACTTGCCCGTATTTGTTTGTCTCTATGTCAGCGCAGTCAAAGATTTCATTAATATTCCTTGAAATAGTGCCCTCAGAAACTCCAATTGATATAAAGGCATTTTTAAGTCTACTGCTTATTTGAAAGGTGAATGGTTTAACCCACTGATTGCGGGAAAACCCAAAAGGGGTACCTTGGCAAACAGTGCAGGCCCAGATCAGACGCCGCAGAACGCGGCGTCTGATCAGGGCCTGCACTATTTGCTAACAGAATTTTCCGTCAAAAATATAATAAAAACGGCAAAATATGACTGGCACCCCTTATATTACAATGGACTTGTTCAGCATATAGCAATGGAAGAGTTCACCAGTATAAAATGGGTAAAAGCTGAAGCCTGGTGCCTCTCTTCATGTTGCTAATACAACTTTCTTGTATTAAGAAACTTACGAAACAATTGTATGAAAAGGATTAATTCAATCGCGGTCCCAACGGTCAAAACGTAAACATGAAGTAGCATGTTGGCGTTAATTCATATTGAAATAAACAGAAAATGGCATGAATAGGCCTTCCCCGAAGACACCAAGATCCGATAATACCAATAAATGAGATCACAGCCAAGGTTATTCAAAAGAATTTGGGATACAAACGCAATCCCAGAATCAAGAGATGGTCTTAGTAATGAAACAAGAAATATGAAAACAAAATATGAACACTATATTGGCAATTTTATAAAAAAGAAAAAGAAAGAAAGAAACACCAGGCTCAGCCACCCAAATACAAGCCACAGACAGAGATTTTGTTTGTTTGATTTGAGGATTAAAGTCCCCGTCAACACTGTATATGTAATTTTGGAGAGGTTGCTTCAATTTTGTGGGACGTTTACCCAACATTGAGATGAAATGACATCTCAAGTCCTGTCGCCCAATGAAACCAATAGGGTTTATAAGCATGGGCGGTCCGACTCGCCCGGCTTTGCCTGGGCAGGCTTAGATACTCTCAGCGGTTTACCAGTACTCGTGCACGGTCGGATTCAGCTCTGCTTGGAAGCATCATGCATCCCATCTATTTATTCAAGCCCCGATGGGCGGGGGCCGCCACAGACAGAGAAAAGAAAGACAAAAAGCCCAGTCATACAAAAGTTACATACAGCATTAAAGACACATAAAATTCGTTTAGATGCTTTTTGATGTTTATATTAAAAACGATTTATAACAAATATTTTTGGCTTTTTTCATCAAGGAGGCGGTTCTAACGAGTAACCACAATCTATATTTTGAGCAGAAATAAGAAAACTATCACAATTTTCATCTTAAAATTTTCATTCTATCGGCGGTAAAGGTTACAATGTATTGGTATAGGCATGTTTTCGTAATGACAGCTCATAGGGTATAGCTGATGCGATGACATTTTCTGGGAAAGGAAAACATCAGATTAACAATGTCCATGAAATGAATATCCTTTTACAAAAAAGAAAAGTGGGATTTGCAGGGGTATACAGTATTTGTCTTACGGGCCTCCGTGGTCTAATGGATAAGAGCGCTGACTCATTAGGTCTGTTACCGCTGTGGGTTCGCGCTGGGCTCGGGTCTCATGTGAGACGCCAAGTTCTGCAACGGAAGGTCAGGTGTTTTTTCTCCGGTAACGCCGGTTTTCGCCCACCTCTGATTAACGATCGGCTCGATATAAATGAAATAATCTTGAAAGGGCCGTAAAACCGAAACCAGAAAAAAAAATATTTGCCTTAATTTTGCTCAAACTCAATTATTGTGGGCACTCTTTAGAACTGGCCCAACGAACACCATCATCTAAGTTTGGACTAGAAATGTAAAAATATCAAAACTATTCGTCACCAGAGGTTAGAATGTCGCCATTTTAGCACACAAATGGATGTATTTATATCGTAATATGTTTACATTTTGCATAATTAAAATCATGTCTTTAATCAAACTTTTAGTTGACACAGTACCGTTAAATATAAACAAAGATTGGTCCAAAGTTGGGGCTCCGGAATCATGAGCACGAGACTACTTTAGAATGAATTATATCAACCATTCCTTTACAGTAGAGATTGTCGATCTAACTGAAATTCGGAAAGGGATAACCTTCTTTGGCTGTGTGTGTGTGGATTCGGGTTAAACGTCGCTTTCAACAATTTTTCAGTCATATCACGACGGTGTCTGGTTGCGACAGGGAGCTCAATGCTCACTTTTACGGTGCTGCCTCACTGAAGTATCATGTCCGAGACATATTACATGATACCGTCACACCCAGTCACATTATCCTGACACTGGGTCGACCAGTCCTAGCTCTACCCCGTAAATCTGAGTGCCAAGCGAGGAGCAGCTAGTAACATTTTAACGACTTTGGTATGTCGCGGCCCGGGATCGAATCCGTGACCTCCCGTTCCCCGGAGCGGACACTCTACCAACTGAGCTATCGGGGCCGGTCCATCTTTGGCTGAACTAAGTAAAGTAACAAGACTGTTATTGTTAATACAGTGAAACTTCGATAACGCGGACACTGATATCACGTTTACCATGGCTAATTCGAACTCGTTCTTGAGTCCCTAGATAGTAACTACAGATATCCATCCATACATGGTGGAATAATATTGATACAATTTCTTATTTTATCTCGAAAAAGTATGTTGTGTTGCTCTCATTAGAATCGCCTCGATGAGGAGATTCTAATGAGTACACACGACATTCTTTTATTTTATAGAAGATCGAAAAATATACTAAAGTCATCTTCTTTGTGCCTAATGATCTGGCGTTATTACATTACGAAAACACGCCTATACAAATACATTGCCATTTTTTAGGCCAAAAAATAGAAATTTTAAGATGAAAAATTGTGATATTTTTCTTATTTCTGCTCAAAAAGAAGATTGTGGGCACTCGTTAGAACCGCCTCATCGTAACGGTTCTAACGTGTGCCCACAATCTATATTTTAGAGCAGAAATAAGAAAAATAAGGTATACCCCCGGAAACCCCAGTTTTACTATATAAAAGTGGGGTTCAAGGGGGTCAAAATTATATAGGCGTGTTTTCATAATGGCGTTATTATCAACCATCAGTAGTTCTAACTATCCCTGTCTCGGACAAATGTCCATTGTCACAGAGGTATTTGAGTTATTGAAGTTCAACTATATGTGGCTCAGAACAGTGTATTTGGCTTTAACGACACTTTAACACTTGTGAGTCGAGTCATGTTCTGTCGTCTTTTAGAGAAAGGGGGGGGGGGGGGGGTAGGTAGAAGAGATAGTAGAGGAGATGAACGAGAAGGGAGAGGAGAGAAAGAGGAAAATGAATGGAATCCTTTCCTTACCTGCTGCGAGGACAGCAAGTTTTGCCCATTCAGTTGACCATCCTGGTGATGTAAGATACACAACACCTTCACTCCTCAGAACAGTGTTAAAAGACGCGACAAAGAAGAACATTTTTGAGCTGTTCACTCGACAGATTAGTTTAAAAGTCAAGGGTTACTATTTGTTTGTATTGGAGTTTAACGGCCATAATTGTAGGGCATTTTTGAGCAGGTCAGTTTACCTATCCACACTTTTCCTGGGCATACGTAAGCGGTTAACCAGTACAGTGCACATTCTTTCGCCAGAAACTGACAATTGCCCTTCTTGAATCAGTGGAAGAGAGAGAATGACCGTAGAAAAGATTTCATGATCAATCTGCATGAAAGAATAATGTTTCCGACCCCGGCAGGTATCGAACTGAGCATCTAGCTGAGCAACCCAGGCCGACTAAAGGGTTACTATATTTCCTAATAAAATCCAACATCGTGATATACGTATATGATTGTCTGAGCCTTACTTCACTGACGGCAAAAGTGTTTTATGATGGTTACTTAACAATAATGTATTTGTCTCAGGAGAGCTTACGTTGAAATGCTTAATATCAGGGTGGTAAAGTCTCCTTATTTATGTTTCCAGTGTATTGTAGATTTTGATGTATTTTACGTCGGTGGATTTTCTATATCTCTGCAGAGCATTGCTAAATGAATAACGATGACAACTTTCCTTTACCATACAATAATGGCTCAGTCTAAGAGATTTAGAGAATCTCAAGGAAGAGATTAACATCTTTCAGTTTAATTAAAGACCTTGAACGTAAAAACGACAAATACGTTTGAGATCTAACGTTATTCATGTGCTCGCCTATCTATCTATCATTACAATTATAGTTTTTGTTTTGTTTACGGTCCTTTCAATAGTATTTCGCTTATTTTGAGCAGAACTTTCATATGAGGTGGTGGTCGAAAACCGAAATAGCCAGAGAAAAGAAAAAACACCCGACCACCCATTGCAGAACTTGGCGTTACATAGATTGCCATTACTCGTTCTAGCGAGCACATACAATCTTTGGTTCAATGTAGCCTTCAAAACCCCACTTCTCTCTATACAATTTTTTCGTTATCACATGGACTTGTGATCTTCATCACGAAAGAACGACTAAATGATTTTAACCCCCTTAAACCACACTTTTATATTGCAAAACTTGGGTTTGCAGGGTTATACATTATTTTTCTTATTTCTGCTCATAAACAAAGATTGTGGGTACTCGTTAGAACCGCCTTGCAGAGAAGGTTCTAGGCGGTTCTAACGAGTAACATTATATTGTGGGTACCCGTTAGAACCACCTCGCGGAGGCGGTTCTAACGAGTATCCATAATCTATGTTTTAAGCAGAAATAAGAAAAATATCACAATTGTTCATCTGAAAAATTTCAATTTTCGGTGGTTAAATTAACAATGTTTTTGTATAGGCGTGTTTTCGTAAGGATTTACATTTTTATTATTCTTTACATTACGCAAACACGCCTATACAAATACATTGCCACCTTTGTCACCGAAAAAACGAAAATTTTAAGATGAAATTTTGTGATATTTTTCTTATTTCTGCTCAAAATATAGATTGTGGGCACCCGTTAGAACCGCCTCATCAAGGCGGTTCTAACGAGTACCCACAATCTATATTTTAGAGCAGAAATTAGCAAAATAAGGTTTACCCCTGTAAACCCCATTTTTACTGTATAAAAGTGGGCTTAGTGGGGGTCAAAATTATATAGGCATGTTTTCGTGATGGTTTGAACTGCCATGAACTAGCCTTCGGAAAAGACATTCGAACAAAGATCAGACAATTTAACATATAAAAGACATGAAACCATCGGTGACACAGGATGAATCCATAAAATGTCCTCGCAATGACCAACTAACAGCGATTACGAGGAGTCTCACCATTGGTTACTTTTCATAACAATCCTCGTAAATTGGGGAAATTGGATTTAAATCTCCCATTCTACTCAGCCATTTTTCCAATTACCTATCCCCTTGAATAATCACGTGGAGAATGCCATCAATTACTATTCCCCAGCACAAATCACAGGACCTTTACATGTGCTTTTGTAAAAACTTTTATCTATTTGACAGCTGATGCCAATTTCTAGAAATAAGATTACGGGCGGTGAATAAAGTCTTGATTGGCTCTTGACAGTATGTAAATTTGATTAGCAAAATATGATAATATGATTGATTTTCGAGCTGTCATTTGGTGCTTTTGAAGTCAGACAGCTTGCAATGTCAAAAATATGAAGTCAACATTATTTAGAAGATTTAATATGATGTAATAATACTGAAAATTACGACAGAATGCGATACGTCACAAAGTTTACATGGCGTTAACTATTAGGAAAATATGCCCATGTGAACATCTCGAAAACACACCTATATAATTTGACCCCCTTGAACCCCACTTTTATAAAGTAAAACTGGGGTTTACAGGGGTAAATCCTATTTTTCTTATTTCTGCTCTAAAATATAGATTGTGGGTACTCGTTGGAACCCCCTCATCGAGGCGGTTCTAGCATGTACCCACAATCTATATTTTAAGCAGAAATAAGAAAAATATCATAATTTTTGTCTTAAATTTGCAATTTTTTCGGCGGTAAAATTTTAATATGTATTTGTATAGGCGTGTTTTCGTAATGTAATGGCGTCAACCATGGCGTCAGAAATGACAAATATAGGGTAAAAATGTAACAAGTTTCCTATTTCTGCTTTTAACATAGAATGTGTGTGCTCTTAATGAGGTGGTTCTAACGAGTACACACAATCTGTGTGTTTTAGCAAAAGTAAGACGGATAATGTATACCGCCGTAAACCCCATTTTCCCTTAATGGAATGGGGTTAAGAGGGGTCTTCGTTTCACGGACTTTCTACTTTGTTATCATGATGAAGTCCGGGTAAAGAACACCCATTTGAAACCCCACCTTATACAGAGAAAACCGGGGGTTAACAGGAGTATACATTATTTTTTTACTTATATCTGCTCCAAGACATAGGTGGTGGTTACTCCTTAGAAACGCCTCTATCAGTGGATACTTACGAGCATCCACGCCATATATTTAGAGTATAATAATACAATATCACAAATTTTCACTAGAAAAGCAACTGTCTTGAAAATATGAAAGAAATAGTCCAGGCAAACTAGCGATATTTGGCCTAGACCCAAGCAAAATTGCAACACAGATGTTTTTAGCATTTTTGTACTGGAGTACCTTCCCTTAAAGACATATCAAAAGTAGGATGGAATCGGACGATATGAAATTTCTTTATTTTAGCATTTTGAAAGCACCTAGGTTTGGCAAGCAATTTAGTGTTTAAATTCAATATTTTGCTATCTGACAAGGTATCGTTGAGTTTTATTTCTTCAAATCTAATCTGTCTACACCAGAATGGAAATTTTTTCATGTAAAATGGTTAAACAAGTTTTTTTATTATTAATTACATGATGACCTATGGGTAAAATTACCCCACCCACTTTTTTGCCCTTGTGACTGAACTCTAAACAATTTATATCGACTAATGATGATGTTATTTATCAAATGCATACCACAAACCAGCAAGACTACTGCATTGAAACTTAAATAATAAAAACACCAAGAAACAACACAGAATACATTTCTCTACTGATACAAATAGTAGCAAATGTTTGGAAATTCCAAGGTACAACAAAAACGAAATGTCATGATCAATATTTCTTTACTCGCTGACATCATATAACACTAAAATTGGACTGAAGTCATAATAAGATCACCAAAATGATAATCTCGAGGTTCTTATCCATATATTGAAGTGTATAATTCACATAAATATAACCCAGTAGTGGGTTTAACATCATGCAATCAAAAGCTAATCTGACTAATCTAAGCCTGGTCATCCATCTGGTCTAAACAGCCTTCAGTGTACACTTGATGGCCCCCGCTAATCGGGGCTTGAAGAAATATATGGGCTGCATGATGCTTCCACGCAGAGCTGAAACCGACCCGCACACGAGTACGGGTAAACTGCTTAGAGGATCTAAGCCTGACCAGGCAAAGCAGTGCGAGTCCTAGTTTCTTTGGGTGGCAGGGCTTGATATGTCAATTCATCTCAATGTCGGGTAAAAGTCACACAAAATTGGAAGCAACGTCTCCAAAATGACATTTACAGTGTTGACGGGGACGTTAAACCTAATATCAGACAAAATCAGTCTACACTTGAAGTAAGCTATGATCCTCAGCTACCGATTCAGTGCACATCCAATACTGTGATAAGACTGGCCAGATGCGTGGGGAGATGTCATGCTTTAGTTGGTGCACATACCACATTGTTGGTTTTGCTACATGAATGTTCATATTACTAGTCCCTTTATGTCAAATCACAATACAGATACGATGCACATCTTTTCCTTCAATACACTGTTATACTAAAGCTTGACTCTAATCACAGTCTTCAGTGTCAGCTGCATTATCCAACTGAATGGAATTCAGACAGCTAGTTCATGTGCATACTCCACACATTTGGGAGCATGTAAGGCCATGCTTGAGACTAGTGCACAGAAGAGTTTTGCAATCGGCCTTACATTTAAGACACCTGACGACCTTGAGCAGACTCTCAGGTGCTGGTGGTTTATCTGTATGTACCGCCAACAATTTGTCACCTTTCACTGCCCAACCCCAGTTTACTGCAGGTGCATATGTCTCCATAGTCCTATTTCATTGTTGCACTATTGGCAGCTATCAGACCTTCATGATTAAATATAGGTTACTGAGATTTTGGTGGATGCTTCTGACAAAGCTTTTATTTATAGCTAAATACGCCAGTTACGTGTGTCTGCAGCTGTTTGAACCTTCGTTATGTAATGTACACATTTCTCTAGTTTGTTCCTTCTACTATTAGAAGCTGGAGATGTTGAGAGCAATCCAGGTCCAGACAATGAGCACTCGTTATCTACCCTTCATCTAAATATTGGGAGCATACGAAACAAAATTGCCTATCTGCGACGGATCTCGACGCCAACCTCTGAACTACTGACTATTTCAAATTATTTTAGTGACCCGTACAGGAAAGACAGGAATATGTATGGAAGTGGATTGCTCTTGTATATAAGTTCTAGCCTCAGGCACCGACGTAGACCTAAGTGAAGAGTCAATTTGGACAGAAGTCGGTGTTAATCAAGATAGCTTATTGATAGGTTTATTTTAAACTTCAAACACAGCAGATAGTAATTCCTTTAATAATTTTAATGCAAATATCGAAAAAGACGCGAAAATTGGAATTTCATAAACATCTTGGATTGACTTTAAGTAAAAACAGACAGTGGGATGAGCGCATACAAAACATATTATCACGTGCTGCAAAGATTGTGGGTATAATAAGAAAATTAAAATTTACGCTCAATTGAGTTGCACGAAACCAGATATATCTTTCATATGTACTACCTATTCTTGAGTATTCTTCAGTCGTCTGGGATGGATGTTCTCTCCAAGACTCAAATGCTCTCTAAGAGCTCCAAAATGAGACTGCTAGAATAGTAACTGGTCTCACGAGATCGGTTTCTTTGGATAATTTGTACAGGGAATGTTGCTTGCCATCATTAGCAGATAGACAGAAACAACAAAAAATGAATTTCATGTACAGATCAACGAATGTGTTAGTTCAAAGCTACATAACTGATTTAATCCCTCCTGTTATAAGGGAAACCACCACTATCGTCTGAGAAATCAAAATAATATTACTCAACCGTTTTGTCATACCGAACTATTTAGGAAATCTTGTATTCCGTCAGGAATAACGTTGTGGAATTCTCTGGAGGAAAACTTACGCAACAGCCCCTCCATAAATTCATTTTAATATCATACAAAAAGACACCATCTAGATGTTCAAAGAGTACCGCCTCACTATATTAATGGTGACAGATATTTGTCAGTTATGCATTCTAGATTTAGAAACAATTGTAGTAACTTATAAAATGATTTGTATATTAACCATGTAACAATGAATCCACTTTGTACCTGTCATCAAGGAAGAGAAAACACAGAGCCCTATTTCCTTCGATGCTCTAAATATGAAAACGAACGGTTGAGATTTCTCCATGAAACACGCGAGTTTCACCCTTTGAGTATCAACCTGATTTTATTTGTAGATGATCCCACATCCTCGAAAGTTATACTACAATTTTTAGAGCTGCCAGGAGTTGCATTAAAAGCACAAAACAATTTTCTGGTTAGTATTTTAGTAGATCCCAGTTACTCCATGCTCATCTGAGAAGGCGCACACTATTCATTTATTTATTTGTTTGTTCATATCATTTTCACGTGACTATAATTTATTGATGTCATTTTGTAGGGGAAGGATCGTAACTGATGTTGAGAGAACTTGTAACCCAACCCCATTGTACACATATATATGTATTGGTTGCAATCAAATATGTTTATACTGAAAGAGAAAAATTGGTTTAAAGGACCTATAATAATCTTTTCACAGTGAAAACGCTGACACTAAAACTGCCCAAGAAACGAAGCAAAATCAAAATTGCGTTAGTGGGTGGGGTAAACCAACAAGAAAATTTAAAAGCATTGGCTTGTAACACATTCCTTTTCATACTTAACATAAACTTAATAGATGGATCATGACATGAAAGTTTTATAATCAACATATATGCAATAGAATCCATTTAATAACTAAATTGTAAGCTATACAGGATTACAACTCCAGTTATAATAGTTTCCCAGTGATAAAATCACCCATAAATATAAATGAAGGAAAAAATCAAATTTCATATTCTACGATTCCGTCCTACTTTTTATATGTTATTAACATATATCAGAGGTGGTCAAAACTAAAAAGACATTTGTGTTGCAATTTTGTCTAGGTCCCCACACAGTTTGACCGGACTAAAAGCACTATCTCACGCTGTTATCGTACGGCATATGAGAAATATTGCCGTCATGACACTGAAAATGTGTGCACGCGCGCCATACATTCTACAGCGTTGTTGTAGGAGACGGCTCTTGTAACATAGCCACACACCTAAAGGCTGTGATCGTATAGATTTTTACTAACAAATAAAACTAAAGTCATTTTATAACATTTTCAAGTTTAATTGAATGCAAGAGCTTTCTGCTCCATTAAAATACCGCTAGACCAATACTCTAACTGGCATGGTCTAGCACCTTAGAGTGACACAAAATACAACTCCCCGAAGCCGTGATCAGAGGCGGTATATATACGCTTTCTCACATTCTTTCATGCACCTGCAGAACCATTACGTAAATAAATTCTAAATGCTATGTAAATAATATGTCCAAATTAGATAATGACATATAAACATACACTCAATTGACATGCTGGTATTAGCTTCTGGAAAGGTTTATCTAAATATCACTGCACCTAAAATATTCTATAAATGTTGACTTAAGCAATTATGTCCCACCTGCATGTGAAAATAACCTTTAAGTAAATATCATCGTCATATGATATTTCGAAATACTGATTTGAACAGCTTCCAAGTTACATGTAAGTGCAACATGGGTTCATGTCTGCATTTTATACAAAGTTATAGAAATGGTATTTTAGGATATTAGATGAAGCTATTTCATAATTATAATTGATGCTTATTACTTTCCTAAACCGTAATGCTACAGAAGCAGAAACTTACTGCCTACTCAACACTCATTCAAGCATATCAGTCTTACGTACCTTCAATACTATTTCAGTCATATAGAAAACATGCCTATGCATAATACCGACTGCATAACATGACTATGTTATATACCTCCCATTCTTAAGTTAATTAATTAACCCCTTAATTAATTTACCTAATAACTCTCTCTGATCACAACTTTTTAAACATATATGGTTAAACATATATCGTTATAGTATCAATGATATTCATGCTCAATAACACAACATCATGCATCAATGAATAAAGTTTCATCAACATAATAACCGCAAGTGATCGTATATATAAGTGACCAGGATAAACCACAATTGATCGTATATATAAGTGACCAGAATAAACATATATGAGCATATGCACTTGTGCATACAAGTATCTAAGATTTAAGGGTATATACTTTAGTGACCAGGATAATATACTTACACAAGTGACCAGGATGTGACCAGGATGTATAAGTACTCAATATAATGATCAGGATGACCAATACATCATCAGCATGTACAAGTGACCAAGATCATTAATTAATCAATTATCTTTTCATATGACCGGGATTACTGCCATATTTATTTTAATCTACTTTTGCGACCAGGATAAATAATCTTATAACTGACTAGGATGTTATACGATCAGGATTTTAAACTAATGTGACCAGGATAAACGTTATTAAAAGTAGAAGTAAAACAAAGATCAGGAATTGATACAATTAACTTACTCCATCCATAAAAGACACCAAAGGGAAAGAAATACAAACATTAAGCGACCAGACCATAATGGAAACCTAAACAAAGGAAGGCCATATGGACAGTTACTTTCCCACAAAATGGCCATATGGCCATCCAAAATTAAAAGACACAAGTGATACACACAGTAAGTAACAAACAACAACACAAATAAATCGCCACAGAAGAGCCGCCTTGGAACGGTCAGTGGAAGATTTCCACTGGGGGGCTTAAATCGATTTTACGTGGCCACAATCCTCGCCCTTACTTCCGTCGCGATTTAGACAAATAATTTGTTCAGTCCGCATGAAGGCCTCCTAACTCATCAGTGCAACATCTCCGTGAACACAGAAATCAAAGAACCACAGAGGTGAGACAACGGTGAGGACTCGACAGCAAGAAACCACTGAAATGCTGGAGCAAAAGAAAACCAACAGTTAGACTCCGATGAGCCCAACCAGAGACAGAGCATCAGGCACCAACCAACATTATCTCTTTAAATTTCAATAAGCCTTTACGTTGGAGCCGTCATAGAATCTGAGGCCTGACCCACCGGCGTGCAATTAAAGAGGGAAGCAAAGTTGCCAACCGTGATTGGGTTAACTACCATGCATGCAGTCTGTCGTATAATATCCATATTGTACCCAATCTTTTTATATCGAACAATGATTTTACGAAATTGGGTGCTGAAGTCATTGCGGTTATATATTTTTCTGAATTTATATACTAAGTCACCATAAAATTCGGGTTCCGATAGACCTTGTTGCAGAAGAGATTTAAGTCCAATATTGAATTTTGAAATTAAATGAGAATGGCGTCTATAAAATTTTGAAAAGGCTTTGCGTAGTTTATGGTACCGATAACCCTGATTAAGGAGTTTAGCCGTTAATAATTTATTACGAGTGTTGAAGTCAGTTACATGACTACACACTCTAGCAAATCGAATTAATTGCGAAATATAAACGCCATAGGATGGCGCACGAGGAACATCACCATCCAAAAAAGGAAAATTTACAATCTCAAAATCAAAGTCATCGCGTTTATCATAAATTTTGCACGAAACAAATCCATCTACAATAGATAGATGTAAATCCAAAAACGGGGCCTCGGTATCAGAAGAATTTGCTTTATTTAACTGAAGTTCTAGGGGGTAAATCTGACTGATCAAACCATCAAAATAGGTATTATCAATATTTAATAAATCATCTAAATATCTAGAAGTAGAGCTAAAAGCTTCAATAATTTCAGATTGGTTATCAATGGAAAGCGACAAAATGAAGTCTCTTTCATAACAATACAAGAACAGATCAGCCACAAGAGGTGCGCAATTAGTACCCATCGGAATACCCACAATTTGTCTAAATAACTTAGTACCGAATCTAATATAAATATTGTCAAGTAGAAAGGTGAGGGCATCACACACTTTCTGACATGACCAAAGTGTATAATTCTTATGCTCTTTAGAGGTGAAAAATGCATTTCTGACATTACATGCAAGATAAAGAGAATCTTCTCTGTGAAAAGCCCATTCAATTAAATCATTAAGCTTTACTTTTATAAGATTATGAGGAAGTGTAGTGTAAAGAGTGGAAAAATCGTAGGTAGACAGACTAGAAGCACGAAACTGTCTAGATTTCAATTTATTTAAAACCTCGTTCGAATTTTTTATAGACCAAAACAGATTTCTTCCTGATCTTTCAAAGACTTTATCACAATATTTAATTACATGCGTTTTAATAGCAGTAAGACAGGAAGTTAATAATTTAGAAAGTTCAGTGGTAGTGCAAGAACTAGAATTTGCAATAAACCGTGCTTTGTAAGGTTTTTTATGAAGTTTTGGTAACCAGTATAGCGTAGGAAGCTTGTCTTGGCCTTCGTTAACACACACAGCAAACTTATTTTAACACTTTAAGTTTGTTAAATGTTAAAGAATGTTTTCTTAAACATTTCCTTTAATCAACCCTTCTAATCTAGTAGACTTCCTAATTACCAGGATAATCAATATACTTGTAACGAGGACTTCTACACAAGTATTAGACCAATAAAGGGCTTATTAAAACACACTGTTTTAATTAAGTTTCTGTTTCTTTGTTGGTGGTGAAAATGCACAGTCACATTGTTCTTCTCGTAGATTTAACACTGTCGGTGGTTGTGGAATAGATATAACTGGAACACGATGAATTTTGTTTGGTATTAGTTTTCCATCGTTGTTGTCGCTGGTGCTTGCTTCTTGGTGGTTTGAATTTGTCATCAAGTAAGTAGGGTGAGTCGGATGTTCTTTGCAGTTTGTATAGTGTTCTTGCATAACACTAACATCATTTGGCTGTAATAAATAAAGTTTAATGTCACATGTAAATCTTCACCTAAGCATGACCTTTAGGGGCATACTCAGGACTTTAATAAAGTCACTAAATAAAGTTCTATTTACTAGGTCTTCGTCCATGCATAGTCTTCAGGACTATACAAGGCACATATAAATGTCTCATATAAATGTCACTTAAATGTCAATGTACTATAACTATAAGTACTAATACGATTCACAGTCATGAACTATATACATAATGAAAACACATCGTACGATAAAGTTCAATTGCATCATATAGCAATTACATAACATGTAATACTCTCTGTTAAAACTGTTCATAAATAAATCTGTTTTACTACATCACTGTGCACAGATTTTTCTCGTTTTACTTTGCCCATGCCGCCTTCGCATCAGTCCACCTGAAGGGCTTCTGTCCTTCCTCTACGTCATTGACGTGTTGTTCTTCGATCAGAGTGGACATCTCTATATCACCTTTGATCGATGACCGTTTCACATTTACCTTCTCAAGATCATGTGAGTTAGCCTGTCCTACACCAATTATCTTATACACACGATTTCTTTTACGAAATATCATTAAGATAATTACAATAATTATAACCGTCGATGCAATGCTGATTAACATAACATGTATCCAATTAGTACTGGCTTTACTCTCACCTAACATGACAGTCTTATAGTGTCTTGTTTCATGAAGTAGATTTTGTAAAGGGATCTCTTTTAAACTCGACAAATGTGGTGGCAACTGTATTGGTTTGGATCCTAGTTTAGTTTTACTTTCAATCAAAAATGAAAAGTTCGAAACATTATGTAGTTTTAAAAGTGCTTGCAACGGATCTGACCTTTCAAAGTTACTATGTCCGCCGAAATACTCAGGTAACTGTAAATATTTGTTTGATGCTTTACATGTGTTATTTAACCGAATAATACCAAATGGTGGTGTGATTTTAATGTCAACATTTTCAGATTCATGTGACTGACAATTTAATGTAAATGTCAGAGGTTTATTTGTGACCACAATCCAAATACCAAATATCAAGTACTTCGTAGTTGGCAACCTTTCATTCAACACAACTACTTGTTTACAGTACTTTTTAATGTCATGCAGGTTTTGCATAAAGAGAGCAACAACGCAGAATTTGTTTACATTTGTCTGATAGAATGCTGTTTCAGGATTGCAAAACTGGAAATGATAATTATTACACATCTGAAATGTACTTTCAGATAGAAGCGAAAACTTTGTTTTATCCTCTGAGACCAGTAACATTTCGTTTTCTAAGCTATACTTTAATAATACGTCTGTGTCGTTATTGGTGGATAGAGGTAGTGGTAGGTTATATATTTTATACACTTCATATTCTTCTTTTGTGTTAATTAGTGGGATCTTAAGAATAATCCTAATCTCATTATCTTCAAGGTATGTTATACATGTCAATGTTTTGAAGAAATACCAAATGTCTTTACGAGGATTTTTAGGTAACTCAAAGTTATTGGGAAGTTTTGTTTCTACTTCAATCAATAGTTCCTTAAGATCTTTTGGAGAGATTGTATTGGTAGATAAGTGATGCATTGATAACATATTTAGTTCAGACTTTAAGCTTTCAAGATAAAATATGGCATCTTGAGTTGTAAGCCTAATTTCATCAAGTATCATTTTAAATTGTAAGTATGTATGAATAAATTGTTCGAGTCTAACAAACTGTTGTTCAAATGTTCTTCCAAGCAAACTTATTTTACGATCTAGTTTCTGAATAACAATGATGAGATCCATTATAGATCTCCTGTTTTCCGCTACTTGCATTCTCGTTAAGTTTAATACCGATAAACTTACATCAAGATAATGTATAATTTGTTCTTGATTAAGTGCCAAGGCTTTAACATTTCTATCTATGTTCTCAAGGTCACTTTCTGATACAGTACCGAACAAAGTACTCATTAACTGTCCTACTATAGGAAGCAATGACCTTTTGTGCTTATGTTTGTTTTCTGAAAGTGTCTGGTACTCATCAAAGTTTTCATAAACAGAAGTATATGTATCTGTTAATAGGTCAACTTCTACATGTAAGCTTTGAAATGTTTCTACGTATCCCGTTAGATTTGATTTCTGATAAAAGATTGTAATAGCTTTTACAATTTCATCAGTGCGAGCAAGATCGTTTTGAATCTTTAAAATTAGATTTTTAAACGGTCTCAAACCATGAATAAATGTTACAGACCAGTGTGCATCGTTAATAAAGACTTCATTAGTCTTTTGAAATACAACATTTTCGGATGTAAAGAGTCCGAATGCAAGGCTAACATAGCATGATCCCAAGATTAATGTGATCATCAATATGTTAATCTGAAATTAAATAAAAACGGGCATAACTATACTGGGCATAACTATACTGTTAAATGCGAGGTACTTATTTACAATTCACCTCTATTAACATACATGAGGCCTTTACCTCATTAAAGAACACTGTATTACGAGGTCATTTTTATAACATAGTAGACATTAACCTCAAAAATTGTTTCATATTCTCTGCTTTATCTTGAGACTTCTTTTGTCTCTTTTTCTGTGACCTAACTGTTTCACTGACTACACTATTATACAATGGCTGCTGTGAACAAACTTCGTTCACTTCCATATCGCTAGCTAAATCATTATTTTCTATTAAAGGCATAGGACAGGAATTATCGGAGAATAACTCGTCATTACACTCCCTGTCCTTGACCTCGGTTTCTTCACTTTGATTTTGCCTAGCTTCTCTGTGTTTAATTCTTTTCTGCAATTCCATCAAAGGAATATCATCTTCATCAGAAGAATGTTCTCTTTCTTGCCTATACCTCTTAACTAACTTAGCCAAGGGAATTTGTTCTTCTGAGTCAGAATCAGATTCTGTCTCTGACTCAGAGGCTTGAGGTGGAATTACATATGCTGCGTCCCTTAGTTTTCTACATTTATCATTTTTGGAAAGATTCCAATCATATACATTTGCTTTTATTAAATCACCCGCATATACTCTACTTGTTGTGCCATCTAATTGATTCTTAATTATAAAAGATACGGGCCCTGTTTTCTCAATTATTCTATAATAAGGTTTCCATTTCTGTCCTAATTTACCCTTTCTTTGTTTATTCTGATAATAAACTGGATCTCCTACTTTTAATTCTACCTCTTTGGTATTTTTGTCGGCATATTTAGCCTGCCGTTTCTTTGCTTGCTGTAAGTAATTTCTTACATGTACAAAAGCTCTGTGCTGTTCTTGTAAAGCAACTTCGTGAAAATCTTCACCTAAATACTTTCTCCTAGGTTGTAATATATTGTCAACTGGCAATACTACATCTCTATTGTACAGCAAATAATAAGGCGAGAACTTAGAAGATTCACTTACATTAAACCTGATTGCTGCTAAACTTTGACAAAGATACAAATCCCAGCTCTGTTGATTATCAGCTACCATTTTAGCTAAAATATCATGCAAAGTTCTATGGAACCTTTCAACTTTGGCATTGCTCTGAGGATGATACACACTTGTCAAAATATGGTCAACATTAAGTCTTTCCAAAGTTTCTTTAACCATCTTATTTACATTCTCAGTTCCATTGTCCGTCACAATTTGTAAAGGACAACCAAAACGTGGGAAAATGTGTCCAATGATCAGTTCAGCTACTGATTCAGCAGTCTTATCTGGTACTGCAAAAGCTTCAGGCCAACCACTATACCAATCAACAAATGCGACGATATATTTATTGCCTGACAAAGTTGTTGGGTAAGGACCAGATAGATCAAGACTAAGTTTTGCCATAGGGTATGGAGGAATATCAGTTTCTTGTAATGGATGTTTCGTTTTCTGCATTGACCTAGTTCTACAAGTCATACAATCAGAAACATACTTATGAATTTCTTTAAACAGATTTGGCCAAAAGTATTTCTGACGAATGGAGTTAAAAGTTTTCTGTACCCCCATATGACCATTATTGTCATGATACTGAGTTACAACTAAAGACCTAAGATGTTTTGGAATAAACAATCTTAAATTTGGGTCATCATTGGCATTTGATAAATAGTATATCAATCCGTCTACCAAGAGATAATGTTTTTGAACATCTTTACTCTCTTCCCCATTTAAAATCATCGACCTGATTTCTGAAATATCATCATCCCTAGTTTGTTCAATTTTCATGTCAAAGCCGCTTTTAGTAAAGTCAGAACAATCACACTTTTCAAATGTATCTACATTGGGCAAACTACAACCAGCAAACGTTTTTGGATCAAACTGATTAGAGTCTAACACATTTACTTGAAACAAATTGTCATTGACATCAAGTACCTTTTCTACTTCAACGTCTTCACTAACTGTACTTTCCTCAAGTTTATTTACATTATCTGGATGCCTAGAAAGTAGGTCAGCGCATGTATTTGTTGTACCAGCAATGTATTCTATAGTACAATTATAGCCTGACATACTCAAAGCCCAGAGTTGAATCTTTTTATTTTGCATAGGAGATTCAAGCAAGTATTTCAGAGGCTTATGATCAGTTTTAATGACAAACTGAGCATTGTGAAGATAATAATCTAACTTTTGAAGAGCGAAATGGATTGCAAATGCTTCTTTTTCTACCACAGACCATTTACATTGAGACTTACTAAGTTTATGGGACAAATAATAAATAGGCTTTTCATCACCAACACACTCTTGTGTAAGGCATGCACCAATACACGAGTTACTAGCATCTGTATAGAGAACGTATGGTTTATTTGGATCTGGATAAACCAACAGTGGAACAGCAGTTAAACTATCCTTCAAGAATTCAAATGCAGTTTGGTGTACGTCTGACCACTTAAAATGTGCGTACTTTCTTGTCAAAGCGATAATTGGTTCAGCTATCTGAGAGAAGTTTGGAATAAATCTTCTATAGTATGAGCACATACCTATAAATGACCTTACTTCTTTTACACAAGTTGGAACAGGTAAAGATCTAATAGTATCAACCTTCTTTTCATCAGGTTTGATTCCTTGCTCACTGATAACGAAGCCAAGATAATTAGTTTCTAATTTAAGAAAACCACACTTCTTAAGCTTAAGTTTCAAATTATGCTGTCTCAACCTATCAAAGATCAGACTAATGTGTCTTAGATGTTCTTCCAAAGATGAGCTAAAGATTAATATATCATCCAGATATGCTGTAGCAAAATCATTGCAACCTTGCAACACAACAGACATAAGTTCTTGAAATACAGCAGGAGCGTTAGAAAGACCAAAGGGCATCACATTGAACTCAAATAACCCTTTATGAAATGCGAAAGCTGTCTTTTCTTTATCTTTTTCATCCATGGCAACCTGCCAATAACCACTTTTTAAATCTAAAGATGTAAAGTATTTTGCTCTACCAAGTAATGCTAAGATATCATCTATTAAAGGCAAAGGAAAGGAATTTTTCTTTGTAATTAGATTTAATTTTCTAAAATCAACACAGAACCTTTTACTGCCATCTTTCTTATCAACAATCACCACAGGAAATGACCATGGTGATCTTGACCTTTTAATTACATTAGCATCTAACATTTCGTTAATTGCTTTGTCAATTACCTCTCTGTTTTTAATTGGTGTCCTGTAAGGTTTCATCTTAATTGGTTCATGATCTCTTACATCTATTTCCATTTTTACTGTGTCTGTTTTTCCTAGTTCAGAATCTTTGCTTGCAAATAAGTCTTTATTTTTCAAGATAAGGTTTTCAATTTTTGACCTATATTTGTCAGGTACATCAAGGTCTTTTAAGTCTAATTTATTCTCACAGCTGTTATTTTGGATTACTGAATCTATATGAGTAGCATTATTTTGAATCTCTGAGATTTTAGCCAACAAACCATGTCTATAAATTTTAATATATTTATTTGTGCTGTTAACAATTAACACTGGTAAAGATATATCTTTCGCTAATGTAGAAACAGTATTAATAATTTGTAAGCCTGGTTGATCTGTTAAAAACCCTTGCAACCGTCACACTTAAGTTCACTCCCATTTGCAGATTGTAAACAAACTTTCTTATGAGTAAGCCTTGGTTTATTCTTAAGTTGATCATATATTCTTCGGTGCATTAATGAACATTCAGCTCCAGTGTCTACAAGAGTTCTATATCTTTGTTTACCTATTTTAACTAAACAAGAATTTGGACTGCCTGAAACATTGATCCTAAATTTTTGATGAGGTAAATGTCTACTTTTGTCTTTACTACTCATTACATCGACCCCTGCATGCAATGAGCGTCCCAGTTTTCCTGCTGACCTGGGGTTTTACAAGCTTGAAACCTACTTCTTCCATGCCCCATAGGTCTTCTATTTTTATCTTTTTTCTTGCAATCCCTACTTATGTGGCCTTCTTCGCCACAAGACCAACATTTTATTGGTGGTCTGTTGTTAGCACTATTTACCCTTCTATTCTGAGGATAACGTCGACCTCGTGAAAGGTCAACCTCCATAGGTGTTGTTCTTGTACTGGACCCCTGCCAATTATGATGAGACATTGACACTCTAGTCCTCAAGTTTTGTTCATTTGTGGCAATAGCCACTGCCCCTTGCAAAGTATCGGGCTCATCCCTTAATATTTTCATTTTTAATTGGTCATTAGTAAGACCATCAACAAAAATATCTATGATTTGTCTCTCAATAGCATTGCCTCCCTGGTTATCATAGGCAATCTCGGCTAGAGAAAGAATACGCTCAGCATACACCTGTATATTTTCACCAGGCTTCTGCTTCACGGACCTCAACATTGACAGAGCAGTTTGAGAGTCTGTCACATCAGAAAATCGTACAGCAAGCTGCTGTTTAAGCTGATCCCAATTATTATTAGGATTAGCTTGCATGTAACGGTGAATGAAGCCACTCACCGCTCCACTTGACGACTGGTAAGCAATGAGCTTCTTCCGTGCGTCAGGTACATTTACTAAGGTCGCGTATTTTTCTATTGACCTTATCCATTCCCTATACGTTCTTGGGTTCCCGTCAAATTTAATGACTGCGTTAGATATTCCCTGCGCAGTTAAGGCATTTGAAACATTTGTAAGTTCTAATTGTATGTTAACAAAAGCCTGCGCAGCCGGATCAAGTTGTTGCTGAGCCTGAGCTTGAGCCTGTGCTTGAGCTTGACCTTGCTGAGCCATGTTTAAATAAAATAATAAATGAATAAATAAATAAATAAATAAATAAACTAATTAATCATAATTTTATTTTTCTTAACCCTACATTCTATTTTTCTTGTATAATTTTACGTCCTACTGAATAATAATTGGTGTCATAACAAGCAACACACAAAACCAGAAAAAGTAAAAGTAAACGGCACCTACCTTGGTGTCCATTCTTCTTGTCGTCAGGTTCCTTTTTTCTTTTATCCGCAGCACGGCACCAATAAATTTAGACGTGTAACATAGCCACACACCTAAAGGCTGTGATCGTATAGATTTTTACTAACAAATAAAACTAAAGTCATTTTATAACATTTTCAAGTTTAATTGAATGCAAGAGCTTTCTGCTCCATTAAAATACCGCTAGACCAATACTCTAACTGGCATGGTCTAGCACCTTAGAGTGACACAAAATACAACTCCCCGAAGCCGTGATCAGAGGCGGTATATATACGCTTTCTCACATTCTTTCATGCACCTGCAGAACCATTACGTAAATAAATTCTAAATGCTATGTAAATAATATGTCCAAATTAGATAATGACATATAAACATACACTCAATTGACATGCTGGTATTAGCTTCTGGAAAGGTTTATCTAAATATCACTGCACCTAAAATATTCAATAAATGTTGACTTAAGCAATTATGTCCCACCTGCATGTGAAAATAACCTTTAAGTAAATATCATCGTCATATGATATTTCGAAATACTGATTTGAACAGCTTCCAAGTTACATGTAAGTGCAACATGGGTTCATGACTGCATTTTATACAAAGTTATAGAAATGGTATTTTAGGATATTAGATGAAGCTATTTCATAATTATAATTGATGCTTATTACTTTCCTAAACCGTAATGCTACAGAAGCAGAAACTTACTGCCTACTCAACACTCATTCAAGCATATCAGTCTTACGTACCTTCAATACTATTTCAGTCATATAGAAAACATGCCTATGCATAATACCGACTGCATAACATGACTATGTTATACTCTTTTAGCGACGCGGATAGAATGGTTTGCATTTTCAGTAGTGGAGCCACGGTCATCGTAGTTAGTATCTGGATAAGTGACCGCGTTCTCTGACTTCAAAGGATACACTATGGCAACCTGCGTGTAGTGTTCTATAAGATAACAATTAGTATGTTTAACCCATTCAGTACCAGAAACCCCTAAAGGGGTACCTTGGCAAACAGTGCAGGCCCAGATCAGATGCCGCAGAATACTGCGTCTGATCAGGGCCTCCAATGTTTGCTAAAATTTCAGTCATTTTCCAAATAAATTTTAAAGAAAACACAACCTGACACCCCTAAATTTTGAAATGGACTCCTGCTATATAAGGAGAAAGATTCCATTTGGTGCAAAAAGGGTTAACAAACTGGAGTTTCGTGTTAAGGAGGTATAATAATAAAAGCTCACAGACAACCAGATAGCCATCAGAACTATCACGTTAATATGACCAGTTAATCACGAAAACACGCCTATATCATTTTGACACCCTTGAACCCCAATTTTGTATAGTACATGTAAAACTGGGGTTTCCGGGGTATACCTTATTTTCTTATTTCTGCTCTAAAATATAGATTGTTGGTACTCGTTAGAACCGCCTCGATGAGGCGGTTCTAACGAGTACCAACAATCTATATTGTGAGAAGAAATAAGAAACCAACAATCTATATTGTGAGAAGAAATAAGAAAAATATCACAAATTTTCATTTTTTCGGCGATAAAGGTTACAATGTATTAATATAGGCGTGTTTTCGAAATGTAATGAAACCATCAGAAATATCATGTTAATGTGACCAGTTAATAAAACCATCAGAACTATCACGTTAATATGACCAGTTAATGAAACCATCAGAACTATCACGTTAATATGACCAGTGAATGAAACCATCAGAACTATCACGTTAATATGACCAGCTAATGAAACCATCAGAACTATCACGTTAATGTGACCAGTTAATGAAACCATCAGAACCATCAGGTTAATATGTCCAGCTAATGAAACCATCAGAACTATCACGTTAATATGACCAGTTAATGAAACCATCAGAACCATCAGGTTAATATGTCCAGTTAATGAAACCATCAGAACTATCACGTTAATATGACCAGTTAATGAAACCATCAGAACCATCAGGTTAATATGTCCAGTTAATGAAACCATCAGAACTATTACGTTAATGTGACCAGCTAATGAAACCATCAGAACTATCACGTTAATGTGTCCAGTTAATGAACTTATCAGTATGACCAGTTCATGAAACCATCAGAACTATCACGTTAATATGACCAGTTAATGAAACTATCACGTTAATATGGCCAGTTAAGGAAACCATCAGAACTATCACGTTAATGTGTCCAGTTAATGAATACCATTAAGAACCCCAAGTTTACCTGTAGCAAAATATGGTTCCTGCATTTTTTTGGCACGTCGGATAAGGCAATCAATTCTGTTTCTACCCTGGTGTTAATATCTTGAAAAAACAAAAAAACAAAAACAAAAAAAAAAAAACATCACCAAAAAAAAAAAAAAAAAAAAAGAAAAAAAAAGAAAAAAAAAAACACATAAGCATGGTGCGCGAAAGTCAAACGTTTAATAAAGTAAAATGAAAATTTTCGGTGGTCTAATGCAAGAAAAGGGATCTAATATGGGGCACTGTTGTAAATGAGCGATTCCAACCTTCGGGATGACCGTGCTGAGCGGAACCGAGACTATTCCGATGTTCCGCTGAGCATGGCCATCCCGAGGGTTGGGAATATAGGCGATAGGCGTTTCCAATCCTCGGAATGACCGAGCTGAGAGGAATCTCGGCATAGCCTCGGTTTCGCTCAGCACAGTATCAAGACGGTTGGAAACGCCGCTCTACAACAGAACCCCACATCGTAAGCAAGCCCTGTCGGGAGAAATCTTCGGGATTTTAGAGAGGTAAGAGACGGACTGGCCTGCTCACCTACACAAACTGGCGACAGTCATGACATTTTACATAACTGAGCCCCGCCAAGCGAATTTGTGTCTTCGAGCATTCCGTCATGACAAATTTTAACTGCCCATGCCCAGCCATTCAAAGGGACCAGGGATATGGCTTTCTGTCTGAAGGTTCCTCTTGATTCACAGCTTGTATGAGCGAGCAGCAAAGGTTCTGGCGAGACTGCGCGGATACGCAGGCTCGCCTGAACCTTCGCTGCTCGCTCAGGTGATAAGTACCAAAATTGCTTGACGGGGCCCATATCCATGTAGAAACTATTGACATTGTATTATTGAAGCTGAAAACACACAATAGAGGTGAAGGCAATGATCAGGAATCGATATAATTAGCCTACAGCTCCCATCAATGACAACAAAGGGAAAGAAACACAAACATGAAACAACTAGACCCCAATGGAAACATCAACAGCGGAAAGCCAAAAGGACAGGCTGTTAAATACCCTTGTTGTTCGCAAATGCCATACAACAGGTTATCTTACGTGGCTCATCTGTGTGAAATCCGGCAATTGATATCTTTCTGTGGCTTGAGATGACTGTCTTCAGTGTTCGCGCACTGCGGCGACGTTTTCAGGATGGTGATGTTAATTAATATTCGTGTTCCTTTCCCTCTGATGTCTTGTATTGGGCATCACGAAAACACGCCTATATAATTTTGACCCCCTTGAAGCCCACTTTTATATAGTAAAACTGGGGTTTAAAGGTGTAAACCTTATTTTTCTTATTTCTGCTCTAAAATATAGATTGTGGGTACTCGTTAGAACCGCCTCGACGAGGCGGTTCTAACGAGTGCCCAGAGTCTATATTTTGAGCAGAAATAAGAACAATATCACAATTTTTCCTCTTAAAAATTTCATTTTTTCGGCGATAAATATTACATTGTATTTGTATAGGCGTGTTTTCGTAATGGAGGTGTGAGGTAATCGTGTAGATATCTGATTATTGCCTTCATTTCTGTTTCTTAGCAACACCTCTCTTGTTCTACAATCATGTGCATTATCCTCTTTAGCTCTGCTGCATGATGCTTCCACGCAGAGCTGAATCCGGCCCGCATACTAGTACTGGTAAACCGCTTAGAGGATCTAAGCCTGTCCAGGAACCATGGTGCGAGGCGGACCGTCCATGCTAATAAACCCTATTGGTTACATTGGGCGACAGGGCTTGAGATGTCATTTCATCTCAATGTCGGGTAAAAGTCCCACAAAATTGGAAGCAACGTCTCCAAAATGACCTTTACAGTGTTGACGGGGACGTTAAACCTCAAATCAAACAAACAAAGCTCTGCTTTAGCTCTGCTCAAATTTTCATTCTAACACAGCGCTCGTATACAGGCAATGGAAAGAAACTGTGCTTTATTCTGAAAAAAGAAATCTCTGGGTGGCAGTGCGTTTTTATTTATTTATTAGAAATTGCATGGTTACATACCTACATACATACAAACATAAGTGTACATATAATATATGTACCATTGGATTGGACGTAGGCGAGGCCTATTTCAGTCCTTCCCAAGTGGTACTGTTTAGGTCTATATTCGTATTTAAAATACATTTGGAACCACAACGTATACAATGTAATTTATACATTATATAAACATACATACATACATACATACATACATACATACAGAGAGAGAGAGAGAGAGAGAGAGAGAGAGAGAGAGAGAGAGAGTCCACCGAGTAGCTAGTTTCTCGTTATCATTTACAATAGTATAAGATAAGATAAGATAGTGGAAGTGCGTGACGCGAAAAGCCGCCGATTTATGGCGTCACTCGAAGATTCTATGACGTTAGATGGTGAAGTTATTTTCTCCCAACAAAAACATTACAACAGAGCATAAAGGTGTGTGATATACCCAGTAATATGGGGGCGGGATTTATTATAACGATTGTGACAGGTTGGGATTATTTGAAGGAAGTAACAAAATCATTTTTGGTTTTTATTAGTGTATTAGAATGGAAATAAATCAGCTGTAGTGTGTTATTTGGTGAGTAATAAACCACAGTTTGTCGGTCAGTTAGTCGTAAGTAGACAAATCACTTCGCGGTTACAACTGACCTCCAAACCTCTATTTCTCAATTAACACCTACATTATGTGTTTGAAGATCAAAGAAGAAATATATCACAGTCCATCATGTGATAAATGACACAGAACATAAGGAACCATGCAACATCGCAATAACTCATATGGGGATGGTACTGACAACATTGCTTTTAGTTTAGATACACGTACCATCACGAAAATACGCCTATATAATTTTGACCCCCTTCAACCCCACTTTTATATAGTAAAAACTGGGGTTTCCGGGGGTAAACATAATTTTTCTTATTTCTGCTCTAAAATATAGATTGTGGGCACTCGTTAGAACCGCCTCGATGAGGCGGTTCTAACGAGTGCCCACAATCTATATTTTGAGCAGAAATAAGAATCGAGGCGGTTCTAACGAGTACCTACAATCTATATTTTAGAGCAGAAATAAGAAAAATATCACACTTTTTCATCTTAAAAGTTTCATTTTTCGGCGATAAAGGTGGCAATGTATTTGTGTAGGCGTGTTTGCGTAATGACACTGATACTGCAAAGCGTTCACGAGCCCTACTATCGATAAATATACACAGCGGCAGGAGATACATAGCTCATCCTATTCCTATTAACAAGCCTGCGTAATAATATAATGTTATTAATAATGTAACTTTGTATTGGCCTAGTTACAGGTCCAAGGTCTACTGTATTGGCCCGAGGCCGAAGGCCGAGGCCAAAACAGCTGACCGAGGACCTGTAACTTGGCCAATACGAAATCACTTGATTTATGACAATTTTATTATCGGAGTGTCTATTGACAAACGTTTGTCAATAGCACAAAGTCGGTAAAAATGCTATTGACAAACGTTTGTCAATAGCACAAAGTCGGTAAAAATGCTATTGACAGACGTTTGTCAATAGCACAAACTCGGTAAAAATGCTATTGACAGACGTTTGTCAGTAGCACAAACTCGGTAAAAATGCTAATGACAGACGTCTTTCAGATTTCAGAGTCGAAATGCGAAAGTTTTTTTTTATATTTGTTTTCAAGGATTTCTGTTTTTCCTGTCATTTCTGACAGAAACATAAACATAATAGATTTCATGTAACTTTTGTATTTTATCATATTTCTCTGTCTTTTCTCTCCTACGACTCATGTTGAAGTATCTAAAAGTCAGATTATGATTTAAGTACGATTCTTGGTTACCTGGAAATATCTAGCGGGTAGAGGGCGCAAAATGTGTCGGTAGGGCACAATTTAACCAATACTGTTGCTGAAATCGCCCATCTTTTCTAAGGGCTCATCTGCATCCTAGGTTTGTAGCATTGAAACCGTTGTTTCAAATGCTGAGGATGAAACATGTACACTGAAGCGAAACATGGACTTGCTACTTTCCGCTAGAAGCGGTTTGAATTTACTTTCGACTGGAGCCATAGATGATGCGGGTTTGGCCCACCAGTTCGCGGCATCTTTCTTTTGAAAGACATTCCTCCTTCCGCTGGTTTGTTTGATCTGAGATTTAATGTCCCCGTCAACACTGTATATTTCATTTTGCTTCCAATTTTATGGCTCTTTAACGCATCATAGGAAAGAAATGACATCGTAAGACCTGTCACCTAATGAAACATGTAGTGTTTATTAGCATGGACAGTCCTATTCCCACCGCTTAGCCCGGGCAGGCTTAATTCTCTCAGCGGTTTAACCGCAAATTTTGTGCGGTCGGTTGCAGTTCTGCGATGAAGCATCATGCAGCCCAACTATTTATTCAAACCGCGATGGGCAGACTTACACGGAAGCGGTGAACAAATACATGTCAGCGGATTCATGATCAAGCTCTAATATTACCTTTCTTATGTATGCATGACAACATATGCTGTGGGTACTCATTAGAAGCGATTCATCAATGCACTTCTAATGAGTACCCACATCGTATGTTTTCACATGTCTTATCTGGAGCCTCATGTATGTAATAAAAAGTTAATTTAGCTAGTTCTTATTTTTTGTTTTGTTTGTCTGTATTGGAGTTTACTACCCAGTCAACACTATTTAAGTCATATCAAGCCGGTCATTATAAGCCATATCAAGCCGGTCAATTTACCTATCCACAATTTCCCAAGACAGACTTACACGGAAGCGGTGAACACATACATGCCAGCGGATTCATGATCAAGCTCCGAGCAAGAATGTTGGTGACCCCGGCAGGCATGGAACCCACGACCTCCTGATTAATACTATTTAGGTCATATCGAGCCGGTCACTTTGTCTATCCACAATCACAAGAAAATCTTATACGGAAACGGTTAACACATACATACGCATGCTTTCTATAAAAATTGATAACCGCCCTGCTTGAATCAGTGGGTCCATGATCAATCGTTACGCAAGAATGTTGCCGACGCCGCCAGGTTTCGAACCCACATCCTCCTGATCAACACTATTTAGGTCAATTCTAGCCGGTCAGTTAACCTCCCCGCACTTTTCCCTGACATGTTTATAAATAAGCGGTTAACAAGTACAGAGCACTTTTCCATGACATAAGTCAACAACTGCCCTTCTAAAATTACAATTATGTACAAAAGAAATATAAAAAGAAAAACAATTTTTGCATTTCGACTCTGAAATCTGAAATTCGTCTGTCAATAGCATTTTTACCGAGTTTGTGCTGTTGACAAACGTCTGTCAATAGCATTTTTACCGAGTTTGTGCTGTTGACAAACGTTTGTCAATAGCATTTTTACCGAGTTTGTGCTATTGACAAACGTTTGTCAATAGCATTTTTACCGACTTTGTGCTATTGACAAACGTTTGTCAATAGACTCTTCCTTTTATTAATTGACGCAATTAAAAAAACATGATTTCCAGTTAATCGTATTGGTTGAGCTGGTGTAATACAGGATAGTCAATTAATAAGTAACCCTAAACGCGCCCCCCCCCCCCCCCCCTTTGTCAAATAAAAAAGTTTAATATATTTTCTAAACATAGGTTATGATTAGAAATATGACGAAATCTCATATTTTCCTAGCGTGAAATATATGCAAAACGAGTGTTTTTCTTGCTAATATCGAAAACATGGACAATTAGACTAGTTTTTACAAGCGTCAACTTAATAGACCTGTCGTAGCCATTTATTCCTCGGCCTTCTTTAGTCTAGCTTGCTAGTTTAGACAAATTGGATTTAAGTATGTTTATATATTACACTCTGGAACAGGCGAAAGGCGGAATCGAATCATTTGGACTTCGTTGCATTTAACAATTTATATACAAAATAGAAGTGAATGCAATGATCAGGAATCGATATAATTAACCCACACCTCCCATCATAGACACCAAAGGGAAAGAAACACAAACATGAAATAACAAGACCCTAATGGAAACATCAATAGCGGAAAACCAAAAGGACAGTTACTTTCCCACAAAATGACCAATAGGCTATCCAAAACAAAAAGATATAAGCGATACACACATTCAAAGACGAACTATATGTAACAAAAATAAACCGCGATAGAAGAACCGCATTGAAACGGTCCGTGAAAAGCCTGTTGACGCTTCAAAATTCCCAGTATTTGCTCCATCAATATAACCATCATGAATAAGTCCGTGAAATGAACATCCTCAAAACCCCACTTAATATATGGAAAACGGGGGTTTACGGGGGTATATACTATTATTTTTTCTTATTTCTGATCTAAAACATAGGTTGTGGGTGCTCGTTAGAACCGCCTCAACGAGGCGGTTCTAACGAGCACCAACAACCTATGTTTGCAGTTTTAATAAGAAAAATATCACGGACTTTCATCAGAAAAGTAGTCATTTTGGAGATGTGCAAAATAAGGCACGGGTGTGTTATAGTAATGCAATCTGTGTGGCTTAGTAGATTCTTTCATATCCCCCAAAAGGTTATTTTTCTGATGAAAATTTGTGATTGTTTCCTTTTTATGCTCCAAACATTGGTTATGGGTGGTTTTTGAGGCGGTTCTAACGGGTACTACAACCTATGTCTTGGTGCCAAAATAAGAAAAAAAAAAATGTATATCGCTGTAAACCTCAGTTGTTTCTATATAAAGTTGGGTAAAGGGGAGTGTTTATTGCATGGACTTGTTAGCGTTATGTTACCTATAGTTTGGTGATGTTGCAAAGTACACTCTAGAAAACCCCACTTTCATATACAGGTTAACACAGTCGGATACCACACCCATTTGAGATAATGCTTTCCTTTATGACGTGGCTAAGTCTGTGTAATAAACACGCCTCTAAACCCAACTTTATTTAGGGAAACTAGAGTTTAAAGGGGCATACATTATTTTGTTCTTATTTCGGCTTTAAGATATAGGTAGTGAGTACTCGTTGGAACCACCTAGAACGCTCAAAGTCTAAACTAGGCGTAATAATAATAATAATAAAAATCACACATTTTCATCAGAAAAGTAACTATTCTAGAGATATGAAATTTGCACAAAGGCAGACGGGTTTGTTATCGTAAAGTCAAAAATTCCTTTTCTTTTATATTACATTAAATTTTGTGATATCATTCTCATTTCTGCCACAAATATAGATTGCGAGTGTCCGCTAGATCCGCATCAGAAAGGTGGTTCTAACGAGTACTCAAAGTCCATCATGTTAGCAAGTCCGCGAAACGAACACCCTTCTAAACGCCCCTTCGTATATTGAAAAGTGGGGTTTACGGGGATATTCATTGTTACCCTTGTTTTTGCTCAATACTTAGATGGTGGGTACTCGTTAGAACTGAGGCGGTTCTAACGAGCTCCTACAATCTATATTTGGACTAGAATAAGAAAGATATCAAACATTTTCATCTGGGGCCAGTTGTTCAAAGCATCGTTAGCTTAACGAGCTCGTTAGTGGTCATATTGTTAACTGTTGTAGCAAGTTTAATATTCACAATTTTGGTATTTTTGCTGAAAAAATGTGAGCAGCTTTTGCAAATACAAAAGCTCCTCAAATTTTTTCAGCAAAAATATTAGCATATTTACCATAATAAATGATCAAAGTTTTAACGATACGTTAACTAACGACGTCGTTAGTTTTGAACAACTGGCCCCAGAACATCAACAAACGCTGGTAATTACGATAACACATCTGTGCGCCATGGAACATTTTTTTAACTCCAGAATAGTTAATTTTCAGAAGAAAATCTGTCATAAATTTCTTATCTATACTCAATACATAAATTGTTGGCGCTCACATAAATTGTTGAGTATAGTTCGAACAAATTGACCTGAGACTGGTGAACTCTATTAACCCTTTACCACTCAGGGATTTTGTGAATTTCGCTGATTTTCACAGTGTTGCACCTGACAGCAACTTCAACTAGCCATTGTTCCTAAATGGATGGTCTGTTTTACACCAAACTCGGTATGAATGTTCATTGGGCAGTAGCCTTTCAAATGCAACCTTTCATGACTTGATCATAGTTGTCATGGTAAAGAGGGGGCATCTCAAAGTTGGCAAAAAGTGTGTTTTCACATGAATTTTTGACCACATTTTAACATTCACACAGCTGTCAAGGCAACAATTAAGGTGTTTGGCACTGGACATTTTCACTGTTTGCAGCATGTTTTATCAGCATCAATTTTCAGGCATTTTTGACCCCAGACACCCTCAGATATAAATTTTAGCGGCCGGTTGGGCCATACACCCAAAATTTTTCGGGATGTGAGGGGGGCGTTGCCCCCCCTTCAAACCCCCCAAGAATATTTTTAGTGGGGAGGCGCGCGAAAAAACAGGTCACTTTTTTGCCCAACAAATCCTAAAGCAAACATAACTATGCAGGGGTAGAAATGCAGATTTTAGGTGCTTCTGGGGCTTAAAATGGGGGGGGGGTGCAGACACGTTAAAACACGTATCTGAGTGGGAAAGGGTTAACATAATTTCACACGCGACTGAATGCATGTATTTATCTTCGCCGTCTCCCGAAAATAGTGATATTCTTATTCAACACATAGAGGTCGATAAATGGGTTGCAATTCACGTGATACCGAAAAATCACGAGAAGTTTACGAAAGCCAACCTATTGGGCGATAACATTTGCAAATTTATTCCATGCATAAAGGTTAGTCTCAGGTCAAATTGTTCGAACTCTACCCACAAACGATGTATTGAAGCATACATAAGAAAAGTAGCGTATACCTCTGTAAACCCGAGTTTTCTAAAGTGGGTGTACGGGGGGGGGGGGGGGCAATTCCACGTACTTGTTGACGTGATGCCTAGAGATAGGGGAACGCCATTTAGCACACGGGCGTGTTATCGTAATAAATATTTTTAAGAAAGAATGCATTCCTTATCTGCAAAACTGTTATGTGACTATTTATTCTCCAAACATAGGTTATGTGTGCGCTCATTAGAACCGCCTCCTTGTAAACTCCACTTTTCTCTATATAAAATGGGGGCTAGGCATTATTTTCTCTTTTTTTATTGATGAACCCTTATCTTGCTGAATATTCATTTAAGCCACAACCATATCTGTCTATCAACCAATCAAATTACTTGATGTAATTCATTGCTACAAATTCATAAACTGAATGACAAACAGTGTAGATCCTGGTCAGATGGCTTCTTCAGAAGCCATCTGATCTGGATCTACACTGTTTCCAAAGATAGGGGTTGTCGTGAACAGCAAGATAAGGTTTAAAAGTGATTGATGGTATTCTATAGAACAACTTCAATGGGGTAGTTCTAGGTAGCACACATAATAAATGAGAAATCTTACACAATTGTTTGTTTGAAAACAAAAAAAAAAACATTTGTGCCGCCATTTTCTCACCCAGGGGACAAGAATGTGCATTTGTATAGCAGTGTATGACCACCCCATAAACCCCAATATATAGAAAAATGGGGCTTACAGGGGTATACATTATTTTCTTTATTTCTGCTCCAAGATATAGGTTGTGGGTACTCAGCCTATGTCTCGAAACAGAAATAAGAAAACAGATGTATCCCCTATAAACTCCTGTTCATGTTTTTTTTTTCACAATCTTTATTATGCACTGTTTACGGGGACACGGAATTGTAACGTATCCTAAGGACTTGTGAATTTGATGGTTGCGCTGAACAGAATACCTTTGCATAGCCATGATATTATGTTAGCTTTATGACTGAGTCTGTTTCCGGTAAAAGTCGCAAAAAATCTTCTATGTCGGCTTCAAGATTGGGACCAATGCCTTCGTAACTGATTTGATAAAGAATATATCTAAATGATCAGAAATTGTATTCAGCTATATTAGTCTAGACGTAACATTTGGGACACATTAAAGTAATCACGTTTTCATTACAAATGAACGCGATTCGTTTTTGATCAGGCTTTACGAGGAACAGATACATCTTCAGGGGAGAAAACTCCACCAAATATTTGGCTACACTTTCCAAAGGGGTCAACTCTTAAAGGAAAGAATTTGCTCCTCAGGAGCAAATTCTTTCCTTTAAGAGTAGACCACCCTTCTTTAGAGGGTAATGGATTACGGGAAAGTAAACAGGAAATTCCGGAATTTGTCTCCCATGCACAAAATGCGCCGAAAAAATGCGCGGTGCAGTCATTACCTTAAGTGACAGTTATTCCAATCAGTCCGTAATTCTTCAAATATTTTATATCAAAACATGGACAAAAATGGTGGGTCCATTGTCTTTGAGCATAGGCTGGTAAAATGGTCCTGGACTCAGACTGTTTCCTTCAATCCATCCTCAATGCGTAAACACGCCTTTACAAATACATTGTAAACTTTACCGCCGAATGATTGAAAATTTAAGATGAAAATTTGTGATATTTTTCTTATTTCTGCTAAACATATAGATTGTGGGTTTGGCTACACTTTACAAAGGGGTCTACTCTTAAAGGAAAGAATTTGCTCCTCAGGAGCAAATTCTTTCCTTTAAGAGAAGATCCCTACTTTACAGGGGAATGGATTATGGGAAAGTAAAAAGGCATTTCCGGAATTTGTCACCCATGCACAAAATGCTCAGAAACAAAAAATGCCCGGTGCAACCAATACCCTTAAGTGACAGTTATTCCAATCAGTCCGTAATTCTTCAAATATTTTATATTAAAACATGGACAACAATGGTAGGTCCATTGTCTTTGAGCATAGGCTGGTAAAATGGTCCTGGACTGAGACTCAGAGCCCCCGCCCATATCATCGGGGCTTGAAGAAATATATGGGCTGCATGATGCTTCCACGCAGAGCTGAAACCGACCCGCACAACCGCCTAGAGGATCTAAGCCTGCCCAGGCAAAGCGGTGCGAGTGTCGGACAGTCCATGCTCATAAACCCTATTGATTTCATTTGGCGGTAGGGCTTGAGATATCATTTCACCTCAATGTCGGGTAAAATCCCATAAAATTGGAAGCAACGTCTCCAAAATGACCTTTACAGTGTTGACTGGGACGTTAAACTCCAAATCAAACAAAACAAAACTGGATTTCGTATAAATTTAAGTGATATTTACAGGGACAACAGTAAAATAACTCAGAATCGTATAGGAACTTGTGGGTCCATTGATAAGGACATTACCATTGCAAGTTTTTATATGAAATTTACAAGAGAAATGAGTGTTGGTGCGTATACGCCCTACAGGCACTGACAGTAGCAGTGAAACCTCAATAGCTCGAACATAAGTGTATTGTTTACCATAGCATAATCCAATTTTTTTCTGGACCTTCCCCTAAAGGCCCTTCACAGTCTTCGCTTGGCGCAGTCCATATATTTAGATATAACAACACCAAATATTATTATACGCATAAAGCCCAATTTTAAAACTTAAATTTCCGTACTTTGGGGTGGATTTTGTTCATACATTCATACATAGCTTAATGTCAGATCTCGGTCTAAAGTCCGAGTTCCGAGATCCAGTTTTTGTTTTGATGACAATGTGGTTGCGAGCCGCCGTGTAAGTGTACAAACAGTGGGAATCGGCATCGTCGGCATTAACCCATTTGGTACCGGAAACCCAAAACGGGGTAGCTGGCAAACAGTGCAGGCTCAGATCAGACACCGTCTGATCAGGGACTACAATGTTTGCAAAAAAGTTTAGCCATTTTCCAAATCAATTTTGAAGAAAACACAACCTAACACCCCTAAATTTTGAAATGGACTCCAGCTATATATAAGAAGGAAGATTCCGTTTGGTACGAAAAGGGTTAAGACATTATTTCTGTCATGAAAAACTTCTTTGAAAAACACTGGCGGAACTTTCTACTGTTTTTGCAGTGGTCAGTCCTTTTAAGGGGAATGGGAACACCTGGCAGATTTCAAGCAATTTTTGTAAAGGGAGACAACTTTCGGAACTTCCTCTGGGTGTCAGAATTATATGGGCGTGTTTTCATGATACTGTCGAACGTAAATGGCTCAAACATCTTCAGGATGATGAAAATTTGTTATATACAGTGGTAGTTTGAGTTAGTGAGGGTTAATTATTGTGCCAGATCAGAAGTTATAAAAGAGGTGATATGCTTTCGATATACACACATGTCTATAAAAATACATTGGAAATTTTACCGCAGAAAATATTAAAATTTTAAGATGAAAAATTGTGAAATTCTGCTCAAAATATAGATTGTGGGTACACGTTAGAACCGCCTCATCGCTTCATCAAGGCTGTTCTAAAGAGAACCCACAATCCATATGAGGCGGTTCTAACGAGTACCCACAATCTATATGTTGAGCAGAAATAAGAAAAAATAAGTTTACTCCTGTAAACCCCTGTTTTTTTATATAAAAGTGGGGTTTAAGGGAGTCTAAATTATACAGGCGTAGTTTCGTGATGCAGAGGAAGTTTGTCTCCAATTACGAAAAGACGCATATACAAAGTCATTGAAAATTTTACCACCAAAGAAAGTGAAAAGCTTCAGATAAATATTCATATATTTTTCATATTTCTGTTCAAAACATGTCTACCCCTCTAATCCCCCAGTTTTATCACATGAAAGTGGGATTTAGGGGTGTCAGAATTGTATAGGTCTTTACGATAACAAGCCCGTGCGACAGACAGTTGAACTTCAATGGATCGAAGTGTCAAATATGGGTTAATAAAACAATGAATGGAAGAAACTGGCCTTGAATGAGTTGCCAGCCGTCAGTTGTGAAATAAACGTGATCGGTTAAACTCATTTCATTGTGTGTTTGTCTTTACTTCTAATAAATTCTTTCTTATTAGGATTTGCAGAATTTTGTCGAGATAGGGTTCGAGGTTGCCTTCCAATAAAGTCGGGGCAAATTGTTCCCAGTGTGTGACTGCGCCATGAAAAACAGAACATATGCCACCAGACACACGGTGCACCACCACAGTAGACCTTCCGTTACATTCTTGTTTCATTCAAGACAATGTTATTCAAAGACTCGACAGCTCTGGTTTTAAAAAGACTTATTAAGAATCAGAATCAGAATCAGAATTGTTACTGGTGACACGTCAAATGACATTCATACACCAGGACCTGTGATGTGGGAAGTTAGTCCCTAGCTCTAACCAAAGAGGTAAATTTAGCTACACAATCATCAGCACCTTCAGCTGTCGAAATAATCGAATCGGGAACTGCATTCCAATCTCTAATGGTTCTGGGGAAGAAAAACTCTTTATAAATGTCAGTTCTTGCGCTAAGGGTCTGAAACGCCAACGAATGGTGATTTATACAGTGTCTAGCTGGGGGAACAAGGTCATCTGTTGGAATGCTGGCAGCACCCTTTAGACCTTTGTATAAAAGGATTAGCCTACTGTCTTTTCTCCTTTTCTTGAGAGACTCCCATTTTAATTTTCCAAGTATTCCAGTCATGCTCCCAGTTTCAAAGCAGTAATTGCCTGTTACAAATCTAGCAGCTCTATTCTGAACTTTCTCAATTTCATCGTTAAGGACCGCTCCACTGGGGTCCCAGATACAACTACCATATTCCAAGATTGGGCGAACAAGACCTTTATATGCTGCCCCTTTAACATCCTGGGGGCACTGATGAAGATTTCGCCTCAGGAAACAAAGCGTTCTATTTGCCTTAGTACACATGTTGCTAATATGAGTATTCCATCTACAGTTGTGTGAGATTGTCACTCCAAGGTATTTAATGGAGTCGACATTCTCGAGGACCGTTCCCTCTAAGGTGTAAGAAGTCTCAACTTTATTAGATCTCTTCCTAGTTATCTGCATAATATTGCATTTAACTGGCTGAAATCTCATGCCCCATTTACGTGCCCAACATCCTAATCTAACTATGTCAGCCTGAAGTTTTAATGAGTCTTTTTTTTTTTTTTTTTTTTTTTTTTTTTGGTTTTGGTTTTACGGCCCTTTCAAGATTATTTCACTCATATCGAGCCGATCGTTAATCAGAGGTGGGCGAAAACCGGAGTACCCGGAGAAAAACCACCTGACCTTCCGTTGCAGAAAGTTTTTCAATGAGTCATCTGTATCTCTAATTTCCCGGTAACAAGCACAGTCATCTGCGAACAGTCTTATTTCTGAGTCAATGTCAGTGGAAATATCATTGATGTACAGGGAGAACAAAAGTGGACCAAGAACGGTCCCTTGCGAGACTCCAGTCAAAACTGGAGCCCACTCCGAAGATTCACCATTAACAACAACCCGCTGTTTTCTGTAGCAAAGAAAGGAATCTATCCATTTGAGGGTTTCCCCCAATTCCATAACCAAATAACTTAGATTTAAGTAGTTCATGAGGAGGGGTGTCAAAAGCCTTCTCGAAGTCCAGAATAAATGTGTCCACCTGTCCCCCTTTGTCCAAGATTTTTGCCCAGTCATTTTAAAATAACTGTGCTTAGCTGAGTTTCACAACTGTGCCTTTTCCTAAATGCATGTTGTCTGTCTGACAAAAGTTTATGTTCGTCCAAGTGGGCCATGATGTTCGAGCAGACTATATGTTCCAGCAATTTACACAGAACACAAGTCAGAGACACAGGGCGATAATTACGGGCAAGACCCCTATCTCCTTTTTTGAAGAGTGGACAGATGTTTGCTAAGAGCCATTCTTTGGGGATTTCACCCGTATCAAGAGACTGTTGAAACAAGTCACTCACCATTCTGTTCTGACAAATCATTTCAATTGGTCTGAGCCAATTTACAACCCAAATACGCAAACACACCTATACAAATACATTGCGACCTTTATCGCCGAAAAAATGAACATTTTATGATGAAAAATTGTGATATTTTTCTTATTTCTGCTCAAAATATAGATTGTAAAATATACAATCTATATTTCAGAGCAGAAATAAGAAAAATAAGGAATACCACCAGAAACCCCAGTTTTCTTATATAAAAGTGGGGTTCAAGGGGGTCAAAATTATATAGGCATGTTTTCGTGATGACAAAAGTTACTTTAAGGTCAGCTGGCTGCAGAATTCTAGGACTGACAAAATGACATATTACGAGTTCATTAAACTCTGTCTCGGCGAAAGACAGAAAGCCTTAAACGAGTTACACATTCCCGATAAGTCTGAGAAAAGGCACAGGACATTGATTTTATTACAGGATTAGTTTTTTTTCACAATGTATCGCTAAACTGTAATCTGTCATTTACCTAGTATGCCAATTTCCAAGATAGAAACTATCTCAACGCGAATCACACCTTTACATCGACAACAGCTATGTAGCAGCTCTGAAGCTATTTACGTATTTCAGGTATACATAGTCTGAACGACGTCTTATCGACGAGAATGAAACGCCATGTCGCATATCGACGTTGATGATACCTTGCTTGAACGTCATGTGCATAGTGAAGTCAAGCTCTGATTCCTGGTAAACTTACCTGTCTGGCTATTACTCCTAACTAGTAAGAAAAGGTCACCCAGGAAAGGCCACAATCAAAGAACGCAGCCGAAGAAAGTGAGTGAAATGGAGGCAGAGCCGGCCGCGGTAGCTCAGTCGGATGCGCGTCTGGCCGGCGATCAGGAGGACGCGGTTTCGACCTGCCGGGGTCGGCAACCTTCTTTCGGGGTGACTGATCATGAAATCTTTTCTACGGTCATTCGCTCCCTTTCGCTGGTTCAAGAAGGACAGTTGTCAGTTTCTGTCCAAAGAATGTGCACAGCACTGTACTGGTTAACCGCTTACGTATAAACCTGCCCAGGAAAACTGTGGATAGGTAAACTGACCGGCTCAAAAATGACATAAAATATAGTGATGACTGAGCCGTTAAACTCTTATACAAACAAACAAACACGGGGGCACACACAAAAGAACGGTACAAAGCCAATTAACAAATAACACTCTGCAAAAGCACGACCGCCCTGGGACGGTAAGTAGTAAAACTACTTCAGAGTATATGAAATTTCAACCCTCGCCCTCAGTTCCAGCGCAGTATCAAACATAATAGCAATGACAAATTAGTTCGCGTGGACAGTGAATCAAAATAAAATACATAATTATGGTCATGTATAGATAAATACTATCATGATTCAGGGTTGAGGACTCAACAAGAATCCGACGACAGAGCAGAAGAAAACCACCAGTTAGATCACGGAGGGTCGAACTCAGGAAATATCAGGCTCCACCATATGGAACATATATTATTCATGAAGGTTCACAGATCGTTTCATCATATGGAGGCAATTTGTTTTCCCTCAGCTTGCCTAAATTCCATGATAATTACAACACCCTATGGAATTTTAAACTGAAACTCCAGAGATAAGCTACATGTAACCCTATACGTGTATACAAGACACATAAAAAACAAACAACAATAAGTTTTGCGTTTTATTTTTATTTGTAAATTAGATGTCCTTGTCTAATAACTTGAAGGGTAAAATAGAATGAAGGCAATGATCAGGAATCGAAACAATTAACCCACACCTCCCATCAGATACACCAAAGGGAAACATGAATTACCTAGACTCTAATGGAATCACCAATAGCGGAAAGCTAAAGGACAGTCACTTTCCCACAAATGGCCAACTGGCTATCCACAACAAAAAGTATAAGCGATACACACACACACAGACTAACCATAACAAAAATAAACCGCGAGATGAGAAGAACTGCCTGGGAATGGTTAGTGGTCAGTGAAACGAATTCCATTGGGGGGGGGGGATGCCGCACGAGGAACATCACCATCCAAGAAGGAAAAATCAATCTCAAAACAATGGAAACATCAATAGCGGAAAGCCAAATCGACAGTTACTTTCCCACAAAATGGCCAATTGGTTATCCAAAACAAAATAATATAAGCAACACAAATACTCAAAGACAAACAATAACAAAAATAAACCGCGGCAGTAGAACCGCCTTGGAACGGTCAGTGAAACGAATTCCACTAGGGGCTTAAATCGATTTAACGTGGCCACAATCCTCGCCCTTACTTCCGTCGCGATTTAGACAAATAATTTGTTCAGTCCATATGAAGGCCTCCTAACTCATCAGTGCAACGTCTCCGAGAACACAAAAAAATCAAACAACCACAGAGATGAAACAACGGTGAGGACTCGACAGCAAGAAACCACTGAAATGCTGGAGCACAAGAGTTAGGCTCCGATGGACCCGACCAGAGACAGAGCATCAGGCACCAACCGACATAACAAACAATTAGATCTCTCTAATTCTCAGTAAGCCTTTACGCTGGAACCGTCCTAGAATCTGAGACCTGACCAACCGGCGTGCAATTAAAGAGGGATGCAAAGTTGTCAACCGTGATTGGGTTGCATGCAGTCCGTCGTATAACATTTGTAGTGTACCCAATCTTCATGCGGACGGAACAAATTATTTGTCTAACTCGCGACGGGGGTAAGGGCGAGGATTGTGGCCACGTAAAATCGATTTAAGCCCTCCCTCCACTGCAGTTGCATTCGTTTCACTGGCCGTTCCAATGCGGTTCTTCTGTCGTGGATTATTTGCGTTATGATTTGTTTTTGAGTGTGTGTATCGCTTATATTGTTTTGCTTTGGCTTTTTTGGGGGAAAGTAACTGTCCTTTTGGCTTTCCACTAGTGATGTTTGCATTAGGATCTACTTGTTTCATGTTTGTGTTTCTTTCCCTTGGTGTCTCTGAAGGGAGCCGAGGTTCAATTGTATCGATTCCTGATCATTGCCTTCACTTCTATTTTGTCTGCTGGAGCCAAAATGATCTTCATATGTAAGCCCCCGCCCATAGGGGCTTGAAGAAATATATGGGCTGCATGATGCTTCCACGCAGAGCTGAATCCGGCCCGCACACTAGTACTGGTAAACCGCTTAGAGGATCTAAGCCTGTCCAGGAACCGCGATGCGAGGCGGACCGTCCATGCTAATAAACCCTATTGGTTTCATTGGGCGACAGGGCTTGGGATGTCATTTCATCTCAATGTCGGGTAAAAGTCCCACATAATTGAAAGCGACGTCTCCAAAATGACCTTTACAGTGTTGACGGGGACGTTAAACCTCAAATCAAACAAACACACACATTTTCTTATGTAATTCTTGAATACCTAGTTTAAGGTAATAAGTTGGTACTTTGAGAGTAGAAAGAAATACGTTTGTTCATTAATTTCAGAACGCTAAGTTTCTTTATGCTCAGCATACTCTCGTTCACATCATCGATCACCAAATTCATTCAAGGCACCAGCGATTTCTCTTCACGTATTGAAATCGAAAGTCTAACTGTTGGTTTTCTTTTGCTCCAGCATTTCAGGGGTTTCTTGCTGTCGAGTCCTCACCCTTGTTTCGTCTATGTGGATGTTTGAATTTTGTGTTAACGGAGATGTTGCACTGATGAGTTAGGAGGCATTCATGCGGACTGAAGTAAGGGCGAGGAGGATTGTGGCCACGTAAAATCGATTTAAGCCCCCCCCCCCCCCCCCGCCCCCACTCACACACACAGTGGAATTCGTTTCACTAACCGTTCCAAGGCGGTTCTTCTGACGCGATTTATTTTTGTTATGGTTTGTCTTTTGGCGTTTTGTTTTGGATAGCCAATTGGCCATTTTGTGGGAAAGTAACTGTCCTTTTGGCATTCCGCTATTGATGTTACCATTAGTGTCTGTTGTTTCATGTTTGTGTTTCTTTTCATTTGGTGTCTCTGATGGGAGCTGTGGGTTGATTGTATCGATTCCTGATCATTGCCTTCACTTCTATTTTTAAGTACTTGCATGCAGATGTCGTATAACGTTCATGTTTCACCCAATCTTTTTGTATCGATTCCTGATCATTGCCTTCACTTCTACTAAGAAGGAAATGAAATTTCGGTCCGTTAGAATTTATATTTCGTATCTTAGATTCAGGAATAATTTTAATTACCAGTAATTATTTGACCAGCAGCACAATAGCAAGACACTGAGTTTTTAAAATCTCAGGTATCAGGAGTGTATAAAAAATGATTGATCTAACAGGTTTGTTGTATATATAGCAAAAATATGGGTGTTTCAGTATTTTTTAGGAATGGATCTTACCTTTCCGAAAGAAATCAATTTGTACATGTAAATGACACATCCTCAGATTCTTCTCCAATAACTTGTGGCGTTCCCCAAGGTAGCATTTTGGGTCCACTTCTTTTTCTTTGTTATGTAAATGACATGGGGATAAGCATAAGTGGGGATTGTAAACTTCTCCTGTATGCAGATGACAGTGCAATACTTTACTCTCACAGAGACCCCAAGACCATTTCCTTGAAACTTGGTACAGAACTCGAAACTTGCAGTAAGTGGCTGATTGATAATAAGCTTTCATTACATCTAGGAAAAACTGAATGCATATTGTTTGGGTCACGACGTAAACTTAGAAATGTGAATAATTTTTCTGTCGAAAGCAATGGACACACTATCAAAGCTCAGTCTTCGGTAAAATATCTAGGTTTAAGTTTGGAAAACCATTTGGCAGGAAATACAATTGCATCTAGTGTTATTCAGAAGGTTAATAGCAGATTGAAATTTTTGTATAGACAGTGTTCTTTTTTGACACAGAAAACTAGGAAACATTTATGTTCATCATTAATTCAGTGTCATTTTGACTATTCTTGCTCTTCTTGGTATTCTGGGCTAAATAAGACTTGGAAGAAAAAACTTCAGATTTCTCAAAATAAAATGGTGAGATATATAAAGGACCTGGGACCTCGGTCACATATTGGATTTTCAGAACTAGATAGTGTCGGAATGTTAGATGTTGAACATAGAGCTAAACAACTTAGGCTAAATCATGTTTTCCACATTTCCAAGGGAACTTGTCCGTCGTATTTATCAGAAAATTTTCGTAAAGTTTCAACTCAACACCAGTACAACACAAGAGGTAGTACTGAAAACTTTGTTGTGCCAAGGGCTAATGGACAAACTACTACAACTTTCTTTTACAACGGTATCAAAGATTGGAACGGTTTACCTTCTCATATTAAAAATTTTAGTTCGATGCAACGTTTTAAAACTTCAGTGAAAAGACACTTGACAAATCAAATGAAACTTGTTGAAAACGAAATGTTCTGTTATTATTGAATATTCAAACTAGGTTATCATCCGGAAAGCTTAAATATATTTTTGTAGACACCTTCTCCCCCTTTGTCTTGGTCACAACCTTTAGGACCCCATTGGAAATAAGCCTAATGGCTTTCATGGGTTATCCTAGGTTTTATCAACACATTTTTGCCAGTTTGACTTTTTTTTTTATCTCTAAGTTATTTTAAGTGTAAACATAGATATATCTTTCCTTGTCCAATGAGCAGCACACGATTTGCCGGGGGAGGGCCAGCTATCGTAGCCAGTCGGCTCGATGTTGGGTCCAATACTGGCAGGTGGTGTGCGGTGGCATTGGACAATTATTCGTTATAAATGTTTAAGTCCCCAAGTAGGTGAACATAACACGCGTCTGTCTAGTGATTTAACTGTGATAGCATCTGCAAAAACTGTGATACGTTAAATGCATTCCAATTTTATACAAAGACCTGTGATACATAAATTCAGTTTTTCTTAAATGGATACAGTCATCTTATTTTTGTTCTAATAATTTTTAAAAATTACCACTTATATTTCTACTCAGATGATACATATCTTATTAATTTTACTTCAGTGAATTATGTTTTCTCACTACACTTTAGTTTTTAACTGAATCTTAATTAGTGTAATATTATTTAAATTATTCCATTCTTGTCGATTTTATGTGTATATGTTGTGTTGATTTTACCAAATAAATATCAACCAATCAATCAATCAATCAACCGAACTGACCCTAATTAACTGTTCGCTGGACTCTATGATGGCTCCGGCCTTAAGGCATTAAATTTTGTCGTCTTTTACTTGATGCTTGACTTTGGTCGGGCTCATTGTAGTCCAGCCGATAGTTTTTCATTTCGCTTGTTTTATCATTACGCAAACATGCCTATACAAATACATTGCCACCTTTAATCGCCGAAAAAATGAAAATTCTAAGATGAAAAAGTTTGATATTTTTCTTATTTCTGCTCCAAATATAGATTGTGGCACTCGTTAGAACCGCCTCATCGAGGCGGTTCTAACGAGTACCCACAATCTATATTTTAGATCAGGAATAAGAAAAATAAGGTATACCCCCGAAAACCCCAGTTTTACTATATAAAAGTGGGGTTCAAGGGGGTCAAAATTATATAGGCGTGTTTTTGTGATGGCTACCGAGTCCAAAATGTTGGTTTATCTCTGAAAGTGTTTGATTTGTATTGCATTGATGTGTTAGAAACCCTTCACGCAGATTGAACAAACGTGTAAAGCACTGCATTATTATCGCCACGTAAAAGCGATTTCAGACTCCGCCTCCAGTCAAATTATACCAGGCGGTGGTTCTGCTGTAGTTTATTAGGCTAAGCGTTTGTTTTTGCATGTATATCCAGGTCATGTATTCGATCTGGGAGGCATTGCTGCTATTGTTTTTGTAAGAAACTGACCATCTGGCTTTCTACTTGTTTTTGATGGGTACTTACTGACCGAAACAAGCTAGTCTGGTCCAGAAAAAATGTTTATCCACGGTTTTCATTTCTGTGTAGCGTTGCTTTGTGTCTTCTTTTCTGGAATGGGAATGTGAAAGGTAATTATATTGCCTTCAGTGTCTTCGCTTCTATTTCGCTGTGTACATGTTTATCATTTTCTAGCTTGCTGAAGGTACACATTTGTTCTGTGTACAATGACTCTTCGATTAGTCGAACACGGACATATCGTTTAGCATGATTTAATCGAACTTTTTCTTGATTCTCTACAGTGTTCTTTCCATAGCTCCGAATATTCATATAATTAGGACACATAATGGCGATTTCTTTTATTTTATATTGTAAAGATGTGTTGTGTGAATTCATCTGAATTGCGCCAATTGAATGTGGAACTTCTAATGAGGACATTCTGGTGTGGTGTTATTGTGTTGAGTTTTACATCCCCATCAATAGTATTTAGATAATTTTATAGACGTTTCTTCAATTTTCGTGAGACTTTTATCCGACATCGAGATGAAATGACTTCTCAGATTTATACGCAGGGACAGTCCGACTCGCAACATTTTGCAATGTTTAGACCTAGGCGGATGCAATATGTAGCCCAATCCATTTTAATGAGTACACACAACATTCTTTTTTACAGAAGATCCGAGAGATATCCATAAGTGATCACCATATCATGATCTGGCGCAATGGTGTTCCCTCAATAGTTCTAACTTCGTCCATGTCGAACATTTTTCATGGTCCCAACGATATTCGAGTTATCGAAGTTTGCCTGTAAACCTTAATTCTTCCGATCTGGTGCGACATATACTATTAGATATTGCAGCATGTGCTTGCTGTTTCGGGCTGTGTGTGCTGTAATATTACAGTGACAGCAGTGAATACGTCAAAAATAATTTACAGCAAATCCGAAATTCAATTTCCTGGCGATTTCTGTTGCATAAAATACATTTATAAATACCAGTTTTATTGTTACTTCAGCCGCGAGTTGATAGTATATTAATTTTCTGATTTAAGATATCTTTTTGATAAGCAGTTTGGCTCCATTTTGTCTGCAGTAAATAAACCTGAAATAGCTTAGGGTAGAAAATTGGACAACTTATAGAAGGCGTTATCATAAAGTTCTGAAATGTTGGATGATCATTTTTCAAATTTCGTCAGTTAAGCAATTTTAAAAGATGGGCAACGAAAAGAAAAAAAAAAGGTGTTCAAGCATGGACGGATCAGGGAAGTCTAAAATTGCTCTGAACACATAGGCAGAAAGTTTGAAAAAGCTTTGTGTCAATGATGATAAAGCAAACAGCGTAAACTCTGATCAGACTGATCCGAACTGCTCTGGGCACACTTGCTTGCTCCAAGACTCATTTTTGCAGCAGCTATTGATATACGACCAAATGAGCGTTAAAAACATTAGTCTTTCTTTGAATAAAGCGATTTCTTCCGACCGGATTCAAAATTTAATTTGATGAAATCATTAACTAGAACTTGTTTCGTATCTTATGAAATCATCTAACCAGTGATTGACACCTAAACCTGACCAACCAGAATAGTTTAACCCTTCTCTTGCTGAATATTAATTTAAGCCACACCCATTTCTGTCTGTCAACCAATCAAATTACTTGATGTAATTTATTGCTACAAATTCATAAACTAAATGCCAAACAGTGTAGATCCTGATCAGATGGCTTCTTCAGAAGCCATCTGATCTGGATCTACACTGTTTCCAAAGATAGGGGTTGTGAACAGCAAGATAAGGGTAAATGTGAAGGCTTTTACAAACTGAATTACATGATTACATTTTCATATACAGGTGCGAATGCAAATTTCGTTTATAAATATGTATCCTGATTGGATTTACGCATAGGCGTGGTAGTAGCTTTATGGCAGACACCATCACGAAAACACGCCTATATAATTTTGACCCCCTGGAACCCCATTTTTATATAGCAAAACTGGGGTTTACAGGAGTAAACATTATTTTCTTATTTCTGCTCTAAAATAAAGATTGTGGATACTCGTTAAAACCGCCTCGATCTAACAAGTACCCACAATCTATATTTTGAGCAGAAATAAGACAAATATCACAATTTTTTCATCTAAACATTTCGATTTTTTGGGCGTTAAAATTTACAATGTATTTGAATAGGTGTGTTTTCATAATGATACGGAAATACGTCTATACAAATACATTGTAAACCTTACCGCCGGAAAAAAACCAAAAAATTTTAAAATGAAACATTGTGATATTTTTCTTATTTCTGCTCAAAATATGGGTTGTGAGTACTCTGCTCAAAACATGGATTGTGAGTACTCGTTAGAACCGCCTTATCGACGGTTCTAACGCCTACAGTCTATATTTTAGAGCAGAAATAAGAAAAATAAGGTTTACCCCCTTTAAACCCCAGTTTCACTATATTGAAGTGGGCTTTATTGTTTGTTTGTTTGTATTGGAGTTTAACGGCCCAGTCAACACAAATTTAGGTCATTTTTGAGCTGGTTAGTTTACCTATCCACACTTTTCCTGGGCAGGCATATTCGTAAGCGTTTGACCAGTACAGTGCACATTCTTTCGCCAGAAACTGACAGCAGCCCTTCTTGAATCAGCGGAAGGGAGAGAATGACAGTAGAATAGATTTATTTCAGAAAATGATTAGTATAAGCAACCTTGCTTGTTTTCAAATCCTGTTGATCTTTCTAATGTGTTATATTCTTGTTATATATCTGAAATTGAAAAGAAGTAAATAAAATATTGTTTAAACTAAAAGATTTCATGATCATCTCTACGAAAGAATGTTGCCGACCCCGGCAGGTATCGAACCCGCGTCCTCTTGATCACCAGTCAGATGCGCATCCGACTGAGCTACCGAGGTCGGCGAGAAGTGGGGTTTTAAGGGGATAGAATTATATAGGCGTGTTTTCGTGATGGCATTAAGAAAACACGCCTATTCAAATATATTGGTAAAATTTAACCACCAAAAATGTTTTTTTTTTTTTTTTGTTTTTTTTTTTTAGAAAAAAATCCTGATATATTTCAACTCATAACATAGATCGTGGGTACTCGTTAGAACCGCCTCGCCGAGGCGGTTCAAACGAGTATCCACACTCTATGTTTTTCAGCAGAAATAAGAAAAATAATGTATATCCCTGTAAATCCCAGTTTTACTACATGTATATAAAAGTGAGGTTAAAGTGAGTCAAAATTATATAGGCGTGTTCTCGTGATGGAGCATTCTAGCTTTCTCGTGTAAAACCCTTCAAAATGCAACATGCAACATTGAGTTCTCATGCAGAACTTTATTGGCCACCGTATTTATTTGTTTTTGTTTTATAAAACTAAAGTGCCATCTCAATCTAACAAAGCATTGTTTACACAATTTCGAATTATTGGGAATTGTTGTGTCCTAACAAATGTTTGTTTGTTTGTTTGATTTGAGGTTTAACGTCCCCGTCAACACTGTAAAGGTCATTTTGGAGACGTTGCTTCCAATTTTGTGGGACTTTTACCCGACATTGAGATGGAAAGACATCTCAAGCCCTGTCGCCCAATGAAACCAATATGTCCGCCTCGCACCGCGGTTCCTGGACAGGCTTAGATCCTCTAAGCGGTTTACCAGTACTAGTTTGCGTGCCGGATTCAGCTCTGCGTGGAAGCATCATGCAGCCCATATATTTCTTCAAGCGCCGTCCTAACAAATAATAAGGTCACCAAAGGCTAGAATCCGTTTAAAGAAAATGATAAGATAGTTTAAAAAATAAAGAAATAACGTCGTTTTAACCGGCCCCGATAGCGGAGACAGGCCCTGATAGCTCTTTACGGCCCCGATAGCTAAGTGGTAAAGCGTCCGATTCGAGATCGGGAGTTCGCGGGTTCGATCCCCGACCGTGCTATACCAAAGGCGTTAAAATGGTATCGCTCGCGTTATCAGGTGCAGTCCTAGGAAGATATATGAAGTCAGGTAAGTATTTGATAATTGTTAATGAATAAGAATTGCGCATCCCTTGTTGATGATTTGTTATTGATTTGTTATGAAAGAGAATTCATGATGTCCCTTTCCGCTGAAAATAAATCTGAAATCATTGAAGCTTTTAGCTCGACTTCAATATATTTGGTTGATATATTAAATATTGATAATACCTACTTCGATGGTTTGATCAGTTCAATTTAACCCCAACCCACCTCCACCTCCAGAACTTCAATTAGAAATAAAGCAAATTCTGATTCCGAAGCCCCGTTTTTCGATTTATATTCATTGCAGATGTCATTTGGTACATGCGCAGCAAGCCATAATATTTGTCAATGTATGTGTGTGAATTCGGGTTTAACGTCGCTTTCAACAATTTTTCAGTCATATCACGACGGTGTCTGGTTGCGACAGGGAGCTCAATGCTCACTTTTATAGTGCTGCCTCACTGAAGTATCATGTCCCAGACACATTACATGATACCTAACCCAGTCACATTATCCTGACACCGGGTCGACCAGTCCTAGCTCTACCCCGCAAATCTGAGTGCCAAACGAGGAGCAGCTAGTACCATTTTTTACGACTTTGGTATGTCGCGGCCCGGGATCGAACCCGTGACCTCCCGTTTCCCGGAGCGGACACCCTACCAACTGAGCTATCGGGTCCGGTTAATATTTGTCAAGCTTCCTGTGTATACCTGCCTAAATCTTTTTGGCTTACCCATTTAATTGGGTAAGAAGGCTATTTAACGTTCTGTTTCATTATGGCTTATGGAATCAACGCGCCAAATGCACTAAAATGACAGATTCAACGAGAAATTTTACAAAATCGTAACTTTTTATGCCTTTGTAAAAAGGTTTCAAATTCTAAATAAAGCGTAGTATAATACTTCAAATATGAAATGTTTCAAGAATCAGAATCAGAATTGTTTACTGGTGACACGTCCTTAGACAATCCTACACCAGGACCTTCGACCGACAGAACTAGTCTCTAGACCTCACAATGGTGGTGAATCTAGAGATGGGGCCGTCTGCACCTTCTGAAGACACCAAGGGAGAAGGGGGGGGGGGCTCGTTTCAATCTGAGATTGTCCTAGGGATGAAGCTAAATTTGTAGATGTCAGTCCTAGTGCCAATGTTCGGAGGGCTAGTGAATGTGTTTTCCGTAGTGTTGTCTATGAAGGGGAATCAAGGTCATCAATGGGTGTACTTACTTTACCCTTTAGACCTATATATATAAGGAGCAGCCTACTTTGTTTTCTCCGCTCTTTAAGAGACTCCCACTTTAATTGTCCCAGAATGCCAGTCGTACTCCCAGTTTCTAACGGGTAGTTCCCAGTTACAAAACGGGCTGCACGTTTTTGGACCTTCTCCATTTCCTCCTGGAGGGTAATAGTAGGTGGATCCTAAGACGTACTTGCATATTCCAGGACAGGACGAACCAGTCCCTTGTATGCCATTTCTTTTACGTCTTGTGGGCATGCTGACAGATTCCGTCTCAAGAAGCCAAGAGTCATGTTTGCCTTAGTACATACATTACTAATGTGAGTGTTCCATCTTAAATCATTTGTTTATGTATAGTATTGAAGATCTTTATATAGTACTATGCAGTGTCATTTAATGTTTCGAATTTTTGCATCGGGTTAAAAAGTTCGTGAAATGAGGAACAGTTTAATGTAAAAAAGCCACTGGAGTGGATAATATTTCGGCACAAAACTTTGAAAGCTTGTGGACCTGCGATTAGTCATACTGTTTCCAACCTGATAAACACAACTTTTGCAGCGTCAAAATTTCCTCCTTGTCTAAAAGATGGCCAGGTAAGGTTGGTCCCTTGCATAAAAAGAAGGATCCATTGGATAAGGGAAACTTCAGACCTGTCAGTATCCTGAATACAACATCCAACATTTATGAGAGGGTGATGCATGAACAACTGGCAGAATACTTTGACGAAGGTTTAACCTCCTTCCGGGCTAGGTTTAGGAAGGTATTTGGATGTCAGACGACCCTGCTACGCCTCCTTGAAGATTGGAAGAGGGCCTTTGACAATCATGAGTGTGTAGCTGCCATTCTCATGGTTTTGTCGAAGGCGTTCGACTGTCTTCCACATGACCTACTGAAAGCTAAGCTTTTAACTTATGGTCTGTCTGAAGATGCAGTAACTCTGCTGGAGAGTTACCTGAGTGACAGACGGCAGAGGGTCAACATAGGCTCTCATACTAGTAGCTGTGAAATACTTTTTAAAGGTGTTCCACAGGGATCTATTTTATCTCATCAAACATGGTACCCTTTATAACTATGCAGATGACAACACATTGTCTTACATTCATATATGTCTTAATATTTTAAAGGCAATTCTACAAAGTGAAAGTATTTTACTAATTGAATGGTTTTCAGAACATTTTATGAAAGCAAATCCCGATAAATTTCAAGCCATATGCATAGGTAAAAAACTCATGATGCTGTTTCCGTTTTCAACTTAAATGATACCATCATCAAATGTGAAGATAATGTGACACTCGTAGGAATAAACATATAGTTTATGTTAAATTTATTGACCACATTTCTGACATTTGCAAGAAGGCATCACAGCAGCTAGCAGTTTTAAAGCGGATAGGTAAATTTTTAAATCATCAAGGAAAATTTAACATTTCAAAGCACCACGCCAATCGGGCTTAAAGAAATTGATTTTGCTGCATGATGCTTCCACGTAGAGCTGAATCAGACCATACATGAGTACTTGTAAACCGCTTAGGAGGACTAAGCCTGTCCAGGCAAAGCGATGTGAGTCAGATCGCCAATGCATATAAGCCTCCTGGTTTGATTGGCTCTACATCAAAGTGTAGTTTATTATTTCTTGTCCTTTGGATTTCTGTCGCCAAGCAAATACCAACAAAATGAAAAGATACATGAGAGGGCTTTATTATTTATTAACGATGATTTCTCCTCTCTATTTGAAATACTTTTAAGGAACAACAACGTCCCACATTTACATATAAGTAGACTGAAATTAATGGCTAATGAGGTGTTTTAAATTTTAAACAAACCTGCACCCTCTTATATCCAAGACTTAGTAATTGAGAAAGTCTCTATATACAATTTGAGGAACCAAGCACAGGTTGATGTTCCTCAAGTTAATACAAAGAAATCCTTCCGGTTCGAAGCTGCCCAGGTATGGAATAGTCTCCCTAATGAATTTTAATGAATTTACCAAATGAGTAAAGAATTTACTTACTTACTTACTTACTTACTACGCAAAGCCTTTTCAAAATTTTATAGACGCCATTCTGACTTAATTTCAAAATTCAATATTGGACTTAAATCTCTTCTGCAACAAGGTCTATCGGAACCCGAATTTTATGGTGACTTAGCATATAAATTCAGAAAAATATATAACCGCAATGACTTCAGCACCCAATTTCGTAAAATCATTCTTCGATATAAAAAGATTGGGTACAACATGGATATTATACGACAGACTGCATGCATGGTAGTTAACCCAATCACGGTTGGCAACTTTGCTTCCCTCTTTAATTGCACGCCGGTGGGTCAGGCCTCAGATTCTATGACGGCTCCAACGTAAAGGCTTATTGAGAATTAGAGAGATCTAATTCAAGGTAATGTTGGTTGGTGCCTGATGCTCTGTCTCTGGTCGGGCTCATCGGAGTCTAACTGTTGGTTTTCTTTTGCTCCAGCATTTCAGTGGTTTCTTGCTGTCGAGTCCTCACCGTTGTCTCACCTCTGTGGTTCTTTGATTTTTGTGTTCACGGAGATGTTGCACTGATGAGTTAGGAGGCCTTCATGCGGACTGAACAAATTATTTGTCTAAATCGCGACGGAAGTAAGGGCGAGGATTGTGGCCACGTAAAATCGATTTAAGCCCCCCAGTGGAAATCTTCCACTGACCGTTCCAAGGCGGCTCTTCTGTGGCGATTTATTTATGTTGTTGTTTGTTACTTGCTGTGTGTATCACTTGTGTCTTTTGGTTTTGGATGACCATATGGCCATTTTGTGGGAAAGTAACTGTCCTTATGGCCTTCCTTTGTTTGGGTTTCCATTATGGTCTGGTCGCTTAATGTTTGTATTTCTTTCCCTTTGGTGTCTTTTATGGGTGGAGTAAGTTAATTGTATCAATTCCTGATCTTTGTTTTACTTCTACTTTACTTACTTTACTTAGGCTGGTTGAAAACTATCCTTAGTTCAAGAGGCTGCTGCGTTCGGCACGGCTACAACTGTAATTGTACTCCATGTTCCAGATGCTGATCTGTGCATGTTGTATGTTACCATGTTTCATTCTGTTTGATTGTCTAAATTAATTTTACAAAGTTCAAAGTTTATTAAGAAAACAGGAAAGCCCTGATGGACATACTAACGTGAAAGAATGAAACTAGATTAATGCAAAGAAACAATGAAACAAGGAAAAACATACAATAACATGTATCACGACCTCCCCATAACACTGCTCATTAAAGATGGAGAGAAAAAAATTTTTTTTTTTTCCTCCCCTCTCCTCCCTCTTTTTGATCTCTATAACCGTGCTATAAAGTGGCAGTGGGACATGTATACAGTTACCGCAAAAATACCCAAAAGTCTGGACGTACATGTACATATACTGCAATCACAGTCTTAGTTTACAAACATGGACATGTTTAAACTAGTTAGAACAGCAAATTTACATGTCTCTTATGTTTTTTCTTGCTTGCTAACCGGTATTTCGCATTTCGACACAGGACCCTTGTAAGACGTTGGGGTCAAGACAGCTTGTTTCTCCATACCCTTTCGTTTTTGCCCCCCATATCCTCCTCCCACCATTTTCCACCAGTTAGAAGGCATGATAAAGCATAAATACCGCCACACACATACCCTTTGTCTCCTCCCGGGTCCAGTTGCTGTAAGCCTACTCAAACAGACTCTTCTCTGAGAGGCTGGCTGTTTCAATGGGGGAGTATGTTATTCCGTGGGAACAGGACCAGTAGATTCTAGTATGTTATAGATCCACCGTTCCAGCTGGAATGCGGGAGGGGCATACAGACAGTGATAACCTGTCTGTATTTATATAATTAATTGTTTATTGACTACTGGGGCTGGTGAGTATTATCCTTGTGTAGCAACCGAGCTGAACTTGGATACCACCTGTTCCCTGAGCATGACAGAAGTATGCCTCTCAGAATTTCTTTTTTATAATTTCTGGTCTCTCTGTACGACATATAAACTTGTAATTCTGTATTATTTTTATTAACAGAATACAATCTTGCATCTTATCCAAACATAATGATATTTTCAAATGCAATAATATCATGAATTTTGAATTTGCCAAAGTCTTAATATCAACATTTTATTTCAGATATATGTATATGTGTACAATGTTCACAGTGATAGTTTGATATCCATAAATCGAATTATGGATATCCATAAATCGATTTATGGATATCATTAATTTAGATCGAATTATGGATATCCATAAATCGAATTATGGATATCCTTAATTCGAATTATGGATATCCATCATTCGGCTGATTTATGGATATCCATAAATCGAATTATGGATATTCATTTTTCAACTCTGCAAATAAACCTAATGAATAATGACTAATCCCTTTTGTTACATGTGGGTTTACGGCGTCCCGCAAACCCCCATGCTGACAAGACAACCGAGCGTGATCTCTGACAGGTGTACGGGCAGCTGTGGGGTAAGGCACAAGAAAGATGTTAAATGAATGACATGAATTATTTACAGTATCTACATACAACACTTACTAACACAAAACATCACAATTTGTTGCTTCTGTAGCCAACTCACGACGTCCGCTCCGAAGGCAAAACACTGTTCTGTGCTCGGAACGGGTGACGTGAATACCTACAGAAGCAAACAACAAAAACAACAACAAAAAAAGAAACAACACAAAACGCGACTGGCCAGTTTATAACTTGGGGTGAATCCCCCACTCGCGTGACACTTCCTCTCGCGAACTAGTAAAACTAGTCTATCAACATAATTGATTATCCTAGGATTAGCGATCACGTTTGCTGATCAAACGTTTAGTGATCGTCCAAATAAGGTAAGTTGACCTCTTCCCTGATCACATTTGTTTACAACGAACAATGATTTAGAAGAATCTGCTTCTATCCTGGTAGGCGCTGATTACGGCGGTCTGTCCGCCCTTGCTGGACCCTAACGCCTAGCGTCGTACCAGTACCTGCTGCTATGAAGCAGGGAGCAGCAGGTCACACATTGTTATGCCTTTCAATATACTTTCTATTTCCCCGTCACAATGTTGTGTTTACTCTTTACAACTTGACCTGCTGCTAAGGTGCCCGCTCTTTTCAGGGTTTATATATCTATGAATACTACCGGAAAATCATGCCTACTCGTATTACCTTGCTTTGTTCGTGGGGAAGTGGAGATACCGGCCACAAACAAAGCCAGATAGCAAAATCGAGTAGATAATGGATTTGCCTTCAAATAGTATATTTCCCATAGGAAAAATTGATGAAACGACCCTATAATCAATGACATGACTCCTGTCAAAACGAACACCCACACAACACGTGACGGGAATAAAAATCATATATGGCACAATTTGGCGGTTGGCGATTTTTAGGCAAATTCTATAGAACTCAGCCTTTTAGCGGCCCCCTGTATTGTAAAAACAGCTCTCTATAAACCACTCATGCATACATCGTATGATATGTGCATGACTTGTTCATGGAGCCGCATAGTTTGCGTACCATATTTCACCCAAAATATTTCACTCACACCGCCCTACCATATATCTACTAAAATAATTTAGATGTGCATAAGCACCAGAGAGGTTTCCTATTCCATCTCGCAACAAAGGTTTCCCCTTTTGGAGAAAAAACAATCAGAAATGTTTTTTCTTTGTGTACAGAGATGGAATAGGATGAACCTATCTAAACAAGACAGCTATTTACACAACAACCGTGCGAAGAATTACCTACTAAGGTAGTCTGCCCCCAAATTTTCTTGGCCCCGAATTGCAACAATCCGAAATCTATACGGCTGTAGTTTCATTGCCCAACGCATAATTCGAGGATTGAGAACTTTTGCTGTTTGCATATACGACAAGGGCTTGTGGTCTGTCTCAAGCAGGAATTCTACTCCGTAAAGATACTTGCGAAATTTCTCAACACCCCAGATAATAGCCAAACATTCCTTCTCTATTACAGAATAGTTTTTCTCACCAGGCAAAAGTTTCTTGCTGGCATAAGCAATGGGAAGTCGTCCTTCCCCTTCAAATTCTTGGAGCAAAACGGCTCCTATACCAACATCAGAAGCGTCCGTCCGGAGTATGAACGGATTCCCATCATGAAAGATAGGAAGACGAAGAATAGGACTAGACGTGAGTCTATTCTTCAGGGTCTGAAAAGCCTTTTCATGATGGTCCTGCCAGTCTGTGATCTTGTTTGGTCTACTTTTCTTAGTTAAATCTGTCAAAGGGGAAGCGATAGATGAGAAATTTGGAATGAAACGGCGGTAGAAACCAGCCAACCCAAGAAATGACTTTATTTGTCTCTTAGTAGAAGGTCGAGGAGCATCCTTTATAGCTTGTATCTTGTCTTCTTGCGGTCTTACTGACTGAGCAGCTACACTGTGACCAAGACATTCGATACTGCTATACCCAATCATACACTTGGAAGGTTTTGCCGTCAACTTGGCTGTCCTGAGTCTATCTAAAACTTCACGTAATGACGTCAAGTGGTCTTTCCAAGTTTCGGTAAAGATCCACATATCATCGACGAAGCTATCAACGTTAGAAAGTTCGGACAGAATCTTTCTCATCAACCTGCAAAATGTTGCTCCTGAGTTTACCAAACCGAAGGGCATAGTTTTGAATTGAAACAAGCCTTTGGGGGTTTCGAACGCAGTTAGGGGTTTTGCCTTAGACGTCATTTTTACCTGCCAATAACCTTTTGACAAATCTAATTTGCTAAAGTATTTGTGCCCCGACATTCTATTTATAACCTCCTCCATATTTGGCATTGGTTCTGCATCGAACTCCGTCACTTTATTAAGTTTACGGAAGTCAATGCAGAACCGCACCGAACCATCTTTTTTAGGGACAAGTACTACAGGGGATGAATATGGAGATATTGATGGCTCAATAACTCCTAAATCTAACATATCTTGAATTTCCTTTTCCATTACATCCCGTACTTTATATGGTATGGCATAACCTTTTGACCTCACTGGTTCCGTCGTCAGCAACTTTATGTCGTGTTCTATTTGGTCAGTTCGTCCTGGTACACTGGACAGTACGTCCGGGTATTCTTTTATCAACGTCTCTATTTCTTTACGCTGATCCTGCGTTAACATTTCTGAAATATTGACGTCCTTAAACGTCTCTGGTTGCTTTGCAGTAGGAAAAGCGCAATCTTCCAATGAGAATTCGTCAACGTCATCATTTTCAGTTGACGGAGTGGACTCTACAGAAAGCAAGCAATGTGACGTCACATTTTGACGTTCCACATATTGCTTCAGTATGTTAGCGTGATATGTGTTAACATTTCCATTGACGTCAATCTTATAATCCATTCTGTTCACTACCTCAACCACTTCATAAGGACCTTTCCATTGAAGCAATAATTTATTACTGTCTGTCGGTAGTAACAACAGTACTTTGTCGCCGACGTCAAATTTACGCGACCTCGCGCCTTTATCATAATAAGCTTTCTGCTTAATCTGAACCTTCTTTAAATTATCACGCGCTAATTTGCATGTCTGCTCTAACCGTTCCCTAAGCTCAATAACGTATTGATACGTCGAAAGAACTTGCTCATCGCGTACCTCTTCAGCCCATAATTCTCTTAATATTGCCATTGGACCTCTGACGTTACGTCCATATAACAACTCAAAAGGGGAGTATCCTAAAGACTCTTGTGGGACTTCCCTTACCGCAAATAATAAGGCTGGAAGATATTTATCCCAATCTTTTGGACGTTCAGCACACATGCGACGTAACATCTGCTTTAACGTAGCGTGGAAACGCTCTATCAGTCCGTTGCAAATTGGGTGTCTCGGACTACACGTTAACTGTTGAAGAGAAAGAAGTCTGCTGACTTCCTTCATTACCTCAGCAGTAAACTGTGATCCACAATCAGTCAACATTTCATCAGGAATGCCAACCCTACTAAACATTTCAATAAGCGCTTCCGCGACACGTTCCGTCTCAATACTCGGTAAAGCTATCGCCTCTGGATACCTTGTCGCATAATCTATCATGGTTAAAATATACCGAGATTTCCTATCAGATCGAGGCTCAATTGGACCAACTATGTCCACTGCCACCCTCTTAAATGGCGTATCAATCAATGGCATTTTTCCTAGAGGTACTTTAGTGACCCGACCTTTCTGAATAGTTCTCTGACAAATATCACAAGATTTACAAAATCTAGCGACATCACCGCAAATACCGGGCCAGTAAAACTCAGTTACAACTCTATCCAATGTCTTCCTAATACCCATATGTCCAGACATAAGCGTTTCATGAGCCAGTTTCAACACCTTTCCTCGGAAACTTTGAGGGACCACAAGTTGGAAAGAGACTTTGTTACCCTTGGTGAACTCCCTATATGCCAAACCTTTTTTCTCAATAAACCTAGTTTCACCTCGGTTTAAACCACGACTCACAGTCTTGTTCCCAGATACAACCCTTTTCCTGATGTTTTCCAAAGTTGGATCATCAACCTGAGCTTGCTTGAAAGCCTCCTTGTCATCGTTAATGATCTGATCGGGAACCTTAAGTTTTCTGTAAGGCTTCTCATCCTGCCTAGTTTGAGACCTAGTTACAGCCGCAGCTGAGAAATGAGACATATCAGGAAGTTTTGATCCATCAATGTTACCGATAACCAAATCGTACAACGTATCATCCATACACAAAGCTTCAGTTTTCCCAGTGAAAAAAGGACAATCAATGTCAATCATTGCCAAAGGATACCTTTGTGTGGATTCATCAATCAACGTAACATTTGATTCCTTCCCTATTAACTGACTATCCGAAACCAAACTTCTCCGAACGACACAGCCTGTACACCCAGTATCTCTTAATACAACCACCTTTTTATTATTAACCAATCCTTGTGCCGTCGGTAACCTTGCCTTTAAGAAGTAACAGACACCTTCCCTAGTTTCCTTACTACACTCCTCCCTATCCGAAATCAAAGGATCACCAACCTTATTTTCAAAAATACTTCCAATCTCATCACCTTTCCTAGTTACTTCCGTTTGACAAAAACTAACTTGGTGTGCTGCGCCACGTGGTGTGCTATTATTTTTACCGCGTCCGCGAAAAGACCCTCTAAAATTACCACGACCACGTGTATAACCACGACCTACATTCTGCGTATTCTCATTCTTAACCTGAGAACCTTGAGTCTCTACGCGCGTGTTAAAATTTTCTTTAACACCGCTATCCCCAACTCCAGTTGCTCCTACCTCTGCGCTATACAATTGTTTCCTGTCGGGGTTCTTAAAACATTTAATTGTTAAATGCCCCTTACCGCATATGCTACACTTGATATCCGGTCTACCACTCGGTTTGTTCGAGTCAACTTTGTCCTGTTTACCCTGCGCTGCGCCTCTATTATCGCGTTGCCCCTTATTAATGCAACTATATACGCCCCCGCGCGCTTCTGCAAACAAATCTGCCTCCCTAGCCATTTCATCTAAATTACCAAACTGTTTTGGCTTCAGATGTACATACAGTTCTCTATTACATGACTCCAGGAACTGATCCCTTGCCATGAAATCACAGACAGCCGGAAAAGATTTTTCTATCTTTGCCATATTAAGCCATTTTTCTAAATAACTTCTCAGTCTACTACTGAACTGTATGAACGTTTCTGATTTCTCGGGCCTACTATAACGAAACTGTTTCCTAAATCCGCGCTCTGTCATGTCAAAATTCTTTAATAAAGCGTCCTTTAACTTTTCATAATCCGCCGCATCCTCATTTGACAACCGGTCATATACATCAAGTGCGCGCCCTTTGAGCAATGCACTTAAATACGCGGCCCAAACACTCTTATCCCATTTATTAGCCGTAGCATATTTCTCAAACCTAGATAAATAACTATCCATTTTATCTTTACCCTCTTCAAAATAAGGTAACTTAGGATCCCGGGCATGCGCCACCTTCTCAGCTTTTTGCTTTTCAAATTCTAGCTCGAGCTTCGCTCTCTGCATTTCTAACTGATTCCTTAATTCTTGGTGCTGTAGCTCAAACCCATGTTTTATTTTTTCTAAATGGGCCTCACTAATCTCTTTTGCCTCCCTTTCAGTCTTGATGCGTGCTATTTCAAGTTCCTTATTAACATTCAACATAGCTAGTTCATGTGCCCTTTCCTTTTCCTTTTCCTCTAACTTAGCTAGTTCATGTACCCTTTCCTTTTCCTTTTCTGCCCTTTCCTTTTCTTTTTCTTCAGACCTTAACCTTTCTAAATCCCTTTGCTCTTGCCTTTCTGCCCGCTCAATATCCTGCTGCTCTTTAACAAAACCTTGTAACTCCTTCCCCTCATAACCTAAGTCCTTTCCCATTTGCATTAAACGCTCCATTATTGATAACGTAAATCTCACGTTACTATCAAAACCACTATAAACTGATCAGTTATGATCAGTGATGATTGAATGGGCTTAACTAAAACGTTAAGATATGTGTTATACGCGTTAATCTAACTAAAACGTTAGTTATTAAAGCACACGCGATTTGAAATGTCAAATGCTTTCAGCACAGTATGACGTTGCGTACTGGTAGTCTAATATGACGTCATAAACTGACGACGTTTACAGTAAAATGCTACAATCCGAAGTTTTATCACATTACAAAACTCCGATCATAACAAGTCACCATTAATGTTTCTATTACGTCATACCTAACCTCAAGCCACTGCGTAAATATTAACGCTACCGTTATGTCAACGTCAGTAAATTGTTAACGTCACTACGTCAGAACCATGTGTGGGTAAGATCAATTAGTAGCTCCAATTTAACTTAGTAGAATGTCAGGTAACACAATTAAGTGGGGTCTACTTAAATTTTTCGTTACCAAGAAAAAGTAGGGTTTGCCTTGCCTTCCTGCTCAGAAATTATCGACTTGTCAGTATCCATTCAGTTGAATACATGGGTTTCGCACTTCATCAACGCAGGAAGGAAGATTCAAGTTAATTTCTAAATGTGGCTGTCAATACATTTTTTTTTTTTTTTAAATTGATGATTCAGAGTATCAATGTGCTGTTCCACAGCCGGGAACACCAGCCAGAGATCAAATCCCACTTCTGACACCAAATGTTACATGTGGGTTTACGGCGTCCCGCAAACCCCCATGCTGACAAGACAACCGAGCGTGATCTCTGACAGGTGTACGGGCAGCTGTGGGGTAAGGCACAAGAAAGATGTTAAATGAATGACATGAATTATTTACAGTATCTACATACAACACTTACTAACACAAAACATCACAATTTGTTGCTTCTGTAGCCAACTCACGACGTCCGCTCCGAAGGCAAAACACTGTTCTGTGCTCGGAACGGGTGACGTGAATACCTACAGAAGCAAACAACAAAAACAACAACAAAAAAAGAAACAACACAAAACGCGACTGGCCAGTTTATAACTTGGGGTGAATCCCCCACTCGCGTGACACTTCCTCTCGCGAACTAGTAAAACTAGTCTATCAACATAATTGATTATCCTAGGATTAGCGATCACGTTTGCTGATCAAACGTTTAGTGATCGTCCAAATAAGGTAAGTTGACCTCTTCCCTGATCACATTTGTTTACAACGAACAATGATTTAGAAGAATCTGCTTCTATCCTGGTAGGCGCTGATTACGGCGGTCTGTCCGCCCTTGCTGGACCCTAACGCCTAGCGTCGTACCAGTACCTGCTGCTATGAAGCAGGGAGCAGCAGGTCACACATTGTTATGCCTTTCAATATACTTTCTATTTCCCCGTCACAATGTTGTGTTTACTCTTTACAACTTGACCTGCTGCTAAGGTGCCCGCTCTTTTCAGGGTTTATATATCTATGAATACTACCGGAAAATCATGCCTACTCGTATTACCTTGCTTTGTTCGTGGGGAAGTGGAGATACCGGCCACAAACAAAGCCAGATAGCAAAATCGAGTAGATAATGGATTTGCCTTCAAATAGTATATTTCCCATAGGAAAAATTGATGAAACGACCCTATAATCAATGACATGACTCCTGTCAAAACGAACACCCACACAACACGTGACGGGAATAAAAATCATATATGGCACAATTTGGCGGTTGGCGATTTTTAGGCAAATTCTATAGAACTCAGCCTTTTAGCGGCCCCCTGTATTGTAAAAACAGCTCTCTATAAACCACTCATGCATACATCGTATGATATGTGCATGACTTGTTCATGGAGCCGCATAGTTTGCGTACCATATTTCACCCAAAATATTTCACTCACACCGCCCTACCATATATCTACTAAAATAATTTAGATGTGCATAAGCACCAGAGAGGTTTCCTATTCCATCTCGCAACACCTTTGCAAAAAAAAAAAAAAAAAAAAAAAAAACTCGACCATTCGCGCCAGGTTTCCGATTTAGGTGTGTAATAAAGCTGGGATGGAGGTGGAGGTAATGTAGGGTAGGCTTAGTGGTGGCCTATGGTGTAGGAGAGATACGTTTTGTTTGATTTGAGGTTTAACGGCCCCTTCAATACTATTTAGGTCATTTTGGAGACTTTGCATCCAATTATGTCGGGCATTAAGCCTTCATTGAGATGAAATGACATCTCAATCCCGCCGTCTTCTGTAGCTCAGTCGGATGCCCGTCTGACTGGTGATCAGGAGAACGCAGGTTCGATACCTGCCAGGGTCGGCAACATTCCTTCGTGGAGATTGATCATGAAATCTTTACTACGGTCATTCTCTCCCTTTCGCTGATCCAAGAAGGGCAGTTGTCAGTTTCTGGCGAAAGAATGTGCACTGTACTAGTTAACTGCTTACGTATAAGCCTGCCCAGAAAAAGTGTGGATATGTAAACTGACCGGCTCAAAAATTACCTAAATTAGTGTTGACTGGGCCGTTAAACTCAAATAAAAACAAACAAACAAACATCTCTATCCCTGTCGCCCATTGACTCGCGGGACTTTGTTTGGACAGGCTTAGACCTTCTAAACGGTTTTCCAGTACTCTCAGCTCATGCAGCCAAATCCATTTCTCCAAGCCCTAATGGGCGGGGGCCAGGAGGTATATCTGAATCTGCCTGGTACTCCATACATCTCAAGTAGAGTATTATATGGATATATGTTAATACTATAAACAGTGAAATTCTGCTATTATGACCATCTAAAATTGAGACTAATTCTGCTTTAAAAAGCTTATTTAGAAGGGTGCAGTTATTATTTCTTCGTGAATTCTGCACACAATGTCCTCTGGTCAGGGACCACCTTTGGTACTGTTCAAAAGCGGTCTTAATATAGGAATTTTACTGTATAACGACCATGTGCATTTTTCTCGAGAAAGCCTGCACGGATTGCCTTTTTGGGTCATTATAATCTTACGTCCGACTTTCAATGTCCTTAGGTGCGCAGTCCTCATAGAGGTTAGTACAGAGGGACAGGATGCGTTGGCCGGAATTTCCAGATCTTACGGCTTGTTCCGATATTTAACTGCACATGTGGCGGGCGTACAGCGTATGGCGTTAGTTGCTTTGGAAGCCTTACGGGCTGAAAAGGCTGCACGGCAGAGAGGTCCCTTTGACTGGCCATCATCTTCCAGCGATGATGGAGACCTTGAAGATTTTTACATTAAACAATCACGTGTCTTAGGGAGAAATCAATTAACCAAAAGCTTTGGCGGTGATTTATGGATATCCATAATTCGAATTATGGATATCCATAAATCGATCTGAATTATGGATATCCATAAATCGAATTATGGATATCCATAATTCCAATTATGGATATCCATAAATCAGAGGAATAATGGATATCCATAAATCGAATTATGGATATCCATACTTCGAATTATGGATATCTATTATTCGACTGATTTATGGATATCCATAAATCGAATTATGGATATCCATAATTCGATTTATGGATATCTAGAAATACGGATTAAATAGTAAAACGGCGCCCCATACTCCTTATATAGAGAAAAGTGGGGTTAACAGCGGCATAAACTTGCTCAAAACAGATTAATGGTACTCGTTAGAACCGCCTTGGTGAGACGGTTTTAACTAGCACCCACAATCTATGATGAAAGCCGAAATAAGAACAATATCAAATTGTTTCAATGAAAAAAAAATGTATGCTTTTGGACCCATTAAATAATTCACGATGTCACATGTGTGTCACATACGGACAACTTTAAAAATAGAATCAGCATGTCCCTTCCCGGGTTCCGTAGGTGACATCCGTGTGACATCGTGAATTATTTAATCGGCCCATGGGTTTTGTATTGATGGTTCTAATTTATTCCCTAATTGAATAAGTTGTTATGTTGATGATTCTGATTCTTCCCCCATTTTTGGTTGTTCATTTTTAGTTACGTTTGTCCTTCCAGACTAATGTTTGTCCTTCCAGGTTTATCATGCTGGTGATTCTGATTCTTCACCCCCCCCCCTCTCCCCCACTTACGTATATTGTTCCTTTTCAGTCAGGATTTTGGATAGCCTATTGGCCATTTTGTGGGAAAGTAACTATCCTTTTGGCTTTCCGCTGTTGGTGTTTCCATTGGGGTCTATTGTTTCATGTTTGTGTTTCTTTCCCTTTGGTGTCTCTGATAGGAGCTGTTGGTTAATTGTATCGATTCCTGATCATTGCCTCCACTTCTATTTTGGATATTCTGAGTCACAACTTTGGGAAAGTGCTGCTGAGACGGTTTGCATGTTGACCGTTTTATTTCCTGTCGTCACTCTATGTTTTGACGTCTTTACCTAATGATATTGTTGGAATTTGGGATTTGATTGTATCAGTTCCTGGTCGTTTCTCTTGTTAATTTTCTAACTCGTGAGTGCTTCATCTGCGAGAACATAAAAATCAAATGACTACAGAGATGAAACAACGATAGCGACACGACAGCATGAAATAAGTGAAATGCTGCAGCAAAAGAAAACCAACAGATAGACTCCGGCGGCCCGAAGTCTAAGTCTCCCATACCAACTGAGTTGTCGGAACAAATTGCGCATGACCGAGCGGTATCGCGGGACCTAATCAGAAGATGAGGCACAACGAATCAGCGAAGCCGAGTAGAATAGTGCTCAGCGCAAAACAAGAGCTGAGGCATCACTAATTGAGCCTCTGTTGCTCTATCTGCAACAGACACTTTTAGAGCTACAATTAGTCTTATCAGCCATATCAGAACATACTAATAGCAACATTTCTCGCATTTAATTAAGACTGGTCATTGTGATTAATAACAGTCGACCCTTATAGAGCAATCCAGATTAGCAGAGGATTTTTTCAAAGTATTGATTTTCTTATTGTTTAGATAAAACAAGGCAGAGTTTAACTTGTGAACCTTCTTTTAAGCAGACCAATCGCATTTATCAAGTGATTTCGTATTGGCCCAGTTACAGGTCCGAGGTCTGATGTATTGTCCGAGGCCGTGGGCCAATAAAGCTGACCGAGGACCTGTGACTGGATCAATACGAAATTACTTGATCAATGACAATTGTATTAATTGACACAATTAAAAACACCTGATTATTTTTTTTACCTGACTTGACCTCGGTTAATATTGGTTGACCTGGTGTTAATACGGATGACCTCCGATCGGATAATTAGTTAATACATATAGACATAAACAATCTATTCTGCTTGCAAATGTGCGAGATCAGCCCGATCACATGTTCCAATAGCAATCAAGGGACCAAGCCGTTTGACAGGTCAGCTAGGACTGCTCGGTTGTCAGGCTTATACTTTGCTTCCACTAGGAAAGAATATCTTTTTCCTTATAGCTCTAAAGCTATATTAAGTTGTGACGATTTCCTTATTTGCACTGCAAACGTTGGCTGTGGATGCTCATTAGAAACGCCTCAGGAAGGCGAAACTCAGGTTGTGACTAAGGTGTTTCTAACGAGCACCCGCAATATGTACATTACAGCAGTGATAAGAGAGAAACTGCATGTCCTTGTAAACTCCAGGGCCCAGTTGTTCAAAGCCTCGTTAGCTTAACGAGCTCGTTAGTGGTCATATTGTTAACTGTTCTAGCAAGTTTAATATTTAAAATTTTGTTGTTGTTTTTTCTGCAAAACTGTGAGCAGCTTTTGCATTTGCAAAAGCTGCTCACATTTTTTTTCAGCAAAAATATAAACATACTTGCCATTATAAATTATCAAAGTTTTAACGATATGTTAACAAACGACGTCATTAGTTTTGAACAACTGGCCCCGGATTTGTTTTACCTAAGGCAGGATGAACAAGCATTTCACCATTACGAAAACACGCCTATTCAAATTCATTCATTTGTAAATGTTACCGCTGAAAACAAAAGGAATAATTTAAGAAGAAAAATTGTGACATTTTGTTTTACTTCTGCTCGAAATATAGAGTGTAGGTACACGTTAGAACCGCCTCGATAAGGCGGTTCTAACGATTACCACAATCTATATTTTAAAGCAGAAAAAACTAAGCTTTACCCCTGTAAACCACAGTGGTAGTATAATAAAGTTTGGGTCAAGGGAGGAAGAATTAGATAGGCGTGTTGTTTGGATCATCACGAAAACACGCCTTTATAATTTTGACCCCAATGAACCCCACTTTTTACAGTAAAACTGGGGTTTACATGTGTAAACATTATTTCCTTATTTCTGCCCTAAAACATAGATTGTGGGTACTCGTTAGAACCGCCTCAATGAGGCGGTTCTAACGTGTACCCACAATCTATTTTTTTAGCAGACATAAGAAACTATCATAATTTTTTATCTTAAAAGTTTCATTTTTTCGGCGATAAAGGTTACAATGTATTTGTATAGGCTTGTTTTCGTGATGCTGAATGTCTAACCTGATGGATAGAGCCTTGCTGTTATAATCCGTTATTTCGCAATGTGAAAACTGGTTTTAAATAAAACACCATTTCATTTTTTTTTTCATTAATTTTTAATAAAAATTAAAACATATTAGTGAATTTATGTCAGAGTGCAGATACATAAATATTATACAAATCAACAATATAACATTTATCAATTCTAGGGTGCCAATAGATGACAATTCTCACCACGGAAACACGCCTATATAATTTTGACCCCCTTAAACCCCACTTTCACAAAGGAAAACTAGGGTTTAGCGGATACATATCATTTTTTTCTTTTTTCGAATTCAATTACAGATTGTGAATACTCATTAGAACCGCCTCACCGAAGCGGTTCTTACGTGTACCCACAATCTATATTTTTAGCAGAGTTCAGAAAAATACCACAATATTTTATCTTAAAATTTTCGTTTATTCGGCGGTGTAATATACCATGTATTTGTATAGGCGTGTTTTCGTAAATCATCACGAAAACACGCCTATATAATTCTGACCCCCCTTGAACCCAATTTTTGTATAGTAAAACTGCACTTTCCAGGGGTAAACTTTATTTTTCTTATTTCTGCTCGAAAATATAGACTGTGGGTCTCGTTAAAACCGCCTCGATGAGGCGGTTCTAACGTGTACCCACAATCTATATTTTGAGCAGAAATAAGAAAACTATCACATTTTTTCATCTTGAAATTTTCGTTTTTTAGCTGTAAAATTTACAGTAAATTGGTATAGGCGTGTTCTCTTGAATGACATTGATTCACAGAGACTGCTTCTCGTTCAGAGAATAATTCTGAATTTAATTTCAAAGCTACCATTGATTTATCCCTTACCCCTCTGCATAAATTAATTAAACAACACCCGTTTACATTTCAAACAATCAAATTATTTGATGTAATTTATTCATACAAATTCGCGAAATGAATGTCAAACAGTGTAGATCCTGATTAAACGCCGTTTTTGCAAAGATAGGGGTTGTCGTGTTCAGTGGGATAAAATAGAAGTGGAGGCAATGATCATGAATCGATACAATTAACCCTCAGCTCCCATCAGAGACACCAAAGGGAAAGAACCACAAACATGAAGCAACCGACCCTAATGGAAACATCAATAGCGGAAAGCCAACAGGACAGTTACTTTCCCACAAAATGGCCAATAGGCTATCAAAAAAAAAAATAATAATAATTTAAGCGACACAAACACCCAAAGACAAACCATAAAAAAAATAAAACCGCGACAGAAGAACCGCCTTGGAACGGTCAGCGGAAACGAATTCCACCGGGGTGGGGTGGGGGGCTTAAAACGATTTTACGTGGCTACACTCCTCGCCCTTACTTTCGTAAGTTCCCATAAACACCAAGATGTGACAACGTTAACAAGTCCGCGCAAAGAAAGCCATTGAAAACCTTGTTTAACAGAGATTGCAGATACTCGTTAGAACCGCTTCAATAACCAGTTCCTATTCTTTTGAGCGCACACGATCTGCATTTGGAGCAGAAATAAGGCAAATGTTACACATGTTCATGGTTAAATACGGAGCCTCGATAACATGCTGTATGTCACAAGGATGAGTTATCCTGATGTGATTTGCTCCCACCCCACCGGGGCTTGAAGAAATAGATGAGCTGCATGATGCTTCCACGCAGAGCTGAAACCGACCGCACATGAGTACTGGTGATCCGCTTAGAGGATTTAAGCCTGCCCAGGTAAAGTGGTGCGAGTTCAACCGTCCGTGCATATAAACCCTATTGGTTTCATTGGGTGGCAGGACTTGAGATGTCATTTCATCTCAATGTCGGGTAAAAGTCAAACAAAATTGGTAGCAACGTATCCGAAATGACCTATATGGTGTTGACTGGAACGTTAAACCTCAAATCAAACAAATCCTGATATCATATCTTACACATTGTTTTATGCCCGTTGCATTACGCAAACACGCCTATACAAATACATTGCCACCTTAATCACCGAAAAAATGAAAAATTTATGATGAAAAATTGTAAAATTTGTCTTATTTCTGCTCCAAATATATATTGTGGGCACTCGTTAGAACCGCCTCATCAATGCGGTTCTAACGAGTACCCATTATCTATATTTTAGAGCAGAAATAAGAAAAATAAGGTATACCCCCGGAAACCCCAGTTTTACTTGCTTTACTTGGGTTAAATGGGGTCAGAATTGTATAGACGTGTTTGCGTGATGGTTACAAATTTTCTTGTGAAAATCTGTTAGATTTAGCTTATATCTCATCACAATGACGGAGCCGTGCAATTAATATGTAATTAACGCCTCCTCTGAACATCACTATATATTACACAAAGTTGGGTTAACGTGGGTATACACTGATTTCCTTATTTTTGCTCAAAAACATAGACTGTGGGTACCATATAGAAGCGCCTCATTAAGGCGGTTCTAACGTGCACCCACATTCTATATTTGAAATAGCATAAGAAAGATATAAAATATTTCATATATTTCAAATAATTCAGTGACGTCAAGTGACTTCCGTCTAAACATTCGTTCTCTACGGGCGTTGGTGACGTCAACGCTGTCCCGCTCTTCGTAGAAAAACAGCGTTTAAATGATTTTCAGCTTTAAAAATTTGCCCTATGAGCATTACTTTCGCTAAGTGATGTGGGGAAAGAGTGAGTGAGTGTTTGAGTTTTACGTCCCACCAACAGCTAAGGTCATACAGAGAAGAGACCTCGGTTTAAAGACTCATCCGAAAGTCTGGAGAAGCCCGGGATCGATCCTGCGACCCCTGGTTTATAAGGCGAGTATCGTAAGCACTGCACCACGGAGGCTTCTAATGAGGGGAAAGAATTTAAATATAAAAAATAAACTTTATTTTTCTGCTTTTCGTGAATATATGAACGACAGTGGGTCGCTGGCAAAGTTACATGAACCCCTTTGGGGTTTCAGTTACTTTGCACGCGACCCACTGCATTCAAACTTCATTAAACAGCAGAAAAAGAAAACTAGAATATGTTTTTCTACTAAAACACAGATGTCTTCCCCCTTTTTGGCCTCTAAGTATGGCCATGACATTGGAGGTATTGATCTGGGTCTTGTGTGAAACACATCATCTAATGAAGGTGAACATTTCTGCAACTTTAAAAATTCTATCGAGAAATAAGAATCTATTGACCGGACACGAAAAACCTTTGGCCTCTAAGTATGACCTTGACATTGGAGGTACCGACCTGTGTCTTGCACGCGACACATCATCTTATGATGGTTAACAGCTACTGACAGACACGTAAAAAAGACCCTTGACCTTTAAGTATGACCTTGACGTTTGAGGTACCGACTTGGATCTTGAGCGCAACACATCGTCTCATGACGGTTAACATTTAGGCCAAGTAATTTCATAATCCATCAAAGAATAAGAAAGTTAATAACCATACACAAAAAAATGCCCCTTTTTACCTTTGGCCTCTAAGTATGGCCTTGACATTGGATGTACGGACCTTGGTCTTGCGCATGACACATCGCCTAATGACGGTGAACATTTCTACAAAGTTACTTAATAAGTCCATCCAGAAATAAAAAAAATATTGGCCGGACACGAAAAAAGACCCTTTTTTACTTTTGACCTCTAAGTATGATCTTGACCTTGGAAGAACCGATCTGTGCCTTACGCAGAACACATCGTCTCATGATGGTTAACATTTCTGTCAAGCAAGTTCAAAATCCATCCAGGAACAAGAAAGTAATTGACCAAACACGAAAAAGACCTTTTTTGACATTTGACCTCTAAGTATGACCTTCATCTTGGAGGAACCGACCTAGGTCTTGCGCGCAACACATCAATTCGTGATGGTTAAAATTTCTGCCAAGTAATTTTACAATCCATCTAGGAATACGGAAGTTATTGACCGAACACAAAAAGGCCCCTTTTTATCTTTGACCTCTAAGTTTGACCTTGACCTTTGAGGTATCGACCTGCGTCCTGCGCGCGACACATCGGCTCGAGGTGGTTAATATTTCTGCCAAGTAATTTTAAAATCCATTTAAAAATAAGAAAGTTATTGACCGGACACGATTTGCCCATACATACACGATTTTGTGACCGACACATTTCCACGGGAAATAACTTAAAAAGTATAAATGCAACAGTTATAGTTCTTGCGCTCTGCACGTCGTCCAATGTTGATTAATATTTATATGAAGTTTCATGACGATAGCTTGAAAGGGTTTCAAGTTATAGAGCGGACACGGTTTTGTGACAGATGGACAGACGGACAGACGGGCAGATGCCCGGGGTAAAAACAATATACTTCTCATAAAAGGGGGTAGACATAATAAGAAAGTTATTGACCAAACACGAAAAAAGACCCTTTTTTACCTTTGACCTCTAAATATGACATTGACCATGGAGGAACCGACCTGAGTCTTGCGCGCAACACTTCGTCTCATGATGGTTAACACTTTTGCCAAGTAATTTCATAATCCATCCAGGAATATGACAGTTATTGACCGAACACGAAAAAAAAACCTTCTGTGACCTTTGACCTCTAAGTATGACCTTGACATTTGAGGTGCCGACCTTGGCCATGCGCGCAACACAACGTATCATGGTATTTAATTTCAAAATCCATCTGAAAATAAGAAAGTTATTGACAGCAAGGGCGAGGATTGTGGCCATCGCTAAAATACTATTCAATGACCGTTCCAAGGCGGTTCTTCTGTCGCGGTTTATTTTTGTTATAGTTCGATTTAGATTTTGTACGGCTTAAACATATATATATTTATTTTGGATAGCCATTTGGCCACTTTGTGGGAAAGTAACTGTCCTTTTGTCTTTTCGCTATTGCTGTTTCCATTAGGGTCTTGTTATTTCATGTTCGTGTTTCTTTCCCTTTGGTGTCTCTGATGAGAGGTGTGGGTGGGGTAATTGTATAGATTTCTCATCGTTGCCTTCACTTCTAATTAACAGGGTATTCCTTTCAGTTAATGCATCACGAAAACACGTCTATATAATTTTGACCCCCTTGAACCCCACTTTTATATGGTAAAACTGGGGTTTCCGGGGGTATACCTTAGTTTTCTTATTTCTGCTCTAAAATGTAGATTGTGGGTATTCATTAGAACCGCCTCGATGAGGCGGTTCTAAAGAGTGCCCACAATTTATATTTTGGAGCAGAAATAAGAAAAATATCACAATTTTTCACCTTAAAATTTTCATTTTTTCGGCGTTAAAGGTGGCAATGTAATTGTATAGGCGTGTTTGCGTAATGGTGTGCATGATATTCCTACTACCAAAATACTAGTGGTTTATATGAACAGTATATATATTATCTAGCAATAAAGAAAGGAAGAACATTGCGATGACACGTCTGTGACATATCATCACGAAAACACGCCTACATAATTTTGACCCCTTCGAACCCCACTTTTATATAGTAAAATGGGGTTTGTAGGGGCAAACCTTATATTTCTTATTTCTGCTCTAAGATATAGATTGTGGGTAATCGTTAGAACCGCCTCATCGAGGCGGTTCTAACGAGTACCCACAATCTATATTCTGAGCTTATCGAGGCGGTGCTAACGAGTACCCACAATCTGTATTTTGAGCAGAAATAAGAAAAAAATATCACAATTTTTCATCTTAAAATTTTCATTTTTTTCGGCGTTAAAGGTTGCAATGTAATTGTATAGGCGTGTTTGCGTAATGGTGTGCATAATATTCCTACTACCAAAATACTAGTGGTTTATATGAACAGTATATATATTATCTAACAATAAAGAAAGGAAGAACATTGCGATGACACGTCTGTGACATATCATCACGAAAACACGCCTATATAATTTTGACCCCTTCGAATCCCACTTTTATATAGTAAAACTGGGGTTTGTAGGGGTAAACCTTATTTTTCGTATTTCTGCTCTAAGATATAGATTGTGGGTACTCGTTAGAACCGCCTCATCGAGGCGGTTCTAACGAGTACCCACACTCTATATTTTGAGCAGAAATAAGAAAAATATCACAATTTTTCATCTTAAAATTTTCATTTTTCGGCGATAAAGGTTACTATGCATTTGTATAGGCGTGTTATCGTAATGAATGGCGTCCTTCACATCTCTTAAACAAATTTTGTTATGGTATTTTCCTTAATTCTACTCGAGACATAGAATGCATTTACCCGTTATTATTATTATTAGAACCGCCTCATTTAGGCGGTTCTATAACGAGTACCCACAATCGATGTTTGTTTTAGCAAAATCTCCGCTTTTCTCTATATCGTCACGAACACACGTCTATATAAATTTGACTCCCTTAAACGCCACTTTTGTACAGTAAAACTATGGTTTACGGGGTGGGGGGGGGGGGGGCTTTATTTTTTCATATTGTCGTATTGTACCATAGGTTGTGGGTACTCGTTAGAACCGCCTCACCTCTAACGACGTTCCACAATCTATTCTTTGAGCAGAAATAGGAGATTTAGCAGCAGTTTTCATTTGAAAATTTTCATTTTGTGTTGGTGAAATTTTGAAAATACACATGTATTTGAATAGGGGTGTTTTCGTAATGTAAGGTAGGGTTTAGAGGGCTGTTCATTACCCCGACTTGTTTAGTTGAAATACAGATTTGCCTGAGCATAAAAACTAACTTATTTAATGTTGACATTCATCTACTTTCGGAATACATGGACCTTCACAGGATAAAATACAGTAATCATGCTAAATTCTATTTTTCTAAAAGGAATACTATGTTTCTAATGTGTTTGCTTTTGTCATGCGATGTAAATTTGCGATAGTATATTCGGAAACCCAACGTCATTACCATACGTCGCTTTTCATTGGCTGGCATTCGGTTCTACGCTGTTCACATATTTGTGCAAATAATGCATTTTTGAACACAAAAAATAATAAAGAAATGCAGCTGAAGTTTCGCCGTTAAACGAAATTATCGACCGTAAAACTGCCGGTTTACAACACCAAATAATAACTTTGAATAGAACTGTCTCCTAAATAGCGTTACAGCTTTCCTTTCCATTCATTTCCTTTCGTTTTTTGGCGGGGGTTGGGGGAATGCTGATGAAATTATGATATTCTTTTCACATGGCTTTCGGATGCTCATTAGAACCATCTAAATGAGGCGGTTCTAACGGACACCCACAGTATATATCTTGGCATAATGTATACCCTGCAAAACTAGTTTTCTCTTTGTGAAGTGGAGTTAACAGGGGTGTTAATTTATAAGGTACCCCTATATTAATTGCGTTGTAATATATTGACCTAATAAAAACATGTTTTCTCAGGACAAGTAAGCTTTATCAGGTTAATGTGACATTGCACTTCTATGAAAATATATGCAAAAATGTAAGAGTATACAAGGGGGATAACTAATAAACAGAATATCAGTTTCGCGTCATTTGATATCAAGTTTGTCAGGCTCGGTTTCGAGAATGCATGTAGAATGGCTCGGCGAGCCCCGCGATTCTACAAGCGTTCTCGAAGCCTTGTCTGACAAACTTGATATCAAAAGACACGAACCTGGTATTCTCTATTTCTCGGACTTGTTAACCTAATGGTCTATAGGCTAAATGGGCCCCGTCAAGCGATTTTGGTACTTATCGCCTATGCGAGCAGCGAAGGTTCATGCGAGCCTGCGCATCCGCGCAGTCTTGCCAGAACCTTCGCTGCTCGCTCATACAAGCAGTGAATCAAGAGGAACCTTCAGACAGTAAGCCATATTCCTCTGAATGGCTGGGCATGCGCAGTTAAAATTTGTCATGACTGAATGCTCAAAGACACAAATTCGCTTGGCGGGGCTCAAATGATGATGAAAATATAGCTTATAGTAAAATATAGTGATCTATTGAACAACAAATCACTGGGCGGAAGACAGCGACGCGAAGAGCCGCCATTCTATCCCATTTCATGGCGGCATTTATTGTTACCTTGACGTTAGATGGGGTAACGTCGTTTCCTTTTATTAAATATGTTGTGAAAAGAGATAAATGCATGTGATACAATCATTTATATTGGCGGGATTCATTTTAACAATAGCTGAAGATAGGGAGAATCTGAAGGAATCAATAGCATTTTCGTCCGCTTCTAGTGTGTCAAAATCGAAATAGATCAGCTGTAGGACCGTGATTTATTGAGTGATATATCACTGTTTGTCGGTCATTTGTAAGTAGACTAATCCTCACTCCCGCCAAACGCTCGTGATTTGAAGTACATTCCAACTGATCTCCAAATAGTCATTTATCATTCAATAAACCACTCCTAGAGCTGTTCTATTTCTTACATAATCAAACTGTAGTAACTACGTGTTTTATGGTCGAAATGTTCAAACTGCAGCAACTACACGTTTATATGATCGACAGTTTCCAGTTCGCATCACTTTAACAAGTCCATGTAATGAACACCACTCCAAACCTCACTTTATATAGAGAAAACTGGGTTTTACTGGAGTTACATTATTTTTCTTATTTCTGCTCCTAGACATAGGTTGCGGGTACCCGTTAGAACCGCCTCATTGAGGCGGTTCTAGCGAGCACCCACAACCTATGTTTGCTGTATAAATTAGAAAAAGACCATGGGTTTTCATCATCAGAAAAGCAGCCGTTTTGGAGATATGAAAAAATGTACTGTGTTATACGTGGGGTAGTGGTGGTCGGGGGAGGTGTGTGTGTGGGGGGGGGGGGGGGTGGGGGTGGGGGGGGGGGAGTTACGTGTTGTGTTCAATGATTGGCTAGAAATATTAATCTTACTCCCTTGCAATGTTACATTTTTAAAATTTGCGACAATTTTCAAACTGTGGTTATTTTCTTGAAAAGAACATGTATTCAATTACATACTTTTGCCGCCCAAAACATATAGAGTTGACTGTGTTTGTGATCAGCCTTACATCCATTCTTCCGTTTCGGTCCGTACACAGACACAGCCTTTTGGTCGCTATAACTCCAATATCCTTTGAGAAATGTTGATGGTTCATGGTTCCATCGTAAATGAGGCTGATAAGGTGTGTCATGTGGAAGAACCACGACTTTGGTTGCCATGGTATTTAAGGTATCTCCCCTGACAATACAACCTCGGATCACCATAACTCCAATTATATTGATTTTTGGTTTATGAGACGAGTAGCTTAAACCATAGGTGTTAAAAGGGACATAATGTATTCTTTCCTACTTCAAAAATGAACACGTTTGTGATTAAATGTGTGACATTCTTCTTATTCATACTCCAAACATATGTTGTGTGTGCTCGTTAGAACCACCTCGATGTGGCCGTTCTAATAAGTACCCACAACCTATGTCTTAGAGCAGAAACGTGAACATTGGTGTATACCCCTGTATACCCCTGTAAACACAGTTTTCTCTATAAAACGTTGGGTTTAGAGGGATGTTTCTTACACGAACATTTTAACATGATCGCGGGTTGTATTGGAGACAATTTGCATAAAATGTCAAAACCTGCTTTCAGAGAAAAACAAGATTTGAGGTTGGCAGAATTAGCTTAAAGAGGTAAACGTTAACATCGTGTTCACCAATCCGTGTAATGAATACCCCCCTTAACCCTACTTTATATAGAGAAAACTTGTGTTTACTGGGGTAAACTTTATTTTTCTTAATTCTGCTCTAAAATAGATTGTGGGTACTCGTTAGAACCGCCTCGATGAGGCAGTTCTAACGTGCACCCTCAATCTATAGATTGAGCAGATATAAGAAAATTCGAGGCGGTTCTAACGAGTGCCTATAATCTAATTTTGGAGCAGAAATAAGAAAAATACCACAATTTTTCGTCTGAAAATGTTCGTGTTTTTTTCGGCAGTAAAAGTGACAATGTATATGAAAACTACACTATTTTACACGGATGTGGTGTCGTAATGAATAACACTGAACAATAAATAAGCCCCGCCAAGCGAATTTGTGTCTTCGAGCATTCCGTCATGACAACTTTTAACTGCGCATGCCCAGCCATTCAGAGGGGCCAGGGATATGGCTTTATGTCTGAAGGTTCCTCTTGATCCACTGCTTGTATGAGCGAGCAGCGAAGGTTCTGACGAGACTGCGCGGATGCGCAGGCTCGCCTGAACCTTCGCTGCTCGCATAGGCGATAAGTACCAAAATCGCTTGACGCGGCCCAAATGGTACTGTGTTGTTCATACCCCTTCAAGGGAAGGTCATGTGGTTTTCGCCCACCTCTGATTACTGATCGGCTCGAAATGAGTGAAATAATCTTGAAAGGGCCGTAAAACCAAAAAAAAAAAAAAAAAAAAAAATACCGCCCCCCCCCCCCCCCGCCCCCTCAAGGGAATAGCTGCCCCTTCAGGTAAGACAAATTCTAAAATTATTTTGTCTTCCATGGCAATATGGGTCAACAGCTGAAGGGCGAAATATGTTCATGAGAAGCAAATTCTTTTCTTTAAGGGAGTTCCCTGTTTTCAGAAAGGCCGAGATTGAGGGGAATGGGAACACCTGGATGATTTTCCGCCATTTTTCAAAGGGAGACAATTTCGGAACTTCTTTTTCGCTTTTCTATAAGCTTTGTCCCGGAGAAAAAGGGATCAACTCTTAAAGGAAAGAATTTGCTCCAAAGAAGCAACAAAAATCCTTTAAAAGTTGATCCATATTGACACTGGAGTCAAAGAAGCCCCGTGGTGTAGTGGTTATGCTACTCGCCCTGTAAACCAAGGGTCTAAGGATCGATTCCGTGCTTCTCCAGACTTTCGGATGAGTCTTTAAGCCGTGGTCACGTCTCCGTATGACCTTAGCTGTTGGTGGGACGTAAAACTCGAAAACTCACTCACATTGGAGTCAAAAATACGTTTGAAAGAGTTACCTGCCCTGAAAGTGTTCCCATTCAACACTAAGTCACACGAGTTGTCTCCTTGTTAAATGCCGGAAAAATGCCGGGTGTGTGATGAAGTATTTAATAAGACTGGATATGCCTAAATACAAACTTTCAGCCATTTTTACACGGTCAACTTGCCTTTGGTTCCCTGCAAAAGAACCTTTCCTAAGGTTGTCTGCTCTGAAAGGAATAAACGCTTTCTAGTAGACCCATAGTGTTTGGGGGAGGGGCGGGGTGGGTGGAGGGAGGAGAGTACTTTGGACAAAGCTGCCTCCACTGACGTTTGGCTTCAATCGCCTTCTTAGTTTCCTAATCATGGACTTGTTAGCATGTTAAACGTGAATTCAAAGAACATTTCATTATCTGTATGCCAAAGAACTGTCAGTCATATCTACTTGTTGCCAAGCTGTTTCTATCTTCTCCGGCATGTCTACGATGTCTGCCTCGTTTATTTCTTAGCCCTAACATCATCCGAAATTTTCTACGGAAATTAGCGTTGCACAAAGGATATAGAAACGGATTAAGTGTAGAATTGAGATATCCTACCCAGGTCATGGCAAGAAGTAGTCCTTGGTCAATACAACCATCACAGAAAGCTACAACAAGAAATAGAATAAAATATGGTAGAAAACACAGAGTGAAAGCACCCATTATAACACCGAGCTGGCGAGCTGCTTTAATCTCTTTAGTCAATGCGGAACTCTGCCTTAGGTTTCTTATCCTATGTTTGATATTGAACATACTTGAAACTCGCCGACTTCTCTCATCTCGAAAAACAAATACATTCCGATCGTTTCTGCTATTTTCAATCTCTTTAGAACAGCCAGCTATTACTGTTGAGTCTAAAATACTTTCTGCTTGTCTAATCTTTTTAAGACCACTTATCAAAGTATATTTCTCCTTTTCTTTGGCTTTTATTCGTCTTTCATCAGAGCTGCTGCATGAACTTAAAGGCGTACTGGGCGAGGATGCTGAGTTATCTAAAGGTGTATTCGTATTAGGATGAATGTTGATATGATTGGGTTTGCTATTATTAGTTTTAGAAGTCTCTTGTGCTGGTGTTATATCTTCATAAAAATATCGCTCAACTTTTTCAGTTTCCTCGTCTAGAACACTTTCATCATACACATACTCCACTTTACATTTGTCTTTATGGAGGTTAATCTTGTTGTCCGATGTTGGCGTAAAATTACGCTCATCTTTACCGCGTTTCTTTAATATTCTCATATTGATGTATCCAGACTTTTTATTTCGATGGGGTTTCATAGCCGAGACTTCGTAATAACTAAGATCTGATGGTAAATGTGCATTTGACATACAATCTGTCTGCACACTATTATTATGATCCAATTTTGGTTCACTAAATGATTCATTTATAGAATAATTTGCTGGAATGTATGAGTTGCAATTTTTAACACGTCTTTCGTTTCTCTGACCAAGTTCCATTTCAGATCGTTTTCTGATTTCTTGGAAAATTTTCCAGTACAGGCCATACATCACTGCAAGCGGAAGAAAGAAATTAAAGAAGGCTGTTATCACTTTAAGAACACTATTCTTGGCGTATTCTGTATCACACTCATTAGAAGGAACCGTTCGTTGACCGTTGTTAAAGAAATGATGCCATCCAGCAATGGGTATAATCCACAGTGACGACACCATCCACACAATTGAAATCATTATCACTGCGCGCTTTTTCGTTCGTTTTCGTAAATATTTGAGCGGACTAGTCACAGACCAGTATCTGTCTACGCTTAAAATGAATAAGTTGAGAATAGAGGCAGTACTTGCTGTATAGTCGATTCCTATCCAGATTTGGCATACAGCTATCCCAAAAATCCATTCTTCTGTGAAAATATACATGGTGCTCACTGGCATCACAAATAATCCAACTATAAGATCTGCTATAGCAAGGCTCACGATAAACATATTGCTCACCTGGAAAAGAAAGAGAAACATTACGAAAACACGCCTATACAAATACATTGACACATTTATCGCCGAAAAAAAATAAAATTTTCTGATGAAAAATTGTGATATTTTTCTTATTTCTGCTGAAAATATAGATTGTGGGTACCCGTTTGAACCGCCTCGTTGAGGCGGTTCTAACGAGTACCCACAATCTATATCTTAGAGCAGAAATAAGAAAAATAAGGTTTACCCCTGCAAACCCCAGTTTTACTATATAAAAGTGGGGTTCGAGGGGGTAAAAATCATATAGGCGTGTTTCCGTGATGAAATGTGAACAACATATTGGTCATGCACCAAACTAGGGCTGGATTATCAGAGCTGATAAGATAATCGGTTGTCAGTCCTGACAGTCTTATTAGTAAATTCTGAAGCTCTCTGTCTGAGAATGAATCTTACCATATGTTATACTTTACCATATGCATTTGGACAGATAGGACTAAGCAAACAGTGTATACCCAGATGAGGTCGAACTCAGAAACAATTTTGGGTAGTGAAGTTCACTTATTAAATAATCGATTACTACCAAATCAGTAACGATTTTTGTGGGATATATCGATTGATCAATCGAGCGATTAATCGATTATACGATTAATCAATTATACGATTGATCATGCGTTACACAAAACCCTGTTCACGTCGTCGTCAACACATAAGGATAACACACTCATATGGTGCAATGCTTTCTTTCATAGTTGCACAAATGACATTTTTTCTCATACAAAATTGCCGTGAATGTTTTCTTCTTTCTGCTTCCAACAAGATTCTGGTGCTCTTAGAACCGCCTAAATAAGCTGGTTCAAACGGCTAGCCACAATATATAAACCCTAATTTTCAATATATATAGTGGGGTTTAGAGGTGTTTTCAGTACACAGACTTATTTATGTTGTGGTCTGTCTTTTGGTGTATGTATCATTTGTTTTTTTTTTTTGTGTGTGTTTTGGATAGCCAATAGGCCATTTTGTGGGAAATTAACTGTCCTTTTGGCTTTCCGCTATTGGTGTCTTCCTTAGGGGATAGTTATTTCATGGTTGTGTATCTTTGGTGTCTCTGATGGTAGGTTAGGGTTAATTGTATCGATTCCTGATCATTGCATTCACTTCTATTTTTCAATGATTTCAGAGTGGTTTTCAACGGAAAGGGACATAATTAAAAGTAGAAGTAAAACAAAGATCAGGAATCGATACAGTTAACTTACTCCACCTATAAAAGTCACCAAAGGGAAAGAAACACAAACATGAAGCGACCAGACCATAATGGAAACCTAAACAAAGGAAGGCCATAAGGACAGTTACCTTCCCACAAAATGGCCAAATGACCATCCAAAATAAAAAGACACGAGTGATACAACACAGTAAGTAGTAACAAACAACAACATAAATAAACCGCCACAGAAGAACCGCATTGGAACTGTCAGTGGAAAGAATTGCACTGGTTGTGGCTTAAATCGATTTTACATGGCCATAATCCTTGCCCTTACCTCTGTCGCGGTATACACTAGTTTTGTTTAGTCCGCATGAAGGCTTCCTAACTCATCAGTGTAACATCTCCGAGAACATACAAATAAAAAAACTACAGAGATGAAACAAGGTTGAGGACTCGATAGCATACAACAACAGAATTGCTGGAGCAAAAGAAAACCAACAGTCAGACTCCGAGGGGCCCGATTCTTTCATAACAAAACAAGAACAAATCGGTCACAAAGGGAGCGCAATCCGTACCCATTGGGATACCCACAATTTATCTGAATAACTTAGTACCAAATCTTATGTAAATAGTGTCAAGTAGAAATGTGAGAGCTTCACACACTTTCTGGCATGACCATATAGTAAACTTTTATGCTCCTCAGAAGTGAAAAAAAAAAACATTTCGTAAACTACATGCAAGATAGAGGAAATCGTCCCTATGAAATGTCCATTCAACTAAATTATTAAGTGTTTCTTTTATAAGATTATGAGGAAGTGTAGTGCAAAGGATGGATAAATCATAGACAGTCTTGAACAAATTATTTGTCTAAATCGCGACGGAAGTAAGGGCGAGGATTGTGGCCACGTAAAATCGATTTAAGTAGAAGTAAAACAAAGATCAGGAATTGATACAATTAACTTACTCCATCCATAAAAGACACCAAAGGGAAAGAAATACAAACATTAAGCGACCAGACCATAATGGAAACCTAAACAAAGGAAGGCCATATGGACAGTTACTTTCCCACAAAATGGCCATATGGCCATCCAAAATTAAAAGACACAAGTGATACACACAGTAAGCAACAAACAACAACATAAATAAATCGCCACGGAAGAGCCGCCTTGGAACGGTCAGTGGAAGAAGCCCCCCAGTGGAAATCTTCCACTGACCGTTCCAAGGCGGCTCTTCTGTGGCGATTTATTTATGTTGTTGTTTGTTACTTACTGTGTGTATCACTTGTGTCTTTTAATTTTGGATGGCCATATGGCCATTTTGTGGGAAAGTAACTGTCCTTATGGCCTTCCTTTGTTTAGGTTTCCATTATTGTCTGGTCGCTTAATGTTTGTATTTCTTTCCCTTTGGTGTCTTTTATGGGTGGAGTAAGTTAATTTTATCAATTCCTGATCTATGTTTTACTTCTACTTTGAAGCACGAAATTGTCTGAATTTCAATTTGTTTAAAACTTCATTAGAATTTCTCATAGACCGAAACAGATTTCTCCCTGATCTTTCAAAGACTTTGTCGCAATATTTAATCATATGTTTGGATGGCAGTAAAACATGAAGATAATAATGTGGAACGTTCAGTGGTGGTACAAGAGCTTGAATTTGCAATAAACCGTGTTTTGCATTGTCTTTTATGAAATTAAGGTAAGCAATATAACGTGGGAAGCTTGCCGTCGCCTTCTGTAACACATACAACAAAGTAAATGTGGTCATCAATTACCGCCCTCTCTGTAGCCAAAGGCTGCAGATCATATGCCTCAGAACCAAAAACCTCTTGTTGAGGAGTGTAAACAAAGTGGAGCCGTCAAGCATCGACGACATTGTTAGCGTTCTTCTCTGCTGGACCTGAAACAAACTTCTTATGAACTTCTTGAATACAATGTTTAAGGTAACGTAAAGGTTTAGGTGGTAATAAGTTCGTATTTTGTAAGTAGAAAAAAAGCTTTTGTTCACTAGTTTGAGAATACTAATTTGCCATTCTTTAGGGACAACATACTCAACATACTCTCGTTTACACCATTGATTTCAGGCAGCACGAATCAACCGTGACCTTCACATTGAAGCCTTTTATATGTGTGCCTTGTGAATAAGCTGGTGCTGACAGAACTCTGTCGGGAGAGATTCCGTGGAAGTAGAATCTTGCATGAGGTCTATTCATTACGTTCTGACTCAACAAAAAGTACCTTTATTTCCATTTTAAATGTGGTGTGTACTTGCTGTTGATAAAGACTGCTGTTGATAAAGACGGAGTGAAAATGTTCAGCCTGAAGCTAATAGAATAATTGTAAACGGACTATAAAAACACGCCTTGGAACGAATAGCTTAAAGTTATATACCCAAAATATGTTTGGGATCGTAGCGATGGAATAAAAGTTAATTATTTTGTGCAGAATAGACATCATTTTCTAATAATTATTTTATTACGCATTTATTTTTGTAATGTTTATGATGCACAATGCAGAGATAATTCCCGCGGTGATCCAGAAAAAACGGAAAATCACCTTTCTGTACTTTAAACAGTATGGCTGGAAAATGATTATGTTGCTCCAGGGACAGTTTTGAGCAAGCCAAGGAATTATACTCCATATACATCCTTTTAGCCATCAAACCTTTAGAAAGAAATGTCCTTGTTGTTTTAGGAAGTTAAAGAAAACATACAAAAAAAAAAAAAAAAAACTAGAAACGTAACCTAGTGTCTGTGTTAAATGTACTCAATGATAACTGTTACACACGACATTACAATGACATATTCCACATATGTGCATTTTACAGGTTTATCGTAAATTGAAGACTTCTAATTTGCCTCCACTTCTAATTTGCTACGATTACAACGCTTTCTCAATGCTGGTCATTACCTACGTGGTTCACATCTTCGCTTCGTTTGCCTTTAATATTTTTGTCTCTTTTAATTACTCTTTTCTGGGTAATAGACTTAATTGAAAATTGCTGTTATTTGTTATTTTGTCAATAAATGCTTGAAATGGTAATACTAAAATACAACACATATATTTTACAGTTTAATAAAATGGGCTGATCAAGGAAGTCATGTTCATCCAAGCTATCAGATGAAAAGCAAAGACGTGTACATTGGGGGTATTTATTATTAATATGAGGGTCAATGATAATATGTTCTACAAAAGTAGATGCAAGGAATACACCACAGAACTGAAAAGTTCAGAGTGTGCATGTTTTCTGGGTCAGACTAGCTAATTTCGGTCGATTAGGCCTCATCACTGATGAATGTCATAAAGTGTACCGTCTTTCGGATCGGGGCGTTAACTGGAGCCCCCCCCCCCCGTGCAGGGAGAGTCATGCCCTGTGCAGGTTAAAGACCCCTACCGTAATTACTTGACTACTGTGTAGGCTTTCATCCTGCAAACCTGTATGTAATGTACACCTGCGAGTAATGGTCAGATGTGACCGATCGCAGTATATGTAGAAAAAAAAGAGAGAAATCGGTGACCCTGAAATATTTTCAAAATAATGATCCCAAAGGACAAGAAAATAAAATCTACATTATGATGAAGAGCATGGAGACTTTTTACGGCCTTAATTGCGCAAAAATATTAAATCTTCATTTTGTGTCCATTGTTTGTCAGTTGATTTATGTAGCCGACGCTCACGTGACTATCACGAATTTGTACAAAGTCCGGGTAAAGATTCATTATAGGCGCGTTTATATTTTCGTTGTGAGGTCAATGTTGTGTAAAGAGGGTTATCTATACAATCAGTTATTACGAAACCACGCATATACAAATACATTGTAAACTTTACCTCCGAAAAATCGATTTTTTTTTTAAATGAAAAATTGTTATATTTTTCTTATTTCCGCTCCAAATATAGAGTGTGGATACTCGTTAGAACCGCCTTATCGAAGCGGTTCTAACGAGTACTCATAATCTATATTTTAGATTAGAAATAAGAAAAAAAGGGTTTACCCCCTGCAAACCCCAATTTTACTATACAAAAATTGGGTCAAAATTATATAGGCGTGTTTTCGTGAGGCTAGACTTGACTCATGCGATGGGTTTGGCAAAAAGTGTAGACCTAGATCAGACGCCTGATAAGGGTCTTCAATGTTTGCTTAAAATACTTGAATTGTCGGCATAAGTCTCCATTCAGGGCCATTAGTACAGACTACACTCAGAGACAATCGACCAGCCATTGCTATCAGGACAACTTCTACAACTTTATTGTAAGCATGTTCTTAACAATATGACAACACATCCATGTCAAATTGTCGTTATAACAGGTTTTGGCGTTATTTCGAATGGCAGGTAAAAAGAGTTGACTGACACATCACCCTCGGTCCACATAGAGATAAACGCTGACAAATCCAGATGTTGTATATTACAGATATTTTGGAAGTTTCTGTGTCTTACTTGCACCCGCTCAAAAGTAACACGTAACATCCGTTATTTTTTTCTTCCTCATATTGGATCTAGGAGGTTTTCTTGCGAGATTATATCGCCGTCAAATAATTTGAAGCTGACTTAATTTTTAAATCTCACATTTTACACACAAGGACACTGACGATGATATCGATTTCTGTTTAGTCAAATAGATGATGTAATGAATAGTGTCCGATGTAACTAGCTTTGCAACTACCATGCTATAGAATGGTAAGATCTTTACAAAGCTTCAATCTATGTTCTGAAATGGTCCGAAATGAAAGGCAGTCAGAGTAGCATAACGAAAAGAAACACTCGCTTTTTCTAACAATAAGCTAGGAAAGAAAACCCACCTTCGAAAAGTTAAGAAAAACTAAATATCAAAAGTACACCAGCTCTAGGGCATGGTACCAAAAGCCAACGCATTTCTATGAACTGGAGGTCGGTTCCATGTTACTTGTAATCGTGGAATTTTAGAAGCAGAAAACAAAAACAGAGATATATGGGGCGCCATCATTTCTTAATTCAGCGTCAGATTTGTGCCTATGAGTGTACGCGCATAACTACAGTCAAAATAGGAATATTTCTGTATTTCTGCCGTTTGTTTTATCATATGTTTGAAGACTATAACATTACAAATGTGATCGCATTTTGCAGAAGGAAAGAATGAGTTCTCAGTCTGGCTCACATAGCAATTAAGAGAAACGAATATCAGACTTTAGGATTTTAAGACAGATATAGAATAACAGTCTGTATAATTTTCTTGCGAATCAATGTGATTTGACTTTATCAGCTCTCAAATTACTGTCTGTGATTATCCATTAAGTAAACGAGCGCAAATGTTTGACAAGTGTCAAGGCAAAGCAGTTGCATAAACTTCACAAACGAAGAAGAAGAAGAAGGAGAATAAAAAACATTCACAAAGCGATCCCGACTGATCTCTCTTTACAGGCATACCCAACAAACAGCAGAACAAGTCTAAATATGCATTTCATGAACCATTTTAGAGGACTTTACAAATAAATTACGTTATGGCTAACAAAGAAACCGCCTATTGGTTTCGTTGGGCGGCAGGGCTTGAGATGGCATTACATCTCAGTGTCGGGTGTAAGTCCCACAAAATTGGAAGCAACGTCTCAAAACTGGCCTAATTACGTTAAGCATCAGTTCAAAGAAAACGTATTTTCGTAATGGTCAGAATCTACACTGTCAGCCATCCTGGTAATGGCTATTCGCTACCCTCACTTATCCTTTTTATAGCATGGACGTGTTCAAATTCAAGGATGGAAAAGACGACTTCAGAAACTCATGTGTAACAGGATTACCAAAGAACTATCAGAACCTGAATTTTACTGTGACTTTGGCCAAGTTCAAAGCCTCATTAGCTTAACGAGTCCGTTAATGGTAAAAACGGTATGTGCTCAAGCAAGTACGGTGTCTAATATAGTTGTATTTTTGTTGAAAATGTGAGTAGCTTTTGCATTTGCAAAAGCTACGCACATTATTCAGCCAAATATTAGTATATATTTGCCGTATTTAATGATCAAAGTTTTTAACAGTTTGTTAACTAACGGCAGCGTTAGTTTCGAGTAACTTTCGTTCTTCGTATAACTGTGTTTTTGGCCTTCCGCTATAGATGTTTACATCAGGGTCTATTTATTTCATGTTTGTATTTCTTTCCCTTTGTTGTCTCTGATGGGGTGTTGGTTAATTGTATCGATTCCTTATCTATATTTATAGCACACGGATGTGTTATCATAATTAGAATAAGGGTTATACGTCGTCGGTACTTGTTAGAGGCGACACGAACAAGACCTTCCCCTTAATTATCATTTATAGACATGAAATACACGCAATGTCATTGAAACAGTAAGAAACAGTAAAATTATACACAGTCTGAGATACTGTTGAAGATTGAGCTGAAACTATATTTTGTTTACATTATCCACGCTTACGTTTTTGTTGTTTGTCATTTTCATTAGGAAAATACGCCTATACAAATACATTGTAAACTTTACTGCCGAAAAACGAAAAATTTAAGATGAAAATTTGTGATATTTTTTCTTATTTTTGCTCAAAATATAGATTGTGGGTACACGTCTGTTGTTTCATGTTTGTGTTTCTTTCCCTTTATTGTCTCTGATGGTAGATGTGGGTTGATTGTATTGATTCCTGATCATTGCCTCCATTTCTATCTTTAATCAGAAAAGTCAACATTTTGGAGACATGCCAATATAGTTTTGAGCTCCTTAAACCCCACATTTACTGGTATATAGTAAAACTGTGCTTTACAGGGGTATACATTATTTTTCTTAGTTCTGCTCAAAAACATAGATTGTGGGTACCCACAATCTATGATTTGAGCAGAAATATGAAAAACATCGGGATTTTTATCTGGAAAAAAAAAAACATTCATTTTTGGTGGTAAAATTTTACCAGCAGATTTGAATAGTTGTGTTTTCGTAATGTGAAGAAATGCACGGGTGTGTTATCGTAATGAACTGGCTTGAAAACACAATGTAATGTTTGATTACGAAAACGCCTATACAAATACATTATAAACTTTACTGCCGAAAAAAGCTAAAATTTTAATATGAAAAATTGTCATATATTTTTGATATTTCTGCTAAAATTACAGATTGTGGGAACTCGTTAGAACATCGAGGCGGTTCTAACGAGTATCCACAATCTATATTTTAGAGCAGAAATACGACAAATAAGATTTTCCTCTGTAAACCTCAGTATTACTACATAAAAGTGGGGTTCGAGGGGGTCAGAATTATAAAGGCGTGTTTTCGTGATGTCTGACAACGACCTTACCCTTATATCACGTTAGCAAGTGTGCGCATTTATTTCCCTTGTAAATCCCACTTTATGCTGCGAAAAGTGGGTTTATTTAGGGTTTACATTATGCTCTACATTTTTGCTCAAATAAGGAGGTTTTAGTAAGTCCAACACTATAGTGGCAGAATAAATCATAAATGAGAATTATATATATATATTCTTAATTAAAACAGCTTTTTTGTTTAACATGTCCGTGCAGTAATTATACTTGTATTGCCCCCTTTATAAGGAGGAAAGTGTATACACTGGTTTCCGTATTTGTGCTCTCAAACATAGGTTGTTGGTTATCGTTAGAACCGCCTAAATGAGGCTGTTCTAACGAGCACCCGCAATCTATGTTTGCAGCATAATCATCAATGGAAAATGTATCATTAGTTTGCATAAAAAATAAAAATAACAAATTTGAGTTTTGGCGGTATGAAAGTATACGTACGTGTATATTGCATAGACAGTGTAGAATCAGGAGTGATATTTCTTCTAAAGCCACTTTGATAGGAAATATAAAGTGCTTGGCAGTTGAGCTATTGTTTCCTAACCCCAGTAATTTCATTCATTTCCCAGGGCGAGAATCTTTTTCGGTCACTCTAATCAGAATATAATAGAGCTTTCAAAAATGTCATTCCAGTAATAAGGAATAACATGATATTTGTTGGCGTAAGATAGGATATGTGCAATCATGAGAAATGAAATGGAGCAGCTTTCAGAAAAATCCAATATCTACGTTTACATTACGTTGACATGCTTGTATTAGTCGCGCCAAGCGAAATGGGTGGTTTCGTACAAGGGTTCCCAAGGAAGACCTAGATCAGAATCAGATACGCCTGCGCACTCGCTCAGTCTGATCAAGGTCTTCACTTTGCGCAATTAGGATGCCAGTGGATCCAATGCAAGTCCATATCAGGTTAGCAAGCACGTGTAATGATCACCACACTAAACCCCACTTTATATAGAAACAACTGGCATATACAGGTGTTTTCAATTTTTTCCTTATATTTGCTCAAAAACATTTATTGTTGGTACTCGTTACAACTGTCATTAAAGGGGTTCCTACGAGCACCCATAATTTATATTTAAGAAAAATGTAATACAATTTCATCGGAAAAATGCTAGTGATAGAGATAGGAGAGACCCATTTTAGCACATGGGTGTGTTTTTTTAACCTATTTTGTACCCGAAACCCCAAAACAGGTACCCTGGCAAACAGTGCAGGCCCAGATCAGAAGCCACAGAACGCGGCGTCTGATCAGGGCCTACACTATTTGCAAACAGTTCTGCTATTTTCCAAATAAATTTTAAAAATAACACAACCTGTCACCCCTAAATTACGAAATGGACTCCTGCCATATACAGTAAAATTCCTATATTAAGACCACCTTTGGGAATGTTCAAAATTGATCTTTAAGACCACTTTTGAACTGTCCCAAATGTGGTCCCTGACCAGAGGACACTGTATGCAGAAAGCACAAAGAAGGAATAACTGCTACCTTCTAAATAAGGTTTTTAAAGCATTTAGGTGGAATTTCACTGTATAAGAAGGAAGATAAATACAGACAGGGAGGGCTGTTGACACATGTGCTGATCTTTGTTTTCTGTATGCGCGCATGTCCAAGGGCACATTTCAGCGTAATGCTGTTCATTTGCCGAAACGTTGCTTCCTTATGTATTAACTATTATACTGTTTATATTACCATTCCATCCTTTGTTTGATTGAGGTTTAACGCCCTTTAGGCCATTTTGGAGACGTTGCTTACAATTGTGTGAGATTTTTACCAGTCATTGAGATTAATGACATCTCAAACGCTGCCGCCCAATGAAACCAAAAGTGTTTATATGTATTGGACGGTCCAACTCACGGCAGTCTAACTGTTGGTTTTCTTTTGCTCCAGCATTTCACTGGTTTCTTGCTGTCGTCGTGTTTTTTTTATCTCAATATAGGGTAAACGTCTCACAAAATTGGAAGCAACGTCTCCAAATTGACCTAAATAGTGTTGACGGGGACGTTAAACCTCTATTGAAACTAACGTGGCCAAAACCCTCGCCCTTAGTTCTGCTTGGGTTTACACAAGCAAGTAATTTGTTCAGTTCACATGAAGGGCTTCTTACTAATCAGTGCAACATCTCCACATCTCTGAGGACATACAAATCTAACAAAGTCAAGAGATACGAAATACAACAACGATAATGTCTCGACAGCATAAAATAACTAAACTGCTAAAGCAAAGGAAAACCAGCATTTAAACTCCGTTTGGCCCAACCAGAGACAAGCATCTGGCACCAACCGACTTTCTTAAAAATCTTTACGCCGAAGCTGTCACAAGAGTGAGGCTCCATCCGCCGGCGTGCAGTTAAGAGGCAAATTGTCAACCATCATTGGGGCCACTACCATGTATGTTGTCTATGTTGTACCCAATATTTTTACGCCTTTTTAAAGGACGACCTCTTAAATCATACTTTTCAGAATCTATACGACGAGGACCACCGAACGTGGTAGCTCAGGGGTTAGTGGACTTGCCTATGATGCTAGAGGAACCCGGTTCGATTCCCGGCAACGGTAATAAAATTGAGGTTTCAGAGCATGCTCCACTTGCATCATTTGCAGGGATAATTGCCATAAAGTGCACCGTCCTTCGAATCGAGCCGTGAAGGGAGAACCATCCTGAGTGCAGGTATTTCATGATTACTGTGAAGGCTTTCATCCTGCAAACCTGGAGTGTATGTAATGTACACCGGCCGAAAATGCCCGCGAGGGCGTAGGCAGTTACTTTCCCACATAAAGGCCAACTGGCTATCCAAAATAAAAAGTATATGCGATAAACACACTCAAAGACAAACCATAACAAAAATAAACCGCGACAGAAGAACCGCCCTGGAACAGTCAGTGAAAACATTTTCACTGGGGGGGGGGGGGGGGGGGGCGGGGGGCTTAAATCGATTTTACGCGACCACAATCCTCGACATTACTTCCGTCGTGATTTAGACAAATAATTTGTTCAGTACCTATGAATGCCTCCGAACTCATCAGTGCAACAATTCCGAGAACACAAACATCAAACAATCACAGAGATGAAACAACGGCGAGGACTCGACAGTAAGAAAACACTAACATGCTGGAGTAAAAGAAACCCAACACTGAGTGAGACTCCGATGGGCTAAACCTGTAGACCAGAGACAGAGCACCATGCACCAACCAACATCACATAAAACGTGTCTTTCTTATCTCTAGAATTAACATGTATGCAGATGATGTTCAATTTTATTTATTTATTATTTATTGTCAATATATAGATTATTGGTGCTCTTTAGCCCCGGCTCATTAAGGCGGTTCTAACGAGTGCCCACAACCTATGTCTTGGAGCAGAAATACGAAAAATAATATGTACCCCCGTAAACCCCAGTTTTCTTTATTATAAAGTTGGGTTTAGGGGGTGTTCATTTCACAGACTTGTTCACGTGATGTATGCTGAAGATCCAGTGCAGTTATATCAAAGAAAAAATCGAAGACAGCTAATCGCAGAGGACATGTTTCTAGGCCAGATAATTCTATGGCCCATCACAAAACACAATAGGTAGCCTTCCAGAGATACATCAATGTCTAAAAGTACTTATCCTTGCTGATTTATTCATTGCTTTCTCCAAATCATTTAGCACTTACAAATCAGATAAATACATCTTGTATAAGATCTCGTGAAATGATTTCATTTGAAACGGAGAAGTGTCCTGTCCGAATGCGGTATCAGTCACACAAAACACACGAATTAGAATACGATGTTTTATGCTTCCTAGGATGGCCTTTTTACAGATAAAAAAACTTTCATCTGTTTCTTATTTCAGACTTTGACCTTGTTTCTCAGTAATTTTATTACATTTAGTTTTCTCCAGTGGGAGAAGTTAAAGAATATAATAAAGTATACATAGTTTATGTGATTCTATTCAACGCTTTAACACTCAAACACCTATGATTTCGGAATTCAGATCTATCTATCTATCTATCTATCTATCTATCTATCTATCTATCTATCTATCTATCTATCTATCTATCTATCTCTCTCTCTCTCTCTCTCTCTCTCTCTCTCTCTCTCTCTCTCTCTCTCTCTCTCTCTCTCTCTCTCTATAACATGCCAATGCTTGGTCGGGTCTGTGCGGAACTTTCCTAAAGACCCTTTAAAGAAAGGTATTTGGTATTGTATATATTTCTAATATTGAAGCACCTCTCCCAAACCATAACATAAATATGTTATTGTTATTAATGTATGTATGTGTATTCGCTATTTGCTGCTTGCTATCCTGTATATAAAAGTTATTGTATATGTATATATGCTCATGGGCCGTAATGGCTTTTTGCATTAATAAAGTATCGTATCGTATGATTTGTTTACCATGGCTGTTTCAAACTCGTCTGCAAGTTCCTGTGAATTTTTCTCATACCTCCAGGTAAAGCATAGGTAGGGGTTGCGTGCCGTAGTACTATGATTAAAGAAGAAACCATGACGAAAACATGCCTATATAATTTTGACCCCTTCGAACCCCACTTTTATATAGTAAAACTGGGGTTTGCATGGGTAAAACTTATTTTTCTTATTTCTGCTCTAAAATATAGATTGTGGGTACTCGTTAGAACCGCCTCGATGAGGCGTTTCTAACGAGCTCTGGCAAACATAAGAAAAAATATCGTAATTTTTCAACTTAAAATCTTCATTTTTTGGGCGATGAAGGTGGCAATGTATTTGTATAGGCGTGTTTTCGTAATGATCAGAAACTGTGTAATAATCGTGTGTGAGTGAGTGTTTGAGTTTTACGTCCCACCAACAGCTAAGGTCATACGGAGACGGGACCTCGGTTTAGTCCGAAAGTCTGGAGAAGCCCGGGATCGATGCTGCGATCCCTGGTTTATAAGGGAAGTAGCGTAACCACTACACCACGGAGGCTTCTGTGTGTAATAATCACAAGTTTTCATGAAAGAAAGTTTTTATCACATGAATATGCTGTCCTTCTGAAAGAACGGTTGTACTTTTAAATGTTTGTGGTTTCCTACGTCGAAAATACGATCATTGATTTACGTCGTTTGCCTCACACAACATGAGTCTAATAATTGTTTCCGCACAACAACTACAACAAATAAAATACTTAGGGCAAGATCGCTTCGCAGTAATTGAAACCCTTGTTGGTGCACTCGTATTGAATGAGAGGGCAATACTTTTAAGGGAACAATTGCCATGATTCAGTCTCATTAATTGGTTGATCAGCAATTTGGTTGAAAACAAATACGACAAGGTTCATTTTCTAATGAAGTAGCTAAATCAAACCGTGACATGTCAAAAATGCTTTGGACATGTGCTGACAACAGACTCGCACTTAAGCATGCGCATCTGTACCGTCTGATCATTACTGTTCATTTTATGGGTGAAGATTGATCCAAGTTGTATTAGTCACATCTTCATTCGGACAGAGACGTTTATTATGAGTCCTCACCGTTGTTTCATCTCTGTGGTTGTTTGATTGTGTTTTTTTTTTGTGTGTGTTCACGGAGATGTTGCACTGATGAGTTAGGAGGCCTTCATGCGGACTGAACAAATTATTAGTCCAAATCGTAACGGAAGTAAGGGCGAGGATTGTTGCCACGTAAAATCCCCCACCCCCAACGCAGTGGAATTCGTATCACAGACCGTTCAAAGGCCGTTCCTCTGCCGCGTTTTTATTTTTGGTTATGGTTTGTCTTTGAGTGTGTGAATCGCTTATATTATTTTGTTTTGGATAGCCAATTGGCCATTTTGTGGAAAAGTAACTGTCCTTTTGGCTTTCCGCTTTTGATGTTTCCATTAGGGTCTAGTTGTTCCATGTGTTTCTTTCCCTTTGTGTCTCTGATGGGAGCTGTGAGTTGATTCCTGATCATTGCCTTCACCTCTGTTTTGCAGGCTGATTCGACATTTCAACACCACACCCGTATGCAAAAATGACGAGCATTGACGAACCGCTTCAATGAGGCGTTACTAATGAGTACCCACAATCTACGTTTAAAGCAAACAATGGTAATTATTTGCACCCATGTAAACCACTATTTTCTATATTTAAAGCGAGGTTTACATGCGGTTTCGTTACACGGACTTGGTCCTCTGAATGGCCTGCGTAAAGCGTATATGTTTTCGTTTGAAGCAGCTCAAATGATGTCCTTTTAAGGTTGCCTGCATAGGCGTAATTAAATTCTCTTTGATAATGATCCGCGGCTAATAAAAACACTGATGCATTATTCGCAGTAATCTGATAGCAAGAGAAGGAAACAGGATTCTAAGAAATTGTTTAGTAGTAATTGTCTATTTTGGTCAAGGATTTCAGCAATTATCGAAGATGTGTTGAATGAAAGAAGCTGACGTATGGGTCACGATATAGAATTATAATAGGGCACCACAGACGTCTTTCTACAATACATCCGCGTGACAATGGCAATAACAAGTGCGTGTGATTGGCACCCCTTTAAAATAAAAGTGAAGACAGTGATAAGGAATCGACAAATTACTTCTTGCACACCAGACAAGGAAATCCGTGATTTTACCCTGGGATAGAAATTTATGTTCTGACCCTGGTGTTCCGACCCAGGCAACTAACATAAATACGCTTCAATTCTATTCAACTGCCGGAACTACTTCCGCACTACTTTTATTTTGTAAACAATATACATGTGCGAGCTGTCGAAACTAACCGGAGGTGTTGTGCAAGAAAAAGAATCCAATATGGGGTTCTGTTGTAGATGGGCGTTTCCAACCCTCGGGATGACCGTGCTGAGCGGAACCTCGGCGTAGCCTCGGTTCCGCTCAGCACGGTCATCCCTCGGGTTGGAAACGCTCACCTACAACAGAACCCCATATCAGATTCGTATATTCCCACCTCCCATCACAGACACCAAAGGGATAGAAACACGAAGATGAATAACTGAATTTAATGAAAACATCACTGTACAAGTGCGTGTGAAGGGCACCCCTTTAAAAATAAAAGTGAAAGCAATGATCAGGAAATATACAATTACTTCCAACCTTCCATCAGAGACACCAAAGGGGCAGAAATACGAACACAAACATAAAGTAACTAAATCTAATGAAAATGTCACTAGCGGATAGCCGAACAGGTCCTGTCACTTTGTTATTTTCCAACAAAATGCCCCCCCCCCCCATGGCCATAGTCCTCGCCCTTAGTTCTAACGTCGTGGTTTAGAAAAAAAAAATTGGTTGAGTCCGCATGAAGGCACTCTAACTCATTAGAGCCAGATCTCCGAGAATATAAAAAATCAAACAGCTACAGAGATGAAACAACGATGAGGACTCGACAGCATGAAATAACTGAAATGCTGGAGCAAAGTAAAAACAACAGTTAGACTCCGGTGGGCCCGACCAGAGACACAGCATCAGATTTCAACCGACATTGCCGAAAACAAAATAATAAAAAAAATAAGTAAGCCTTTACGCTGGAGCCATCATAGAATCTGAGGCCCGAACCACAGGCGTGCAAGAGAAAAGCGAGGTTTACGGTGGTATTCATTTTTTTTCTTATTTTTATTTATTTTATTTTTTTTTTTCAAAAACATAGCTTGTTGGTACAGGGCGGTTCTACCGAGCATCAGTAATGTATATTTGGTCTTTAAATAAGAAAATTATAGAGTTTTTTCATCTAACAAAATACATTTGATATTATTATTCACAGGTGATTTCGTATTGGCCGAGTTACAGGGCCGAGGCCAATACAGCAGACCGAGTACCTGTAACTTGGTAAATACGAAATTATTTGATTAATGACAATTTTATTAACTGACCCCATAAAAACATGATTGTTGATTTTTGACCTCGGTGTTAATACGGATGACCTCCGAACAGTACAGGATAGTCAAATAAAAATACAGTGAAATTCCGCTAATAAGACCACCTAAAATTAGGACTAACTTTGCTATAAAAAAGTTATTTTGAAGGGTTCACTGTTTTTTAAGTTTGTGTTTTCTGCCCACTATGTCCTCTGGTCAGCACACCGTACAACCGGCTGCGTCGAAGACAGATTACTGTCTCTAAGACAGATCGCGGAAAACGTTTCATAGAAAGAGTAGGTGAAGTTTTTTTGTTTGTATAAATCGAGAAGGCAATCTGTTGACTTTTGCTGCTATTGGAGAAAAAACTAAATGCCTGGAGATACCGCAGTAAAGTTCTGACTATATTTCAAAGCCAGATAAGGATTTTCCAGTTCGTTGAAAAATATTTTCATCGAAAATTTTATGAATTTTTGTTTTCGGATTCAAGTGTACGTCTACGCAACAAAATATGTTACATTCACTTACTCATGCTAAAACTACGATTATTCAGCAGCGTTTCTGCCAAATTGGACCGTATAACTCGGTTAAATAAACAAACTACGCCCCACTAAAGACACCAGGTGTCCAAAAAAATGCTGTCTCTAACTACAGATTGTTTTTTATACGACTGTCCACAGACACAAAGGCTAACATTGATGACAGATCAGAATTCCGGTTACAATTTCAATAAAGACGAATTCTGGATGACTTAACACCGGAAACTTCGATGGAAACTATTTCATGCCAGCTCCAGGGCATTACTTGTAATAATGCTGCAACTGAGTAACATAGGGACTGCTCTATAATCATTTATATTTCCTGTCAACACACAAATTGTGCAATCAGTAGAAGCTTCCGTGGTGTAGTGGTTATGCTACTTGCCTTGTAAACCAGGATTCGCGGGATCGATCCCGGGCTTCTCCAGACTTTCGGATGTGTATTTAAGCCGAGGTCCCGTCTCCTTAGGTGACCTTAGCTGTTAGTGAGACGTACAACTCTCTCTCTCTCTCTCTCTCTCTCTCTCTCTCTCTCTCTCTCTCTCTCTCTCTCTCTTGTGCAATCAGTAAACATCTGAGGCGTTATTTGTTTCATTTTCTTCTGCCTGTACTTTTTCTTTCCTAGATGTCACACGGCTCAGCGATTTCTGTGTTGTAATTTGTTTTGTTTGTAACGTCCCCGTCAACACTGTAAAGGTAATTTTGGAGACGTTGCTCCCAATTTTGTGGGCCTTTTACCCGACATTGCGATGAAATGACATCTCATGCCCTGTCGTCCAATGAAACCAATAGGGTTAATAAGCATGGACGGTCCGCATCGCACCGCGGTCCCTGGACAGGCTTAGATCCTCTAAACGGTTTACCGGTACTAGTGCGCGGGCCGGATTCAGCTCTGCGTGGAAGCATCATGCAGCCCATATATTTCTTCAAGCCCCTATGGGCGGGGCGGACACTCTGTGTTGTAATTAGTTAGGAATTCGATATTGAAATCAAACAGCTGACGTTCGTGCGAATATCTGGTTGTACCATTTTTTTAACATCAAACGCCATGTATTTTTATTGCACGAACAATTTGCACAATGCAATAATGAACATTAAACATGTCGTTATGCAAAGGGTGCAGAGGCGACCATGAACAACAAGATGGCACGTGCGCCTGTATTAACCAATTCAGTACCAGAAACCCCTAAAGAGGTACCTTTGCAAACAGTACAGGCCAAGATCAGCCACTTCAGAATGCAAACGGCGCAGAGGCGACCATGTACAACAAGATGGTACGTGCGTCTGTGTTAACCAATTCAGTACCAGAAACCCCTAAAGAGGTACCTTTGCAAACAGTGCAGGCCCAGATCAGACACTTCAGAATGCGGTAATGCGGCGTCTGATCAGGGCCTACACTGTTTGTAAAAAGCTGAACCATTTTCTGAATAAATTCTGAAGAAAACACAGCCTGACACTCCTAAATAACGAAATGGACTCCTGCCATATATAAGGTAGAAGATTCCATTTGGTACAAAAAGGTTAACTTTAATTCACTCGGCGCCGCTTGTAGGTTATATTCCCGTACAAGACACGAGCCCTAATCTGAGTAACACTGAGGCTGCGGTTCTCATCACGTTAAGTCCGTGTAATGAACACCCTCTACAACTTGCTTATATAGAGAAAACCTTTGTTTACAGGGGGACACATTATTTTTCTTATTTCTGTTTAAAGACATAGGTTTTGGGTTCTCGTCATACCTTTTCAATACAACAGTCCTAACGAGCACCCTCAACATATGTTTGGAGTATAGAAAAGAAAAATATCACAATTTTTCACCAGAATATACCGTTTTGGAGGTATGAAAGAAAGCACTATATCACATAATGTGATCTGTTTGTGCAGCTTTGCAGTTTCGTTTAGCACTTGTTATGTGCAGTGCTCCATGTTAGTGTGGCTGAATCAAATAATGTACTACTTTCCTCTATATTTGGCATTAGGACTTTTGTTTTACGCTTCACAAAAATGAAAAAGTAAACTCTACAAGTTGATCCGTGTTTGAATGGAAAAACTTTTTTGTATGATTAAACATGATGATAGTAATAGGTTTTTGTTTGTTTCATTTGAGGTTTAAAGTCCCCGTCAACACTGTATAGGTCATTTTGGAGACGTTGCTTCCAGTCTTGTGGGATTTTTACCCGATCTTGAGATGAATGACATCTCAAGTCCTGTCGCCCAATGAAACCAATTGGGTTTATGAGCATGGACGGTCCGATTTGCACCGCTTTGCCTGGGCAGGTTTAGATCCTCAAAGCGGTTTACCAGTACTCGTGTGCGGTCGGTCTCAGCTCTGCATGGTCCGTATTTGAATGGAAAAACTTTGGAGCAGAAAGTATCTGTAGTTAGAGACAGCATTTTTTGGACACCTGGTCTCTTTAGGGGAGCGTAGTTTGTTTATTTAACCGAGTTATATGGTCCAATTTGGCAGAAACGCTGCTGAATAATCGTAGTTTTAGCATGAGTAAGTGAATGTAACATATTTTGTTGCGTAGACGTACACTTGACGCCGAAAAGAAAAATTCATAAAATTTTCGATGAAAATATTTTTCAACGAACTGGAAAAGCCTTATCTGGCTTTGAAATATAGTCAGAATTTTGCTGCGGTATCTCCAGGCATTTAGTTTCTTCTCCAATAGCATCAAAAGTCAACAGATTGCCTTCTCGATTTATACAAAAAAAAAACTTCACCTACCCTTTCTATGAAACGTTTTCCGCGATCTGTTTTAGAGACAGTAATCTGTCTTCGACGCAGCCGGTTGTACGGTGTGGTCAGGGGGGTCGTAATATAGGAATTTTACTGTATTTCATAACGGTAACACATCCGTGCGACATAGCGCATTTTTACATCTCCAAAATCGATACTTTTATGATGAAAATCCGTGATATTTCTCTTATTATTTATACCGCAAACATAGGCAGTGGGCTCCAACCTATGTCTTGGAGCAGAAATAAGTAAAATAATGTATGCTCCCCCGTAAACCCCAGTTTTCGCTGTATAAAGTGGGGTTTAGGGGATGTTCATGTCACGGACTTGTTCACAGGATAAATACGCCGTTTAAGCGCCCTGGTGGTTTATCGTAATGTGAAGCCCCACCCTGGTATACTGACTTTTGACAGTCCAAATTGGGAGTGGGGGGGGGGGAGGAGGATCTCGTACCGGCTTGATAATAGTGTTTATAACGGTGAACATTGTCTCAATATTTCTTTGTCAACGCATATATTGTCAGAAACTCGGACTGCCTAACACAAGTTAATCGTGAAACGAACACGCCATTCCTAACCCCATTCTATATAGGTAAAGCTTGGGTTTACGGGGTTAAATATAATTGTGCTTATTTCTGCGCCACGATATAGGTTGTGGATACTCGTTAGAACCGCCTTTATAAGGCGGTTCTAACGAGTACCCACAACCTTTGTTTGGAGCATTAATAAGAGAAATATCACGAATTTACATCAGAAAAGTAACCATTTTGGAGATATGACAGAATGCACTGTGTGTTATCGTAATGTGAAACGGTTCTAACCAGCACCACAATATAATTGAGCCCCGCCAAGCGAATTTGTGTCTTCGAGGATTCCGTCATGACAAATTTTAACTTCGCATGCCCAGCCATTCAGAGGGGCCAGTGATATGGCTTTCTGTCTGAAGGTTCCTCTTGGTTCACTGCTTGTATGAGCGAGCAGCGAAGGTTCTGGCGAGACTGCGCGGATGCTCAGGCTCGCCTGAACCTTCGATGCTCGCATAGGCGATAAGTACCAAAATCGCTTGACGGGGCCATATGTGTATATGTTTCGAGTAAAAGCCAAAACACCACATAAAAAGAAGTAAAAAAAAAAACAACAACAACAAATGTTTACCACATCATGATAACAAGTCCATGTAATGTACCCTACTTCATAATAACCCCACTTCATACAGAGTAAAATGGTATTTACCGGGGTAAACATTACTTTTCTGTTTTTGTGGCCCCCGCCCATAGGGGCTTGAAGAAATATATGGGCTGCATGATGCTTCCACGCAGAGCTGAATCCGGCCCCCATACTAGTACTAGTAAACCCCTTAGAGGATCTAAGCCTGTCCAGGAATCGGGGTGTGAGGCGGACCGTCCATGCTAATAAACCTTATTGGTTTCATTGGGCGACAGGGCTTGAGATGTCATTTCATCTCATTGTCGGGTAAAAGTCCCACAAAATTGGAAGCAACGTCTCCAAAATGACCTTTACAGTGTTGACGGGGACGTTAAACCTCAAATCAAACAAAACTTTTCTCTTTCTGTTCTAAGACATAGGTAAGGGGTTACTCACTAGAACTGGCTCATTCGTCCCCGCTCATCGGGGCTTGAAGAAATAGACTGGGCTGCACGATGCTTCCACGCAGAGCTGAAACGGACCACGCACATGAGTACTGGTAAACCGCCTAGAGGCTCTAAGCCTGCCCAGGCAAAACAGTGAGAGTCGGACCGTCAATTCTTTTAACTCTTTTAGTTTCATTGGGTGGCAGGGCTTGAGTTTGTTTTTTTTTTCATCTCAACGTCGGGGTTTGCCGTCCTTGGTAGCTCAGTCGGATGCGCGTCTGACTGGTGATCAGGAGGACGTGGGTTCGATACCTGCCGGGGTCGGCAATATATTTTTCGTGGAGATTGATCATGAAATCTTTTCTACGGTCATTCTCTCATTTCCGCTGATTCATGAAGGGCAGTTGTCAGTCTCTTGCGAAAGACTGTGCACTGTACTGGTTAACCCCTTACGTATTAGACCGCCCAGGAGAAGTGTGAATAGGTAAACTGACCGGCTCATAAATGACAGAAACAGTGTTGACTGGGCCATTAAACTGCAATACAGACAAACAAAAACAATCTCAATATCGGGTAAAAGTGCAACAAAATTGGAAGCAACGTCTCCAAAATGACCAAAATAGTGTTGACGAGGACGTTAAACCCGAAAATCACAATAGAGCGGCCAAATGATTTTCTAGGAATTCTAAGGCAAGTTTGTTTACATTTTTATATGAACATATTCTTCGCAGCAATTTTCTTACTGAATTTTCTGCTTTCTTTGAAACGTAAGGCCAAAATTATTAATTCAGTCACTAAACGTAATTGAAATTGCTATATTCAAACCTAATCTTAGAAGTCATTAAATGAGAATCGTCAGTTTCAATCTCCCAGTTGCATTGAACAATTTTTCCTGATCCAGAAATGATTGATGGCTAGTTTCTTACCCATATAAGCCTAACCGACCAAAAAAGGGACATTCGCAAACTGTGAAGACCTCGACCAGACGCCACAGAACGCTGCGTCTGATCGAGGCCTTTACTGCTTGCTGATTACATGAATCCTTTTGGGTAAAGATGTAAAACAAATCCGAAACTCCTTAAATTGGAGACGGATTTGCCCAAAGTCGCTTTGGGTCATAAATGGGTTAAAAACGCTAAAATCTATCTTAGGTAGCATCAGAATATAAATAGAGCTCAGCAGAAATTCTTGTGAAGATTCATCTGACATATATTTCAAAAATGAGTTTACTGTTTTTTTTTATTATCTAGATTTCCGGCTCGTGTCAGGGAATCATACACTTTTTAAGCCTAAACCCATTTTGTACGAGAAACCCAAAGACGTATCATTGGCAAACTGTGCAGGCCCAGATCAGACGCGGCAACACTCTTTCGTGGAGATTGATTATGAAATCTTTCTACGGTCATTCTCTCCCTTCCGCTGATTCAAGAAGGGCAGTTGTCAGTTTCTGGCTAAAGAATATGCACTATACTGGTTAACCGCTTACGTATAAGCCTGTCCAGGAAAAGTGTGGAAAGGTAAACTGACCGGCTGAAAAATGACCTAAAATAGTGTTGAGTGAACTCCAATACAAACAAATAAAATATACATAATCTTTGTTGACATTTGTTGACATTGACATTAATTTGTGAAAATTATGGTTAAGTTTGGCTGTGCAAGTTCATAGCAATGGTGAGGCAGTTCTGAATGAGTGTTTGCACGGGAGTTTTCTGATCCATTCCCTGTGAAAAAATAGAGTCAAGCAAGGACGTTTACTAGCCCAACACTATTCCGCACGATATTCTCTGCCATGCTCACAGATGCTTTACAGGATGGTAACAATGGTATGCCTATTGGGCATCGCTTTGGATGGACAGTTTTCAACCTCAGAAGGTTGCAAACCAAATCCAAGATGCAGACAGAGGTGCTAGATGACTTCTTCTTTGCTGATATAATGACAAAGGGTGCTCCGAAAGAAGAGATTTGGCATTTCAATATTTATCAGCAGGGCAAATTTTATGGGTGTATGTGAGTTGAGCATGAAAACAAAAAGTCTTAGAACCTAGGCAGCAGAATGTATCCTGTCCCTAAGACACAGATTGTATAGGTAATCGATAAAATCCTGGTGTCTGATCTGGGGCTATACTGTTTGTTAAAAGTGCAGAGTATTTTGTAAAGGTTGGTTGGTTCACTTGAGGTTTAACGTCCCCGTCAACACTGAATATGTCATTTTGGAGACGTTGCTTCCGATTTTGTGGGACTTTTTCCCGACATTGACGTGAAATGACTTCCAAAGCCCTGTCGCCCAATGAAACCAATAGGGTTTGTAAGCATGGACTGTCCGACTCGCACCGCTTTGCCTGGGCAGGCTTAGATCCCCTAAGTGGTTAACCAGTACTCGTGTGAGGCCGGCTTCAGCTCTGCGTGGATGCATCATGCAGCCTATCTATTTCTTCAAGTCCCGATGGGCGGGGTCGGTATTTTGTAAAGCTTGCAACAAATAAATGAAACTAGACAACCCTGAAACCGGAGACCCCCTGGCAAACAGTGCAGGCAGAATGTGGCGTCTGATCAGGGCCTACACTGTTTGCGAAAAGTTAAGCCATTTTCCAAATCAATTTTGAAAATAACACAACCTGTCACCCCTAAATTTTGAAATGGACTCCTGCTATATATAGGTAGGAAGATTCCATCTGGTACAAAGAGGGTGGCACTGAAGAAAAGGACGTCCAATACAATTATTGAGAAATGGGTACCTGGCAGATTTTCTTTTCTGTTTTGAAATCCATTACGCTAACCCATCCGTATGACAAAGTGCGTTCTTTCATACCTCCAAAACGGTCATTTTTTTTTCTGATGAAAATTTGTGATAATTTTCTTATTTATACTCAAAACATAGGTTGTGGGTGCTCGGTAGAACCGCCTCATTGAGGCGGTTCTAACGCGTAGCCACAATCTATGTCAAGGTGCAGAAATAAGCAAAATAATGTATACCCATGTAAAACCCAGTTTTCTCTATATAAAGTGGGGTTTAGTTGGGGGGGGGGTGTTCATTTCACGGACTTGTTCACGTTATGCATGGCATAAAAATTAATGGTTGAAAATTGGGGAGGACACAGCATATTGAAGTATACAGCAAGGTGAGGGTTAACAGCAAGGTGAGGGTTAACAGCAAGGTCAGGGTTAACAGCAAGGTGAGGGTTATTTGTGACGACAGCTTCACACAGATCACCCGTGTATTGCATTTTACATAGGCACGTTGTCGAATCGAGGATAAGGGTAAATAAAATTAAGAACGAGTGACTATCATGCCTGTCTACGCCTTATCTTGGCTAGAGATAAATCGACAATTCCTCGGCAAGTTCGTATAATTAGCAGACAGTAATACTGCCATACGGCTGTATTGAAAACCGTTCTAATAACATTAAGGATGGTTCTATTCTTAATGAAATGTCGATATTATGCTCCTGTCCTTAATTTCTTCTGAGAGATTCTGTAGTTACTCTGCACCTGCCCCACAAATGCATTCTTAAAAGTGAACGATTGTCGTATATTTTACAGCATATCTGGTTAATATAGATTTGTTGTGTTCGCTGGGTATGCTTGCTGGCACCGTCCAGTGAGGCATAACGAAGTTCTATTGAGCAAACACACTTTATATTACCCATTGAATCCTTTTAATTACTTTTAATTAGAAAAGCTGGCGTCTAAAGGGGTGTAGATTATTCTAATTATTTCTGCTCAAAAACAAAGATGTTGCTCAAAACATGGATTGTGGGTACTCGTTAGAACCGCCTATATTTTGAAAAGAAATAAGAAAAATATCAGAATTTTTATCCGAAAATTTTCAGTTTTTGATGGTGAAATCGTCAATATATTTGGATAGGCGTGTTTTCGTAATGTTCAATTGAATGAATCGTTAGCTCAAGGAACAATTGTTTGTGGGTGGGGGGGGGGGGGGGGGGGGGCTGTCCTTTTGGCTTTCTGCTATTGATGTTTCCATTAGGGTCTGTTGTTTCATGTTTGTTTCTTTCCCTTTGGTGTCTCTGATGGGAGCTGTGGATTAATTATATCGATTCCTGATCATTGCCTCCACTTCTTTTAGCTTCGGTTCAGATCAGCGCTGGGATTCATCTGGTTTGGAACGTCTATATGAAATGCACTCATATGAAATATTCTTGCAATTGTTAAATATTTGTCTTTTGGATTTTAATGCATTATCAACCAAATGCTTTTAGAATTACTGCTATAGTTTAGTTAATAATACTATAATCATAACATGGAATTCAGTATTTTTTTCTAATTTTAGTTACAGTGGTTGAAATCAAGTTGCCATGGAAACCAAATGTAGAAAGAAAACCAAATTACCAAATATAAAACTATAAAATACTTAATTTGAATAAATAGACTGCCAAATGAAATGCCTAATTTGTTACATACTTTATATGTCATATTGGTTCACATATTTGATTTTTTTCTAGAATTGTTCTGGATAGTCACCTCCTTGGTTACCATGGGAACGGGAATCATTTAAATTTTCCAAACATTTTATTTATTAAACACAAGATGATGCTTCTGTGTCTAAGGATATGACCGACTCAGTAGCCCCATCATGTACATTATGTACAAAAGTCTGCCATTTTAGCACTTAATTATAGTCGTTTGATATCACAATCACTTGTTGTCATAGCAACATTGTTACCGTGTTTGTATATATATTTTCAATATATGTTTAGAAAAGGCATACCGCATCTCAGCTTCATCCAGAATGCGGACATTTGCACGTTTCTCCTATCTTTCCAATTGTTGAATATAGTATGTTTCGAAAAGAAAGTTAAAAAGTTCAATTATCATATGACGTCGCGTCTGAGAGTGTAATAACGCCATGTAATATTTTCGATAATCCACTAGTGGATTAAATATGCAAATTAGCTAGATAGGTCCTGTAACGTTACATGTACGACGTCCTTAACGACGTCGCGTATACTGATGGCAGAATATTGATATTTTTGTAAACAGTCATGAACAAAATGCGTTTTAAATGTCATATGATAAATAGAATCTTGCATTCATGCTCATGTATTATTGAATTTATTAAAGTCGTTGAGGAAAAGAAGTCGCATTTTATCCCTTTTCCTCAACTCGTATTATTGAATTTATTGAACTCGTTGAGGAAAAGGGATAAAATGCTCGGCAAAGCCTAGCATTTTATCCTTTTTCCTCAACTCGTTTAATAAATTCAATAATACATAAACACTTATGTAAGATCCTCTATGTAACGAACACCCTTGTAATCCCACTTTACACCACGCCAACATATATACCCCGTTCTACATAGAGGAAACTCGGCTTTACAGGGGTATACATTATTTTTTCTTATTTCTCTTCTGAAACATAGGTTGTTGGTACTCGTTAGAACCGCCTAAATGAAGCGGTTCTAAGGAGTACACACAAGTTATGTTTGCATTATAAATAAGGTATACATCCAAATGTTTCTTCAGAAAAATAATCGTGTTTGAGGTATGAAAGAATTCTCTATTGCAGAAGGATTTGTTATCATATTGATATGGAGAAAACTGGGGCTAACAGGATTATACATTGCCTTATTTCTGCTCCAAGTTATAGGTTTGGGGTTCTCTTGATAACCGCCTTACGAACACCCATGACCTATGTAGGGGCCATTAATTAGAAAAATATCAGTTTTGATAGCAGCTACAAAAATTCAATCTTTGTTGCAGATATGCGTTCGCACTCACAAAATAAAGAGCGTTAATAAATAAATAAATAAATAAATAAATAAATAAATAAATAAATAAATACGCTTATGCATCACGCTGACAAGTCCGTGAAATAAACACCCCCTTACACCCCACTTTATATAGAGAAAACTGGGGTTTTCGGGGGTATACATTATTTTCCATATTTCTGCTCCTAGACATAGGTTGTGGGTACGCGTTAGAACCGCCTCAATGAGGCGGTTCTAACGAGTACTAACAACCTATGTTTTGAGTATAAATAAGAATAATATCACAATTTTTCTTCAGAAAATTCAATGCTTTTGGGATGTAATATATGCCCTATGACGCACGGGTGTGTTGTCGCAATGGTCTATTTCGTGTGAGCGCCAGATTTAAGCTGCGTGAATATGATTTAATTAACACTTTGTATACAAAATCACATAGGCATTTTATGCACCAGATATCAACTTTCTACGTATTCTGGCAGACACAACCTCAAATCAAATAATTCAGAAACTGTATCAGTCGACCAAGCTGTTCAGAAACAATTACTTGGAAGGCCATTGCTCTCTACAAAATGAAAAGCAAATTGATTCCATTCAATGTTGTCAAATCTGTGAATGCAAACAAAATTTATTTCGGCAGGGAATTACGCAATCATCAGCTCTGGATATGGTTCAGCAATAGTTTCCTCCCAGCTCCAGATGACGTCACGTGACATTATACAAATACATTGTGAGTTTAACGCTAATTTTCAGATGAAAAATTGTGATATTTTTCTTATTTCTGCTCGAAATATAGATAGTGGGTACCCGTTAGAAACGCCTCATCGAGGCGGTTCTAGCGAATAACCACAATCTATTTTTTTAGCAAAAATAAGGAAAATAAGGTTTACCCCTGTAAACACCTAGTTTTACTATATAAAAGTGGGGTTCAAGGCGATCAAAGCTATATAGGTGTGTTTTCGTTATGGCCCCCTCTAAACCCCACTTTATATATAGAAAACTTTTCGAAGTAGATTATTTTTCTTATTTGTGCTTCTAGACACAGGTTGTGGGTACTCGTTAGAACGGTTCTAACGAGCACCCACAATCTATGTTTGCAGTTCGATAAGAAAAATATTACAGCTTTTAACTTGGCCCCCGCCCATCGGGGCTTGAAGAAATATATGGGCTGCATGATGCTTCCACGCAGAGCTGAAACCGACCCGCACACGAGTACTGGTAAACCGCTTAGAGGATCTAAGCCTGCCCTGGCAAAGCGGTGCGAGTAGGCCCGTCCATGCTTATGAACCCTATTGGTTTCATTGGGCGGCAGGGCTTGAAATGTCATTGCATCTCAATGTCGGGTAAAAGTCCCACAACATTGGAAGTAACGTCTCCAAAATGACTTTTACAATTATGACGGGGACGTTAAACCTAAAATCAAACAAACAAACAGCTTTTTACAGTCATTCCTCTTTATACCGATATTCGTTATGACGGAAAACTCGTTATAACGACAATTTCAATGGAATGAATTCTTAGCTCATTCCGTGTGACGTGGGCTTCCTTCGGGTTGGAAATGCCCATCACGAGAGATTCTTGTAATTTCACAATCCAAGAAACACATGTTATAGATATTTGTTAGAAGCGCCTCACCGAGGCGATTCTAACAAATGTCTATGACATTTGTTTCTTGGTGTAATGATGGGGAAAAAACTTTCATAACCTATTATACTCCTTACTGGGATTTTTTATAATGGCAAATTCTTTATAACGGCACTATAACATTGAATAATACTGTCGTTATAACGCGGGTCCTCTATACCTGAAAATAAACGTTTTGTAGATATAAAAGATTTTTGTTTGACTTTGTTTGATTTGAGGTTTAACGTACCAGTCAACACTGTAGACGTTGCTTCCAATTTTATGGGACTTTTACCCGACATTGAGATGAAATGATATCTCAAGCCCTGTCGCCCAATGAAACCAATAGGCCACGGTTTATAAGCATGGACTGGCCGACTCGCACCGCATTGCCTGAGGGTCACTGATGAGGCCTAATTGGCCGAAACTAGCTAGTCTGGCCCAGAAAACATGTACACTCCATATTTTTCACTTCTGTGGTGTATTCCTTGCTTCCAAAGGATAACCCTTTTATAGAACATATTTAACTTCACTACAGCTGGTGTGTGGGAATGTGTGGCGGCGGTAAAACGTCTCCCTGCCCTACATCATAGTGTAGATTATATTTTCTTGTCCTTTGGGATCATTGATTCCATTGTGGAATTTTGAAAATATCTGAGGGTCACTGATGAGGCCTAATTGGCCGAAACTAGCTAGTCTGGCTCAGAAAACATGTACACTCCATATTTTTCACTTCTGTGGTGTATTCCTTGCTTCCAAAGGATAACCCTTTTATAGAACATATTTAACTTCACTACAGCTGGTGTGTGGGAATGTGTGGCGGCGGTAAAACGTCTCCCTGCCCTACATCATAGTGTAGATTATATTTTCTTGTCCTTTGAGATCATTGATTCCATTGTGGAATTTTGAAAATATCTGAGGGTCACTGATGAGGCCTAATTGGCCGAAACTAGCTAGTCTGGCCCAGAAAACATGTACACTCCATATTTTTCACTTCTGTGGTGTATTCCTTGCTTCCAAAGGATAACCCTTTTATAGAACATATTTAGATCCTTCAAGCGGTTTATAAGTACACGTGTGCGGGTCGGTTTCAAGCATCATATAGCCCATCTATTTCTTCAAGCCCCGATTGGCGGGGGCTGTGCACTATGTCATACGGATGTGATATCGTAATGAGAACTAAGAAAGAACTCTGAGGATAACCTTAAGTTTCTTTTCGGTTCGATTGTTTATCGAAGTTATAAAGCGCATAAAGCTTTTTACTGCTGAAGCCCACGTGACCATCACTTACGTTTTGAAAAAAAAAAAAAAAAAAAACAGGCAGTGTTTATTTATAGAAAATGATCGATGTGAGGCCAGAGTGTTACGCAAGAGGGTTATCTATAGGCTCTGGACGGGAATCATAGGTTGGGTTTGACAAACGGTGTAGACCCATATCAGACCCCATAGAACGTGGCGCCTGATCAAAGTCTACACCTGGAATGTAAGGGTTAAACGAAATAGTTTAAGTGTCAGTCTAGGACTTTTCTCTCGGTTAAAATGCATAATTCATCACGCAAACATGCCTATATAATTTTTACCCCCTTGAACCCCACTTTTATAAGCAAAACTGAGGTTTACATGGGTAAACCTTATTTTTCTTATTTCTGCTTTAAAATATAGATTGTGGGTACTCGTTATAACCGCCTCGACGAGGCGGTTCTAACGTGTACCCACAATCTATATTTTTTTATGAAATAAGAAAAATATCACAATTTTTCATCTTTTTTCAGCAAAAAATATAGCATGTTTTCCATATTTAATGATCAAAGTTTTAACGATACGTTAACTAACGACGTCGTTAGTTTTGGACAACTGGCTCCTGGAGATGACGGCTATTGGAAATCTTTCTTACAACAGGATCGTGTTGCGCCCTGATAATTCGTACTATAGAGAAGTGAAACGTATTTGTTAGAATGGGTTCATTTATACATCGCCAAAACACGCCTATATAACTATGACCCCGTTGAACCCCACTTTTATATAGATCAATTGAGGTTTACAGGGGTACACCTTATTTTTCTTATTTCTGCTCTAAAATGTAGATTGTGGCGATTCTAACGTGTACCCGCAATCTATATTTTAGAAAAATTAAAAAAAACTATCACAAGTTTTTATCAAAAAGTTTTCATTTTTCGGCGGTAAGATTTACAGTGTATTTGTATAGCTATGTTTTTGAAATGAAATAAGCGAGATCACAACAAAACCAACATCCTGACATTGTATTTTACCGGTATCCACACAGCCTGATCAGTCTTTGATGTTCGCGTGAGCTTTCTAAACATAAGTGAAGGCAATGATCAGGGTTCAATACAATTAACCCACAGCTCCCAGCAATGACACCAAAGGGAAAGAAACACAAACATGAAGCAGCCAGACCCCAATGGAAACATCAATAGCGGAAAGCCAAAAAGTTACTTTCCCACAAAAAAAGCCTCTTGGCATAAAATGACGTTTATTCTACATTGATTTGACACGCTGAAAGTCCAGGTGCAGTTTACACGTTTCTCCAACATGCAGTGCCTAAGACTAGAGAATTTATCCAATGCTTCCACATGCACTGGCTGATGATAAGAATTTTTGTATAGAACTTATATAAGACATCACAGATGGACATTTTTCCTAATAATGGCACATACTAATAGATTTGTTTGTTTGTATTGGAGTTTATCGGCCCAGTCAACACTATTAAGATAATTTTTGAGCCGGTCAGTTTACCTATCCACACTTTTCCCTTCCTGGCAAAATAATTCCATTGTGGAATTTTGAAAATATTTGAGGGCCACTGATGAGGCCTAGTTGACCGAAACTAGCTAGTCTGGACCAGAAAACATGCACACTCCACATTTTTCAGTTCTGCGGTGTATTCTTTGCTTCCAACGGATAACCCCTTTTATAGAACATAGTTAACGTCACTACAGCTGGTGTCTGGGAATGTGTGGCGGCCGTAAAACGTCTCCCTGCCCTACATCATAGTATAGTTTGTATTTTCCTGTCCTTTGGGATCATTGATTCCATTGTGGAATTTTGAAAATATTTGAGGGTCAATGATGAGGCCTAATTGGCCGAAACTAGCTAGTCTGGCCCTGAAAACATGCACACCATATTTTTCAGTTCTGTGGTGTATTCCTTGCTTCCAAAGGATAACCCTTTTATTGAACATATCATACGTAAGCGGATAACCAGTACAGTACACATTCCTTCGCCAGAAACTGACAACCGGTCTACTAGAATCAGCGGAAGGGCGCGAATGACCGTAGAAAAGATTGCATGATCAATCTCCACGAAAGAATGTTGCTGACTCCGGCAAATATCGAACCCGTGTGCTCCAGATCACCAGTCAGACGCGCAAACGACTAAGCTACCGAGGCCGGCATGGTAAGCAGGTGTTTCATTGATTTGATGTTTGTCCCGCAGGCATGTAATTCTTCAATTTTATATTTAGCACAAATTTTATCTGATGTCGACATTGCCATCTGCAAGTTCAAGTTTTATTTTGCAATTAAATAATTTTCTTTTCCAGTAGAGCTGTGAGCTTTGTAGGAAACAGAATATTTCAATACATATGGGACGGGTTTCACACTCAGGCAGTTACATCCGTGGTGAAGGTAGAGTATACCTTTAGGTTAACAAATTCGTGTCTTGTTTTATATAAAGAACAGTTTAAAAGTTTGTTTTAATGTGGATATTGATTATTTTTCTTAGTGTTTGCTAAAAGTGGTCTGTTGATGCCCGTAAATGCTATTTGAAATGATAACAAAACACCATTTCACCACATGGACGCGTTATCGTAACGCAGTCGAACTTCGATAGCTCGAAGAACTATGGGAACATGAACAGTTTTTCGAGATAGTTAAAGTTCGAACCACTGAGGGTTAATTATAAGGCCAGGCAATAGCGCATAGTGGGGGTGATTTTTTTTTTTTCAAAATTTAAACCGTATTTTATTATTTTATTGAATATAAATGAGACATGAATAGACAACATTGCAAATACAGGATTTGAAGGTAAGCATGCAACTTAAAAGAAATGTATACACTGAGAAGTCATTAAAACATATCTATCTATCTATCTATCTATCTAGTACCTCAGATGGATGGGTGGCTATATTTACAATTTAGCTTAAAACGACAGGTCACTGGATGAAACCTCACAGGTATTTATAATCAGAATAATAGTGTGCTAAAATGTATACCTCTAAGTCCCCATCTATACTGTACGGGCTTTGAAATCCCCTGTGGTCTTTGCATCTTCCGCAGAAGAGGGAAGACTTTTTAACTGAGGAATAATTCTAGGAAAGAAGAAATTCTTTAATGCATCTCTTGATACCTTCAATATTGTGCGTCGTTTACTTTTGATGCCCTGGTTCGGGATGAAACTGTCACAGTGGTCAAGTAAAGACACAATACCAGAGTGTATCTTATTGAAGAAGGTTAAAGAGGACTGCTCACGACGGGTCTCAAAATAGAAGTGGAGGCAATGATCAGGAATCGATAAATTAACCCACAGCTCCCATCAGAGACACCAAAGGGAAAGGAACACAAACATGAAACAACAGACCCCAATGGAAACATCAATAGCGGAAAGCCAAAAGGACAGCTACTTTCCCACAAAATGGCCAATAGGCTATCCAAAACAAAACAACACAAGCGACACAAACACCAAAGACAAACCATAACAAAAATAAACCGCGACAGAAGAACCGCCTTGGAACGGTCAGCGGAAACTAATTCCACTAAGGTGGGGGGTGGGGGGTGGGGGGAGGGCTTAAATCGATTTTACCTGGCCACAATCCTCGCCCTTACTTCCGTCGCGATTAAGACAAATAATTTGTTTCGTCCGCATGAAGGCCACTTAGCTCATTAAGCATCACCGACGCAACTTCTATTTAAGAAATAGATCAGCTCTAGCTGTGATTTGTTGAGTAATAAATCACAGTTTGGAGGTCAGTTGTAAAGTATACAAATCACGAGCGCGTAGCGCGCGTGATTTGTCTACTTACAACTGACCGACAAACTGTGATTTATTACCTAACAAATCACCAGCTAGAGCTGATCTATTTCGATTCTAACACGCTGAAACTCGGCAATAATGCTGTTGTTTCCTTCAAATTCTCACAACTTTTCGCCATTGTTAGAAGAAATCCCGCTAAAATTATCGACTGAAACACATGCATTTATATCCTTTTCTAACGTTTTCGATGCGAGAAAATGACGTTACACCGTCTAACGTCAAGGAAATTGACTAGTGACGTCATCAATTGGCAGTTTTAATGACGTCACTTGTCACGCTCTATCTAGCCGTGATTTGTTGTAGAATAAAACACAGTTGTTTTCCATTGCCTATATAGGCGCGCGGTGTTAGAATTTGCCATCGCCGGCAGGTCCATCGAGCAGCTCTCCTCTGTACCTTTCCGCCTGCTGAATCTGATTTTTAACAAAGGAATGCAAAATGGGGGATGCATCATCAAATTGAGGGCGAACCAATGTTTTGTATGCAACATCCTTTGTCTACCTAGGTGCAAAAGCCAAAGTACGTCTAAGAAATCCCAAAGTTTATCTTTATGGATGGCCATATGGCCATTTTGTGGGAAAGTAACTGTCCTTATGGCCTTCCTTTGTTTAGGTTTCCATTATGGTCTGGTCGCTTAATGTTTGTATTTCTTTCCCTTTGGTGTCTTTTATTGGTGGAGTAAGTTAATTGTATCAATTCCTGATCTTTGTTTTACTTCTACTTAGATGTTATTCCCAATCAAGATCACCAGTGATGGTGATACCAAGGTATTTGGCAGTTATTTGATTTTGAACCTGTTTTAAAATTTGCTGGTGAAGTGAATAATCAAACTTAATCTGCTTGTCCGGAAGGTGTCGTGGCACCCTCATTGAATTACATTTGGGCACATTGAACTTCATCTGCCGATCAACCCCCGCTGTGTTTGTCGGTCCATGACATCTTGTAAAACAAGACAGTCAGAAGGTGAATATTTGTTCCTATACAGGGCACAATCATCAGGAAATGAGCGAACAGATGACTTAATGCATGTATTATCTTGGAGATCATTAATGAATATCAAGAAAAGGACCGGTCAAGGTAGCTCCAGAGACGCTTGGCCGTCGAGTACAACTTGTTGTGAGTGCCCAGAGAACCAAGAGCTAATCCACCTACGTGTGGATCCCCTTATCCCGTAGTAGTAAAGTTTGCACAGTGACCTTCTGTGGGGTACCTTGCCAAAGGTCTTAGCGAAGTCCATGGTGATCACGTTTGTGGCCACGGTCCAGGTTACCCACAATGCCATTGTAAAATTGATCTAGTTGAGTTTCGCAAGACCTTTGAATTCGGAAATCGCGTTGACAGTCAGCAAGAATGCTTTCTAAGGCTAGGTGCGTGTTTATGTTGCTAACTTATATATGCTCCAAGGTTTTGTTTAGGCCTTCCGTGATCTAACTGGTGGTTTTCTCCTGCTCTGACAACGGATTATTGTAGAGTCCTCAACACTGATTCATGATAATATTAATCTACACATAACCATGTTACCATGCATTTTATCATGACTCACTGCTGAGCTAGAACGCCTCCATGCGGATCAATTTGTTATTGTTATTTTGCTTGATACTGTACTGGAACTGTGGGGGAGGGTTGAAATTTCATAAACTCCGGAGTTGAAGCCCCCCATGTAGTTTTATTTACTGACCGTCCCGAGGTGGTCTTTCTTTTGTAGTGTCTTTTTGTTATTTGGTCTGTGCCGTTGGTTCATGTTTCGTCTGTTTTGTGTGTGCCTCCTTGTCACTTTCTATAGTTGACTTGAGATGGCTGGGTTCTTAGATTGTGGCCTTTCCTGAGTGGAGTAACTTTTTCTTACTAGTTTGCAACAGATAGCGACACTGGTCTATAATTGCAGCATCATATTTTTCACCTTTCTTCCAGACCAGAGTACTAATGGCTTGTCGCAAGTCATCTGGTACAGCGCCGTAAGCCAGAAATTCATTGAAGGTAAATGTCAGCAGCGGGGGAATTTCAACACTACATTCCTTAAGCACCCTTGCATTCACCTCATCTGGTCCAGATGCGTTATGTATGATGAGCTTACCCAACAGTTTAGCGACCTGTTATGTCCCCTGTTATTACATTTTGATGGTAGCTAACTATCAGTTTCACGCGTAAATGCAGATTGAAACTGTTTATTACACATATTAGCCTTATCGCACGAGTCTGCGTTTAGAATTTTATTTTCCCTTGGCGAGGTGATCCCAAACACATCCATTTTTAGGGACTTTACGAATGACCAAAACGTTTTAGCATTACCATTCTTCTGGAGACCTTCGGAATCCGCATTGTCATCTGCTGATGACATGTTTCCAATATGCTTCTCTTATTGCACTTCGCAGCTGTGCTCTGAACCGTTTGTAATGGTTCTCAATGTCAGGGCTACTAGACTTACGAGCAAGGATGTACATTCGATCACGTCTTCTAATTAGGTGTTCGATCGTGTTATCGATCCCAAGGTACACTATGCATTGTTTTGGTCATTTTCATTGGTATAAACCTTTCCATTGCCGTGGTTAATTCGGACTTAAATCTGACCTACAAATCATTAACTGACATACGAGAGAGGTCAGGGGACAGGAACAAATCTCTAAATCGCACCATATGGTCTCGCAGACCATCTATATCCGCACGTTATAAATATCGCGGGATATTTCGGATTCATTTAGCTTTGATAACATATATCATGATCAGCCTTGCCGATTAGGGGCATCCCCTGAAGTCGACTAACTGGGGACGGAGCAAGTTTGTAAATAATAGTTCAAGGGTCTTTTCTTGGCGGGTATGCTTAATACTTGGGTCGGGTAGTGTTCTTTAATTATGCCCAAAATCTGTTGTTGTGTTTGCCCTGTTGGTACCCCATTGGGTACCTGCATATTGCAGCATTCAATAGCCCCACAATTGAAGTCTCCGCGCATTTGCATTTGACATTATCCTAGACAGACATGAATTAGAAGTCTCAAGATATTTTTTGTCAATCTTATCTGATGGGCGATAAAACGAACAAAGATACAAAGACCTACATACAATAATATTCATTTTACACCAAACTAATTCACAGCCGGCGTCCAGAACAGAGTGAGTCTCACTTAAAAGCCACGAAGACACCTCCGTGAGCATCACCAACTCCGTCTTTCCGAATGACCTCAAAGGATTCTGGAAATATTGCTGATTTTTTGTTTTATTTCTTGGGTTAACGAAGATGATGTCTGATATTGCCGAATCAATCATGTCGGCCCCTTTGTTCTTAATTGACTAAAAAAAGTCATTATCAAAAGTTTTGGGGATGGTCAAGGGCCGCATGGTTGGTCTTCGGACTGTTGCACTATGGGCGAAGAAGCTGCTGTGGGTGGGCCAATATGGTCTGTTATCGGACTGTCAGGCCCGGAGACAGGTTTGGCAGTGTCACAAAACGGTAATAAGTGTAGTAGATAACGGTTATAGATCCGTGTCCGAATTCTTTTTGTACCAAATCGGATCTTCCATCTTATATAAGGCAGGAATCCATTTCCAAATTTAGGGGTGTGAGGTTGTGTTTTCTTCAAAATTTATTCGGGAAACTGGCTTATCTTTTTGCAAACAGTGTAGGCCCTGATCAGACGCCGCGTTCTGCGGCGTCTGATCTGGGCCTGCACTGTTTGCCAAGGTACCCCATTTTGGGGGGTTTCTGGTACTGAATGGGTTAAGTGTCACTGTAAATGTGTTACAGTATCTGGGTAAGTATCTGGGTAAGTGTTCGATATGACATTGCTTACTCGGCTGAATTGCAAACAAAGAACAATCCAGTTGCCATTATATTATATATAATATTACTGTCGTTTTATGTCATTTCATCAGAGTGATTAGTATTGCGGGCACAGCAATTCATTTAATTTACCGTAATGATCCTAAGTATGTTGACAGACATGCCTAACAAACGGTGCAGACCCAGATCAACTAGAACTGTCAGAGGATCTGACTATAGCCCCGCTATAGCCCTGTCAGAGGAGAAAGACTCATGAATTAAAGGTAAAGACTTGTGAGAGGGTTAAAATCCCTAACAAGGTACCTACGCCTTGTCTAAGTTAAAAAATAAGTTTTGGATAATGAAAAAAAGCACATGCACATCTTCAGACCTATATGAAAACACCTGTTAAGTTTCAAAAGGATTGACCTAGAACTGTAAGAGGAGTTGCGGTAACAAGGTAGCTACTCCCTATACATTTTAACATTAGTAGATCTCAAAAACTGTCTAAGTTAAAAAAAGGTGAAATAAGTGAAAAAAATTATTTAAGGATAATGAAAAAAGAATATGCACATCTTCAGACCTATATGAAAACACCTATAAAGTTTCAAAAGGATTGACCTAGAACTGTAAGAGGAGTTGCGGTAACAAGGTAGCTACTCCCTATACATTTTAACATTAGTAGATCTCAAAAATTGTCTAAGTTAAAAAAGGTGAAATAAGTGAAAAAAATTATTTAAGGATAATGAAAAAAGAATATGCACATCTTCAGACCTATATGAAAACACCTGTAAAGTTTCAAAAGGATTGACCTAGAACTGTAAGAGGAGTTGCGGTAACAAGGTACCCACTATCAAATATTACAGACAGACAGACGGAATTCCGGACAATCAAATATTACAGACATACAGACAGACAGACAGACGGAATTCCGGACAAGCCAAATCCAATATAGCCCCCACTTTTTCAAAGCGGGGCTATAACAAACAGTGCAGACCCAGATCAGACTGATTTGACCATGATATACACGGTTTGCCATCACATCTGCACTTTTTGGACTACTCGCTGGATTGTGAAACAAAATTGTAGGAAACTTACAGCAAGTCCTTAAGTTGTCCGAATTTTAAGAATGTTTACGATCAGCCTGCGCATTAAGGCGGTTCTAACTAGCACCAAAGACCTATTTCGAAATAAAAGAAGAAAAATATGATTTCATCAGAGAAAAAAAAAATATCTCATTTTCGAAATATGAAAGAACGCAATATATCGCATGGATTGGAGGGGCCTCCGTGGCTTAGTGGCCCGGTAAGAGCACTGACTCTTAATCATTAGGTCTTTCACCGCTGTCGTTCGAGCCCAGCTTGAGTCATATGTGGGACTCTAAGTTCTGCAACGGGAGGTCAGGTGGTTTTTCTCCGCGTAATCCGGTTTTCACCCACCTTTGATTAACGATAGGATCGAAATAAATGAAATAATTTTGAATGGGCCGTAAAAAAAAAAAAAAAAAAAAAAAAATATCACGGATCTTGTGTCTTATGTCCTAATGTACAGTGAGTCAAAATTGGGACCCAACAAAATTTCCCGCCACAAAAGACCAATAGGTAGAAACCAGGTGTTCGTTTTGTCACATCCTTACATATGAAAACACGTCCATTCAAATATAATGAACATTTTATCACCACAAACGAAAACGTTTAGATAAAAAAATCTGATTATTTTCATATTTCTGCTCAAAAATATACATTGTGGGAACTCTTAGAACGGCCCCATCGAGGCGGTTTCAACGGATATCCACAGTCTAGGCTTTTAGTTTAAACTTTTATTTCATTTGTATACTTTAAACAATACAATTCATAAGAATGCATATAGAAACAGTACATAAACACGTAATCCAGAAGAAAGTCATTAGACTTTTATTGAATCTGTATCCCATACAAAAGTACATCAGTGCAACTTACTAGTGATCTGAGTCATAATCAGAATATTATGAAAAATGTATTGTGATTTGATACTATTTGTAACCACTTTAAGGTCTAAACTTAATAGCTGAAAACAGCATGACAAAACGTGTCAATATACATAATTATACATGTATATGTGTATCAGGCTCCACGGGGGAAGGGAGGAAATAAACTACTATACTGAATTTGGTCTTGGTCTTTATATCGTACTCTTTATTGAGAAAAAAGAAAAGTACGTCGTCAGTCCAAGGAAAGCATTTATCGTTCATGGTTCAAAACAAAGTTATCAATTTATTGAAAACGTTTTGACTTCAGTAAATAGTCATGTACAGCGAGGAGGGTGATGTTGTTTTGATCGAGTGAGAGAGAAGGATCCCCATTAAGCAGGATAGTTAAATTTGTATTGCAGATTACTGACACACGGCTGAATAGTTCACGCCTAAGTTCGGTATACTGTTCACATGCTAAGAGATAGTGGCGCGTGTCCTCTACGGATCCACAAACACACCGAGGGCAATCTACAATGTTCTTAGAGAACAAGTGCTGACGTAAAGAACTACATTTAGTTCTGAGCCTAGAGTGATAGATCTGACCGCGTCTTTTACCGGTGAAATAGTATTGAGGTGGTATAGTAACATTCGTGTTTAGCCTAGTTTTAAATATATTTAGACTGGGTGAGTTGCGGGTTTCAACAGGGAGTTCATTCCATTCTCGGACAGCTGATGGCAGAAAAGACTTATAGTAAAGTTGTGATCTTGTATGTAGAATATGGAGATCATTAGCATTTTGTAATGGATATGACGATGTACTACCAACGGTAGGTGGAACAAGTGAACAAAGATATTCAGGAGTAATGTCATTATGCATTTTATAGAATAAAGTGGGTTTGTGCTTTTTTCCTCCTGGACGCCAGTGTTTCCCAGCCTGTTTGTAATAAAAGAGAATTAATTGATACCAGTTTATTTGCGCCAGAAACTATTCGTGCAGCTTCGTTTTGAATTTTTTCTAACTCATTCGCTTCGTATTGTGCACAGTTATTCCATACAACGAAGGCATATTCTAAAAGGGGGCGTATAAATGAATAATATATCGACTGGAAAGATTTCCGATCTAACTGAAATTTTAGATTCCGCATAACATTTACAAGATTCCATGTTTTTGACTTTATATGTTAAAGATGATCTTGCAAAGTACAATCATCTGAAAAAATAAAACCTTAGTGTTTGTGTGTAGTTACTTCAGTTATTTGCTTCTGGTCCATTGAAACAGGTGGGCGATAAGTTTGTTGTGTTTTCTTGAGAATAGCATAGATTCTGATTTTCCTGGAGTAAATGCAACTAACCACCGTTTTGCTCAACGATTTACTTTTTCTAGGTCTGAATTTAATTGTTCAACTGCTTGGATGGGGTCGTCCACTATTATATACAAACTTGTATCATCTGCAAACAATCTTGAAGAAGAATTGATATCTTCAACAATGGCGATAATATATAAGATAAACAACAAGGGTCCAAGAATCGAGCCTTGAGGGACACTGGCGTTATTTGGAGTCCATGTCGAACTAGCACCTGGTATCACAACACGTTGTTGTCTATCATTTAGGTAGTCAGCAAACCAAGATAAAAAAAATTCCAGTTATTCCTGCAGATTTGAGTTTGAAAAGCAGGCCCCTATGCCATACCCTATCAAAAGCTTTGCTAATATCGCAAAATACTGAACGAACTTCTTTACCGTCATCGAGAGCTTTGCATAAGGTATTATATATATCAACTAATTGGTTTACCGAATCGCCAGGAACAAAGCCTGATTGCAAAGTTGAGATTGTATTATGTTCATGGAGTAAGATGTATAAGTGTTTATATACAATTTTCTCTTGCACGATATTTCAGATGGATCGTTTTTCTTGTGTATTGGCGAGACAATGGCTTGTTTCCAAAGTTGTGGCACTTTACCATGACGTATTGAAAAGTTGAACAAGTCACGAAGTGGATGCGAAAGAGGCTGTGAAAGTGCCTTGAGGAGACGATTATTAATCAAGTCTGGGCCGGCTGCTTCACCGAGAGGAAGTGATTTTAAAGTTGGTTCAACCTCTTCAGTGGTTAATAGAAAATGAGTCTAAGTTATAATTAGGTATGTTCATATTTTGCGGAGTCTAGATTTTTGAGCAGAAAGAAGAGGAAAAATTAATACCCGTGTAAACCTCAGTTTTGTTTTAAAAGCGGAGTTAAAGGGGGTCAAAATTTTTCAGGCGTTTTTTTCGTGATGATTTTCTCTTTATGGCTGATCGTTTCCCTGCCTGCTGTAAGAATGGCTGTATGCAGGCTTTATCATATTTTGTTTTGGTTTCATTAGAAATGACCACAATGAGGACACCATACCGGATAATTAATTGTGTCACGGACAGCGAGCTGTAGAATCAATGAGTCGGTCTAACGAATACCCACAATATGTTTACAGCAGAAACAACATTCTGAAATATTTGTGCCCTGTTTTGAACTCTGAAAGCAGCACTCTGTCGCAAATGAACTTTGGTTATGCCTGTTTAAAAAATTCTAGTATGACAATCGAATCTTTCACCATTATAAATTTTGAGCAGTCTATTTCCAAGTAAAGGGGTATCGGTTTTGTTTTTGTTTGTCGTAAGTCTAAGAAAAAAGGATGTTCGTAAAGTAAACAGTGTACCTGGGCCAACACGGTTTACCAATTTGCCAATGTAAACAGTGTAGACATGTTTGCCTTTTTTTTAAAAAAAAAGTGTAAAAAAGTAAAAAAAAAAAAAAGGAAGACTAGAAGCATATGGGTTAACATGGTAAAGGGTTATTTTTTTTGGTGATCACCTTTGTACCTGTATATTCGTATCGTTTGGCTTCCGTCTTGTCTTGTCATTACGATAAACAAATTGATATTTTCGTTACATTGTGTATTATTTCAATTACGAGAACACACCCGTGCGACATAGTGCATTTTTTCACAGCTCCAAAATGGCCATTTTTCTGATGAAAATCCTAGCTATTTTTCTTATAAATACTGTAAACACAGGTTTTGGGTGCTCGTTAGAATCGCCCCATTGAGGCGGTTCAAACGAGCATCCAAAACCTATGTTTTGGAGCAAAAACAAGAAAAGTAATGTATACCCCGTAAATCCCAGTTTTCTCCATATAAAGTGGGGTATAGGGGGTCTTCTTTTCATGTACTTGTTCACTAGAAAACGGTTATTTTCTGTTGAAAATTTGTATTCGTTTTTCTTAATAATACCCATAAACGTTACCTGTGGATATTCAGAAGAATCGCCTCAATGAGGAGGCTCCAACGAGTACCCACATATATCATGGAGCAGAAAAAAAGGGTTTTAAATAAAGCGTACCCCTATAAAACCTAGACTTCTCTTTATCAAGTGGAGTTTAGAGGGATGTTCATTATATGGACATTTTAACATGATGTGTCTGTAAATACTTTGGATTGAGTGAGTGACTGAGTGTTTGAGTTTTACGTAGAACCAACAGCTAAGGTCATACGGAGACGGGGCCTCGGTTTAAAGACTCATCCGAAAGTATGGAGAAGCCCGGGATCGATCCCGCGACCCCTGGTTTACAAGGCGAGTAGCACATTACGATAACACACCCAAAATGGCTACCTTTCTGATGAAAATCTATCTTATTTTTTTTTTATTTATACTTCAAACATAGGTTTAGGGTGCTCGTTAGAACCGCCTCATTGAGGCGGTTCTAACGAGTACCCACAACCTCTGTCTTGGAGCAGAAAAGAGGAAATTAATTATTACCCCCGTAAACCCCAGTTTTCTCTATATAAAGTGGGGTTTAGTGGGGTCTTTATTTCACGGACTTGCTAACGTGATAATAACCATGCTTTTGATTGTGAACTCGTGAAATCAACGGCCTAGGTACAAGTTCTGTTAACACAAAATCGTGAACACTCATATTATTTCATCAGAAAACATCACGAAAACATGCCAACATCATTTTGACCCCTTTAGACCCCACTTTTACATACCAAAACTGGGGTATGCAGGGGTATACATTATTTTTCTTATTTTATTTCGCATCAAAAACATAGATTGTGGGTACTCCTTAGAACCGCCTCCTCGAGACGGTTCTCACGATATCCTAAATCTATGTTTTGAACATAAAAAAAGCAAAATATCACAATTGTTCATCTGAAAATTTTCATTTTACGGTGGTAAAATTTACAATGTATTTGTATAGGCGTGTTTTCGTAATGAGTTCAAGACTTAGTCTGGCGGCAAGATATTTCTTATCAGCTCTTGCGCTATCGACTCTTCACTTGGAAGCAGCTTTTAAATACATATTCCCCAAATGGGAATATAGATCTTATTTTAGCGAGGTTTGAACGCTTCTGTTGATTTAGTCTTCCAAATTTAAACGTTTCTGTCCATATTCAATAATTTCAAAGCACTTTTAAATCCCCAAAAGATGGAACAAATTAGTGCAGATTTACATAATAACAATCAATATTGTTTTCAATTTCGGTAAGTTCGAAGTTTAGGAGTTGCATGCAAGTAATTATGTGCATTATCCGATGACCCAGAATAAGGACTCTTTGTCAAGGGAATAAACCCATTAGTGTTTAGCCTCTCCAGTGTGTGATATAATGCATTTTGTCATATCACCAAAAGAGTAAAAGTCGTGTTATTTTTTTATATTAATGCTTCAAATATAGGTTGCGGGTACTCGTTAGGACCGCCTCACTGAGGCGGTCCCAACGAGTACCCACAACCTGTGTGTAGCGTAAATACGAAGAAATTATGTTTACAATGAAGCGATACAATTACCTCACACATCCCGCACAAGACACCAAAGGGAAAGGTCACATAACACAACCTCACCACAATGAAAACGTCACAAGCGGAGAGCTATGCCTTTAAGGGTATTTTATTATCGGGATTTCCATGTACGTTTTGTGCCCTTGAATTCTCAACATTTTCGAATACACGTTTATGTCATTCACTGCAATTTGTCCGATCTGGAAATTACCTTCATATACCTGTAGACACAAAACTGTACAAAATTTCATGGTCTTATTTCATTCTGATATGCCATATTTTCGAAAATATCCTTACGCCATGTCAATCAACTGCTAGCCAGTTAAATAGCGAATACAAGGTTCGTGTCTTTTGATATCAAGTTATCAGGCAAAGCTTCGAGAACGCTTGTAGAATCGCGAGGCTTGCCGTGCGATCGATACTACATGCGTTCTCGAAGCTTGATATCAAATGGCACGAATCTGATATTCTATTTATCAGTTTATCCTGTTGTACGCTCTTTAAATATGCAATTTACGATCAGTTACGATCAGAGCAGCCCAACATTCCGGCGCAATAATCGGTCGACTTATTTAGTATCAGCTGACCGTAATTTATCCCGTGATATTTTTTCAAGTAGTGTTTTTTTTTTTTTTTTCCTAGTAATAATACCATTTTTGTCAATTTTTTTCAGTAGTCCGCTTTATTTATCGTAGTACAATGTCATATTGGCCCGATAAAGCTGACTTGTCCTGAGAAAGCCTATCTTTATCAGGGCAATGTGTTACAATGCAATTAACATAGGAGATTACTGATCAATTGTTCTATAAAAAGGGTAATCCCTTTGAAGCAAACTTTTTTTTTTTGAAACTCTTTTTATTTATATATCCCAGGTTTACATAGAGTAAACAACATGAGAAAACAATACATGCAAATAATATCGATACATGGCATAATAGGTTACAAAACAAAAATACTGGAGGTCCACATGCAAAACAGAAACAGAAACCTCAGTATAGTCTTTCAAAACGCAGTGAGACGTGACTGCACTTTTAATTTTGGACTCGTCCGTGCTGTAGGTAAGTCGCCTGCAGTGGGTATTTTTACACTGGGCGAGAGTTACCGTCATATTCTTTAACTTGCGCGCTTTTTAAGCAGATTGACGACCAGTCGAGACAGTCTAGTAACACGTCTCCCATCTTGGAGATCTACGGTTCGAATCTTAGGCAGATATTTTTTTTTTTTTTTACTTTTTCTTAACATTTTTTCGTACCTATAAAATTGGGGCACAGGAGATGTTTCTTTGTTTGTTTGTCCGATTGATTTGAGGTTTATTATCCCCGTCAAGTTTGGAGAAGTTGCTTCCAGTTTTGTGGGGTTTTTACCAGACATTGAGTTGAAATGACATCTCAAGCCTTGCCACCCAATAAAACTAAACGGGTTTAATAAATATGGACGGTCCAACCTGCACCACTTTGCCTGGGTAGGCTCGGACTTACTAAGCGGTTTACCATTGCTCATGTGTCGTTAGTTTCAGATCCGCTTGAAAACATCGTGCAGCTCGAACTATTTCTCCAAGCCCCGATGGGCAGTGCCATCAAATTAGATGTATATTCATTTTATTGAATGGCTGGAACGAGCACAAGCGAATCGTTGTAGCTCGGATTCAAGAGGTATTATCAAAAATGTTACTATGATTGAACGTACGTTCACAGCCGTCAGTGAAGGCGAATGCGCTGTTGAAATGAATCTGAAAGAGTTTCGTTTGTTTGTATTGGGCTTTTAAGGCCCAGGCATCACTATTTATGTCATTTTTTAGCCGGTCAGTTTACTTATCCACACTTATCCTGGGCAGGCTTATACGTAAGCGGATAACCAGTAGAGTGCACATTCTTGCCCCAGAAACTAACAACTGCCCTTCTTGAATCATCGGGAGGGAATGGCCATCGAAAAGATTTCATGATTAATCTCCATGGGAAAGAATGTTGCTGATCCCGGCAGGTATCGAGCCCGTGTCCTATTGACCACCAGTCATACGCGCATCCGACTGAACTACCGAGGCCGGCATCCAAAAGATTTACAATGACATAAAAATATAATTGTTGAACATAAAACAAAGGAAACAAAATATTAAGGATGTAAATATAAAAAATAAAAAAATAAACATATAAAAGATAAAATAAAAATGAAACATTAAATATAAAAAAAATGTGCCGCTGGGACTCGAACCCTCGCCAAAAACATTTTCAGTGTGACTCGCAGTACATCGCATTAACCACTCGACCATGACTTCTAGGTAGAAAGTATACAAACATGATTTATATCTTTAAAATCCCGAGAAAAAAGGTATCCGAAACCTGCTTCCCCTAAAAAGTGGAATTGACTCGTCACGCTTAAACTTTGAACTCTCAAAGGTCGTTGATAAACTATAATCTCTTAACAGTAATATTGCTAAAGTCGGTCAATCTTGGGGTGCCACTGTCATTCACCCAGTAGACACAGGTGTACAATATTCACCCAATTTTCCCCATCAAGAATGCCGGTGTGTTAACTGCGTGTGTGCGTGCATGTGTGTGTGTGTGCGTGTGTGCGTGTGCGGTTTCCAAGTACGCTTATTAAACTCTAGTCAGTTTAATGGAGCTTTTGTCAGATTCTAACAAGGGAGTCATATATAACAGCCAACCAGGTAAAGCGGTTTATTCTCCCGTGTCTTGCACGAGGAGGTAGTGTGTACCTGTTTATAAATGTGGATTTATAAAGCGGATTTATATATTTGTTTACGTGGATGAAAAAATAAAGAAAAAAAAGGACCATGCATGATGTTGGGATTTACATAAAATGGTAAGTACAGGGTGTCCAAAAAGTAAGTTAACAGTTTTGACGAGATTTTAATACATCATAACGTTGTGAAAGCGGTATAAAATTTCTCACAGACATAGCATATATCCTTAAGTTTTTTCTTATAAAATTTCATACAAATCCATTAAAGCATAAAAAAATAACAAACAATAAACAAAAAATACCAAATTTGTCCAGTGACGTCAATTTAGTAATTTATGACGTTTTCCAGATGCCGCCCCTTTCGACGTTTTCCTTCCCGTACTCGCTGCTTGAAATTTTCAATTACTCTAGCACAAGTGCCAACACTTATCTTCTTGACTTCCCTGCGTATTTGTTTTAATAACATAGCAGTATCTGTGGGTCTGGGCTTGTAAACAACCGATTTAAGATAACCCCAAAGAAAGAAATCACAGGGGTTCAGGTCTGGACTGTGCGCAGGCCAAGTTACGCCGCATTGTTTCACTTCGGGATATCGTCTGGAAATTACCCGCTCATCAAATGTGTCATGTAACATATCTAACACTTTGTTAGCCGTATGTGGTGTTGCTCCATCTTGCATAAACCATTCACTGTTAATGTCAGTTGATCGTTTCCGCAATTCCGGTAAAAACTTGTTGTTTAATAGCGACATGTAGCGGTCTGAATTAACAGTATCGCTAAACACATACGGTCCAATGATTCCCCTGGATGACATAGCACACCAAACTGTAATTTTATCGCTATGGAGTGGCCTTTCTGCTATTTGGTGGGGCTGTTCATTTGCCCAAAATCTCATGTTCTGTTTGCAAACATGTCCTGATAAAAGGAAATGTGACTCATCGCTAAACCACACATCATTAAAAGCATCGGCGTAAGTGTCAATAACGTCTGATGCCCAGTTACAAAATGATAGCCTTTCCACTTGATCCGTTATATTTAAGCTCTGCATAATTTGTATTTTATATGGATAAAGTTCTAAATCTTTTCTTATTATGTTATGAACGGATGATTTGGGGATACCTGTCTCCGAGGATGTACGCCGAATTGAGTTTTCAGGACTGTCTTGCATAAGTTCTTGAAGCGTGCTCACATTTTCATCACTTCTACTGGTCTTCGGCCGTCCCGACTTTTGCGCGTCTTTCACCGATCCCGTTTCTTCAAATTTTCTGATAGTCTTGTAGATATTTAGTCGACTTACAGTATCACCATTAAATGAATATTTAAATTTTCTTTGAACATCTGTAGCGCTTTTAGTTTCGTAAAAGTTCTTTACAATGAAAATACGCTGGGCTAACGTCAAACGCGCCATCTTGGAAAAAACAAGATTTTAAATGACGTCATTTTGCGACAACGTCAATTATTTTGGCGCGTTTTAATTATGTCGTATAAAAACTTTAGGATATGTGCGTTAATTTGGAATATTGTTCATCAAAATAGCTTTAAAATTAAAAAAGTTATGACGGGTTAAAACTGTTAACTTACTTTTTGGACACCCTGTACATGATGAAGATTGTATGATGTTGGGACTTACATAAAATGGTAAGTACATGATGAAGATTGTATGATGTTGGGACGTACATAAAATGGTAAGTACATGATGAAGATTGTATGATGTTGGGACTTACATAAAATGGTAAGTACATGATGAAGATTGTATGATGTTGGGACTTACATAAAATGGTAAGTACATGATGAAGATTGTATGATGTTGGGACTTACATAAAATGGTAAGTACATGATGAAGATTGTATGATGTTGGGACTTACATAAAATGGTAAGTACATGATGAAGATTGTATGATGTTGGGACTTACATAAAATGGTAAGTACATGATGAAGATTGTATGATGTTTGGACTTACATAAAATGGTAAGTACATGATGAAGATTGTATGATGTTGGGATTTACATAAAATGGCAAGTACATGATGAAGATGCTCATAGGGGCTTGAAGTAATATATGGGCTGCATGATGCTTCCACGCGGAGCTGAATCCGGCCCGCACACTAGAACTGGTAAACCGCTTAGAGGATCTAAGCCTGTCCAGGAACCGCGGTGCGAGGTGGACCGTCCATGCTAATAAAACCTATGGGTTTCATTAGGCGACAGGGCTTGAGATGTCATTTCATCTCAATGTCGGGTGAAAGTCCCACAAAACTGGAAGCAACGTCTCTAAAATGACCTTTACAGTGTTGACGGGGACGTTAAACCTCGCAACAAACAAAACATGATGAAGATTGTATGATGTTGGGATTTACATAAAATGGTAAGTACATGTTTTTTTTTTTTTTTTTTTTTTTTTTTTTGGTTTTTAATATTGTTTCGTCAGCCCACCTATCCCGAGCGTTCACACTTTATCTACGATAACACAAGGCTGGCTTTAGCTGAGGTTCAGCATAAATAGACGTTGTCTTCAAGCAGACAACGCTGACCCAGGCCGGAATCCTCATTTCGTGGCATCCGCTCCAGACCAGCACAGTCGGCAAAGCATTTTTTTTAACACTAGACACAGCTGAGTTGGTAAAACCCTTTTGTACCAAATGGAATATTCCTCCTTATACATGTATATAGTAAGAGTCTCAAATTTTAGGGGTGTCAGGCTGTGTTCTCTTCAAAATTTATTTGGGAAGATGGCTGAACTTTCTGCAAACAGTGTAGGCCCCGATCAGACGCCGCGTTCTGCTGCGCACGATCTGGGCCTGCACTGTTTGCCAACGTACCCCTTTATTTAAAAATATATACTCTACTACTCCAAAATGACATATACAGTGTGGACGGGGACGATAAACCTCAAATCAAATAAACGAATACTGATCAGTAGATTCTCCGATGAAATAGCATTGGAGAAGTCTAGTCAGACTATATGGGGTATCAGTATTATTTTATTCGTTGTGAGTTTAACAACTACCACGCCATCATGTAAATAAGTCCGTACCCCTCCAAACCCCGCCTTATATATGGGACACTCAGGTTTACATGGAGATACATTGTTTCTTGTTCCTGCTCCAAAACATAGGTTGTGGGTACTCGTTAGAACCGCCTCAGTGAGGCGGTTCTAACAAGCACCCACAACCTATATTTTAAGTATGAATAAGAAAAATGTCACAGATTTTCATCGGACAGAAAAGTAACCATTTTGAAGATAGGAAAGGGTGTGTTATCGTCATGTTACAGTTCTGTGGCGTCTCATCAGGGCATTCGCTGTTTGCCAATGTTCAATGTTTGGAGCGCAATGCAAGCATAGGCTAGTAGGCGGTGCAATAAAAATAGAGGGACGCGCGATGTGCTTTACAATTGGGTCAAAGTTCAAGGTCAGAACCATTTTTTTTTCAAGCCAGCACTGCTGTGTTTTGATTAACCATGTTTTTCATTCGATTTGCAATGAAATATATTTACTCATCTGGGATTTAATTCTCTATACGGCAAGTTCGCTATATTGGCAAATTGTTAGCGCTTTAGCGAGGGACCGCTTACATATGTAAACAATACAAACTAAACAATATATATTTGCCTCGGATCGGGCGTAGGCTTGGTCTATAGTTGCCCTCTCCGAGTGTCCTCTGTAACTATTTGCGTAATGGCTTAACACTCTACTGAGAAATTATTTGAAGGAAATATTAATTTATCAAACACCAAATCGGCATTATTTATTTCCATTTTCAATAACATGAGACACTAAACTACACTTTGCTTCAGAAATCTTAAATGGAATCATGAATGAATGCGTCGCAATTTCAATATTTTTCTTCTCCGGTGCAGAAATTGATTTCATTCAAGCTCATAAGAGAAGAAGCATTATATCTCGCGTGCGGAAACAGAAGCCAGAACTAAGCGAGGCCCATAAATGACACACACAGTGCCTTCCTAATTTCTAAAACTAGCATTTTTTTCAGATGATTTTGTTTTCTTATTCCTAGTCCAGTTATAATTTGTTGTGGATAGTTAATACCAAATCGACGTGTTGAACAACAACAACAACAACAAAAAAAAAAAACAAAAAACAAAAAAAAAAAAACGTTTCTCTATATGAAGTTAGGTTTAAAGATTCATTTGTTTGATTTGCGGTTTAACGCTGCTGTCAACACTATTTGGGTCATTTTTTGGGACGTTGCATCCAATTTTGTTGGACATTTACCCGACTTTGAGATGAAATGGCATATAAATCGCTGCCAACCAATGAAACCAATAAGTTATATATATATATATAGCAGGAGCTAAGGTGGCATTGTTCACGACGCGACAACCCTCTTTGTGGGTTATAAGCGTCATGGGCGCTGACTCTAAATCATTTGGTCTCTCACCGCTGTGGTTCGAGCCTGGCTTGGGCCAAGTGTGAGACGCCAAGATCTGCTACAGAAGGCCAGGTGATTTTTCTCGGGAAACTCCAATTTTCGCCCACCTCTGATCGGCTCGATATAAGTGAAATAATCTTGAAAGGGCCGTTAAACAAAACAATCGAACGTCAGCAATCTCAGATATTTTTAGCAAATGGCTTGACTATTAGCAAACACTGAAGGACTCAATTAGACACCGTGCGGCGTCTGATCTCTGGCCCCGAGTTTAAAATTCTTTTTCATGCTCAACTCACTTAAACATGAAATTGCTCCTGCTCATTAATTTTAATTTTAACTCTTATCTTGCTGTTCGCGACAACCCCTATCTTTGCAAACAGTGTAGATCCAGATCAGATGGCTTCTGAAGAAGCCATCTGATCAGGATCTACACTGTTTGGCATTCAGTTTCTGAATTTGTAGCAATAAATTACATCAAGTGATTTGATTGGTTGATAGACAGAAATGGGTGTGGCTTAAATGAATATTCAGTAAGATAAGGGTTAAATTATCAACAGGGTAATTGACATTCTGTACTTATCTGGGCTGGAAAATTGCCTTATTCGTTTGTATTTCAATAGTAATAAGCATTAACGAATTTATGCTCAGCATAAAAATGTTTTATAGCCCCGGGACCTGATCTGTGCCTGCAATGTTTGCCAGTGAGCCGGGTTTTTTTTATATTGATATATTTATCATAGTCATATATTGCCAACCTAGATTGTGAGTGCTCGTCAAAACCGTCTTACAAATGCGATTCTAACGAGCACGTTGAAATAGAAATACGTACACTGTATAATACTTCATACCCAAATTTGGCTTTTAATTTGTTTTGTTTGATTTGAGGTTTAACGTCCCCGTCAACACAGTAAAGGTATTTTGGTGACGTTACTTCCAATTTTGTAGCACTTATATAGTAGTTGCAGATAAGATTAACTAGTCGGAGCTATTCAGGTGTTGTCAATATGTGACACATTCACTGAGTCCACCAGAAGATTCGGTTGAGTGCCTTTCGCATGTTTTCTGCAAGCGGACAAAATGGCGATATACCCACAACTTTGTTTGTGTTGCAGATGAATTCACACAATCGGGTGACTTGCTTTATCTTTTTGTTGATTGAACATTCCAAAGGCTGGTACAAACGATAGCTCCGCCTAGTCACTTTTATCTGCGGCTACTATACCTGGCATTGAGATGAAATGACATCTCAAGCCATGTCGCCCAATGAAGCCAATAGGGTTTATAAGTATGGACGTACCGCCTCGCACCGCTTTGTCTGGGAAACCTTAGATCCTCTGAGCGGTTTACCAGTACTCGTTTGCGGTCGGTTTCAGCTCTCCGTGGAAGCATCATGCGGCCCATCTATTTCTTCAAGCCCCGATGGGCGGGGCCGCGCTTTTAATTCAATATGAATTTAAATTCAATATAAATCATCACGAAAACACGCCTATATAATTTTGACCCCTTTGAAACCCACTTTTATATAGTAAAACTGGGGTTTACAGGAGTAAATCTTATTTTTCTTATTTCTGCTCTACAATATAGATTGTTGGTTCGTTTTTTCGGCGGTAAAGTTTACAATGTATTTGTATAGACGTGTTTTCGTAATTATCACATTAGCAATCCATGTAAATTGATGAAGTACAGAGTGAAATTTTACGGACGCCACAGATTTCATTCACAGAAAGTTTCATCTTAATCTTATGTAGGATGCAAGCTGTATGGGTGGTAAATATAAACTAAACACGGCTATTACGAGTACACGCCTATTCTCATAAATTGTATTTTTTTACCGCCAAAAAAGTGAAAATTTTTAGCTGAAAAATTGGGATATTTTTCTTATTTCTGCTCAAAATATAGATTGCGGGTACACGTTAGAACCGCCTCACCGAGGCGGTTTTAACGAGTACCCACAATCTATATTTCAGAGCAGAAATAAGAAAAGTACGGTTTACCCCTGTAAACCCCAGTTTTACTGTATAAAAGTGGGGTTCAAGGAGATCAAAATTATATAGGCGTGTTTTCGTGATGCAACGCCAGAACATAATAAGTCTGGTTTTTCAAACGAGTGTTGTAAATAACTATAAATGTCGAGATCTGTTTTCCTTTCAAATCAAATTTTCAGCGACGTTAGTGTCATGAAGGAAATTGAGTATTGAGAAATCAAAAGTTATGGTTAATTGGTAAAACCAGATTCAATACACTTACCAGTCTGTGACTAAAAGTAAAGCAGTCATTTAGCGTTAAGGTCAATCATTTGTAATGTATCTGTCAGCCCTTAATGTATCACTTTCAGTAGAATATTTTTATTCTGAGAATTATTAATATTTTGTATATGTAAATCTGCATAAAAACCATGCATCACGAAAACACGCCTCTATAAGTTTGACCCCCTTGAACCCCACTTTTATAAAGTAAAACTTGGGTTTACAGGGGTATGCATTATTTTCACATTTCTGCTCTAAAATATAGATTGTGGGTACCCGTCAGAACCGCCTCGACGTGGCGGTTCTAACGTGTACCCACAATCCATATTTTGAGTAGAGAAATAAAAAAAAATATTACAATTTTCCATCATAAAATCATCATTTTTCAGGGAAAAATTTACTATGTATTTGTATAGGCGTGTTTTCGCAATGAACAATGATTGGCAAGAGAAGAGGAGACGCCTGTATCAGTCTTCCCCCAGAACTTCAGTTCAATAAAGCAAATTATTCTGATACCGAGGCCCCGTTTTTGCATTTACATCTATCTATTGTAGATGGGTTTGTTTCGTGCAAAATTTATGATAAACGCGATGACTTTGATTTTGAGATCGTAAATTTTCCTTTTTTTGGATGGTGATGTTCCTCGTGCGCCATCCTATGGCGTTTATATTTCGCAATTAATTCGATTTTCTAGATTTTCATGTAACTGACTTCAACACTCGTAATAAATTATTAACGGCTAAACTCCTTAATCAGGGTTATCGGCACCATAAACTACGCAAAGCCTTTTCAAAATTTTATAGACGCCATTCTGATTTAATTTCAAAATTCAATATTGGATTTAAATCTCTTCTGCAACAGGGTCTATCGGAACCCGAATTTTATGGTGACTTAGTATATAAATTCAGAAAAATATATAACCGCAATGACTTCAGCACCCAATTTCGTAAAATCATTCTTCGATATAAAAAGATTGGGTACAACATGGATGTTATACGACAGACTGCATGCATGGTAGTTAACCCAATCAGGGTTGACAACTTTGCTTCCCTCTTTAATTGCACGCCGGTGGGTCAGGCCTCAGATTCTATGACGGCTCCAACGTAAAGACTTATTGAGAATTAGAGAGATCTAATTCAAGATAATGTTGGTTGGTGCCTGATGCTCTGTCTCTGGTCGGGCCCATCGGAGTCTGTTGGTTTTCTTTTGCTCCAGCATTTCAGTGGTTTCTTGCTGTCGTGTCCTCACCGTTGTCTCACCTCTGTGGTTCTTTGATTTTTTGTGTTCACGGAGATGTTGCACTGATGAGTTAGGAGGCCTTCATGCGGACTGAACAAATTATTTGTCTAAATCGCGACGGAAGTAAGGGCGAGGATTGTGGCCACGTAAAATCGATTTAAGCCCCCCAGTGGAAATCTTTCCACTGACCGTTCCAAGGCGGTTATTCTGTGGCGGTTTATATATGGTGTTGTTTGTTACTTACTGTGTGTATCACTTGTGTCTTTTTATTTTGGATGGCCATATGGCCATTTTGTGGGAAAGTAACTGTCAATATGGCATTCCTTTGTTTAGGTTTCCATTATGGTCTGGTCGCTTAATGTTTGTGTTTCTTTCCCTTTGGTGTCTTTGATGGGTGGAGTAAGTTAATTGTATCGATTCCTGATCTTTGTTTTACTTCTACTTTACCTTTTTTTTTCTTTTTTTTTTTTTTCTTTTTTTTTTTTTTTTTTTTTTGATTTTTTTTATCAAAATGCTTTTATAGAGAGCAGACATTTTGGCTTCCAAAGAAAAGTGTATTTCTGTGTGGGTATCTGTCTTCGAAGTTTCATAGTTTCTTAAAGTAATGGCATAACTGTCTTCAAAGTCACTGCGTGAATAATGTATATCAAAAGTTTGATACATCTTTCCATCTCAAAATGAATTTTTGTGCAGTGTATTAAATTGATCAGAAAGTAAAAAGGAATATTAACTCTTTCTTTTGAATTTCTGATATATTACCTTTGATGTCGATTCATGCAAGAGGGCGCTTTAAAAACAAATGACAATAATCTGAAACGTATACAAGGGGGCCAAAATGGCCCTGGATCGCTCATCTGATTTCAAGATGTCATATAGCTTTAGGAAGTCATGTGGATAACTGGCAGCCATTTTTTTCATAAGAGCAGAGTTGTTTTAGCTCATTTCAGCAACATTCCTGTGAAGTGTGAATGAAACTGTTCCGGGGTATAGAATGAGTTGACTTTTAATTTTTTGTTCTATTTTTAGATCAGGTGGCCATCTCGTTCGCCAGAGTGAAACCATTTTAGCTTGGTAGGCAGTCACCTAGGCAATATTCATCAGAGCGGAAGATTTTAGCTACTTTGGTAGACAGCCACTCAGGCAACTTTCCTATGAAGTCTAACTAAATGGGCTCAAGGATTGTTTAGGAGGAGTTAGCATTTTAAAGGCATTTATTCTGGTTTATTGAGGACCATCATTGCACTACGTAATATTATATAGCCCTCAGTGCTGACTGAAGAGAAGTCCTCTGTCTTCAACAGGTAAGGGGCCTCTTGGGGGAAAATCAATAGTTTATTAACTATTGACTAGAGTGTACCTTATTGATTTTCCCCTTAAGTGCCTCAGTCAGGGATTCAACAAGAGCTACTAATCACCATATTAGGGACTGCCTTTGATCTGCTACAGAGAGTATATAAAAGGGATGAGCACACCGTAAGTCCTACCTTACAAGAATAAATGCCTTTAAGGAAATTGTTGATGTTTTTTTTTCTATTTTTAGCTCTGGTGGCCATATTATTTATCGGAGCAGAATGATTTCAGCTATTTTGGTAGACGTATTTTTTTTTCGATTAAAACTTAATCAGTTTTGGTGACCCCAGTTCTGTTTCTTATGAATTAACTGAAATACACTCATACTTGGTCATAAAAATGAGAGTTCTATAATATATATTCCACATAATATCCTGCTGTTCACGACAATTCCTAACTTTGCAAACAGTGAAGATCCAGATCAGATGGCTTCGGAAGAAGCCATCTGATCAGGATCTTCACTGTTTGACCTTCAGTTTGTCAATTTGTAGGAATAAATTACATTAAGCAATCTGATTGGTTCAAAGTCAGAAATTGGAGTGGCTGACTTAATTATGCAGCGGACTAAAGGTTAAAGTTGGTCTTCTCAAGTACTAAGAGAAATTAATTTTGACCAGCTGTTATTCATCTTGTTTCTTAATTATTATTCAGCTCATTACGAAAACATGCCAATACAAATACATTGTAACCTTTATCGCCGAAAACATGAAAAATTTTAAGATGAATAATTGTGATACTTTGCTTATTTCTACTCAAACTATAGATTGTTTGTACTCATTAGAACCGCCTCATCGAGAAGGTTCTAACGAGTACCCACAATCTCTATTTTTGAGCAGAAATAAAAAATAAGGTTTACTCCTGTAAACCCTAGTTTTACTATATAAAAGTGGAGTTCAAGGGGGTCAGAATTATATAGGCGTGTTTTCGTGGTATTGTTCCTGAGATAAAAAACAGTCTTTTCAGGGCCCATTCTTGTTAGGTTATTATGTATTTTGACGCATAGCAAAGGAACATTTAACTGGTTTAAACTATCTAAATTGAATCTCAAAGATATTGAGACTTGGAGTAATAACACGATGGACTAACATACATTAGCAACAGCTCAGTCAATATCGGTAAAATGCATTAAGAGACAAAAAAAATAATATTTTTCTTAACTTTGTTAATACGAGACAGTTTCTTAAATTGGACAATGAATACCGAAATACAAAAGCAATGTGGGTCTCTTTCGTCTTTTACAGACTGAATTAGCTGAATGATGTGTAGCCGCTTTGTAGCGTTTTGCAGTGGGTATCTATTCATGCATAGCTGGCACTTTACAAAATGATATCCATTAGTCCATATCATGGTCATATTATATAACATTTTTCAGCCTGATCTGATGTAAACTGTAGGAGGAGTTATCAGGAATTGAAACGATTACAGAAGTGTTCAAATGGGCATTACTTTGTAATATTTGGTGGACTATAACCTTGAAACAATATGTTCTGCTCCACATCCTGGTCTAGCAATATATCAAGTTTAAGTTTCGGTTTGATCGGATTTAAGCATATGAGTAGTTATCCGGAACCGAAATGTTAACAGACGGACAAAAAGATCGACAGACGCCGAGAGGCATTACATAATATTACGAGTACGTTTTTTGTTTGGTCTCCGACTGAAACATTTCGGAAATAGAGATGCCACGCCCTCTAGCACAGGTTTAAGCAGAATTCTATTTTCAAAATGATTCTAAATGAACTCAATGAACCCAGATGACCAGAAAATATAATATGCACTATGACGATGTACGGGGAGACTTTTTACGGCCGCCACAAAATATTGCGTACACCATAAATGTTATAGTACAACATAAATGTTATACGACAGACCGCACGCTTGGTAGTAAACCCCATCACGGTCGACAACTTTGCTTCTCTCTTTAATTGCACGCCGGTGGGTCAGGTCTCCGATTCCCTGACGGTTCGAGCATAAAGGCTTACTGAGAATTAGAAAAGAATTTAATTTTATGTTCGTTGGTGCCTGATGCTCTGTCTCTGGTCGGGTCCATCGGAGTCTTACTGTTGTTTTTCTTTTGCTCCAGCATTTCAATGATTTCTAACTGTCGAGTCCTCACCGTTGTTTCATCTCTGTGGTTGTTTGATATTTGTGTTCTCGGAGATGTTGCACTGATGAGTTGGGAGGCCTTCATGCGGACTGAACAAATTATTTGTCTAAAGAGCGAGGAATGCGGCCGCGTAAAATCGATATAAGCACCCCGCCCCCACCCCAGTGGAATTCGTAACACTGCCCGTTCCAAGTCGGTTCTTCTGTCGCGGTTTAGTTTCGTTATAGTTTGTCTTTGAGTGTGTGTATCGCTAATATTTGGATAGACAATTGGCCATTTTCTGGGACGGTAACTGTCCTTTTGGCTTTCCGCTATTGACGTTTCAATTACGGACTTGTTATTTCATGTCTGTGTCTCTTTCCCTTTGGTGTCACTGATGGGAGCTGTGGGTTAATTGTATCGATTTCTGATCATTGCCTTCTTTCCAGTTTGTAAGAGATCATTCCAATAGCCAGAATGGCATTACGATAAAATACCCGTGTGATATAGTACATTTATCAAACCCTCTAAAAAGGCAATTTTTCTGATGAAAATTTGTGATATTTTTCTTATTTATACTCCAAACATAGGTTTTGGGTGCTCGTTAGAACTGCCTCATTTAGGCGGTTCTAACGAGTACCCACAACCTTTGTCTTGGAGCAGAAATAAGGAAAATAATGTTTACCCCCGTAAACCCCAGATTTCTGTATATAAATTTGGGGTTTAGGGGGTCTTTATTTTACGGACGTGTTCAAATGATGTTTTGAACTTTTTATGAATTTTTAGACACAAGTTTAGTTATATAATTTGGATAGTCGGTTTTGATCTACTTGTGTGATAAATTACAGTGAAATCCCGCTATTAAGACCACCTAAAATTAGGACTAATTCTTCTTTAAAAAGCTTATTTTGAAGGTTACACTTAATGTTTCTTTGTTTTTTTCTGCCTGCGATGTCCTCTGGTCAGGGACCACCTTTGGGACTGTTCAAAAGTGGTCTTTAAGACCACTTTTGAACCGTCCCGAATGTGGTCTTAATCTAGAAATTTTACTGTACCTTACAGAACCAGCAAACAGATGAAGTTAATATGTGAATGCATGAAATTTTAAGGCGAAAAATATTACATAACTTTTGACTCTAAGTTGTGCTAGAGATGTTCGTGACAGCCTTCCTTCACACTTTTATGACAAATCGTAGACGCTATTTTACCACGCTCAATTATAAGGAAACAATTACTGAAGACACTGTATTAGCTTTTTGAATGTAAGCACATCAGAAAGCTGTTATATTGTCATTCTATTCCACGGTTATGTTAGACATCGCGAATGTTGAACCATATACATCAGACAGATAGAAATGGAAATGAAATATAAGCTAGGACAGAAAAGAAACTATAAAATATTGCATAAATAACACCTGGAAACATCTACTTTACAAGCCGATTTGTGTGATTTACTATGGCGTACTTGGTACAACAGATAATGCTTTGACCACTAACAAGCTTGTTATCATAATATCCTAAGAATTGGCACAGTTGAGACTAAGCAAACTGTGCAGACGCAGATCAGACTGCTCCTGAAGGAGCAGGTACCTGTTGCTATGATATTTATTCACTTGCGGTAGGTAGGTGCTCGTTAGAATAACATCAATACCCATTCAGATACAAATATAGCCATTCGATCAACATCTTCATGCCTTAAACGATGTTCACACACTTAATCTTACACGTTTCAAGCCATGGTCACATATTTCAGTTTAGACTATACCCAAAATAGAAGTGAAGCCAATGATCAGGAATCGATACAATAAACCCCCAGGGTCATTCAGAGACACCAAAGGGAAAGAAACACAAACATGAAATAACTAAACCTTAATGGAAACATCATTAGCGGAAAACCAAAAGGACAGTTACTTTTCTACAAAATGGTTATTCAAAGCAAAAATATAAGCAATACAAACACTCAAAGACAAACCATAACAAAAACAAACCGCGACAGAAGGACCGTCTTGCTTTGGATAGCCAATAATATTGGCCATTTTATGGGAAAGTAACTGTCCTTTTGGTGTTCCGCTAGTGATGTTTCATCAGGGTCTAGTTGTTCTATGTTTTTGTTTCTTTCCCTTGGTGTCTCTGATGGGAGCTGTGGGTTAATTGTGTCGATTCCTGATCATTGCATTCACTTCTATTTTGGAACGGTCAGTGAAACGAATTCCACAGGGGTTTAAATCGATTTTACGCGGCCGCAATCCTCCCCCTTACTTCCGTCTCGAAATAAACAAATAATTTTCTCAGTCCGCATGAAGGCCTCCTCGTCCCCGCCCATAGGGGCTTGAAGAAATATATGGGCTGCATGATGCTTCCACGCAGAGCTGAATCCGGCCCGCACACTAGTACTGGTAAACCGCTTAGAGGATCTAAGCCTGTTCAGGAACCGCGGTGCGAGGCGGACCGTCCATGCTAATAAACCCTATTGGTTTCATTGGGCGACAGGGCTTGAGATGTCATTTCATCTCAATGTCGGGTAAAAGTCCCACAAAATTGGAAGCAACGTCTCCAAAATGACCTTTACAGTGTTGACGGGGACGTTAAACCTCAAATCAAACAAATCAAATGAAGGCCTCCTAACGCATCAGTGCAACATCTCCGAGAACACAAAACTCAAACAACCACAAGAACGAAACATCGGTGAGGATTCGACAGCAAGAACATACACACACGATGCATCAACCCACTGTCGATGTGTGTACCAGGTTTCAACTTTGTAACCCTTGCAGCTCACGATTTTCTTTTTAATTTATGGCAAATTATAAAATCAATCAAAATATGTAAGTCAAAGGCCCTCGGCCCCGATTCTGATATAAACGCTACATCAACCCGTTGTCTGTGTGTTCGTCAAGTCTCAGCTTTATAGATCCTGGGATCTGTATTCCGGTATAAAATGGGCTGATGTAAGTGAAGGCCATGATCAGGAATCGATACAATTAACCCACAGCTCCCATCAGAGACACCAAAGGGAAACAACCAGACCATAATGGATACATCAATAGCGGAAACGCAAAAGGACAGTCACTTTCCCACAAATGGCTAATTAGCTATCCAAAACAAAATAATACAAGCGACACACACACACGCGCGAGGTCTGGTTGTTTCGTGTTTGTGTTTCTAGAGCCCTTATTCTGATTATTCACCCTTTTTCGTTGTTCATTTTAGTTACGTTTGTCTTCCAGTTTAATGTTTGTTATGTTGGTGATTCTGATTCTTTCCCCCATTATGTATATTGCTCCGTTTTAGTTAGGTTTGCCTCCACTTATATTTTGGATATTCTGAGTCGCCATCTGTTTAGAAAAGAGCTGCTGACTCGGTTTATCTGTAGTTCGTTTTGCCCAATGCCGTCACTCCATGTTTCGACTTCTTTCCCTAGTGATATTGTGGGAAGAAAACGGAATTTGATTTTATCATATGGCGTCGCGTCAGAGAGTGTAATGACGCCACGTAATATTTTCGATAATCCACTAGTGGATTAAATATGCAAATTAGCTAGATATGTCCCGTAACGTTACACGTACGACGTCCTTAACGACGTCGCGTTTACTAATGGCGGAATATTGATATTTTTGTAAACAATCGTGAATAAAATGCGTTTTAAATGTCATATGATAAATAGAATCTTACATTCGTGCCCATGTATTATTGAATTTATTAAACTCGTTGAGGAAAGGGGATAAAATGCTCGGCAAAGCCTCGCATTTTATCCCTTTTCCTCAACTCGTTCAATAAATTCAATAATACATGACCGCTCATGTAAGATCCTCTATATGTCAGTTCCTGATCGTTTCTCTTTTTAATTATTTGATCATTACGATAACACAACCGTGTGATATAGTGCATTTTTCACATCTCCAAAATGGCCATTATCCTGATGAAAATCCTTTATATTTTTCTTATAAATACTGCAAACATAGGTTGTGGGTGCTCGTTAGAACCGCCTCATTGAGGCGGTTCTGACGAGTACCCACAACCTATGTATTGGAGCAAAAATAAGAAAAATAATGTATATCCCCGTAAACCACAGTTTTCTCTATATAAAGAGGGGTTTAGGGGGGGTCTTCGTTTCACGGACTTGTTATCGTGATGCCGAGTGACCTTTTCTTACTAATGTGGTGGTTGAATGACAGATAGGATCATTAAACACAGACTTTTCTTTAGCCAAGTGCTTTAGTTCAACAAGTTCATGCTGTAGTAATTAACACAATGAAGCCGTCAAACGACATTGTTTGCGGCCTTGTCTGCCGGAGCCAAGACACACTTCTGGTGAACTTCTTGAATGCAGTAAATACGTCTTTGGTTTAGGAGGTTTATGAGGTAGTGGATTAGTGTTTTGAGAATAGAAAAAAAATGCGTTTGTTGACAAGTTTCAAAATGGTAAGTTTCCATTCTGTAAGGGCTTAAAATTAAAACGAGAAACAATCAGGATCTGGTACAATAAGATCCCAAATTCGTCACATAATATCACTAGGGAAAGACGTCGAAACACGCAGTGACGATAGTAAACAAAACGGACCACAGGTAAACCGAGTCAGTAGCTCTTAAAACCGGTTTTAAACCCCGATAGTTATTACTGGTCGTCTCATGGCAGTACTTTCCTTGCGGTTTCATTTGTTTTGTGTTCGGTGCTTTTCGTTTTTTATGCTAACAATTCGGTGTGTCCAAATCAATATTTACGATAACACATCCGTATGCTATAGTGGATTTTTCAAACCTCAAAAAAGGTAATTTTTCTGATGAAAATTTGTGATATTTTTCTTATTTATACTCCAAACATAGGTTTTGGGTCCTCGTTAGAACCGCCTCATTGAGGCGGTTCTGACGAGTACCCACAACCTATGTCTTGAAGCAGAAATAAGGAAAATAATGTTTTCTCTAGTAAACCCCATTTTTCTCTATATAAAGTGGGGTTTAGGGGGGGTCTTTAATTCACGGGCGTGTTCACGTGATATTTAGTTCAGCATATGTAACTGAGTTGCCACCTGTTATTAAGAAAACTGTTAACTTAGCTTTTTGTATGATTTTGTTAAATGTTAAGATGTGTTTGTACGTCGTTCCCTTTGATGTTTAGGGTTGGCTTTGGATACGAGCAGTTTCTGAAGTATCTTTACTCATTTACTTTTTTTTATTTGATGTTTAACGTCCCCGTCAAGATGAAGTGACATCTCAAGCGCTGTCGCCCAATGAAACCAATAGGGTTTGTAAGCATGGATGGTCCAACTCGCACCGCTTTGCCTGGGCAGGCTTAGATCCTCTAAGCGGTTTACCAGTACTCGTGTGCGTTGGATTTCAGCTTTGCCTGGAAGCATCGTGCAGCCCATCTATTTCTTCAAGCCCCGATGTGCGGGGACCGCTTTACTCATTTAATATGACTCTTACATAAGTTAAATAATCATTAAAATAATCTATACCAAAAGGGAAGTGAAGGCAATGATCAGAAATCCCTACAATTAACTAACACCTCGCATCCAAGAGACCAAGGGGACTGAAACACCAATATAAAACAACTTTACCATAATGAACACGCCCAAATTATTTATCTTAATCGCGACTGAAGAACGAGGATTGTGGCCACGTAAAATCGATTTAAGCCCCACCCCAGTAGAATTCGTTTCCGCTGACCGTGCCAAGGCGGTTCTTCTGTCGCGGTTTATTTTTGTTATGGTTTGTCTTTGGGTGTTTGTGTCGCTTATATTATTATATTTTGGATAGCCTTTTGGCCATTTTGTGGGAAAGTAACTGTCCTTTTGGCTTTCCGCTATTGACGATTCCACTAGAGTCAGTTGTTTCATGGTTGTGTTTCTTTCCCTTTGGTGTCTCTGATAGGAGCTGTGGGTTAATTGTATCGATTCCTGATCATTGCCTCCACTTCTATTTCAATATGAAAGTGAAGGCAGTGATCAGGAATCGATACAATTATCTCAAGTTTAAAGCTTTTAGTTTTTTTTATAGTTCCTGAAAAATCTTTGACGTCATAAATTTTACAATGGCCAATATAGAGAAAGAAAAAAGTAGATATTTACAAATAATCTAAAAAGGTCCTTGTCTCTCTCATGATTAAGTCATCATAATTGCAATGTATACACAGTTTGAGATTTCGAGCTTTTATTGTTTTTGAAAAACAAACTATTGAGGCGGTACCGGATATGGAATATCCTTGTTATTGCCATTACCAACGCTTAGATGATCTGTACAAGCTGACCTTTTAAACACATTTCTGATATCTAACACGGGACAAATGCAAAGCAAAATGTTTATGGTTCTTGTACTTCAGTCTGTCATTCTGATTAAATTTATTCAACTGTATAATTCCTGCATAGTTAGTTTGCTTAATCATTCCGATTTCAAGATGTCTACAAAGAGGTTTATCGACAAACCCAATGAATAACTGCATTGTCAGTTTGTCTGTTAAATTGTATTAATTGGTCAAATTCGAACAGCCTTGTCTGTCATGTAAAGCAAATCAGTGCAAGACAAATACCGGTACGAAATTTAAGTCTAAAACAAACAATAACTTCCGTAATTGAATAAAATCATGTCATTCAGGCAGACGGAATTAAAACGTTTCAATTTCATGTCATTTAACAATTTTGCATGTGTTTTGTTTTCAAGTGCTTTAATAACAGCTATGTAAGCTAGGACAGCCCGAGTGTCCGCTATGAAAACATGCATGTTTCAATATCTTTAATTGTAGACATCGATTCCTTATAACTCACACCTGGCGTCTGTGGTTGGCGTGTCTCATGAGGTACGATGGGAGGAGGATATGCTTCCATTACCAAACACGCCTATACAAATTTATTGAAATTTTAACGCCGAAAAATGAAAACTTTCAGATGAAAAAAAACAAGAGGACCAAGCTAGCTTGGTCCTGTATCGTTCACCTGAGCTAACAGATTCAAAGTTTAAGGAAGTGCCAACCTTTACTGAAGGCTTTATGGGAGGACATGGTGATGACAGGGTAAGCATTTTCTGAAAATCAAGTAGAATGTAAGTCTATGATAAACAGGCTGACCTCACCAGTTTTCAAACTCATTCAAGCTTTTATTTCTGACTTGCTAAGAAGATCCGATCTAAACTGAAGTGGCTATGGTGATGACAAGTTCAAAAACAAGAGTTTTCAAACTCCTCAAAGCTTTCTGCCTGATTTCCTTGTTTGTAAGTTTCATGAAGATCCGTTCAAAATTAAAGGGGCAGCAGTGATGACAATGTAGAAAATAGGCATTTTCAGCAATCAAAGGCACGTCACTCTATGATAAATGTGCCATCTTGGCCGGTATTCGAACTCACCTGAGGTTTTATTCCCAGCCACCTTACATGTAAGTTTCAGAAAGATCCGATCAGACTTGGCCAGTATTCAAACTCATCCAAGATTTTATTCCCAGCCACCTCACATATAAGTTTCAGAAAGATCCGATCAAAACTGAAGGGGCTACGGTGATGACAAGGTCAAAATTTTGCATTTTTAGCAATCAAAGGGATGTTACTCTATAATAAATGAGCCGACTTGGCCAGTTTTCGAACTCATCCGAGGTTTCATCCCTAGCCACCTTACATATAAGTTTCAGAAAAATCCGATCAAAACTGAAGGGGCTACGGTAATGACAAGGTCAAAAATCAACATTTTCAGCCATCAAAGGGACATAACTCTACGATAAATCAGCTGACTTGGCCTGTTTTCGAACTCATCCGAGTTTTTATCCCCAGCCACCTTATATATAAGTTTCAGAAAGATTCGATCAAAGCTGAAGGGGCTACGGTGATAACAAGGTCAAAAATTGGCATTTTCAGCAATCAAGGGGACGTAACTCTACTTCAAATGGGCCGACTTGGTCGGTTTTCGAACTCATCCGAGCTTTTATCCCCAGCCACCTTACATATAAGTTTTAGAAAGATCCGATCAAAACTGAAGGCGCTACGGTGATGACAAGCATTTTCCCATAGTAAGTCTATGGGACCTTGTGGTTGCCATAACAACAAAAGTTTTAGAACGATTTCGAAAAAAAGTTTATGTCATCAATGCCCCACCAGAGGCATGCTACAGATGAGAAATGATTGAGATCAGCCTGCAGGCTGCAGAGATATAGCTGCTCAAAAGTGTGGACGGACGACGGACGACGGACGGACGACGGACGACGGAGGACCCACTATACTATAAGCTCCCCTGGAACCTTCGGCCCAGGTGAGCTAAAAAATGTGATATTTCCTTATTTCTGCTCAAAATAAAGATTGTGGGTTCACGTTAGAATGGTTCTAACGAGTAACCACAATTTATATTTTATTGCATAAATACGAAAATAAGGATTACCCACGTAAACATCATTGCCGCCACTTCTATTCTCTACATACGTGGGGTTTAGAGGGTGTTCATTTCACGGACTTGTTCACATGATGGCTTCGCTAGTCGAGCCATGTGCATCGCCCGTTTTGGTTTCAAACTTTTTTGGGTGAAGCCACACTGACAATTAAATAACAGAAAGGCCTCTGTGTTACTAAAGTGTGGCATAGGTACGCAAAATAAAAACTAATACATATCTGGATTCTGATTTTTAGAAATTTATCTCGCAGAAATGTTCGTCAAAATTACATCTAATTAATCGGCATGTCCTGTTTTGTTTGTTTGTTTGTTTTGGAGTTTAACGGCCCATTCAACACTATTTTAGGTCATTTTTGAGCCGGTCAGTTTACCTATCCACACTTTTCCTGGGCAGGCTTATTCGTAAGCGGTTGACCAGTACGGTGCACATTCTTTCGCCAGAAACTGACAACCGCCCTTCTTGAATCAGCGGAAGGGAGAGAATGACCGTAGAAAAGGTTTCATGATCAATATCCACGAAAATTTGCTGCCGACCACGATAGGTATCGAACCCATGTCCGCCTGATCACAAGTTAGACGCGCATCCGACTGAGCTACCGAGGCCGGCAGACATGACCTGTAGAAATTTGATCGGTATTAGTTGTAAGTAATCGATATGATCTTTAACTCCAGATGGTTTCAAGAGATATTAGTTCAAAATAATCGCTGTACTTTTAAATACCAAACAGCCATTACGGTAACACAATTGGTTTCATTGGGCGACAGGGCTTGAGATGTCATTTCATCTCAATGTCGGGTAAAAGTCCAACAAAATTGGAAGCAACGTCTCCAAAATGACCTTTACAGTGTTGACGGGGACGTTAAACCTCAAATCAATCAATCAAACAAACAAACAAACACAACCCTACAATATTGATGGGGGCTGTGGATTAACTGTGTCGATTCATGATCATTGCCTTCCATTCTAGTTTTCATATATCTAGAACTTATATTTTTCAGATTAAATGTTTTTTGATATTTTTCTTATTTCAAAGTTCTAGTCACAACATAGTGTTGTGTTCGATTGAGCCACCTTAGTGAGGCGGTTCTAAAGAAAATAGAGAATACCCCTGTAAACCAGAGTTTTCTCCATATAAGTGGGACTTATGAGGGTGTTCAATACACGGACTTGTCAGCACGAAAACACGCCTATTCAAATACATTGTAAACTTTACCGCCGAAAAAGGGAAATTTTAGGCAGAAAAATTGTGATATTTTTCTTATTTCTGCTCAAAATAAAGGTTTTGAGTACTCGTTAGAACAGCCTCATCGTGATATTTGTCTTATTTCTGCTCAAAATAAAGGTTTTGAGTACTCGTTAGAACAGCCTCATCGTGATATTTTTCTTATTTCTGCTCAAAATAAAGGTTTTGAGTACTCGTTAGAACAGCCTCATCGTGATATTTGTCTTATTTCTGCTCAAAATAAAGGCTTTGAGTACTCGTTAGAACAGCCTCATCGTGATATTTGTCTTATTTCTGCTCAAAATAAAGGTTTTGAGTACTCGTTAGAACCGCCTCATCGTGATATTTGTCTTATTTCTGCTCAAAATAAAGGTTTTGAGTACTCGTTAGAACCGCCTCGATGAGGCGGTTCTAACGAGTACCCATAATCTATATTTTAGAGCAAAAATATAAATAAAAATAAAAATAAGGTTTACCCCTTGTGAACCCCAGTTTTGCGGTCCAAGTGGGTCAAAACTATTTAGGCGTATTTTCGTGATGTAACCTGATGAAGCTCAGGTCTGTGTGTATAAGTGAATTCTATGAAAAGTGAACCTCAGAGCATTCTCCGCAGGGGGTATTGGCTTTCCGCAGTGAAAATACTGCCGTTCTGAACCGACACTAATTGAGATCTGTAGCTCCACGACCGGAAGACCAGGAAATAGAGCATTCTTTCAACAAGGGTTTTTCCAGCTAACCGTGAAAGGCATTTTTAACTTTTATATTTTTAAAACTTTGGAGAAAAGCTTGTTATTTTAAATTTTATTAATCAGTCGACGAATCATCAGAACGTGGGTGTTAAATGAAAAAAAAGAATATCCAGTGTTGAATGCTGTTTTTGTGTTGCATTTTTGTTTAAGCGTTAAACAACGAGTTCTTGCGGTATGATCCAAAATTCTTTTCACAGTAAATGGCGGTTATGTGAAAAACTTATTATATATCTTAGTAAATTACACCAAAATAGAAGTGAAGGCAATGATCAAAACTGGTACATGCAGTTGTTGCATTGGTTACATATTTGCAAACGTAATTGCAAACGTAATCGTAAAATCATTCTTCGATATAAAAAGATTGGGTAAAACATAAATGTTATACGACATACAGCATGCATGGTAGTTAGCCCAATCACGGTTGACAACTTTGCCTCCCACTTTAATTGCACGCCGGTGGGTCAGGCCTCAGATTCTATGACGGTTCCAACGGAAAGGCTTATTGAGAATTAGAGAGATTTAATTCAAGGTAATGTTGGTAAGCGCATGATGCCTTGTCTCTGGTCTGGCCCATCGGAGTCAAACTGTTGGTTTTCTTTTGCTCCAGCATTTCAGTGGTTTCTTGCTATCGAGTCCTCACCGTTGTTTCATCTCTGTGGTTGTTTGATTATTTGTTTTCACGGAGATCTTGCACTGATGAGTTGGGAGGCCTTCATGCGGGCTGAATTATTTGTCTAAATCGCGACGGAAGTAAGGGCGGGGATTGTGGCAACGTAAAATCGATTTAAGTCCCCCAGTAGAATTCGTGTTTGTGTCGCTTGTGTTATTATTATTATTTATTTTTTTTGATAGCCTATTGGCCATTTTGTGGGAAAGTAACTGTCCTTTTGGCTTTCCGCTGTTGGTGTTTCCTTTAGGGTCTGTTGTTTCATGCTTGTGTGTCTTTCCCTTTGGTGTCTCTGATGGGAGCTGTGGGTTGATTGTATCGATTCCTGATCATTGCCTCCACTTCAATTTTGAGCGGCTAAGTTAGGTTTAGGGATAGTAAGCAAAATTGCCTATCTGTCAATCATAAAACGATATACGTCTGAAAAGGAGAAGTGGAGGCAATGATCAGGAATCGATCCAATTAACCCACAGCTCCCATCAGAGATACCAAAGGAAAAGATACACAAACATGAAACAACAGACCCTAATGGAAACATCAATAGCGGAAAGCCAAAAGGACAGTAACTGTTACTTTCCCACAAACTGGCCAATAGGCTATCCAAAATTGAAATATATAAGCGAAACAAACACCCAAAGAAAAACCATAACAAAAATAAACCGCGACAGAAGAACCGGCTTGGAACGGTCGGCGGAAACAATTTCCACTGGAGGGGGGGGGGGCTTATATCGATTTTTACGTGACCACAAACAATGCCCTTACTTCCGTCGCGAAATAATTTGTTCAGTTCGCATGAAGGCCTCCTTCGGCGGAGTTTAAATTGAACTGAAACGTTTATTACTTTACAAAATGCATTATGTTACCAATATAGGCAGACCATATTGCTACATTCTTCGCTACGAAGACAAAATTAAATGCAGCTTTACCGCAGGTACGAACATTCTCTCATTTGGAAGCTGAAATAGTACACCTTTGTTTCAGTTGATGCCTAATCAGGTGTATATTGCCTGTTGTCTCAGTTAAAATAAAAAGCTAGGGGTGGGTGTGCAAATCGTTCATTAGAAAAAGACATTCATCCCATATGCAACAAATACATCACGAAAACATGCCTATATACGTTTGACCAACTTTAACCCCACTTTCATATAGTAAAACTGGAGTTTTCAGGGGTTAACCTTATTTGTCATATTTCTGCTCTAAAATATAGATCGTTGGTACTCGTTAGAACCGCCTCGATGAGGCGGTTCTAACGTGTACCAACAATCTATATTTAAAGCAAAAATAAGAAAAAATTCACAATTCTTCACCTTAAATTTTTCATTTTTACGGCGGTAAAATTTACAATGTATTTGTATAGGCGTGTTCTCGTAATAAACGCATACGCGAGCATGTGCATTAACGCATTCCCGCCGGTCAATTAACTCTTTGTGGTCTACTTGGTAGTTTTCTTTAACCCTTTTTGTACCAAATGGAATCTTCCTCCTTATATATAGCAGGACTCCATTTCGAAATTTAGGGGTGTCAGGTTGTGTTTTCTTCAAAATTTGATTGGAAATTGGCTTGACTTTTTGCAAACAGTGTAGGCCCTGATCAGACGCCGCGTTCTGTGGCGTCTGATCTGGGTTTGCACGGGTACCCGTTCTGGGGTTTCCGGTACAAAATGGGTTAGTGTGGAACAAGCTTAAGTCGATTTTTTTTTTTTGTCTTTTTAGCCGCGCTTTTTTTTTTTTTTTTGCTTATCACGTTTTTATGTTAGATTTTTGATCAACACATCAAGCGAGAAAGTTGTAGAGAAGAAGCACCGCCAACTTCTCGTAAAGGAGTCAGTATTGTATACCTTTTGCTCTAATCTGATGGACGTTTTACAATTTTTGAACTTTTCGATAAAAACTTAGTCCAATTGTGTGCCACTCAAACTATCGAAATGTAAACAAATAATGTAAACAAACAATAATACTATTTAAAATGTGCAGCTAACGAAAGGTCGAACGAAAGGGACGTTGTACAAAGCATAAGAGTGTAGCCAACTAACCCTATTGGTTGGCCCCCGAGTTGGTTGCACAGAAATGGGTGAATGCTAAGGGCTCTTATCTCATGAGAATTCTGATGGGTACAAACTGCGACCCCCACCCCGAGGCTAAATTAAACATCACACACACTCTGTCGCCGGAGGGCTAAGCAGTGTATCGGGCCCATCGGCGTCTAAATGTTGGTTTGCTTTTGATCCAGCATTTCAGTTATTTATTGCTCTCGAGTCCTCGCCGCTGTTTCATCACTGTGGTTGTTTGATTATTTTTTCTTTTTGTTCTCGAAGATGTTGCACTCATGCGGACTGAACAAATTATTTGTCTAAATCACGACGAAAGCAAGGGCGAGGATTGCAATCTAAGACCCCACCCCTCCCCCAGTGAAATACTTTTCACTGACCGTCAAAGGCGGTTCTTCTATCGCTGCTTATTTTGTAATAGCTCGTCTCAGAAAGTGTGTGAAGCTCTCATCTTTCTACTTGATAATATTTACATAAGAATCGGTACTAAGTTATTTAGACAAGTTGTGGGTATTCCGATGGGTTTTAATGGCGCACCACTTGTGGCTGATCTGTTTTTGTTCTGTTATGAGAGAGACTTTCTGCTGAAAACCAGTCTGAAATCATTGAAGCTTTTAGCTCCACTATTAGATATTTGAATGAGTTATTAAATATTGATACTACCTATTTCGATGGTTTGATCAGTCAAATTTACCCCCGGAACCTTAGTTAAATAAAGCAAATTCATCGGATACCCAGGCCCCGTTTTTAGATTTACATCTATCTATTGTAGATGGGTTTGTTTCTTGAAAAAATTATAATAAACGCGATGATTTTGATTTTGAGATTGTAAATTTTCATTTTATTTTTTTTGGATGGCGATCTTCCTCGTGCGCCATCCTATGGCGTTTATATTTCGCAATTAATTCGATTTGCTAGAGTGTGTAGTCATGTAACTGACTTCAACACTCGTAATAAATTGTAAACGGCTAAGCTTCCCCATCAGGGTTACTACGAAACCTATTCAAAATTTTATAGACGTCATTCTGATTTAATTTCAAAATTCAATATTGGACTTAAATCTCTTCTGCAACAAGGTCTGTCGGAACCATAATTTTATGGTGACTTAGTATATAAATTCAGAAAAATATGTAAACGCAATGACTTCCGCACCCAATTTCGTACATTCTTCGATATAAAAAGATTGAGTACAACATAAAAGTTATACGACAGACTGCATGCATGGTAGTTAACCCATTACGCCGGCATTAAATCAACAGTCGGCTAACACCAAGATTCCTTTTTTTCCGACTTTAAACATCATATACGAAAATACATACAAAATCGTTGCCAGAACTCATGGGATAAACAAGATTTCAATAATCTTCATGAAATCAAACCAAATACCAGGCCTCAGATTCTATGACGGTTCCAACGTAAAGGCTTATGTTGGTTGGTACCTGATGCTCTGTCTCTTGTTGGGCCAATCGGAGTCTAACTGTTGCTTTTCTTTTGCTCCAGCATTTCAGTGGTTTCTTGGTGTCGAGTCCTCACCGTTGTTTGTTTTTTTTGTGTGCACGGAGATGTTGCACTGATGAGTTAGGAGGCCTTCATGCGGACTGAACAAATTATGTGTCTTAATCGCGACGGAAGTAAGGGATTTTGTCCACGTAAAATCGATTTAAGCCCCCCACCCAACCCCCAGTGGAATTTCTTTTCGCTGACCGTTCCAAGGCGGTTTTTCTGTCGCGGTTTATTTTTTTATGGTTTGTCTTTGGGTGTTTGTGTCGCTTGTGTTGTTTTATTTTGAATAGCCTGTTGGCCATTTTGTGGGAAAGTGACTGTCCTTTTGGCTTTCTGCTATTGATTTTTCCATTAGGGTCTGTTGTTTCGTGTTTGTATTTCTTTCACTTTGGTGTCTCTGATGGGAGCTGGGGGTTAATTGTATCGATTCCTGATCATTGCCCCCACTTCTACTTTGAATGTGTGTGTTGCTTATATATTTTTGTTTTTAACAGCCAATTGGTCACTTTGTGGGAAAGTAACTGTCATTTCGGCTTTCTGCTATTGATGTTTCCATTAGGGTCTAGTTATTCTATGTTTGGCTCCTGATGGGAACCGTGGGTTAATCATATCGATTACTGGTCATTATATTCACTTCAGTTTTGGAGGACAAGGGCTTGTTAACCAGAAACCAGTTGTTCAAACTAACATCATTAGTAAACGTATCGTTAAAGCCGGTGGAAATCTTCCACTGGCCGTTCCAGGGCGGCTCTTCTGTGGCGATTTATTTATGTTGTTGTTTGTTACTTACTGTGTGTGTCGCTTGTGTCTTTTGGTTTTGGATGGCCATATGGCCATTTTGTGGGAAAGTAACTGTCCTTATGGCCTTCCTTTGTTTAGGTTTCCATTATGGTCTGGTCGCTTAATGTTTGTATTTTTTTCCCTTTGGTGTCTTTTATGGGTGGAGTAAGTTAATTGTATCAATTCCTGATCTTTGTTTTACTTCTACTTTATGATCATTTAATATGGCAAATATGCTAGTATGTTTGATAAAAAAATTAGAGTAGCTTTTGCAAATGCCAAAAAATACCAGAAAATTAAATATTATACTGCCTAAAACAGTTAACAATTTGACCGCTAACGATCTAGATAAGCTAACGATCCTTCGAACAATTGGGCCCTGATGATTTCGACGAATCGCAGTAAAAGTGACTACATTTTATCACGAAAACACGCCTATATAAGTTTGACCCCCTTCAACCCCACTTTTATATAGTAAAACTGGGGTTTATGGGGGTATAACTTATTTTTCTTATTTCTGCTCTAAAATATAGATTGTTGGTGCTCGTGAGAATCGCCTCTATGAGGCGGTTCTAAAAAGTACCAACAATCTATATTTTGAGCAGGAATAAGAGAAATGTCGCAATTTTTCATCTTAAAATTTTAGTTTTTTTTCCGCGGTAAAAATTACAATGTATTTATATAGGCGTGTTTTCGTAATGTTTCTGTCTGTAACTTGTTATTTATTAGCCCACCTTGAGCAACGCTCCAGGTCATCTTATGCTGAGGCCTGTTGTCCGTCGTCCGTGCGTCCGTCGTTAACTTTTCACATGTTCGACATTTCAGCAGGAATCTCAGAATGGATTGAGCTGATAGTTACTCGGAGGCATTGATGTGTCAAGGAGATTCAGAATCGTCAACATCGTTTCGTTCCGATATCCAAGACGGCCGTTGTGGCCGCCATCTTAGAATTCTTCAAAGAACGAAAAGTTGAATTAAGCTCAAACTTAATGGGAGTCATTCGGGTGACATGTGGTTTCAGAATTGCTACATAAGCTTTGAAATGCAGAATTAGTTTTAATTTTAGGTGGTCTTAATAGCAAAATTTCGTAAGGTTGGTGCTATATGTCTAACGAAACAATATACGGTTGCAAAAATTGATTCTAATTTCATTTTATATTACCACGGTAGGGTATCTATTGGAATTTATTTCATCTTCCGCCAATATACTATGTCGGATAGCTGATAAAATCTGCTTACAGAAGCAAGAAAGAAAAGGTAATTCTATTATTACTGATTTTCAATTACGAGAAAGACAGACTGTCTAGCGGTCAGTATCACAAATACGTGCCTGGCAGTGTTCATTTATTTCAAGCCTTTTATCTACTTTTCTACTTGTGAACTTGTTCATATTCAAATGCGTTAATCGTTCTAGCAAGTACACCCTCTTAAAAAGTGAAACTCCTCTGAACAAAATTTAAGCTCGAAAGTAGAACGGACTAGAAATCCACTCTGGGCCTCCGCGGCTAAATGGTTAAACATCAACCAACATCCAAAATCCCAACGTAGCATCATATATAATAAATTGGTGCAACATGATCAAAGACTTCTCGCTTGACCCGACACATAACATGACTCAACTTTATCCTATCTGCAGGTTTATGGCCATCCAAAATCGATTTTAGACCCCCGCCCCCTCGCCCTTTTTGCTGACCGTTCCAAAGCGATTCTTCTGTCGTGGTTAATTATTTGTTATAGTTTGTCTTTGCATGTATGCATGTGGCCGTTTGGCCATTTTGTGGGAAAACAATCGTCTTTTCGGCTATCCGCTAGTGATGTTTTCATTAGGTTAAGTTACTGTTTCCTTTTGATGTCACCGATTGTGTGAGGTAATTGTATCGATTCCTTGTCATTCCCTTCACTTTTATTTCTGAAATAATGCGCATGTATTCTTATGGTAGAGAAAGCACAAAAGCTTTTCAGCTCAAACCAAACCTTATTTGCTCCAGTCTATGCAGGAAGCGCGTATAAAAAACATGCTGCGTTGATAATGATTGCATAAAATGACTTGATCATGCATTAATGAAGTGTCTCGCTTACATCTATAAGATCAACGATGCAAAATAATGACGGCAAATGCATCTTTTAAAGGTTTCAGTTACATCTTTATTCCGATAGCGACGATCAAAAATGTGTATTTAAGCAAGTACGCACAGCGAAGACTCTGATCAGTTTGCGCATGTCTTCGCTGTGAGCATTATGGATGTTGGGTGACTCAAAGCTTCTTCAGGTAAACCAAGAAGTCTACGTTCGGAGACGGATGAGTAGATTAATTCGAGTTTTTGCTTAGCGCGCATGCTCGAAAACACATTTTCGCTTGTCATGGCGTAATTTTCGCGGGAACTTTTAGCTGCGTCATGATAATGTCTATTCAAACACAGATGAAAAGTTTGCGGGAACTTAGTTGAACCGAACAGCTAAGTTTGCGAACGCATGTACGTACAGCGGATGAAAATACGATTCATGTCACTTAGCTCTATTTTATTTTCTATTCTAACAATGAAAATATAGTGTGCTTTGAAGCAAGTTAAGGCTAATAGTTTTTCCTTAGAACAAGAGTATATCAACTGTCCGATTTTCTAGGAAACAGCTTCTTTAACCCATTTAGTACCGGAAACCCAAAAACGGGTACCAGGGCAAACAGTACAGGCCCAGGTCAGAGAACGCGGCGTCTGATCAGGACCTCCACTGTTTGCGAAAAGTTTAGCCATTTTCCAAATAAATTTTGAAGAAAAAACAAACTGACACCCCTAAATTTTGAAATGGACCCCTGCTATATGTAAGGTGTTTTGTTTGTTTGATTTGAGGTTTAACGTCCCCGTCAACACTGTAAAGGTCATTTTGGAGACGTTGCTTCCAATTTTGTGGGACTTTTACCCAACATTGAGATGAAATGACATCTCAAGCCCTGTCGTCCAATGAAACCAATAGGGTTTATTAGCATGGACGGTCCGCCTCGAACCGCGGTTCCTGGACAGGCTTAGATCCTCTAAGCGGTTTACCAGTAGTAGTGTGCGGGCCGGATTCAGCTCTGCGTGGAAGCATCATGCAGCCCATATATTTCTTCAAGCCCCTATGGGCGGGGGCCATTTATATATGTAAGGTGTAAGGTCCAATTGGTACAAAAGGGTTAATTGAGACACTAACGTATTGTGTCGCCAGTTTGCTTTTGATTACAAGTATGTTCACGAAGCAGAATTTATAAACACCAACTACGCGCATGGTTATTTTGCGATACAATGGCTAGAATTAAATCAAGAACTATTTTAAGTATGTGGGATGTTATATTTTAATATTATTCAACGACTGAAAGTAATATGATCAGTAAGAATATGCTTACTCTGTCTGGAAAGACAACTGGACTGTAATACGCATTAAAGCATTGTGTTGAAACTGTTTTAGCTTTTCTATGCTTTTGGGACCATTCTAACTAGCAACAAAAATAAATGGTATATAGCCTACGCATAAAAATAAACAATTTACTCCCAAAACTGTTGAAGCTTACGAAATTTTCAAATATTTGGATCAGAATGCCTACTAACTTTAAGGGTGAATTGAAGTCGTTTTTATAGTCTTAAGTCGTTTTATAGTCTTTTCTTGCTGTAAAGTCCTCACCGTTGTTTGATCTCTGTGGATGTTTGATTTTTGTGTTCACGGAGATGTTTCACTGGTGAGTTAGGAGGCCTTCATGCGGACTGAACAAATTATTTGTCTAAATCGCGACAGAAGTAAGGGCGAGGATTGTGGCCACGTAAAATCGATTTAAGCCCCCCCCCCCACCCCCCCCCCCCCCAAGTGGAATTCGTTTCCGCTGACCGTTCCAAGGCGGTTCTTCTGTCGCGGTTTATTATTATTATGGTTTGTCTTTGGATGTTTGTGTCGCTTATATTAATTAATTTTGGATAGCCTATCGACCATTTTGTGGGAAAGTAACTGTCCTTTTGGCTTTCCGCTATCGATGTTTCCATTAGGGTCTGTTGTTTCATGTTTGTGTTTCTTTCCCTTAAGTGTCTCTGATGGGAGCTGTGGGTTAATTGTATCGATTCCTGATCATTGCTTCCACTTCAATTTAACACATTTTGTAACAGAAACCCAAAAAAGGTTCACCCGTTCTCAAAACAGATTTTGAAGAAATCACGACATGACACCCCTGAATATTGAAATGGACTCCTGCTATATTTAAGCAGGAAGGTTCCATTTGGTAATGCGAGAAATCGAACGGGTCGCAATTGCTTTATCTGAAAATACACGGTTACAAACATCACAGGACACTGTGCTCAGTTTGACAGTCAGCTATTTTCTTGATGCCATGCGGCAACAGCGTGTTTAACCGCCATAACCAGTATGTTCGAGGAGTTTTCTGGCCGCATCGGACTAGTTTGGAATATGGTCAGTGCAGCACGATGCTGCATGGCTATAAAAGTCAACTGTTGCACTTGTTGCATGTGACTTTATACATCATATATCTTGCTTTACAGTTTGTTTAGCTTTTGAGCTGCCGGTGACTTGGCAATATACATGTATTAAACCACAGTTCGTGTAATAACGACCGTTCTGAACCCCCTTTATATCGGGAAAAGTGAGATATACATGGGGTATTAAATACTTTACTTTTTCCTCAAAATTAGATTGAGGATACTCATTTGCGGTTCTAGAACCGCCTCACTAAGGCAAGCGAACTATATTAGAACAAGAAATAAGTAAAATATTGAACATTTTGATCGCGCGAACAAGTCCGTGAAACAAACTCTCCCTTAAACCCCACTTTAAATAGAGAACACTGGGATTTACGGAGGTATACATTATTTTTCTTATTTCTGCTCCAAGATATAGGTTATGGGTGCTCGTTAGAACCGCCTCATTGAGGCGGTTCTAACGAGCACCCATAACATATGTCCGAAGTATGAATAAGAAAAATATCCGGGATTTTCATCAGAAGAGATGTGAAAAACGCACTGTGGCGCACGAGCGTGTTATCGAAATGCATCTGAAAAATGCAAGTTCTAGTGATAAGAAAACCGTTGTTTTAAAGCATGGATGTGCTATTGAAATCAATAAAACGGAAAGAAAAGGTGCATTTCTGAAAACAGCCGTCTCAAGCCAGCTCAAAGGCATACACACAAACTCTCAAAACAATATATGCACCAACACAAATCCAGTAATCATCATGTTAACAAGTCCGTGTTATGAATACCCCCTCCCTTTAAACCCCACTTTATATAAATATCACTGGGGTTTACAGGGTTATTCATTTGTTTTCTTCTTATTCCTGCTCCAAGACATACTCGTTTGAAAAATAGAATAGAAGGCAATTATCAGGAATCGATACAATTAACCCACAGCTCCCATCAGAGACACCAAAGGGAAAGAAACAAAAACATGAAACAACAAACCCTAATGGAAACATAAATAGCGGAGAGCCAAAAGGACAGTTACTTTCCCACAAAATGGCCAATTGGCTATCCAAAACAAAATGATATAAGTTACACAAACACTCAAAGACAAACCATAACAAAAAATAAACCGCGACAGAAGAACCGCCTTGGAACGGTCAGTGAAACGAATTCCACTGAGGGGCTTAAATCGATTTTACGTGGCCACAATCCTCGCCCTTCCGTCGCAATTTAGACAAATAATTTGTTCAGTCCGCATGAAGGCCCCCTAACTCATCAGTGCAACAACCCCGTGAACACAAAAAATCAAACAACCACAGAGATGAAACAACGTTGAGGACTCAACAGCAAAAAACCACTGAAATGCTCGATGAGGCGGTTCTAACGAGTATCCAAAATCTATATTTTAGAGCAGAAATAAGAAAAATAAGGTTTACCCCTGTAAATCCCAGTTTCGCTGTATAAAAGTGGGGTTCAAGGGGTTCAACATTATATAAGTGTTTTCCGTGATGAATGGGTAAATAGCGATCAAAGTTTTAACGATGTGTTAACTAATGACATCGAAAATAGTTTGTGGGGGTACACACAACCTATATTTTGAGCAGTATAATGTCTCCCCCCCCCCCCCGAAAACTTTTTTTCGGGGAGACATATTGTTTTTTCCCCTGGCGTCTGTCTGTATGTCCGTCTGTCACAAAATCGTGTCCGCTCTGTAACTTGAAAACTGTTCAAGCTGTTTTCACGAAACTTCATATAAATATTAATCAAAATTAGACGACGTGCAGAGCGCAAGAACTATAACTCTCGCATTTATACTTTTTGAGTTATCTCCCTTTGTCCGTATGTATGTATGTATGTATGTATGTATGTATGTATGTATGTATGTATGTATGTATGGGCAAATCGTGTCCGACCAATAACTTTCTTATTTTAGATGGATTTTGAAATTACTTGGCAGAAATATTAACCACCATGAGACGATGTGTGGCGCGCATGACGCAGGTCGGTATCTCAAAGGTCGAGGTCATACTTAGAGGTCAAAAAGGGGCCTTTTTTCATGTTTGGTCAATAACTTTCTTATTTTTAGATGGATTTTTAAATTACTTGGTAGAAATGTTCACCACCATGAGATGATGTGTTGCGTCATGACCCAGGCTAGTATATCAAAGGCCAAGGTCATACTTAGAGGTCAAAGGTCAAAAAGGGGCTTTTTTGTTGTCAATAACTTTCTTATTTTTAGATAGAAAATGAAATTTCTTGGCAGTAATGTAAACTACCATGAGACAATGTATCGCACGCATGATTCAGGTTGGTACCTTGGTCAAGGTCAGTACATAGAGGTCAAAGGTAAAAGGGGGCCTTTTTCGTGTTTGGTCAATAACTTTCTTATTTTTAAATGGATTTTGAAATTGCTTGGCAGAAATGTTAACCACCATGAGTCGATGTGTTGCGCGCATGACCCAATTTGTTACATGTACCTCAAAGGCCAAAGTCGTACATAGAGGTCAAATGTAATTAGGGGCCTTTTGTGTTCGGTCAATAACTTTCTCATTTTAATATGGATCTTGAAATTACTTGGCAGAAATGTTAACCACCATGAGGCGATGTGTTGCGTGCATGACTCAGGTTGGTACCTGAAAGGTCAAGGTCATACTTAGAGGTCAAAGGTAAAAAGGGGCATTTTCTTGTGTTTGGTCAATAACTTTCTTATTTGTGGGTGGAATTTGAAATTTCTTTGCCGAAATGTTAACTATAATATGACGATGTGTCTCTTGCATGATATATGTTGGTACCGCAAAGGTCAAGGTCATACTAAGAGGTCAAATGTCCAAAAAGGGGCCTTTTTTAGTGTTCAGTCAATAATTTTCTTATTCCTGGATGGATAGTGAAATTACTGGGTAGAAATGTTAACCATCATAAGACGACGTGTTGCGCGCTAGACCCAGGTCGGTACCTCCAAGGTCAAGGTCATACTAAGAGGTCAAAGGTCAAACAAAGTCTTTTTCGTGTCCAGTCAATGATTTGTTTATTTCTGGATGGAATTTTTAAAGTAACCTTGCAGAAATGTTCACCTTCATTAAACGATGAGTCATGTGCAAGACCAAGGTCCATACCTCCAATGTCAAGATCATACTTAGAGGTCAAAGGTAAAAAAGGGCCTTTTTGTGTACAGTGAATAACTTTCTTTATCTTTGATGGATTATGAAATTACTTGGCAGAAATGTTAACCATCATGAGACGATGTGCTGTGCCTCAAAGGTCAAGGCCATACTTAGAGGTCAAAGGTAAAACAGTTTTTTTTTATACGGTGAATTACTTTCTTATTTCTCTATGAACTTTTAAAGCTACTCGGCTCTTCTGTGGCGATTTATTTATGTTGTTGTTTGTTACTTACTGTGTGTATCACTTGTGTCTTTTAATTTTGGATGGCCATATGGCCATTTTGTGGGAAAGTAACTGTCCATATGGCCTTCCTTTGTTTAGGTTTCCATTATGGTCTGGTCGCTTAATGTTTGTATTTCTTTCCCTTTGGTGTCTTTTATGGATGGAGTAAGTTAATTGTATCAATTCCTGATCTTTGTTTTACTTCTACTCTGCAGAAATGTTCATCTTCATTAGATGATGTGTTGCACACAAGATCCAGGTCAATACTTCCAATGTAAAGGTCATACCAAGAGGTAAAATAGGGGGAGACATCTGTGTTTTTGTAGAATAAAACAAATTATAGTTTTTCTTATTTCTGCTCTAAAATATAGATTGTGTGTACTTGTTAGAACTCACTCATTGAGGCTGTTCTAACGTATACCCACAACCTATTTTTTAGCAGAAATAAGAAAAATATCACGATTTTTATCTTAAAATTTTCGCTTTTTTCAGCGATAAAATTTAAAATGTATTTGTATAGGGATGTTTTCATAATGATTGCGATCAAAGTTTTAACTATGTGTTAACTAATGACATCGTATTTAGTTTTAACAACCACCCAAGATTTCTGTTACAGGATACATATTAATTAATATAGTTCGAACAAATTGACCTGAGACTATCCTTTATGCATGGAATAAATTTGTCAATGTTATCGCCTAATACGTCGGCTTTCGTAACCTTCTCGTGAATTTTCAGCACCACGTGAATTGCGACCCATTCACCGACCTTTATGTATTGAATAACAATATTGCCATTTTCGGGAGACGGCGAAGATAAATGCATGCATTTAGTCGGGTGTGAAATTATGTTAATATAATTCACCAGTCTCAGGTCAATTTGTTCGAACTATACCCGTATACAAGTTTGAGCAAGCCGTTATACCCTGCTAGCATTCTACATAAATCTACAGCGGGCCGTTATATATATATATATATATATATATATATATATATATATATATATATATATATATATATATATATATATATATATATATATATATTAATTATATCTGAAATATTGTTTCTTACAATAAAATGATGAAAAAAACATTTTTTTTTTGTCATTTGGGATTTTCTTCATTAACTGAAATCCGGGAACATACTGGGTTTTGGCCTGGGATGCATTAATTTTGTCTGAGATATTGTTTCTTACAATAAAATGATGAAAAAACAAAGTCTGAGCAGCTGATACCCAGTAAGCATTCTACATAAATCTACAGCGGGCCGTTAGCGGCCCGTCAGCTACCCTGACGGGCCGCTAACGGCCCGCTGTAGATTTATGTAGAATGCTTACTGGGTATCAGCTGCTCAGACTTATTTATAGTTCGAACAATTTGACATGAGACTGGTGACCTCTATTATCATAATTTCACACCTGACTGAATGCATATATTTATCTTCGCCATTTCCCGAAGAGATCAATGCATAGAGGTCGGTAAATGTGTCGCCATTCACGAGATGCCGAAAAATCACGAGAAGTTTTAGAAAAGCGATCCGTTAGGCTATAACACTAATTTATTGTTTGCCTAAAGGTCAGTCTCATGTCATATTGCACCAGCTAAACCAGTACATTCCACAAATGAGCCCCGCCAAGCGAATTTGTGTCTTCGAGCATTCCGTCATGACAAATTTTAACTGCGCATGCCCAGCCATTCAGAGGGCCCTGGGATATGGCTTTCTGTCTGAACGTTCCTCTTGATTCACTGCTTGTATGAGCGAGCAGCGAAGGTTCTGGCGAGACTGCGCGGATGCGCAGGCTCGCCTGAACCTTCGCTGCTCGCATAGTCGATAAGTACCAAAATCGCTTGACGGGGCCCAAATGATCCGAACTCTTCGCACTAAAGTTTAATGAACTATTCCAGACAATGTCCAATAATATTATTATTGCAGCAATAACTTGGAGAACAAAAGGACAGTTAATTTCACTTTTTATATCGAACGGTATAACTTTCTCTATTGTTCAAGACGTTCTATCAGCTATCTAATATAAATCTGCTTATTGTGAACAGAAGCCGTAATGGAAAAAAGATAATTATATAATTAATGCGTGGGATGTGTACTTCCAATTAATTACCAGACTGCTATTCAGTCTTATACATCATAGTGTAGATTATATTTTCTTGTCCTTTGGGATCATTGATTCCATTTTGGAATTTTGAAAATATCAGAGGGTCACTGATGAGGCCTAATTGGCCGAAACTAGTAGTCTGGCCCAGAAAACATGTACACTCCATACTTTTCAGTTCTGTGGTGTATTCCTTGCTTCCAAAGGATAACCCTTTTATAGAACATATTTAACTTCACTACAGCTGGTGTGTGGGACTGTGTGGCGGCGGTAAAACGTCTCCCTGTCCTACATCATAGTGTAGATTATATTTTCTTGTCCTTTGGGATCATTGATTCCATTTTGGAATTTTGAAAATATCAGAGGGTCACTGATGAGGCCTAATTGGCCGAAACTAGCTAGTCTGGCCCAGAAAACATGTACACTCCATACTTTTCAGTTCTGTGGTGTATTCCTTGCTTCCAAAGGATAACCCTTTTATAGAACATATTTAACTTCACTACAGCTGGTGTGTGGGACTGTGTGGCAGCGGTAAAACGTCTCCCTGCCCTACATCATAGTGTAGATTATATTTTCTTGTCCTTTGGGATCATTGATTCCATTTTGGAATTTTGAAAATATCAGAGGGTCACTGATGAGGCCTAATTGGCCGAAACTAGCTAGTCTGGCCCAGAAAACATGTACACTCCATACTTTTCAGTTCTGTGGTGTATTCCTTGCTTCCAAAGGATAACCCTTTTATAGAACATATTTATACTAAGAATATAATAAATCTGATGTGGTAGGAAGACAGAAGTGTCATAGGCTAACAATACTTTTAGAGTCCCCTGATCCGTCATCCCATAGCCCGGTCCGTAGCTCGTCCCAGTATGATTCTTTAGGCGGAATTTTAACTGCAGATGCTGGACTAACTATTCATGCCTCTTGCTTGTTTGTGTTGACCAAACAATAACATCATACATTTCATCAAAATAAATATAGTTTTCCTTATATTTGTTGCAGAGTTTGATATTGAACAAGTGGTGCGCCGTTTGAGTCAGTCCCAGTGACATCTGAGAACCCAGTGGGTAGATCTTTACTAGACCTGGGTACGGCGCGTCTGCGACAGAAGTATAAAACTATTATTCAAGAGGGGCAAATGTCAGTCAACCCAGCAACAAGCATTCAACGTTGTATCTCGACACCCGCCCATCGGGGCATGAAGAAATAGACGGGCTGCATTATGCTTCCACGCAGAGCTGAAACCGACCCGTACACGAGTACTTGTAAACCGATTAGAGGATCTAAGCCTTCCCAGGCAAAGCGGTGCATTGATTTCATTGGGAGGCAACGCTTATAAAATTCGTTCACCTCAATGTCGGGTAAAAGTCCCACAAAATTCGAAGCGACGTCTCTAAAATGGCATTTACAGTGTTGACGGGGACGTTGAAACTCAAATCAAACAAATGTCGTATCAACGTCGATGAAGCGTTATGCGTCGACATTGATGCGACGTTGCTTAGTCGTCGTGTGCCCGCTAAGTTTTGGGCGATAATGGTTAACCAGTTATGTTTTAAGCCTGTCCAGTAAAATGTTGGTAGTTAAACTGACCGGTTCAATATGAGTTTGCCAATCAGCTTACATAAAGGCGCTGACTGCGCAAGCTAATCAGCACACTCGTTGTTTACACAAATGAAAAAAATCAGGTTTTCTTGTGTCAATGCTCATATTTGGATTATTTTCACATATTCGTATACAGTTAATTTATCACACCAGGAAACATACCTCTATAAGTTTGACCCCATTGAACCACATTTATATAGTAAAACTGGGGTTTATAGTGGTATACATTATTTGTCTTATTTCTGCTATAAAATATATATATTGGGTACTCGTTAGAATCGCCTCGAAGAGGCGGTTTTAACGAGTACCTACAGTCTATGTTTTGAGCAAATATAGTACCCACAGGACCAACGAGTACCCACAGTCTATATTTTGAGCAAATATAGTACCCACAGGACCAACGAGTACCCACAGCCTATATTTTGAGCAGAAATAAGAAAAATATCACAACCTTAAAATACTCGTTTTTTCGGCGCAAAATTTGTATAGGCGAGTTTTCGTGATGACCGGATCCGTGCAATGAGGATCCCTTTGAGCCCTACATTATACAGAGAAAACTTGGGTTCACAGGGGTACACATTATTTCCAATGAAATATAGAGATTTCTCGGTGAAATCGAAAACGATATTGTCACTGTTTCAAAACAGTGGCTGACATCAATTTTAATTTTCACTGTTTAGGACTACCCTTTTCTTCAAATCTAATTCTGTGGTTAGTTTTTCCATGGCCAGATAACTGAAAACTGATGAACGTATTAGAATATACGCTTAGTCCGTACACACATCACGAAGACGTTAATGACGTCAGTTTCGACGCTGACGTCACGATTTTGTCGCGCGACGTTAGATCTTTTGGGAACTACCCTCTCAATTATTTCAGTAACTCGTCATAATAATGCCAACCTAGGCTATTTCTTAGGACCCAATATTATACCCAATAAACACGCTGGACACCTCTAAATTGACACGAAACGAACAGGAACAATGTTAGTTTTCTCCGAGGATGAGTGACGCGATTAGTGGAGCTAAATATTACCGCTTGAAGCTTGAAGAAACAGAAAATTTGTTGTTGTTTTTCCGTGTAAGATCAAATTTTATTTCACTCCTGAACACCAAAACTTGTATTTTCACTCGTGGATAAAATTCGATCTTACATTGAAAAAAAAATCAAATATCATCTATTTGTCCACAGGGGTATACTTTATTTATGCTAAAATCATGGTTGTCGGCACTCGTTACAACCGTCTCATTGGGGGCGGTTCTAATTAATTGAAACTGATAATAAGAAAAGTTTAAGAAAAACTCTACAGAAAAACGCTAGTTCTATAGAGATATGAAAGACGCAATGATAAGATAGGGATGTGTTACATAACTAATAAAAACAACCCATAATTATATTCAGACCAAGGTAATCTAGGGATTGTTTTAGGATTTTCGGTCGAGTGTTTCTCAATCGACGCAGCGCAGTTATACTACGCGCAGTTATACCTCTCTTGGCCACGTGACTTCAACTGACCAATAAAGTTAAACGCTCGCATATTGGAAAAAAAAAACGCAATGTTGATAAAGGGCCCGCAAATACCAGAAAGTGTTCTCCATTAATGAATACGTTAACCTGTTTATGACTAGGGTACCGAAATGGGACATTGGCAAATATACCCATATTAGACATATGATTAGGGTCTACACTGTTTGCTTGAATTACAGGAAGTCAAAGGTCTAAGTTCAGACTCAGGACATTTTTCCACCATACACTATCAGACAATAGACACACCAGTACTTTGTCTCATCTCCTCTGCCTATCGGGGCTTTGAGAAATATATTGGGCTGCATGTGCTTTCACGCAGAGAACTTGAGTGGTGGTACACCGCTTTGATCTAAGCCTGTCCGGGATCAAAAGTGATGCGAGTCGGACAGCCCCTTAAAGTCTTGTGATTTCTATGGGCGGTAAGGCTTGTGATTTTTTATTTCAATGTCAGGTAAAAGTCCCACAAAATCGGAAACAACGTGTCCAAAATTAGCTATATAGTGTTGACGAAGACGTAAAACTCCATTTAAAATAATAATAATAAAAAAAAAAAAACAGTGCTCTCTAGACAATGTTATTGGGTCGATTGATTGTCAGTTCCCAAATGTTGCTAAGCACAGAAGCTTTCCAGAGCTGATGCCTTCGTGACTATCACTGATTTGTAGAAAATCCAAGTAACTGTTATTTTTGCGGTTATCCATAAAATCTGGACTGGAATCATGCGTTGGGTTTGTCAACCAGTGAAGATCCAGATCAGAAGCCACAGAACGCGGCGTCTGATCAGGATCTACACTGTTTTCTTACAGTACAGTAATTTAAGGGTTACGTCCCCGTTCGTGATCATTTGTCTAGCCTGGCATTACGAAAACACGCCTATACAAATACATTGGAAACTTAACCGCCGAAATACCACCCATTTTAAGATGAAAAATTGTGATATTTTTCTTATTTCTGCTAAAATTATAGATTGTGGGTACTCGTTAGAACCGCCCCATCGAGGCGGTTCTAACGAGTACCCACAATCTATAGAGCAGAAATAAGAAAAAAAAGGTTTACCCCTGTAAACCCCAGTTTTACTATATAACAGTGGGGTTCAAGGGGGTCAAAATTATAAAGGCATGTTTTCGTGATGGTTTGTCTAGCCTAGACTCAGAGACAATAAACCCAGCAGTGGTTTGATTATTAGTAAAGCCTTGCATGCAGAGGTGCTTAGATTTGGCTATAAACATATAGATAGGTGTGGCAGATAGCCATTTCGTTGAGTGGAAATAAAATTTAATTATTTATTGATATCACAGATTGTTTTGATCTTGGTAAGGTTTATTGTTTTTTTCCTCTTGATTAGAATTCTTGATAACAAATAAGTCAAGCAGATTCTAAATATTTTAATCCAGACTGTAATTTAAAACTAGTGATGCACGCACGCAGATAAAGTTTATTGTAAATATCACTGTTCGATATTGCAATAATGTGAGTTTAAAAACTTCATTACTTACCGTGGGATTGGTTTGAGCTGAAGAACCTTACTTTAATTGAATGTTTTCCGACTATAATATACTAACAACCTTTTCATTCTTATTTTACAATCAAGAGTAAACACATTGTAACAGGAAGATTTTATAATCTTCTACTCCAATAGTCGAAGTGATTATTTGCAAGGTAGGTCTCAGACAAAGAGCCCCTTAATCGATGGCCGATTCCAACAGCTTGGGCCGATGAAATTCAGAACGTGATTTTTTTTTCTCAGATCAAGCACGGGCCGATTTTGTCGCATCTAGTGCCGATTACGTCAAATGAATCGTCTCTTTAATGTAACATTTCGCTCAATAATGACGTTACATAGCAATATATCGAAAATAGAATCACCACGAAAACACGCCTATATTATTTTCACCCCCTTGGACCCCGCCTTTATATGGATAAAACTGGGGTTTGCAGAAGTAAACCGTATTTTTCCAATTTCTGCTCAAAATATAGAGTGTGGGTACTCGTTACCGATGAGGCGGTTCTAACGTTAGTACCCACAATCTATATTTTGAGCAGAAGTAAGAAAAATATCAGTCGAGGTGGTTCTAACGAGTTAGAACTCGTTATTACTATTATTATTATTATTATTATTATTATTTGAGGGTGACTGATGAGGCCTAATTGGTCGAAACTAGCTTGTCTGGCCCAGAAAACATGTACACCTCATATTTTCCATTTCTGTGGTGTATTGCTTGCTTCCAAAGGATAACCCTTTTATAGAACATATTTAACGTCACTACAGCTGATGTGTGGGAATGTGTGGCGGCCGTAAAAAGTCTTCCTGCCCTACATCATAGTGTAGTTTATATTTTCTTGTCCTTTGAGATCATTGATTCCATTGTGGAAATTTGAAAATATTTGAGGGTCACTGATGAGGCCTAATTGGCCGAAACTAGCTATATATAGTCTGTCCTTAAAATAGCATTTTTCATGCCCCGCGAATCGAAGAATGTTTGAAAGGGCAAATAATGTAACCCTGTCTGTTCGTCTCCGCCTTGTCCACATGCGCGCCCGTGTCCGTGATAGTGTTAGCAATTTGCGTTAAAGGATTCTTATTTAGGGCTTCCTTGCCCTTTAAAAACATTTCTAGTCTCTGAAAACCTGTGATAATTTATATATATTAAAACATAGATTGTGTGAGTTATTAAAAATGTCTCGTTGAAGCGGTTTTCGAGAAAATACTATCGAGGTTTACATGGGACTTCACGAAAACACGCCTTCATAATTTTGACCCCATTAAACCCAACTTTTATATAGAAAAACTGGGGTTTTCAGGGGTATATATAATATTTTTTTTATTTCTGATCAGAAACATAGATTGCGGTTACTCGTTAGAACCGCTTCGCCGAGACGGTTCTAACGAGTTCCCGCAATCTATGTTTTGAGCAGAAATATGAAAACTACAGGTATCAAAAATTTTAACTGTAAATTTTCAATTGTTGGTGGTAACATTTTAAATATATTTGAAAAGGCATGTTTTCGTAATGTGACATCGAGATACTTGGGCTCTTATAAATGTTTTCTTATGCAATAAGAACGTGACATCTGTCTGCACTCAGGTTCTGTATAGCTTGCTGCACGTCACGTTCATCAAGAAAACACGCCTATATAATTTTGAAAAAAAAAAAAAAAACATAGATTGTGGGTACTCGTTAGAACCGCCTCGTCAAGGCGGGTCTAACGAGTACCCACAATCTACATTTTGAGCATAAATAAGAAAAATATCACAATTTTTCAGCTTAAAATTTTTCCTTTTCGGCGGTAAAGTTTACCCACAATCTATGTTTTGAGCAGAAATATGAAAAATATCAGGATTTTAACCAAAAAAAAAATCATTTTTGATGTCGAAACTTTACCAATATATTTATATAAGCGTTTTTTCGTAATGTAACGCGTATACAATCTATAAGAGGAAATTATAGCTTGGGTATGACTCATTTGATCATTTCTTATCATCAAACATATTGCTGGTGTCATAGGAACTACATTATTATGACGGTCCTACAAGACCTTGCAGTTTGTTATAAATAATGCATTTTCCTTTGAAAGATGACATTTCTAGAAGCACGTAGTAGAGATAAAGCTGCATGATGCTTTAACCAACTTTATCCGGAATGAACGCTCCTCTTTTTTCATAGAATCCACTTTCAATTTAGAGTTATTTATGGGAATTTATATAGACATGTAAAAACACCCTCACGAAAACACGCCTGTATAAGTTGACTCCCTTAAACCCCACTTTTGTATAGTAAAACTGTGGCTTACAGGGGTATACATTATTTTTTTCTTCTTTCAGCTCAAATTTATAGATTATGAGTAGTCGTTGAAATCGCCTCGCCAAAGCGGTCGTAACGAGTTCCCACAATCTATCTTTTGAACCAAACTATGGAAGTTATCAAAATACAGTCGAACTTCAATGGCTCGAACACCTTTGGGACCTCGAAAATCTGTTCGAGACAGGGGTAGTTCGAGCCACTGAGGTTACTGTCAGGAGGCATAACGAGATACTTTTAGACAACTTTTCGGTTATCTATAATGAATATGTATGCTGTGTGTACTCATTAGAATCGCCTAATCGAGGCGATTCTAATGAGTACACACAGCATACATTTGCAAGATAAAAGACTAAAATCTCCTTAATTATTTCCCACTATTTCTTATGTAGAGGATTTCGCTATGGGCTCAAGAATGGGTTCGACTCATCCATGGTAAACGAGCCATCGGTGTTCGAGCCATCGAAGTTCTACTGTAGTTCATCTTCATTTTATGGTAATTTCAATATATTTGAATAGTCGAGTTTTCGTAATGAAAGGCATTGACTCCGCACAACTCGGCGTCAGATCTGGGCCCGTCTACGTTTTTACCAGTGTTCCTTGTCTGGATTCACCGTCTAAAATGGGTCTAACAAGGAGTGAAAAAAGACCCATTCTCGCGGAGGGATTTACATCGGGTGTTGCACTTTTTAACGAAGATCGTAAACAAAATATTTATATACCGAAATCGATCGATACTTAGAGAGAGGAAGCTTTCAAAAGAGTTTCCGGACAGATTGATTATGTTTTCATTATTTCACGAGCCCAGTCTTTAATCTGTCATATATCTTGTCTTATATTACTTTATGATTTCCGTACTTCTGTCAAAAGCCTATGCCTCACTATAGAAAGGTCATCAGAAGAGAATGTATTACGTTAGATCTGGCACAGACCATGTACAGACAATAAATAATGTACTCGCCAAAAAGAAGAACTGTGTTACACATTATCTTCAGAAAATAGCAGAATTATTTAGTGGAATCGACGTTCCTGCATCAGTTTTGTCGTGCCTTATCAGCAACTTAGAACATTATGAGAACGCATCCAGGCTGGATGGCCATTACGAAAACATGCCTATACAATTACATTGTAAACTTTATCGCCGAAAAAAAAACACTAAAATTTTAAGATGAAAAATTGTGATATTTTTCTTATTTCTGCTCATAATATAGAATGTGGGCATAACGAGGATTGTGGCCACGTAAAATCGATTTATGACCCCCAGTGGAATTCGTTTTCGCTAACCGTTCCAAGGCAGTTCTTCTGCCGCGGTTTATTTTTGTTATGGTTTGTCTTTGGGTGTTTGTGTCGCTTATATTATTTTATTTTGGATAGCCTATTGGCCATTTTTGGGAAGTAACTGTCCTTTTGGCTTTCCGCTATTGATGTTTCCATTAGGGTCTGTTGATTCATGTTTGTGTTTCTTTCCCTATGGTGTCTCTGATGGGAGCTGTGGGTTTATCGTATCGATTTCTGATCATTGCCTCCACTTCTACTTTTAACGAGTACCAACAATCTATATTTTAGAACAGAAATAAGAAAAATAAAGTTTATCCCTGTAAACACCAGTTTTACTATATAAAAAGTGGGTTCAAGGGGGTCAAAATTTTATAGACGTATTTTCGTGATGAATTTCGAGCCTACCAGATAAGAATATCCGACATTTGCACCCTCTTTTACCTCGCCCTCATGATCTCACCCTGCAATGCACAATTTGCGAAAGTAACGACAGCACTGCAATTTAAGCATTAACCCATTTAAGCCTAGCGTCCCGTTTTTGGACATAGACAAATAACCGAATACCCATGTTAGACGCCACAGAATCCTGCGTCTGATCTGGGTTTACACTATTTGGCCAAAGTGCATGCATCTGTGTACAACTTACTTCAGACAAAACAAACCTGGCAACGGACCACTTCAAACTTATTAGATCGAGGATTCCATTATCTTATATGAGTTAAAGCTCGTGTTGTATTTTCATTTTCAGTTCATTGCGACTTCTGCGTTTTACCTTATTTTCACGAAGCACTATATCTAGCGCGTAACATGACGTCAAAGGTTTCCTTGGCAACCCAAGGGGGGTGACCAGGTTCACCGAAAGGATTAATCAGAAACGATAGTGAATAAATTGAAAAGAAATGTATGCAAGCAGATGATTTGTCTATTCGTATGGGTTTTATATATTCACCTCCAACTCCGAGGATGCCTCAGCTTGGCCTCGATTCTCTCAGGCACCCCTCGGGTAAGAGATGCCTATATCGAATCCATACCAATAAAAGGTTCTTGTATACTTTCCCCAGCTAGACATATCATCTTTCCTGACGTAAATTCGTAAGATAATCCACATTTTAGTAAAAGATAGAGATTGCGGTGCTCGCCAGAATCGCCTCATTGATGCGGTTCTAACGAGTATTCACAATACTCTCTATTAATTGTTTGTTCGCTACATACTTGTTATCACGCTATATTTTCTAGGCTCGGTAACTCAGCAGTCGAATACTCGTCCAAACTGCGGGGGTTCTATTGCTGGCCCGAAGTATTAAAACGTTAAATAAAAAAGCAGGCACCTCAGTAGAGAAGTTAATTTACGCTAGTCATAAATCTTAAAATGCCGAAAGTTGCTAGTATTTTAAAATTTATGACCAGGACAGATTGAATGCTAAAGTGAACTGAGCATGAAAGAAAGTATAACGACAAAATGTGTCAAATATTTTCTATGAAAGGGTTATCGTTTAGAAGCAAGGGCTACACCATAGAACTGAAAAGTATGGAGTGTACACGTTTTTTTTCTGGGCCAGATTAGCTAGTTTCGGCCAATTTGACCTCATCATTGGTCCTCAAATATTTTCAAAATTCCACAATAGTGCCATTGATTCCAAAGGATACGAAAACATAAACTACACCATGATGAAAGACAGGGAGACTTTTTACGGCCGCTACGCATTCTCTTAAGACCAGCTGTAGTGACTTAAAAAAATGGCATTATCTGTCAACGCTAGCTTAAATGACGTTGGACGTGTTCTAGCAAGTAAAATACTGAGAATAAAGTGTTATATTTCCTGAAAAAAAAATGCATTGTTTTGCTATAGGGAATGGTTGAAGTTTTAATGCTTTGTTTGTTTTGTCTGTTTGTTTGAGTTGAGGTTTAACAACCCCGTGTATATGTCATTTTGGAGTCGTTGCTTCCTATTTTTTGGGACTTCTCAAGCCCTGTCGCGCAATGAAACAGCATGGACGGTCCGACTCGCACCGTTTGCCTGGGCAGGCGTAGATTCTCAAAGCGGTTTAGCAGTACTCGTGTGTGGCCGGTTTCAGCTCTGCGTGGAAGCATCATGCAGCCCATCTATTTTTTCAAGCCCCAATGGGCGGGGGCTTCAATGTTTTAATGCAATGTTAACTAACGACACAGTTAGCTTTGAACAACTTGCTTTGTATCACGTGAACAAGACCTTGAAATATAGAGGAAAATTGGGTGTACGGAGGTATACATGATTTTTCTTATTTCTGCTTCAAAACATGGCTTGTGGGTACTCGTTAGAACCGCCTCATTTAGGCGGTTTTAATGAGCACCCACAACCTATGTTTGCAGTATAAATATGAAAAATACCACGGATTTTCGTCGGAAAAGTAGCCATTTTGGAGTTGTAAAAATGCACTGTTGTAAAAATGCACTATGCTATCATTTTATTTCAGTGAAGCTGCTTGTTATATGATATAAATACTAAGCGCACTTCGAAATGTTTGCCATTTTACGATTCAAATGAGACTTAAAATACAAATTAATTGCGTACCTATTTGGAGGGAAATATTCGAGCACTTCCGAAAATAGGCAAACCTACAAGCGTGTTGGGACGACAACGAAGTAACCGGCGTACAGGGCTACGTTTTTGTCATTTTGGGGACGTTTCTTCCAATTTTGTGAGACCCAATCACGGTTGGTAGTTAACCCAAACACGGTTGGTAACTTTGCTTCCCTCTTTAATTGCACGCCGGTGGGTCAGGCCTCAGATTCTATGACGGTTCCAACGTAAAGGCTTATTGAGAATTAGAGAGATCTAATTCAAGGTTAATGTTGGTTGTTCCCTGATGCTCTGTCTCTGGTCGGGCCCATCGGAGTCTAACTGTTGGTTTTCTTTTGCTCCAGCATTTCAGTGGTTTCTTGCTGTCGAGTCTTCACCGTTGTCTCACCTCTGTGGTTCTTTGATTATTTGTGTTCACGGCGATGTTGCACTGATGAGTTAGGAGGCCTTCATACGGACTGAACAAATTATTTGTCTAAATCGCGACGGAAGTAAGGGCAAGGATTGTGGCCACGTAAAATCGATTTAAGCCCTCCAGTGGAAATCTTTCTACTGACCGTTCCAAGGCGTTTCTTCTGTGGCGATTTATTTATGTTGTCTGTTACTTACTGTGTGTATCACTTGTGTCTTTTTATTTTGGATGGCCATATGGCCATTTTGTGGGAAAGTAACTGTCCTTATGGCCTGCCTTTGTTTAGGTTTCCATTATGGTCTGGTCGCTAAATGTGTTTCTTTCCCTTTGGTGTCTTTGATGGGTGGAGTAAGTTAATTGTATCGATTCTTGATCTTTGTTTTACTTCTACTTTTACCCGGCACTGAGATGAAATGACACTACAAGCCCACCGCCCAAAGAAACCTAGGCTTTAAGGAGCAGTCCTACTCGGTGCTACAGGTAACAATGAATTCACTTTATCTTCCTTTGTCTTCTTTAGCACATGTGTGTGTGTGTGTGTGTGTATGTGTGTGTGTGTGTGTGTGTGTGTGTGTGTGTGTGTGTGTGTGTGTGTGTGTGTGTGTGTGTGTGTGTCCCAACAACAGCTAAGGTCATACGGGTACGTACGGGACCTCGGTTTAAAGACTCATCTGAAAGTCTGGAGAAACCAAGGATCGAACCCACGACCCCTGAGGCGAGTAGCATAACCACTACACCACGGAGACTTCTAGTGCATGTACAGTGTATTACTTGATGTTTACATCAGCTTAACACTTCCGTGTAATGAACACCGATCATGTGAACGAATCCGTGAAATGAACACTTTGACGCCTGAACCCCACTTAATAAAGCGAAAACTGGGGTTTACGGGGTGTTCTTAGTTTTCTTATTTCTGCTCCAAGACATACGCTGTTGGCACTCGTTAGGACCCGCCTCTTCTAACGAGAACCCACAACCTATGTTTGGAGTTTAAATAAGAAAAAATATCACAAATTTTCATCGGAAAAGTAGCAATAGTGGTGATATGAAAAAATACACTTTGTCATACGGATGCTTTATCGTAATGCTCTGCATTACGAAAACACACCCGTGCGTCATAGTGCAATTTTTACATCTCCAAAACGGTCAATTTTCTGATGAAAATGTGTGATATTATCCTTGTTTATATTCAAAACATAGGTTGTGGGTGCTCGTTAGAACCGCCTCATTGAGGCGGTTCTAACGAGTACCCACAACCTATGTCTAGGAGCAGAAATACAGAAAATAATGTATATCCCCTTAAACCCCTGTTTTCTCTATATAAAGTGGGGTGTAAGGGGGTGTTCATTTCACGGACTTGTAAGCGTGATGGAATCCTAGTTTATATACAGAACATTTGGGATTTACAGGGATATATATACATTATATACTCATTTTTACCGAAAAACATAGATTTTGTGTACTCGTTACAACGGGGCGGTTCTAACAAGCACCTTCAATATATGTATGAACTAGCAATAAGAAAGATAAAACATATATTTGAAGGCGATACAATTAACCCACAGCCATCAGACAACAAAGGGAAAGAAACACAAACACCAAATAACTAGACCCTATTGGAAACACCAATAGCGGAAAGCCAAAAGGATAGTTACTTTCACACAAAATGGCCAATTGGCTATCCAAAACAAAAATATAAGCGATACACACACTAAAAGACAAACCATTACAAACATAACCGCGACAGAAGAACCGTCTTGGAACGGTCAGGGAAACGAGTTCCAGTTGTGGAGTGTGTGGGAGGGGCGGGGTCTTAAATCGATTTCACGAGGCCTCAATCTTCGCCCTTACTTCCGTCGCGATTCAGACAAATAATCTAGTTTTAGGGATATGAAAGACGCCATTTTATGTGTAATTGTATGGACCAGACAGTGTCAAGCTTTTTTAAAATTCGTTTCCTTTCTATCAAATGTCATCGTTTGCGTTTGATTAATGAATATCTTTCAACTGGAGATATTTAATCATTGGGACAGAGCACCTGATTTCATAGAAACGGAATGTTGTTTCATTTTTTTTTACTCGACAATCGTGAAATCCACATCACGAAAACATGCCTATACAAACACATCGTAAATTTAATCGCCGGACAATTTTACGATGGAAATGTGTGATATCTTTTTCTAGAAGAATAAGGTTTACCCCTGTAAACTCCAGTTTTACTACAATGTATATAATAGTGGGGTTCAAGGGAGTCAAAATTTTATAGGCTTGTTTTTAGTTGACAATCATGAAATCCACGCACGAGGACAGTCCAAAAAAGAGAGACACAGTCCCACCCACTACCATCACGAAAACAAGCCTATATAATTTTGACCCCCTTGAACCCCACTTTTATATAGAAAAACTTCAAAATATAGACTGTGGACACTCGTTAAAACCGCCTCGATGAGGCGGTTCTAATGAGTACCCACAACCTATATTTTGAACAGAAATAAGAAAAATATCACAATTTTTCATCTTAAAATTTTCACTTTTTCGGCGAAAACTGAAGATTACAATGTATTTGTATAGGCGTGTTTTCGTGATGTCTGTACAAGCGACCGGCATGATGAGTAGACATTATTCATCACTGGAAGGATAAATTACTTCTATTGAATTAAAAAACTCATTTTACGTACTTTATATAAATTGAGAAACTGGTTTAACGAAAATCTCATTTTCCGTACATTATATTACTTACATTCTATAAACTGAAAACTGAGAAACTGGTTTGACAGAGTGCCCATTTAAAGAAATTTTTGGAGACCGCACGCTCTCCGAACCTCAAAAACAGAAGTTTTGTAACCCTTAGATGATAATGATCATGCTCAGCCCGTAAAATACCAAATATGCCGTGATATGGCTGAGGTAACGAAACAGAGCATTAAAACTACGCATCATGTGAACAAATCCATAAAATGACTCCCCCCCCCCACACACACACACACACACGCGCGTGCGCACCTAAACCCCACTCTATATAAGGTGAACTGAGGTTTACTGGGGAATACATTATTTTTCTTTTTTCTGCTCCTTAACATTGGTTGTGAGATGAGGCGGTTCTAACGAGCACCCACAACCTATGTTTGCAGTATAAATAATAAATATCACGGATTTTCATAAGAAAATAGCAATTTTGGAGATGTGAAAAATGCAGTATATCGCAACGGGTGTGTTATCGTTAAAATTACATTAAATTCGTATATAATTATGTTTTGGGACATATTGTGAGTCACAACACGCAAAAACGTGTCTTCGAACGCGTGTCATCAAGTTTACAAATATATGTCAATGAAAACCTTATAAACTCCAATTTATATAGAGAAAAACTTTTTTTACCGGAATTTACATTATTTTCCTATTTTTGCTCAGACACATAAATTCTGGGTTTGGACCAGTTTTTCTAACCGAAGCAAACATTACGCAAACACGCCTATACAAATACATTGCCACCTTTATCGCCGAAAAATGAATATTTTATGATGAAAAATTGTGATATTTTTCTTATTTCTGCTCCAAATATAGATTGTGGGCACTCGTTAGAACCGCCTCATCGAGGCGGTTCTAACGAGTACCCACAATCTATATTTTAGAGCAGAAATAAGAAAAACAAAGTATAGTTTTACTATATAAAAGTGGGGTGTAAGAGGGTCAAAATTATATAGGCGTGTTTTCGTGATGAATTTAGTTTCGTGTACCCAACATATCCGATGCCTTGCTATAACGTGCTTTCCATAGTGAGAATCAGGAATATTTTCAGATCAGTTCGCAATTTTTATATACGAAACCATGTTTTGTTCAATATCTTTTGAAAATATTATTAGATTGAATTCATATTTAATACAGTTGTATATAATCACATTACGATAACTCACCCGTACGACACTGTGCATTTTTCACATCTCCAAAATGGCTACTTTTCTGATGAAAATCCTTCATTTTTTCCTATAAATGCTCAAAACATAGGTTGTGTGTGCTCGTTAGAACCGCCTCATCGAGGCGGTTCTAACGAGTACCCACAACCTATGTCTTGGAGCAGAAATAAGAAAAATATTGTTTACCCCCGTAAACCCCAGTTTTCTCTATATAAAGTGGGGTTTAAGGGGGTCTTCATTTCACGGACGTGTTCACGTGATGATAAGCTGTAAGTCAAGTTCGATTTAGAATATAATCCACCAACTATTAAGGTAATTATGGCACTTTCTATCTTTTAGAACAGAAATAAGAAAAATAAGGTTTACCCCGCTGAACCCCAGTTTTTTATATATAAAAGTGGGGTTCCTGGAGGTAAGAATTATATAGGCGTGTTTTCGTGATGAGTGCACGTTTGTCGTGCGTTGACTCAATTAATCCCAGACAAATCCTGTAAAAAGTCTCCGGGGACGCGAGACAGTATAAGTCTCAACATTTATCAAGAACACATTTGTAGACAAGAACATCTCGCTCCTGTCTGTTTTACCGCTTAAGTAAATTCATCTTTGACAACTGACTGGCTATAAAATCTTCAATTTTATTGTGGCCTGAAAGTACAGTAAAATTCCTATAATAAGACCACCTTTGGGACTGTCCAAAAGTGGTCGTAAGACCACTTTTGAACAGTTCCAAAGGTGGTCCCTTATTAGGAGACTTTGGGTGTGGAAAACACAAAGAGAGAATAACTGAAACTTTCTTAATGAACTTTTAAATGCAGATTTTGTCTTAATTTTAGGTGGTCTTAACAGCGGAATTTCACTGTTTCAGTGTATATGTCGACATGATATACCTTCTTGTTTATAGTCCGGTTAACACGTTCGTGCAATGAGCAACTCTGTATACACCATTTAATATACAGAAAATTGGGTTTTACAGGCGTTTACATTTTCCCTTATTGTCGTTCGAAAATATAGATGTGATTACTCATTAGAACCGCCTCAATGAGGCGGTGCTCACAAGCATCAAAATATATGTTTCATTTGAAATAAGCAAAACATGTATGAAGAAAGAAATCACCGGGAAAATGTTGGTTCTAGAGAATATAAGAAAATCGTCATTATAGCACATGGATGTGTTTTCATAAGTAACTTAAAAAAAAAATAACAGTGAAATAGACAACCTGGAAATATCCGTTTTATATCACGTGAACAAGTCCGTGAAATGAACACCCCTAAACCCCAGTTTATATAGAGAAAACCTGGGTTCATGGGGGTATACATTATTTTTCTTATTTCTGCTCCAATACATAGGTTGTGGGTACTCGTTAGAACCGCCTCAATGAGGCGGTTCTAACGAGCACCCACAACCTATGTTTGATATATGAATAAGACAAATATCTCTGATTTTCATCAGAAAAGTAGCCATTTTGGAGATGTGAGAAAATGCACTAAGTCGCACGGGTGTGTTATGGTAATGAAATAGCCGAACTTCTTTGGCTCGAAAACCTTTGGGTCAATAAAAAATGGCGGCAGACAGGGATAGTTCGAGCCAATGAGTTTAACCCATATATGACAATAGAATCTCCCAGTTAATAAGTTTAGGGCGGTCCGTTTCCTATTACAAGGGTGTCAGATTTGTTTTATGTGTGGTACATTTACCAAAACATGTATATACTCAGGGCAGTGTTGATTAAGATCAGACGCCGATTTCTGTTCAAATCAATGCTGAAATAAACTGATTAAATGTGAATGCGTTTTTGTCAGTTCTATTCTTTTGATAACAGCCTTTGTGTCTTGTATTGACAGCAGTGTACATATTCTTTTTCATATCACGTAATTGGTTATTCTTCAAGTATTCCAGAGGATTGGTGCATTTCTAAGATACAGTACATCCTCCAATTAATTTGTTTACTACCTCGTAGCATAGCCCAATTTCCAGAGGCTTTTTCTACTACGTCATACGCCGAACCTACAGCTATTATGCATAATTATGTACAATTTACATTTGGTCAGAGTAGTTTAACTCCAAAACCTTTGTTTATTTAAGAAATAGATCAGCTCTAGCTGTGATTTGTTGAAAAATAAATCACAGTTCTGAGGCCAGTTGTAAAGTAGATCAAGGCACGAGCGGGTAGCGCGATTGTTTTGTCTACATACAACTGACCGACAAACTGTGATGTATTGCTCAACATTTCACATACAATAGTTGATCTATTTCGATTAGGCCTAAAAATGGCCGTGTTTCCGCTAAGCCGACATGTTTTGTGATGGCTGTTAAACATGAAGTTAATAATTTAGAGAGTTCAGTGGTGGTACAAGAGCTTGAATTTGCAACACAACGTGCATTGTATGGTCTTTTATGAAGTTCATGTAACCGATATAGCGTAGGAAGCTTGTCTTGGCCTTCTTTAACACAGACAACAAACTTGGTGGCTGAATGACAAATGTGGTCATCAACTAAAACTCTCTCTACAGCGAAAGGCTGCAGTACATAGGCTTTAGTACCCCCAAGTTCTTGCTGAAGAGTGTTAACATAGTGAAGCCGCCAAACAACGACCACATTGTTAAGAGGCCTTATCTGCGGGAGCCAAAACAAACTTTTTATGAAATTCTTGAATACCTAGTCTAAGGTGACGTAAAGACGTCTTAGGTTTAGGAGGTAATAAGGTCGATTTTTGAGAATAAAAAGAAATGCGTTTGTTCACTAATTTCAGAATGATAAGTTTCCATTCTTTAATTGCTTTATGCTTAACATACACTCGTTTACAGCTCAGTATCAGTTCATTAGTGCTGAGGTTGATACTGCGGTGCTCAAGTACTGATTTAAAGCGAATTCTCTTCCAATGTTAAATTCAAGTAAGTTTGAAAATATTTTGCGAGTCAGCTTCGGAGATAGGCTAGGATTTAATGAATTTGAACATGCAAAATTAACAAAAATTGACAAAGTTCATAAAATAGTTGCTGAAGATGCAGTATTTTATTTTAGAGGAAGAAAATTTAAGTAGGAATTTACCCAATACATTTGTCTAACCACAGGCGCTTGAAGTTTGGTCCATCAAACGTGCTAAAAATGTCCAAATACATAAGCTCCAGAAGCAATTTCAAAGAAATTGCCAGGTGTGCAAGCGCTGTTTCGGAGCCATTGCGCCTCTGACTTCCGTTACACCGCAGCAAATGTTGCACGGCAACGTCATGAACGTCAAAGTATTCGATGGAAACTTGACGTAAAATAAAAATGGATGACTGCTATGCAGAAAGACTCAGAATTAGCGTTGATGAGACAAAATCAGCATGTATCTGCACGTTGTGTATTTGGCAACAGCTTTTAATACGCTGCTATAAAATTACAAGTTGCCCCTTTCGAGGTTTTCACTCGTCGAGGTGACTTATCTTACTGCACAATGTCTTAAAGCACCTTGCAATTTATCCGGCCATACTGACTGGCAGAGGGTAACGTGAGAGAAAATGTACTGCAATGCTCCAAACCTTCACAAATATGGTTGAAGCAGGGAGACAATGAAACTCTAGAAAGGGTAGCTTCTTAAATCGCACACCATCCCCAACCCAAACCTAAAAATGATTAAGTAAATCTCAGTTATTACCTGTTGTTTACATGGTATCGGGTCGCATGAAAACAGGAATGTAGGCCTACCCATCAGGTAGCGCTCTGCGCTGTCAATGTTCGAAGAATATGACATGCGTAGACAAAGAAGAAGAAGAAGAAAAAACCGTATTCACATCCAGCTACACAGTTCATCCGATTTCCGAATAGATATGTGACCTTTATACTGCATCGATGATCTAAATATGACGTCAAATGTATCACGAAGTATAATCGTACAGTGCATTATAGATAAGTAGCGACATACTTTAGTGACATTTGTTTTTAAATAAGAGAAAAACGACAGAACTTATTTGGCTTGTATATTTTTGTACACTTATCGGGGCTTGAAGAAATAGATGGGCCGCATGATGCTTCCACGCAGAGCTGAAACCGACTGCACACGAGGACTGGTAAACTGCGTAGAGGATAGAGCCTGCGAGTCGGACCGTCCATACTTATAAACCCTATTGGTTTGATTGGGCGACAGGGCTTGAAATGTCTTTTTTTTTCATCTCAATGTTGGGTAAAAGTCCAACAAAATTGAAGCAACATAGAGTGTTGACGGGGACGTTAAATCTCAAAATAAACAAACAAAACAAACATTCCTGAAGATCTTAGTCGTCACCATGACAAATTTCTCTGTCACCGTGTTCCTTCGACTTGTCACCGAGACGAACGAGACAGCTAGCACGACGCACAGGTGTTCTCAGCATGACATTGTAGCCGTACACTGAGCGAGCCAGCGCAGATCAAAAAACTTTTTTTTACCAAGGAAGAATCAGATCCGCCTATGAATCTAGCCAATGTGCTTAAGTCTTTGCCGGGTTGTAACTCTCATGCGAACAGTGCAGACTTAGTTCAGTCTACGCAGATGTGCAGGCTGATCTCAGTTGTCAGTGATCGCTCATGTCTTATTGTCCTAAACGGTAAACTTCAAGACAAAACCAAGGGCGAAGATGGTGGCCACGTAAAATCAAATTATAGCATCCCCCACCCCCACCTCCGCCAGTATGTTTTTTTTTCACTGACCGTAACCAGTACAGCGCACATCCTTCCGCCAGAAACCGAAAAATGCCCTTCTTGAATCAGCGGAATGGAGAGGATGACCCTAGAGAAGATTTCATGATCAATCTCCACGAAAGAATGTTGCCGACCCCGGCAGATATCGAACCCGCGTCCTTCTGGTCACAAGTCAGATGCGCATCCGACTGAGCTACTGAGGGCGGCACAGGAGAAATGGAGTGGACAATAAATTCAAGGCTCAAACTCGTGACATAGTTTGTGAACATGGTATGGTAATGAGTTCTGCAAATCAGCTCGTGACGGCGAATATTTGACGGAAGTTTTTTTTTTCTGTTGGAATAACTTGCATCAACATTGATCCAGTATTATGTCTTGTGTCTTCTTTTGCGGCTGGACCCCAGCTGGTCCGTGTCTATACTTTTCAGGATGCGTGGTGGTTGGGTCTAAACTATGCGTTCTTAGTCTGTTTAAAGTCCGATTATAATGTGGTCAGCCTGAGCGTAGACGCGTCCTGGCAATTTATCTTCTTCTTCTTCTTCTTCTTTTTTTTTTTTTTTTTTTTTTTTGCGGTCCGTTGTTATTGCCTCTACGGAGGCTGGTGATAGTTTTCCGTGATGCGACAATTCGTTAGATTTACATGCGTGCGCGCCGGCCCCCGCCCATCGGGGCTTGAAGAAATAGATGGGCTGCATGATGCTTCCACGCAGAGCTGAAACCGACCTGCACACGAGTTTTAGAGGATCTAAGCCTGTCAAGGCAAAGCCGTGTGAGGTGATCCGTCCATGCTTATAAACCCTATTGGTTTCATTGGGCGACAGGGCTTGACATGTCATTTCATCTCAATGTTGGGTAAAAGTCCCACAAAATTGGAAGCAACGCCTCCAAAATGACCTATACTGTGTTGACGGGGACGTTAAAAAAAAACAAAAGATTTACATGCGTGCCCGGCTTTGACTCGGCTCAGCCTGCGCATTTGCCCAGTCTTATCTGGGTCTTCGCTGTGTGCGCTTTGGATAGCCGGACAACAAAACGAACGCATAAAACCCAAAGAGAATGGAAGAATTTGTTCACATATGAGCGACAGCATATTTCTGTAACGACCTTTTCGTATGCAATAACCGCTCGTGCTGGAAAATAATCAGTGATATCACGTGTTGCTGTAGAATTAACGAGGCACTGCATGAAAATAGTCGCATGAGACAAAATGGAAAACAAACTGTTAGCGCCCCATATAAGGGGTCAATAGTCTGTTAAAACGGGTTCACTACTGAAACGCCTCGGTGAGGCTAATCTAACTGAAAATGGCTCATGTCAAATCTGCTCTCGCTATTCTATATATGTATTTAAGCGAGGGTATAGTTTATCAACGACCTTTGAGAGTTCAACGTTCAAGCGTGCTAAGACTATTCCATGTTTTAGGGGAAGCAGGTTTCTGATTTCTTTTTTCACAGGATTTTGAAATTATAAAAAAGTTTTTTGATAATGCCAATAAGTAGAATTCGTGGCCAAGTGGATAATATGATGCAATACGATCCTCAGTAAAACTATATCGCCCAATATAAAATCCCAACTGAAGGCGATTTACCTAAAACGCGGACTAGTCCAAAAATACCCGGACCGCGACATACCAAAGTCGTTAAAAATGGTACTAGCTGCTCCTCGCTTGGCACTCATATTTACGGGGTAGAGCTAGGACTGGTCGACCCAGTGTCAGGATAATGTGACTGGGTGTGGCATCATGTAATGTGTCTATCTATCTATCTATCTTCTTATACTGAGTCGGTCATATCTGGCCATTACCTCAGTTGATTGGGTGGCTAAATTTAGAATTTAGCTGAAAAAAAAAAGAGAGGCACTGGATGCGTCCTTAAAACTATTTACAATCTGCATAACAGAGGTATCCTAAAACGCATACCTCTGAGACCCAATCTTACACTGTGCGGGCTTTGAACTCTTCTGCGGACTTGGCATTCACCGCAGAGGAGGGAAGACTATTCCATTGGGGAAAACGAGTTCTTCAGGGCATCACTATAGGACTGGTATCTACGATATTGTGAGTCGTTTAATTTTGATGCCCTTGTTCGGGTCGACAGTGTTACAGGGGTCAAGTACCTATCCTTATCAATAGACATTGAATCAGAGTGTATCTTGTAGAAGAAGGTTAAAGAGGACTGCTCACGACGGGCCTCCAGGGACGGCCACTCTAGCTCATTAAGCATGTCACCGACGCTACTTCTATTTCGCCATCGCCTACAGGTCCATCGAGCAGCTGTCCTCTGCACCTTCTCCACCTGCTGAGTCTGAGTTTTAACATAGGGGTGCCAAATGGGTGATGCATATTCGAGTTGAGGGCGAACCAATGTTTTATATGCAACATCCTTTGTCTGCCTAGGTGCAAAAGCCAAGTTCCGTCTAAGGAATCCCAAAGTCCTAGTTGCTTTAGATGTAATCTCTGAGATATGTTGACCCCAATCAAGATCGTCAGTGATGGTGATACCAAGATATTTGGCGGATTGAACATGCTCCAAAACTTGCTGGTGAAGAGTATAGTCAAACTTAATTTGCTTGTCCGGAGGGTGTCGTGACACTCTCATTGAGTGACATTTGGCCACATTGAACTTCATTTGCCAATCGGCCTCCCACTGTGCAAGTTGATCCAGGTCATCTTGTAAAATAAGACAGTCAGAAGGAGAATATATGTTCCTATACAGGACACAATCATCAGCAAACAAACGGACCGATGACCTGATATTATCGGGGAGATCATTAATGAAAACCAAGAAAAGGACCGGTCCAAGGACCGAACCTTGGGGGACTCAAGATAAAACAGGGACTGGATCAGACGCTTGGCCATCAAGTACAACTTGTTGTGAGCGCCCAGAGAGCCATGAGCTAATCCACCTATGCGTGGATCCTCTTATCCCATAGTACTCCAGTTTATGTAATAGCCTTCTGTGAGGTACCTTGTCAAAGGCCTTAGCAAAGTCCATGATGATCAAGTCAGTCTGTTTGTGGCCACGATTTATGGCCCCATCCAGATTGCTCACAATGTCATGGTAAAATTGAACAAGCTGCGTTTCGCAAGACCTTTGACTCCGGAAACCATGTTGACAGTCAGCAAGAATGCTTTCAAAGGCTAAGTGCTTGTTGATGTTGCTTACTAATATATGCTCCAAGGTTTTGCAACAGATGCATGTTAGCGACACTGGTCTATAATTTGCTGCATCATACTTTTCCCCTTTTTTATAGACCGGGGTTACATTTGCTTGTCGCCAGTCATCTGGTACAGTGCCCTGGGCAAGTGATTGATTGAAGATAAAGGCCAACACAGGAGATATTTCAGCACTACATTCCTTAAGTACCCTGGCATTCAGGTCATCGGGCCCAGATGCCTTATGTATCTTGAGCTTACCTAACAGTTTAGCGACCCCATTGGGGTCAACTGTTATGTCCCCCATAGAGGGGAACGGACTTGCACCTTTAGATGGTAGCTCACCATCAGTTTCACGCGTAAATGCTGATTGAAACTGTTTATTGCAAATATTAGCCTTATCGCGCGCATCTGTTTTTAGAATTCCATTTTCCCTTAGCGAAGTGATCCCAAACGCATCCTTTTTCAGGGACTTTACGAATGACCAAAACTTTTTAACTTTACCATTCTTTTGGGGACTATCGGGATCTGGGACATGATACTTCAGTGAGGCAGCACTTTAAAAGTGAGCATTGAGCTCCCTGTCGCAACCAGACACCGTCGTGATTTGACTGAAAATTGTTGAAAGCGACGTTAAACCCGAATTCACACACACACACACAGTCCAAAAATAAAAGTGCATTCATGTCTCACTGCGTTTTGAAAGACTATAGATTGCGACGAGGTCAAGACACAAACCGGTCATCTCAGCAATCGGGGAAACCGTGGTGAGAATCGCTGAACGTTAGATTCCGGCATAGCATAAGTAACGGTTGTGCATTGTGGTTTGCAAACGTCATCAAGATGTGCCAACGTCATTATGATGTAGCCGGTGCACTGGTAAACAAAGGCTTTGGAAAACCGTTTTCTATTTTGAATCTAATTTTTCAAAACATGTTCTCGTCTAAGACTTAGGTAAGGATTGCATTTAAATAATCTGACAAACACATAAAAATGACCTGTTTTATTTATCTAATCAATTTTATGTATTTGTTAAAATTGATTTTACCAAAGCGTGACAAAGAGATTTTTCAACCCGAGGGTACCGGAAACTGGACACGCAATGGCTGTCGTCAATTTTGACAACATTTTAATCGTTGTTTATTGCGTCATGCTGATGTGTCAGTAAAAGTTATCCATGCCCCGCATTATAATTTGATATATATTTTCACTGCACACAGTCGGTATTTGCCGAGAATCTGTGGTTGAAGCATTTCAAAGGTGCAGCAAAAACGCTTGCACTCCTGGCCATTTCTTACGAAATGGCTTACTGTCACTTTTGTTTTTGGACATTATGAATTATTTATGGACAGAACTTCAAGCTCCTGTGGTCTAACAAACAGATGAAATAATGAGTGGGTGTGATATATTTTAAAAAAGAAACAGTGCATAAAACATGATACCTCCGATTAATGCTGAATTACCCCACCCACTTTCATTATCATGTTTCTCAATAACTAGGGCTTACGTTACAAAACCAATACTATTTTAGTAAATGGGACACTATAGGCCATATATACGGTGAAAATGAAGACTTTTGTTCCAGCGCAGGAAAAGGGCCTTTTGCCCCCCCCCCCCCCCCCCCCCCCTTTCGCACGAAACAAACCCATCTACAATAGATAGATGTAACTCAAAAAACAGGGCATCGGTAGCAGAAGAATTCGCTTTATTCAACGGAAATTCTGCGGGGGTGTAAATTTGAACGATCAAACCATAAACTACGAAAATCCTTTTCTAAATAGATGTAAAGGCAATGATCAAGGATCGATGCAATTAACCCACAGTTCCCAGTATAGGTTTGAAAGCGCTCCGATTTTTTGCGTCCACAGAAACTTTGCAAGTATGGACTATAGCATTGTCTTGTTGCAACAACACATCTTTTGTATTTTTACGCCTTTTCTGTTCTATAGCTGCACATAATTGGTCCAAAATATTTTCATAATTATTATTTATAGTGTATCCATGAGGTAAATAGTCCACCAACAGAATCCCTTGCTATCCAAAACGCAGTTGCCATGACCTTGCCAACTGAAGGCTGAGTATTGTATTTCTTTGGACGCGGTGCACCGTGGTCAGTCTATTGTTTACTTTGCTGTTTAGTCTCAGGATCATAGAGATGGATCCAAGTTTCGTCCCCGGTAACAATTCTTTTAAGATAAGAACCACATCTTTCCAACAAAAAAAATGCCCCAGGGGACACTTTGACAATTTGTTGTTTTATACTAAGGCATTGTGACACTCAAAGGGCTAAAAGCTTTCTCATGTCCAGCCGTTCATGTGAAATGGTAAAAACGCTACCCTCTTAAATCGCCAATCATCTAACCATTTCTGAAACTTTCATTTCCCTGTCCTGTTTTACTAGTTCCCTAGAATTTACTATTCACATCATAAGTAGCGTTCACAGGTCCTCCACTACGGTACTCGTCTTCCAACGTTACTCGAACCCGTTTGAAACCAGCCACTCAATTTTAACAGTTAAATATGAAGGAGTAGTCTTTCCGTAAACTTCACACAATTCCTCATAAGTTTCCAGGTTCGCCTTCTTTTTCAAAAACAGGTATCTAATCACTGTTCAGTACTCTATTTGTGAAGAAAGTACAACACCACTGACCCCTGCCATGTTATTTTACCTCGCATTACGTTAACACACCCGAGCGACATAATGCATTTTTCACATTTCCAAAATGGCTACTTTACAGATGAAAATCCGTGATGTTTTTCTTATTTATACTGCAAACATTGGTTGTAGGTGCTCGTTAGAACCGCCTCCAATGAGGCGGCTCGTTAGAACCACCTCCAATGAGGCGGTTCTAATGAGTACCCACAACCTTTGTCTTGGAGCAGAAATAAGAAAAATATGTATACCCCCGTAAACCCCGATTTCCCTATATAAAGTGGGGTTTGGGGTGTTTATTTCACGGACTTGTTCAGGTGATGACTAGAATGGCCGATAAAGTGTTGTGTAAACATTTATAAGGCCAGATACATATTGAACGACCCTCGTAACTCTGCTTCCTTCTAATTACACGCCAACAGAACATGCCTCATTTTCTATAACGGCTCCAGTGTATAAGCTTATTTAAAAATTGGGTAATGTCGGTCGTTTCTTGATGCTATCTCTGGACGGGTCCGCCGTAGTCTAATTATTTGTTTTCTTTTGCTCCAGCATTTCAGTTATTTCTTGCTATCGAGTCGTCATGATTGTTTCAGCTCTGTGGTCGTTTGATTATGTACTCGGAGATATATCTCTGATTGTGGCCACGTAAAATCGATTTAAGCACACACACACACCCCTACCAGTGAAATACTTTTACTGACCGTTCCAAGGCGGTCCTTCGGTTGCGGTTTATTTTTGTTATAGTTAGTCTTTGCATGTATGTATTGCTTAAATCTTTTTTTTTCATTTTGGATAACAGTTTGGCCATCTTGTGGAAAGGTAACCGCTCTTGGGGCTTTTCGCTTGTGCTGTTCATCACGTGAACTAGTCCGTGAAATGAAAACACCCCTATACCCCACTTTATATAGAGAAAATGGAGTTTTATGGGGGTATACATTATTTTTCTTATTTTTACCCCAAGACATAGGTTGTGAGTACTCGTTAGAACCGCCTCAGTGAGGCGGTTCTAACGAGCACCCACGACCTATGTTTGCAGTATTTCTTAGAAAAATATCAGAGATTTTTCATCAGAAAAGTAGCAATTTTGGAGATGAGAATATGTGGGGTAATTGTATCGATTCCGGATCATTGTCTTCACGTCTATTCTTTGCTGTCAGCATTGGAAGCTATATTACTTCCCATTGCGAAAACACGCCTATACAGTACAAATACATTGTTAATTTTACCGCCAAAAAATTGTAAGCTGAAAAAAATTGTGATGTTTTTCCTATTTCTGCTCACAATATAGATTGTGGATACGCGTTAGAACCGCTTCACTGAGGCGGTTCTAACGGGTACCCACAATCTATATTTAGAGCAGAAATACGTAAAATAAGGTTTACCCCTGTAAACCCAAGGATTACAATATAAACGTGGGTTTCCAAGGGGTCAAAATACACGTATATGGGCATGTTGTTTTCGTGATGCAGATGACGTAAATGTTAGCCCCTTTTCAGGTTTTCATTACCGTTGAAACAAGATATTATAATCTACCGATTATAAAGTCTCTAAAACAAATCCCCAAACTCCAATGTGGACTCTGTTCCTGATATATTAGGTTTTTTCTTAAGTGGAGGGGACAGGACACGGCCCCGGCGGTCCCCGAGGTTGATGTCACCGAATGCGTCTTATAATAAGGAACAAGAATATTTACGGTTTATGGGTGGGGATTGGAACAGTATGCGTCTGAAATATAAGGCCTTAAATGAGATGGAGGGTGCGGTGCATGGCCAGTAAGCACCACAACCCTCTTACAAAACTTCATACTGATTAATTTCATACCAACCAAATTTCAGAAAAATCCATCGCGCGGTTACTGAGAACTTGTCCGGACAATATCTAGGTGGATTTTTGCATGCCCCCAGGGGAACTTTCGGGTCCGTGGTTTTATATTTTGAAACCCTCTTGCACAACTTCATATCCATCTCTACCATATTCCAAAATTTCATAACAATCCGTTCAGTGCATTAGGAAAACATGTCCGTCTTAAATAATTGCGTCCGACATGGTGTCAGAAGTGACAAATTTTGGGTAAACATGATTACTTCTTTCTTATTTCTGCTTTCTACATAGATTGTGGGTGCTCGTTAGAACCGCCTCAATGAGACGGTTCTAACGAGCACCCACAATCTATGTTTTTGAGCAAAAATAAGGCAGATAATGTATACCCCCGTAAACCCCACTTTTCTCTATATAAAATGGGGTTTAGAGGGGTCTTCGTTTCACGGACTTGTTATCGTGATGGGTTACTGAAAACTCGTCCGGACAAAATGTGGGAGGAAAAGAAGAAGAAGAAGAACGCAGCAAAACCAATAAGTCTCCCCACTTCATTTGGGGGATTTAATAATAAAGATATATAGCAACATATGAAAAGTGCTTCATATCCTACCAGGATAAGAACATTGTTTTGAAATTTTGACTTTGTTTATAAGGAATCGTTTTCCTAAACGTTAATTTATTTAGTTAACCAAAATACTTTTTGGTCCTTTTTTTAGTTTTAAATTGGCTGGATGAAAATTATCTAATTGGACCTGGTCCATGTTTCACTGTATTTTGCAAGAGGCACAACTTTCGGGGGTTCCTATTCGCTTTCTGGTATACTCAAAATGGAACCTTTAAGAGTAGACCCCAACCTTTAATATGGAACAAATACCTTCATTTAAGTGTTAACATGTGTTGATAGGGGAGTCAAATAAATTGTGCAAGAGTTACCTTCCGTAAAGTGGATCAGTTTCCCTAAAACTGGCAGGCAGTGCGTAAAGTATGTTCAGTTCCCCTAATAAGTTTTACAAGTGACGACTATCATACCAAAGACAAACGTCTGTCCATGTTGCGTTAGGAATTCGAGAGCGACACATCAATACTGTTTTCATTTATTCCTACGATTACTCTTTAATCCATCCAATATCTTGTCCTCATTTAGCCGACAATATCCGACTGTCAAACGCTTCTGTGTGTTATACAAGCCATTATCATCCACAGACAGTCTGTCGAAACATACGTTTTCAGTTCAAAGGACTTTTAGTTCAATAACCACTAAATGCGTCTTAGATAAATACTAATCATTTCTGCAAGTACACGATTGTAACACACACACACACACACACACACACAACAACAACAACAACAACAACAACAACGGGAAATCGGTAATAAGTTTTCTCCATGTAACGTGGGGTTTTCATCGAAAGTCATAGACTGGTCTCAGACTTCAGTTATAAATGCTTGAACCTGAACACGAAACTCTGCATATTCCAAATACCTGATTCCATCACACACTGGGATGTACCACTGATATTGGCTTATAGTTGGGCAAGGCCTGCTGCCCTTGCAGCTAGTTAGGGTAGAGTGGGAGCGTTGTCATTTCTTCTGTTTCTACACTTCCATTTATTTTCCCCTTTCTCCTCTGTCCATTCTCTTTATCTCTTCTATCTCTTTTTTACTCCTTTTCTTTGGGAGACGGCACAAAACGACACACGAGGCTTGACGTATCGTTAAACCCCAAAACAATCAATCAGTAGATCAGCTAGTTTCTAGAGACTGTTCTGCATTATTTAGTTTTCGTATGTTGCTTTATTATTTAATGGACAGATGCAGTTGAATACCGAAGCCGTAGAGGACACTTATTAATCCTGGGACTTATTTGTCCCACAAAATTGGAAGCAACCTCTCAAAATGACCTAAATAGTGTTGAACGGGACTCATTGTTAAACCTCAGTTCAAACAAAAGACTTATATGGGTCAAGCAAGACAGGTGTTACTTTTGTTAGTTTAAATGCACTTGCTTTGTCTGTAACTAGACGCATTCCCGCTGGGCCCTTTTTGTACCAGAAACCCTGAACGGGTATTTGGGGAAACAGCGTAGGCCCACATCAGACGCCGTAGAAATCTGATTGGGAAACAGTGCAGGTCCAGATCAGACGCCGCAGAGCGCGGCGTCTGATCAGAGCCTACACTGTTTGCAAACGTTCAGCCATTTCCAAATAAATTTTGAAGAAAACGCAACCTGGCATCCCTAAATTTTGAAATGGACTCCTGCTATATTCCATTTGGTACAAAAAGCTTGCTTACGAGGGGTGGTCACAATGAGGACTTGGAAAAGGTTTATTCTACATATTCATTATTATCAGTGTCATCATGATCTACACTATGTGCTAAATTGCTTTCGATTTGTAACTGAGTTTATTTACGTTGGAAACAGTTTACTATCTTATGCCTGTTGTGCTCGGAATTCTTGGAGCAATGGTAGCGCCGATGGGTCAATGTCCCTGAATGAAGGCGGAAAGTTGGCTTAACTTTTTCGCAAACAGTGTAGGACCTGATCAGATGCCGCGTTCTGCGGCGTCTGATCTGGGCCTGTACTGTTTGCCAGTTACCCATTTTGGGGTTCCCGGTACAAAATGGGTTAAGTGAAACGCTAAAATACAATTATGTAATTTCTAGCTTTGGTCCCAGTAGAACAAAGTTTATCCTTCATTCGCACGAGAAAGCAGAAAAAGTATTTTGGTAGTTAATTATAATTGTCGACAAATTTTCCGATTGATTTAAAATCTCATTTCAGTACAAAAATGGCGTTCGTACCTCTCGAACAGGAGGTTCATTTACTTTGCATTTATACGCTCATGCGCCTCGTCCTTTCTTTCTTTCTTTCTTTCTTTCTTTCTTTCTTCTTTCATTCTTCCTTTTTCACTGATACTTTCTTGACCATCTGAATAATTCACCATGGTTAAAGGTCCGTGTAATGAACACCCATGTAAAACCCATTTTATATAGAGGAAATGAGGTCTGCAACATTCTTATCTATTACGAAAACACGCCTATACGAATACATCGTAAACTTCACTGCCGAAAAAAAAACACTAAAAGTCTAAGATGAATAATTGTGATATTTTTCTTATTTCTGCTCAAAATATAGATTGTCGGTGGTTCTTACGAGCACCCACAATCTATATTTTAAAACAAAAATCAGTTTTTGCCATCAAAAATGATTTTTTTTTTTTTTTTTTTTTTGTAAAAATCATGATATTTGTCTTGTTTCTGCTCAAAATATCAATGTGGGTACTAGTTAAAACCGCCTCATCGAGGCGGTTTTAACGAGTACCCACAATCTATAGTTTAGAACAGAAATAAGAAAATAAGGTTTACCCCTGTAAACCCCAGTTTTACTATATAAAAGTGGGGTTCAATGGGGGTCAAATTTATATAGACATGTTTATATAGACATGTTTTCGTGATTTCTGCTTTGAAGCATAAATAAAGGGTACTCGCTACGACCGCCTCATTAGAACCGCCTCAATGAGGGTGTTCTGATGTGCATCTGCAAGCTATGATTGGAATAGTATATAAAAATACTATTATTTTCATCAGATTGAGATATGAAACAATGAACTATGTCATACGGATGACCTCAGTAGTCTCAGAGTGGAACTTTCTATCATGTAGTTTGGACACGTCCATTCTTGAAAATAGAGGGTTTGACACAATCATTAATAAGACGTCCAACAGTGTTATCTTGATGAGTCTCGACTTGGTCTAAAATGCTTGCAATAGTAATCTGTGCTGGTCTATATGGTTGACGCATCTACATTGGGCTTTCCAATGCCTGTTCAAATATATTGGAAACACACCTATACAAGTACTCTGCAAATTTTACCGCCGAAAAAAAAAAGAAAATTTTAAGATGAAACATTGTGATATTTTTCTTGTTACTGCTTAAAATATAGATTGTGGGTACACGTTAGAACCGCCTCGGTGAGGCGGTGCGGTTCCAACGAGTAACCACAATCTATATTTTAGAGCAGAATAAGAAAAATAAGGTTTACTCCTCTAAACCCCAGTTTTACTATGTAAAAGTGGGATTCAAGGGGGTCAGAACTATATAGGCGGGGTTCGTGATGTAACCTAAATAAATGAAGATGTTCAGATAAAACATTCAGATATTTTTACATATTTCTGACAGAAAAATAAATTGTGGTACTCATTAGAACCACCTCGCCGAGCCGGATATAACGGTTACCCACAACATTTGTTATTGTTTTTTAACAGAAATATGAAAATATTGTATGCTCCTTTAAATCCCAGTTTTTATTTAAAAGTGAGGTATAAGAGGATAAAAATTAGATAGGCGGGTTTTCGTAATGCAGGTTTAATTTTGTGTGTTTGTAATGGAGTTTAACGGCCCAGTCAACACTATTAAGGTCATTTTTGAGCCGGTCAGTTTATCTACCAACACTTTTCCTGGGCAGGCTTATATGTAAGCGGTTAATCAGTACAGTGCACATTCTTTCGCCAGAAACTGATAACTGCACTTCTTGAATCAATGCGGGTTAGATACAAATGTGTTTATTTGCCGCGGCTGTTCGAGTACGTGCGCATGCAGAAAACCCTGATCCCCATATGCATCCGCACAGTCTGATCAGAGTTGTCGCTTAGCGCTTAATTGATGTACCTCTCACACCGACCGAGAAAGCTGTTTAATGCATCACGAAAACACGCCTATATAACTTTGGACCCTACTTTTATATAGCAAAACTGAGGTTTACAGGGCTAAACCTTACTTTTCTTATTTCTGCACAAAATATTGATTGTTGGTACGCCTCGTCGGTTCTAACGAGTGCCCACAATATAAATAAGAACAAGACCATATGGTTTCTGAGGAGATGATATTTTAAGTACTTTTTTTCATTTTTTATTTTCATTTTGGTTTCCATGGCAGCCAATAAAAATGAGCTGTAGGTCTAAAATCATATGGCAGCTAGTAGATTGCCTAAGGAACATTTCTATGACAGTTTTGTCAAAATATCTGCAAAGACTTGGCATTAAATGACTTTTCAATTTTCCTCATTATAAGTATATGGAAAATCTAAGTTTCCATAGCAACAAACTAATGAGCCGAATTTCATAAAAAAAAAAAAAACTTTCAATCCCCCAACCCAAGGATGCTACAGATGAATTTTGGGCCCAATCGGCCCAGCGGCTTCAGAGGAGATGTCGTTTAAATAGTGACATACGACGACGACGACGACAACGGACAACTGCCTATCCTATAAGCCCCCCCCCCCCCAACCCCCCTCCCCACACACACACACAACGGAGCTTCGGCTCAGGTGACCTAAAATCATCACACTTTTTCATCTTACAAATTGCGTTTTTTCGGCGGTAAAGTTTATAATGTATTTATAGAGGCATGTTTTCGTAATGAAGCGGGTACGCTCTGTGCTTATTATCTTGCATGACATTATGCGTATACAATCAAAGACACGGTTTCCCACGGCGCGGCTCAAATACCGTACCATTTCGCGGATTGCATAAAACTCGCGAAAGACTGTTTCAGGTGTATTTGAAGGTTCGCGCCGACACAGTTATACAATAAGTACGATATTATTACCTGCACATACATCTTTTATGTTCAATCAAACTGAGGTTTCTGAGAACCGATCGTTGCTTTTTTCAATAATGTACGCACAAAATGTGCCACGTCACGCGAAAACTTATTTTTGCCATTTGCGAACAAGGGCGAAGATCATCCTGCACATCCGTACAGTCTGATTAGCATTTAAGCTTTCGCTCCTTCGTTAGTACAGGACCTCCAGCAGGCTCGTTTGTCTCATTCCTGGTCGCTAACTCCGAAGAAAGGTTTACCCGTGAGTGGGTTCAAATAGTGTACCAGAAGGTTCAAATAAATACTGACATGTGCTCTGCAATCCCACAAAAAATCGGAATAACTGAATCTTCGAGCGAAAATGTGTCTGGGTATCTTCAAATCATTCTGCTTGCCCGCTCAGTGTACATTAATCATTGACTCTCCGTTTGAAAAAGCACTGGGCCATAGGACAGCCATATAGCGTACAGTTAAGGCTCTGACCAGACTGCGCGGCTGCGCAGTCTGGTCAGAGCCTTTACTGTACGCAAACGCCCGAATACTTTTTTGCTTATCAGGGCTAATAAAATGAACATGTTTACTACTTATTGAAAAGATATATCGCGTTTTATTACTCGTTAGAAACAACCACTTTTGTTGTGGAAGCCCCAGGCTGCATTATAAAGTACTAAAAGACCAATAGTGCCGAAAAAAAACGAATGCCGAATAGTTCCATCAAGGCCTATAAATCTTTGTAAGTTATTTTGTTTGTTTATGTTACATATTTGAAATAGCAAGCGGATTATTCTCTCGCGTCACAGTGTTAGCAATTCTTTTCAATGAAAATACCACCAAACACTACATTCTATTGGGCCAAAATCCTTACCTTCAATTATTTTCTTTTGGTTTGTTTGTATAATTGTTTGATTTCAGGTTTAACGTCCCCGTCAACACTTTTAAGGTCATTATGGAGACGTTGATTCCAGTTTTGTGTGACATTTACCCGACATTGAGATGTAATGACATTTCAATTCCTGTCGCCCAATTAAACCAAAAGGGTTTGTATGCATGAACGGTTCGACTCGCACCACTTTACTTGGGCATACTTAGACCTTCTAAGAGGTTTACCAGAACCCATGTGCGGTCGGTTTCATCTCTGCGTGGAAGCATCATGCAGCCCAATCTATATATCCAAACCCCAGTAGTAGATTAGGTTTATATTGCTTGTACCAATCTCTGTCAACTGCGACAGGAAGTAGACTCTTTAACCGAGCCAACGAATTCCAGTCTAACCGCAAACAGGGCTTTTAGCTGCATGTATGTTTCATTTCACTGTTACGAAGATGGGGGCTTGCCCGGAATCGGTGCTCACTTCGCCGAGAATGTCTTCTCGTCACTAAAATCGATGACTTCCTTATGATAATGACGTCCTTATAAAGGATGATTTCCTTAAATAAGGAGTGTTACGACCCACAACTACTAAGTAGGGTATGCATAGAATATAGGTTTATAACCAATCTCTGACAACTACCAGTAAGAGAGAAGTCTCGATTCAGTATTTAATTTTTCCTTTTATGTAAAAAAAAACAACTAAAAAAAACTAAAAAAAAAAAAAAAAAAACAATGTATAAACTGGCATTTACATTTGCTACAACTTTCCCTTATATAACACATTGGATACCAACCGTCCCCAGATGCCTTCGTTAAGCTACTTCCGTCATAAATAATGGGTCATGGGTTTGATTCCGGGCTTCTTCAGAATTTCGCATGAGCCTTTAAACCGAGGTCCCGTCTCCGTATGATCTTAGTGTTTGATGGGACATACATCACATAGATGGGAACCATCCCCAGACCCCTATGAAAAAACACCGAAATCAAGCTACCGAGCTATAAAATTTCCGAGCAGTAGAATCGAGCATTAGTCTTCGTCGGGCATTTCCGTATGTTTACGCCAGATCAAAACATACAAAAATAAAGAATAAAAATAAATAAATGTAGGAAACAATCAAATACATTACATGTAGATTTGTGATGCTTACTTTTACAAGGTAAGGCCTTTGAAAATATAACGTTTATGTCTATAATAGATCGATTTACAAACTTGCCAAGCATGCTATTTCGGAAATGACAGTTCGTCTGTAACATGATCTCGACATAACACGGCTGCACCTTCAGACAAGCCACAATTGATTTGTTTGTTTGATTTGATATTTAACGTCCCAAAGGTCATTTTGGAGACGTTGCTTCCAATTTTGTGGGACTTGTACCCGACATTATCAATTAACAAGGATATGTACTTGACCCCTACAACAGTGTCGACCCGGACAAGGGCATCAAGAGCAAATAACTCACAGTATCAAAGGTGAGTGAGTGTAGAGTTTTACGTCCCACCAACAGCTAAAGTCATACGGAGACGGACCTCGGTTTAAAGACTCATTCGAAAGTCTGTAGAGTCCGGGATCGATCCTGCGACCCCTGGTTTACAAGGCGAGTAGCGTAACCACTGCACCACGGAGGCTTCTACAGTATTAAACGTACCAGTCCTATAGTGATGCCCTGAAAAACTCTTTCTTTACTAGAACTATTCCTCAGTGGAATAGTCTTCCATCTTCTGCGAGGAATGCCAAGACCGCACAGTATAAGATTGAGACTCGGAGGTATGCGTTTTAGGATGCCTCTGTGTTCGGATTGTAAATAGTTTTAAGGGCTCATCCAGTGATGATTATTTTTTTATGCTAAATTCTAAATTTAGCCGCACACCTAACTGAGGTAATGGCCAAATATGACCGACTCAGTATGAGAAGTTAGATAGATAGATACACATTGAGATTTCGATGAAATGACATCTCAAGCCCTGTCGCACAAAGGAACCAATATGGTTTATAAGCACAGACAGGCTGCACACAAGCCACAAGGACTTATAAAAAATATCACATTTTAAATTAGGCTAGTCTTCACTTGATAATGGTATGTATAAATAACTTGACTGCACAAAACACAAAGTGTTTGCCTGCTTTTGAAAATACAGCAAGAATGCAACTTGGGCGTCCAATACCATAACTTTCAGAAGTTGTGACACAATCCCATATGCCTCATTGCAAACAGTATTGTAAAACCTACTCACACATGAAGTGTCATTGAAGTTTTCAGGTTGAAACAGCTTTGAATTTACAGTAATATAACATACAGTTTGTGCTTTTTATTGAAAAAAAAAAAAAAAGCAAGATTGCAACTTGGGCATCCCATACCATAACTTTCAGAAGTTGTGACACAATCCCATAAGCCTCATTGCCAACAATATTGTTAAGCCTATTCACACATGAAGTATCATCAAAGTTTTCAGGTTGTAACAGCTTTGAATTTACAGTAACATTACATACAGTATGTGCTTTCTATTGAAAATAAAGCAACATTGCAAATTGGGCGTCCCATACCATAACTTTCCGAAGCTGTGACACAATCCCATATGCCTCATTGTAAAAAGTATTGTAAAACCTATTGAGACGTGAAGTATTATTGAAGTCTTCAGGTTGTAACAGCTTTCAATTTACAGTAACATAACTCACAGTGTGTGCTTTCTATTGAAAATACATGTACTGCAACATTGCAAAATGGGCGTACCATACCATAACTTTCAGAAATTGTGACACACTCCAAAAGGCCTCATTGCAAACAGGATTGTAAAACCTATTCAAACATAAAGTATCACTGAAGTTTTCAGGTTGTAACAACTTTGAATTTACAGTATCATAACAAACTGCATGTGCTTTCTATTGAAAATACCGCAACATTGCTAATTGGGTGTCCCATACCATAACTTTCAGAAGTTGTGACACAATCCCATAGGCCTCATTGTAAACAATATTGTTAAACCTATTCACACATGAAGTATCATTGGAGTTTTCAAGTTGTAACAGCTTTGAATTTACAGTAACATAACTTACTGTATGTGGTTTCTATTGAAAATACCACAACATTGCAAATTGGGCGTCCCATACCATATCTTTCAGAAGTTGTGACACAATCCCATATGCCTCATTGTAAACATAATTGTAAAACCTATTTACAAATGAAGTATCATTGAAGTTTTCAGGTTGTAACAGCTTTGAATTTACAGTAACATTACATACAGTATGTGCTTTCTATTGAAAATACCGAAATATTGCAAATTGGGTGCCCCAAACCATCACTGTCAAAAGCTGTGTCATATGCCTCATTGCACACAGGATTGTAAAACCTATTCACCCATGAAGTATCATTGAAGTTTTCAGGTTGTAACAACTTTGAATTTACAGTAACATAACATACTGTATGTGCTTTCTATTTAAAATACGGCAACATTGCAAATTGGGCGTCCCATACCATAATATACAGATGTTGTGACACAATCCCATGTGGCTCATTGCAAACAGTATTGTAAAACCTATTGACACATGAAGTATCATTGAAGTGTTCAGGTTGTAACAGCTTTGAATTTACAGTAACATAACATACAGTGTGTGCTTTCTATTGAAAATACTGTAAAATTCCAAATTTATCGTCCCATACCATAACTTTCAGAAACTGTGACACAATCCCATATGCCTCATTGCAAACAGTATTGTAAAACCTTTTCACAATTGAAGTACCATTGAAGTTTTCAGGTTGTAACAGCTTTGAATTTACAGTAACATTACATACAGTATATGCTTTCTATTGAAGGTAACGCAACATTGCAAATTTGGCGTCCCATACCATAACTTTCAGAAGATGTGACACAATCCCATAAGCCTCATTGCCAACAGTATTGTAAAACCTATTCACACATGAAGTATCATTGAAGTTTTCAGGTTGTAACAGCTATGAATTTACAGTAACATAACATACAGTGTGTGCTTTCTATTGAAAATACTGCAAAATTGCAAATTAGGCGTCCCATACCATAATTTTCAGAAGTTGTGACACAATCCCATAGGCCTCATTGGAAACAGTATTGAAAAGCCTTTTCACACATGAAATATCATTGAAGTTTAAGGTTGTAACAGCTTTGAATTAACAGTAACATTACATACAATATGTGTTTTCTAATAAAAGTAACGCAACATTGCAAATTTGGCGCCCCATACCATAATTTTCAAAAGCTGTAACACAATCCCAGATGCCTCATTGCAATTAGTATTGTATAACCTATTCACACATGAAGTATCATTGAAGTTTTCAGGTTGTAACAGCTCAGAATTTACAAGAACATTACATACAGTCTGTGGTTTCTATTGAAAATAACGCAACATTGCAACTTGGGCGTCCAATACCATAACTTTCAGAAGTTGTGACACAATCTCATATGCCTCATGGCAAACAGTATTGTAAAAACTATTGACACATAAAGTATCATTGAAGTTTTCAGGTTGTAACAGCTTTGAATTTACAGTAACATAACATACATTTTGTGCATTATATTGAAAATACTGCACCATTGCACATTGGGCGTCCCATACCATAACTTTCAGTAGTTGTAACACAATCCCATATGGCTCATTGCAAACAGTATTGGAAAAACTATTCACACATGCAGTATCATCAAAAATTTCAGGTTGTAACAGCTTTGAATTTACAGTAACATTACATACAGTATGTGCTTTCTATTTAAAATATCGCAACATTGCAAATTGGGCGTCCCATACCATTACTTTCAGAAGCTGTGACACAATCCCATATGCCTCATTGTAAAAAGTATTGTAAAACCTATTGAGACGTGAAGTATCATTGAAGTCTTCAGTTTGTAACAGTTTTCAATTTACAGTAACATAACTTACATTGTGTGTTTTCTATTGAAAATACTGCAACATTGCAAAATGGGCGTACCATACCATAACTTTCAGAAATCGTGACACAATCCCATAGGCCTCATTGGAAACAGTATTGTAAAACCTATTCACACATGAAGTATCATTGAAGTTTTCAGGTTGTAACAGCTTTGAATTTACGGTAACATAACATTCTGTATGTGCTTTCTATTGAAAATACCGAAATATTGCGAATTGGGTGTCCCATACCATCATTGTCAAAAGCTGTGACACAGTCCAATAGGCCTAAATGCAAACAGGATTGTAAAACCTATTCACACATGAAGTGTCATTGAAGTTTTCAGGTTGTAACAGCTTTGAATTTACAGTAACATAAGATACAGTATGTGCTTTCTATTGAAAGTAACGCAACTTTGCAAATTGGGCGTCCCATTCAATAATTTTCAGAAGTTGTGACACGATCCCATAGGCCTCATTGCAAACAGTATTGTAAAAACTATTGACACATTGAAGTTTTCAGGTTGTAACAGCTTTGAATTTACAGTAACATAACATACAGTGTGTGCTTTCTATTGAAAATACTGCAACATTGTAAACTGTACGTCCCATACCATAACTGTCAGAAGTTGTGACACAATCCAATATGCCTCTTTGCAAACAATATTGAAAAACCTATTCACACATGAAGTATTATTGAAGTTTTCAGGATGTAACATCTTTGAATTTACAGTAACATTACATACAGTATATGCTTTCTATTGAAAGAAACACAACATTGCAACTTGGGCGTCCCATACCATAACTTTCAGAAGTTGTGACACAATCTCATATGCCTCATGGCAAACAGTATTGTAAAAAATATTGACACATGTAGTATCATTGAAGTTTTCAGGTTGTAACAGCGTTGAATTTACAGTAACATAACATACAGTGTGTGCTGTATATTGAAAATACTGCACCATTGCACATTGGGCGTCCCATACCATAACTCTCAGTAGTTGTGACACAATCCCATACGGCTCATTGCAAACAGTATTGGAAAAATTATTCACACATGAAGTATCATTGAAGTTTTCAGGTTGTAACAGCTTTGAATGTACAGTAACATAACATACAGTGTGTGCTTTCTTTTGAAAATACTGCAACATTGCAAATTGGACGTCCCATGCCATAAATTTCAGAAGGTGTTACACAACCTCATAGGCCTTATCGCAAACTGTATTGCTAAACCTTTTCAAACATGACGTATAATTGAAATTTTCAGGTTGTAACAGCTTTGAATTTCCAGTCATAAAAAATTCTGTATGCGCTTTCTATTGAAAATACCGAAATATTGCAAATTGGGTGACCCATACCACCATTGTCAAAAGCTGTGACACAGTCCAATAGGCCTCATTGCAAACAGGATTGTAAAACCTATTCAAACATAAAGTATCATTGAAGTTTTCAGGTTGTAACAACTTTGAATTTAAAGTAAAATAACATACTGCATGTGCTTTCTATTGAAAATACCGCAACATTGCCAATTGGGTGTCCCATACCATAACTTTCAGAAGTTGTGACACAATCCCATAGGCCTCATTGTAAACAATATTGTTAAACCTATTCACACATGAAGTATCATTGAAGTTTTCAAGTTGTAACAGCTTTGAATTTACAGTAACATAACTTTCTGTATGTGGTTTCTATTGAAAATACCGCAACATTGCAAATTGGGCGTCCCATACACTAACTTTCAGAAGCTGTGCCATAGGCCTCATTGCACACAGGATTGTAAAACCTATTCACCCATGAAGTATCATTGAAGTTTTCAGGTTGTAACAACTTTGAATTTACAGTAACATAACATACTGTATGTGCTTTCTATTTAAAATACGGCAACATTGCAAATTGGGCGTCCCATACCATAATATACAGATGTTGTGACACAATCCCATGTGGCTCATTGCAAACAGTATTGTAAAACCTATTGACACATGAAGTGTCATTGAAGTGTTCAGGTTGTAACAGCTTTGAATTTACAGTAACATAACATACAGTGTGTGCTTTATATTGAAAATACTGTAAAATTCCATATTTGTCGTCCCATACCATAACTTTCAGAAACTGTGACACAATCCCATATGCCTCATTGCAAACAGTATTGTAAAACCTTTTCACAATTGAAGTACCATTGAAGTTTTCAGGTTGTAACAGCTTTGAATTTACAGTAACATTACATACAGTATATGCTTTCAATTGAAGGTAACGCAACATTGCAAATTTGGCATCCCGTTCCATAACTTTCAGAAGTTGTGACACAATCCCATAAGCCTCATTGCCAACAGTATTGTAAAACCTATTCACACATGAAGTATCATTGAAGTTTTCAGGTTGTAACAGCTATGAATTTACAGTAACATAACATACAGTGTGTGCTTTCTATTGAAAATACTGCAAAATTGCAAGTTAGGCGTCCCATACCATAATTTCCAGAAGTTATGACACAATCCCATAGGCCTCATTGGAAACAGTATTGAAAAGCCTTTTCACACGTGCAATATCATTGAAGTTTAAGGTTGTAACAGCTTTGAATTAACAGTAACATTACATACAATATGTGTTTTCTAATAAAAGTAACGCAACATTGCAAATTTGGCGTCCCATACCATAATTTTCAGAAGCTGTGACACAATCCCAGATGCCTCATTGCAATTAGTATTGTATAACCTATTCACACATGAAGTATCATTGAAGTTTTCAGGTTGTAACAGCTCAGAATTTACAAGAACATTACATACAGTCTGTGGTTTCTATTGAAAATAACGCAACATTGCAACTTGGGCGTCCCATAACAGAACTTTCAGAAGTTGTGACACAATCTCATATGCCTCATGGCAAACAGTATTGTAAAAACTATTGACACATGAAGTATCATTGCAGTTTTCAGGTTGTAACAGCTTTGAATTTACAGTAACATAACATACATTGTGTGCATTATATTGAAAATACTGCACCATTGCACATTGGGCGTCCAATACCATAACTTTCAGTAGTTGTGACACAATCCCATATGGCTCATTGCAAACAGTATTGGAAAAACTATTCACACATGAAGTATCATCAAAAATTTCAGGTTGTAACAGCTTTGAATTTACAGTAAGATTACATACAGTATGTGCTTTCTATTGAAAATAAAGCAACATTGCAAATTGGGCGTCCCATACCACTACTTTCAGAAGCTGTGACACAATCCCATATGCCTCATTGTAAAAAAGTATTGTAAAACCTATTGAGACGTGAAGTATCATTGAAGTCTTCAGGTTGTAACAGCTTTCAATTTACAGTAACATAACTTACAGTGTGTGCTTTCTATTGAAAATACTGCAACATTGCAAAATGGGCGTACCATACCATAACTTTCAGAAATTGTGACACAATCCCATAGGCCTCATTGGAAACAGTATTGTAAAACCTATTCACACATGCAGTATCATTGAAGTTTTCAGGTTGTAACAGCTTTGAATTTACGGTAACATAACATTCTGTATGTGCTTTCTATTGAAAATACCGAAATATTGCAAATTGGGTGTCCCATACCATCATTGTCAAAAGCTGTGACACAGTCCAATAGGCCTCAATGCAAAAAGGATTGCAAAACCTATTCACACATGAAGTGTCATTGAAGTTTTCAGGTTGTAACAGATTTGAATTTACAGTAACATAAGATACAGTATGTGCTTTCTATTGAAAGTAACACAACTTTGCAAATTAGGCGCCCATTCAATAATTTTCAGAAGTTGTGACACAATCCCATAGGCCTCATTGCAAACAGTATTGTAGAAACTATTGACACATGAAGTTTCATTGAAGTTTTCAGGTTGTAACAGCTTTGAATTTACAGTAACATAACATACAGTGTGTGCTTTCTAATGAAAATACTGCAACATTGCAAACTCGACGCCCCATACCATAAATTTCAGAAGTTGTGACACAATCCCATATGCCTCTTTGCAAACAATATTAAAAAACCTATTCACACATGAAGTATAATTGAAGTTTTCAGGATGTAACAGCTGTGAATTTACAGTAATATTACATACAGTATGTGCTTTCTATTGAAAATAAAGCAACATTGCAAATTGGGCGTCCCATACCATTACTTACAGAGGCTGTGACACAATCCCATATGCCTCATTGTAAAAAGCATTGTAAAACCTATTGAGACGTGAAGTATCATTGAAGTCTTCAGGTTGTAACAGCTTTCAATTTACAGTAACATAACTTACAGTGTGTGCTTTCTATTGAAAATACTGCAACATTGCAAAATGGGCGTACCATACCATAACTTTCAGAAATTGTGACACAATCCCATAGGCCTCATTGGAAACAGTATTGTAAAACCTATTCACACGTGCAGTATCATTGAAGTTTTCAGGTTGTAACAGCTTTGAATTTACGGCAACATAACATTCTGTATGTGCTTTCTATTGAAAATACCGAAATATTGCGAATTGGGTGTCCCATACCATCATTGTCAAAAGCTGTGACACAGTCCAATAGGCCTCAATGCAAACAGGATTGTAAAACCTATTCACACATGAAGTGCCATTGAAGTTTTCAGGTTGTAACAGCTTTGAATTTACAGTAACATAAGATACAGTAATAACAGTATGTGCTTTTTATTGAAAGTAACGCAACTTTTCAAATTAGGCGTCCCATTCAATAATTTTCAAAAGTTGTGACCCGATCCCATAGGCCTCATTGCAAACAGTATTGTAAAAACTATTGACACATTGAAGTTTTCAGGTTGTAACAGCTTTGAATTTACAGTAACATAACATACAGTGTGTGCTTTCTATTGAAAATACTGCAACATTGTAAACTGGACGTCCCATACGATAACTTTCAGAAGTTGTGACACAATCCCATATGCCTCTTTGCAAACAATATTAAAAAACCTATTCACACATGAAGTATTATTGAAGTTTTCAGGATGTAACATCTTTGAATTTACAGTAACATTACATACAGTATGTGCTTTCTATTGAAAGAAACGCAACATTGCAACTTGGGCGTCCCATACCATAACTTTCAGAAGTTGTGACACAATCTCATATGCCTCATGGCAAACATGACTGTAAAAAATATTGACACATGTAGTATCATTGAAGTTTTCAGGTTGTAACAGCGTTGAATTTACAGTAACATAACATACAGTGTGTGCTTTATATTGAAAATACTGCACCATTGCAAATCGGGCGTCCCATACCATAACTTTCAGTAGTTGTGACACAATCCCATACGGCTCATTGCAAACAGTATTGGAAAAATTATTCACACATGAAGTATCATTGAAGTTTTCAGGTTGTAACAGCTTTGAATTTACAGTAACATAACATACAGTGTGTGCTTTCTTTTGAAAATACTGCAACATTGCAAATTGGACGTCCCATGCCATAAATTTCAGAAGATGTTACACAATCTCATAGGCCATATTGCAAACAGTATTGCTAAACCTTTTCAAACATGACGTATAATTGAATTTTTCAGGTTGTAACAGCTTTGAATTTACAGTAACATAAAATTCTGTATGCGCTTTCTATTGAAAATACCGAAATATTGCAAATTGGGTGTCCCATACCATCATTGTCAAAAGCTGTGACACAGTCAAATAGGCCTCATTGCAAACAGGATTGTAAAACCTATTCAAACATAAAGTATCATTGAAGTTTTCAGGACAAGGGTTAACTAGATCTTGTGCTGTTTTCGCAGCTGCAGATGCAGCAGTGGCATACTTTTCAAGTGTTGTAATGCACTGTCATATACTAGTTCAGCCAGACATCCCGGAATTCTGTCATATTGCCCATTGCTTAAATGTTTTGACCCTTCTGAACTTCACTCCCTTTTTCAGGTTCCAAATAAATGTCAGAATCACAACCATGGGGCTTGAAGAAATATATGGGCTGCATGATGCTTCCACGCAGAGCTGAATCCGGCCCACACACTTGTACTGGTAAACCGCTTAGAGGATCTAAGCCTGGCCAGGAACCGCAGTGCGAGGTGGACCGTCCATGCTAATAAACCATATTGGTTTCTTTAGGCGACAGGGCTTGAGATGTCATTTCATCTCAGTGTCGGGTAAAAGTCCCACAAAATTGGAAGCAGCGTCTCCAAAATGACCTTTACAGTGTTGACGGGGACGTTTAACATCAAATCAAACAAAAAACAGAATCGCAAATTAAAGTTGCAAAATAAGTAAAATTACCTAGATTTTATGGATGATGTAACAAAATCTAGGTATCATTTGTCCTGCTGAATAAATTGATTTTGCCAGTCCCATTTCTGACTGTCTACGAATCAAGTATATCTTGGTTCAGTAAGACATTAGTTAAACACAAAAATATGGTATATATGATAGGTTAAATCAAAGGTGTTACAATAAACTAATAAGCGCTGACGTCACAGGCTGTTATCTCAACTGAGTTTCAGCGAAAAATACCGACAAACCTGCTGTGAGTGAAAATATTGGCTTTTCAAACAGGTGCTGATTTTAACTGACAGACTTCTACCGGGAGAAGGTGTTAATTACTAACGGTAATCAGATTCTGGAACATAAAAATGGAATCTGTTGCCCTGCACCTCTCAAATTTGGACATTCGTATGCATTTATATGCTCTTGGTACATGTACTTAGCTTACAGGTCAACAGAACATGAATGCCATTTCTGCCACCTTCAATATTTGTGAATCCTGTGTACAAATTAGTCAGTATTCTTATATTGAGATGGTCAGAATGGCTGTTAACATCAGGAAAGGGATACCAGAGATACACAAAGACAGGATCAGTGGACTTCATTGAACATGACAGCTGGGCTCAAAATAGATGCTCTAGGAATACTTACTTGACTGCAGCCTTAGTGTTACCACGATATTGTAGAACACAAGTAAAAGGCACCGCATTTTATAATTTTCTCAACTTGTAAAATGGTCATTGCCGAAGTCAGAAAACATCTTCATGAAAGTCGGTGGATGGAAGGGCAGTTTACATGAACCCCTTTGCGTTCATTTACATCAATGCAAGCATCTCTGTTCATAGTTTCATGAACATCAGGAAAATCTTTTAAATCACCAATGATGGCTTGGTCGACAGTATAGGTGGAAAATCATTAAAAAGGATGGTACATCGCATACAAGAATACCACTTCTGCTATCTATATGCATGAAATTTCTGTTGTTGGGTTCAAGCATTTAGATTGTGGAGGTTGTTAAAAAGATCATCAAAATGTGACATGAATCATTATTAATGCCATGATTATGCAGGACTGCAACAATGAATGTTTTTGGAGGTATGTACCGAGTTTAGCACTTACTGTAGTATCCCAAAGTAAGATGTTTGCTTTCAGTGCTTATGAGATGCTCTTTTATGCCTTCAAAGAAGTTGGGAGGGGCATATTGCTTCTGGTTATTTGTCCGTCAGTTTGGGTATTTGTACATTGAATGGCAATGTATGCTTTGTGATGCACAGCATAACTTAATAACCATGTATGGTAGAGTTTGTTTGTTTGTTTCGAGGTTTCATGTCCCCGTCAACACTGGGACTTATACCCGACATTGAGATGAAATGACATCTCAAACCCTGTCGCCCAATGAAACCAATAGGGTTTATTAACATGGACGGTCCACCTCGCACTGCGGTTCCTGGATAGTCTTAGATCCTCTAAGCGGTTTACCAGTAGTAGTGAGCGGGCCGGACTCAGCTCTGCATGGAAGCATCATGCAGCCCATATATTTCTTCAAGCCCCTATGGGCGGGGGCTGATGTATGGTACGTTTTAGAAATATCATGTATGGATTCCTAACTTTCAGAAGTTGTGACAGAATCCGATATGCCTGATTACAATAAGTATTGTAAATGCAATTAACTCACTTAAATGATGTATCACTGGAGTTTTCAGATTGTAACAGCCTTGAAATTACAGTAACATTGGATAAGGTATGTGCTTTCTATTGAAAGCCTGAAAAATTCAATGATACTTCATGTGTCAAATGTTTCTACAATAATGTTTGCAAGGAGGCATATTGGTTTGTGTCACAACTTTTGAAAGTTATGGTATGAGACACCCAAAGTGCAATCTTGCTGTTTTTAATAGAAAGCACATACTGAATGTTCTGTTACTGTAAATGCAAATCTGTTACAACCTGAATAATTCAATGATACTTCATGTGTGATGAGGTTTTACAATACTGTTTGCAATGAGGCATATGGGATTGTGTCACAACTTCTAAAAGTTATGGTATGGGACACCCAATTAGCAATCTTGCTGTTATTTCAATAGAAAACACGTACTGTATGCTATGTTACTGTAAATTCGATGTTGTTACAACCTGAAAACTTCAATGATACTTCATGTGTCAATAGTTTCAACAAAAATGTTTGCAGTGAGGCCTATGAGATTGTGTCACAGCTTCAGAAAATTACGGTTTGGGACGCCCAAGTTGTAATCTTGCTTTTTTTTAATAGAAAGCACATACTGTATGTTATGTAAATGTAAATTCAAAGCTGTTACAACCTGAATAATTCAATGATACTTCATGTGTGATGAGTTGATACGATACGGTTTGCAATGAGGCATATCGGATTGTGTCACAACTTCTAAAAGTTATGGTATGGGAAGCCCAAGTTGCAAACTGTGTCTTTTCAATAAAAAGCACGTACAGTACGCTATACTACTGTAAATTCAAAGGTGTTACAACCTGAACACTTCAGTGATACTTCATGCGTCAATAGTTTCCACAATAATGGTTGCCATGAGGTCTATGAGATTGTGTCACAATTTCTGAAAGTTATGGTATGGGACGCCCAATTTGCAATATTGCTGTTTGTTGTTGTTTTTTTTCAATAGAAAGCACGTACAGTATGCTATGTTACTGTAAATTCAAAGGTGTTACATCCAGAAACCTCCAATGATACTTCATGTGTCAATAGTTTCTACAATAATGTTTGCAATGGGGCCTAAGAGATTGTGTCACATGTTCTGAAAGTTATGGTATGGGACGCCCAAGTTGCAATCTTGCTGTTTTTTTCAATAGACCGCACATATTGTATGTTATGTTACTGTAAATTCAAAGCTGTTACAACCTGAATAATTCAATGATACTTCATGTGAAATTAGGTTTCACAATACTGTTTGCAATGAGGCATATGGGATTGTGTCACAACTTTAAAAATATATGGCTGGGACGCCCAAGTTGCAATGTTGCAGTATTTTCAATAGAAAGCATATACTGCATGTTATGTTACTGTAAATTCATAGGTGTTGCAACCTGTAAACTTCAATGATGCCTCATATGTCAATATTTTCTACAATATTGTTTGCAATGAGGCCTATGGGGTTGTGTCACAACATCTGAAAGTTATGGAATAGGACGCCCAAGTTGCAATATTGTTACTGTACATTCAAAGCTGTTACAACCTGAAAACTTCAATGATACTTCATGTGTCAATAGTTCCTACAATCATGTTTGCAATCAGGAATATGGGATTGTGTCACAACGTCTGAAAGTTATGGAATAGGACGCTCAATTTGCAATCTTGCTGTTATTTCAATGGAAAGCACGTACTGTATGCTATGTTACTGTACATTCAAAGCTGTTGCAGCCTCAAAACTTCAATGATACTTCATGTGTCAAATGTTCATGCAATAATGTTTGCAAGGAGGCATATGGGATTGTGTCACAACTTCTGGAACCGGCCCCGATAGCTCAGTTGGTAGAGTGTCCGCTCCGGGGAAGGGAGGTCTCGGGTTCGATCCCGGGCCGCGACATACCAAAGCGTTAAAAATGGTACTAGCTGCTCCTCGTTTGGCACTCAGATTTACGGGGTAGAGCTAGGACTGGTCGATCCAGTGTCAGGACAATGTGACTGGGTGTGGTATCATGTAATGTGTCTGGGACATGATACTTCAGTGAGGCAGCACTATAAACATGAGCATTGAGCTCCCTGTCGCAACCAGACACCGTCGTGATATGACTGAAAAATTGTTGAAAGCGACGTTAAACCCGAATTCACACACACACACACACACACACACACACACACACACACACACACAACTTCTGAAAGTTATGGTATGGGACGCCCTAAGTGCAATCTTGCTGTTTTTTTTTAATAGAAAGCACATACTGAATGTTATGTTACTGTAAATGCAAAGCTGTTACAACCTGAATACTTCAAGGATACTTCATGTATGATGAGGTTTTACAAAACTGTTTGCAATCAGGCATATGAGATTGTGTCACAACTTCTAAAAGTTATGGTATGGGACGCCCAATTAGCAATCTTGCTGTTATTTCAATAGAAAACACGTATTGTATGCTATGTTACTGTAAATTCGATGCTGTTACAACCTGAAAACTTCAATGATACTTCATGTGTCAAAAGTTTCTACAATAATGTTTGCAATGAGGCCCATGAGATTGTGTCACAGCTTCGGAAAGTTATGGTATGGGACGCCCAAGTTGTAATCTTGCTGTTTTTTTAATAGAAAGCACATACTGTATGTTATGTTACTGTAAATTCAAAGCTGTTACAACCTGAATACTTCAAGGATACTTCATATATGATGAGGTTTTACAAAACTGTTTGCAATGAGGCATATGAGATTGTGTCACAACTTCTAAAAGTTATGGTATTGGACGCCCAATTAGCAATCTTGCTGTTATTTCAATAGAAAACACGTATTGTATGCTATGTTACTGTAAATTCGATGCTGTTACAACCTGAAAACTTCAATGATACTTCATGTGTCAAAAGTTTCTACAATAATGTTTGCAATGAGGCCTATGAGATTGTGTCACAGCTTCGGAAAGTTATGGTATGGGACGCCCAAGTTGTAATCTTGCTGTTTTTTTTAATAGAAAGCACATACTGTATGTTATGTTACTGTAAATTCAAAGCTGTTACAACCTGAATAATTTAATGATACTTCATGTGTGATGAGATGAAGCTTCATCTAGGGGACCCCTACCAAGATTGTTCAAATTATAGTGCTGGGGCCAAAAATGCCCCCGCCTTGGGACCCTTTGGTTTTACATAGGCTTATATAGGGAAAATCTTTAAAAATCTTTTTCTCTGAAACCGCAAGGCGCAGGTCTTTGATATTTGGTATGAGGCTTCATCTAGTGGAACTCTACCAAGGGTGTTTAAATTATAGCCCTGATGCCAAAAATGCCCCCGCCCTGGAGCCATTTGGTTTTACATAGGCTTATATAGGGAATATCTTTAAAAAAAATCTTCTTCTCTCAAACCGCAAGGCCCAGGTCTTTGATATTTGGTGTGTAGCTTTATCTAGTGGATCTTTGCCAAGATTGTTCAAATTATAGCCTTTGTTGATATTTGGTATGAAGCTTCACCTTTTTAGACGTCTCAACATTATGCACATTATAGCCCTAGGGTTAATAATTGCCCTCCCCGGGTCCCACTTGTTACTCTATGGTACACAGGTGAGCGATCCAGGGCCATCATGGCCCTCTTGTTTTAATAGAAAGCAAATACTGTATGTTATGTTATTGTAAATTCAAAGCTGTTACAACCTGAATAATTTAATAATACTTCATATGTGATGAGGTTTTACAATACATTTTGCAACGAGGCATATTTGATTGTGTCACAACTTCTAAAAGTTATGGAATGGGACCCCCAATTTGCAAAGTTGCAGTGTTTTCAACACAAAGCATACACTGTATGTTATGTTACTGTAAATTCAAAGGTGTTACAACCTGAAAACTCCAATGATACTTCATATGTCAATAGTTTCTACGCCAAAAGTGCAATCTTGCTGTTATTTCAATGGAAAGCACGTACTGTATGCTATGTTACTGTAAATTCAAAGCTGTTACAACCTGAAAATTTCAATGATACTTCATGTGTCAAATGTTTCTGCAATAATGTTTGCAAGGAGGCATATGGGATTGTGTCACAACTTCTGAAAGTTATAGTATGGGACGCCCAAAGTGCAATCTTGTGGTTTTTTAATAGAACGCACATACTGAATATTATGTTACTGTAAATGCAAAGCTGTTACAACCTGAATAATTCAATGATAATTCATGTGTGATGAGGTTTTACAATACTGCTAGCAATGAGGCATATGAGATTGTGTCACAACTTCTAGAAGTTATGGTATGGGACGCCCAATTAGCAATCTTGCTGTTATTTCAATAGAAAACATGTACTGTATGCTATGTTACTGTAAATTGGAAGCTGTTACAACCTGAAAACTTCAATGATACTTCATGTGTCAATAGTTTCTACAATAATGTTTGCAATGAGGCCTATGAGATTGTGTCACAGCTTCGGAAGGTTATGGTATGGGACGCCCAAGTTGTAATCTTGCTGTTTTTTTTTTAATAGAAAGCACATGCTATATGTTATGTTACTGTAAATTCAAAGCTGTTACAACCTGAATAATTCAATGATACTTCATGTGTGATGAGTTGATACAATACTGTTTGCAATGAGAATTATGGGATTGTGACACAACTTCCAAAAGTAATGGTATGGAACGCCCAAGTTGCAAACTTGCTGTCTTTTCAATAAAAAGGACGTACAGTATGCTACGTTGCTGTAAATTCAAAGGTGTTACAACCTGAATAATTCAATGATAATTCGTGTGTGATGAGGTTTTACAATACTGCTTGCAATGAGGCATATGTGATTGTGTCACAACTTCTAAAAGTTATGGTATGGGACGCCCAATTAGCAATCTTGCAGTTATTTCAATAGAAAACACGTACTGTATGCTTTTTACTGTAAATTCAAAGGTGTTACAACCTGAAAACTTCAATGATACTTCATGTGTCAATAGTTTCTTTAATAATGTTTGCAATGAGGCTATTGAGATTGTGTCACAGCTTCTGAAAGTTGTGATATGGGACGCCCGAGTTGTAATTTTGCTGTTTTTTTTAATAGAAAGCACATACTTTATGTTATGTTACTGTAAATTCAAAGCTGTTACAACCTGAATAATTCAATGATACTTCATCTGTATTGAGTTGATACAACACTCTTTGCAATGAGGCATACTGGATTGTGTCACAACTTCTTAAAGTAATGGTATGGGACGCCCAAGTTGCAAACTTGCTGTCTTTTCAATAAAAAGCATGTACAGTATGCTAAATTCAAAGGTGTTACAACCTGAAAACTTCAATGATACTTCATGTGTCAATAGTTTCTCTAATAATGTTTCAAATGAGACTTTTCAATAAAGAGCACGTACAGTATGCTATGTTACTGTAAATTCAAAGGTGTTACAACCTGAAAACTTCAATGATACTTCATGTGTCAATAGTTTCTCTAATAATGTTTGCAATGAGGCTATTGAGATTGTGTCACAGCTTCTGAAAGTTGTGATATGGGACGCCAAAGTTGCAATCTTGCTGTTTTAAATAGAAAGCACATACTGTATGTTATGTTACTGTAAATTCAAAGCTGTTACAACGTGAATAATTTAATGATACTTCATGTGTGATGAGGTTTTACAATACTTTTTGCGACAGGGCATATGGGATTGTGTCACAACTTCACAAAAGTATGGAATGGGGCGCCCAATTTGCAATGTTGCAGTATTTTCAACAGAAAGCATACACTGTATGTTATGTTACTGTAAATTCAAAGGTGTTACAACCTGAAAACTCCAATGATACTTCATATGTCAAAAGTTTCTACAATAATGTTTGCAATGAGGCCTATGAGATTGTGTCACAACTTCTGAAACTTGTGGTATGGGACGCCAAAAGTGCAATCATGCTGTTATTTCAATGGAAAGCACATACTGTATGTTATGTTACTGTAAATTCAAAGCTGTTACAACCCGAATAATTTAATGATACTTCATATGTGATGAGGTTTTACAATACTTTTTGCAACGAGGCATACGGGATTGTGTCACAACTTCTGAAAGTTATGGAATGGGACGCCCAATTTGCAATGTTGCAGTATTTTCAACAGAAAGCATACACTGTATGTTATGTTACTGTAAATTCAAAGGTGTTACAACCTGAAAATTCCAATGATACTTCATATGTCAATAGTTTCTACAATAATGTAAGCAATGATGCCTATGAGATTGTGTCACAACTTCTGAAAGTTGTGGTATGGGACGCCAAAAGTGCAATGTTGCTGTTATTTCAGTGGAAAGCACGTACTGTATGCTATGTTACTGTAAATTCAAAGGTGTTACAACCTGAAAATTTCAATGATACTTCATGTGTCAAATGTTTCTGCAATAATGTTTGCAAGGAGGCATATGGGATTGTGTCACAACTTCTGAAAGTTATAGTATGGGACGCCCAAAGTGCAATCTTGTTGTTTTTTAATAGAAAGCACATACTGAATGTTATGTTACTGTAAATGCAAAGCTGTTACAACCTGAATCATTCAATGATAATTCATGTGTGATGAGGTTTTACAATACTGCTTGCAATGAGGCATATGAGATTGTGTCACAACTTCTAAAAGTTATGGTATGGGACGCCCAATTAGCAATATTGCTGTTATTTCAATAGAAAACATGTACTGTATGCTATGTTACTGTAAATTGGAAGCTGTTACAACCTGAAAACTTCAATGATACTATATGTGTCAATAGTTTCTACAATAATGTTTGCAATGATGCCTATAAGATTGTGTCACAGCTTCGGAAGGTTATGGTATAGGACGCCCGAGTTGTAATCTTGCTGTTTTTTTTTAATAGAAAGCACATACTGTATGCTATGTTACTGTAAATTCAACGCTGTTACAACCTGAATAATTCAATGATACTTCATGTGTATTGAGTTGATACAATACTGTTTGCAATGAGGCATACCGGATTGTGTCACAACTTCTTAAAGTAATGGTATGGGACGCCCAAGTTGCAAACTTGCTGTCTTTTCAATAAAAAGCACGTACAGTATGCTATGTTACTGTAAATTCAAAGGTGTTACAACCTGAAAACTTCAATGATACTTCATGTGTCAATTGTTTCTCAAATAATGTTTGCAATGAGGCTATTGAGATTGTGTCACAGCTTCTGAAAGTTGTGATATGGGACGCCAAAGTTGCAATCTTGCTGTTTTAAATAGAACGCACATACTGTATGTTATGTTACTGTAAATACAAAGCTGTTACAACCTGAATAATTTAATGATACTTCATGTGTGATGAGGTTTTACAATACTTTTTGCGACGAGGCATATGGGATTGTGTCACAACTTCTAAAAAGTATGGAATGGGGCGCCCAATTTGCAATGTTGCAGTATTTTCAACAGAAAGCATACACTGTATGTTATGTTACTGTAAATTCAAAGGTGTTACAACCTGAAAACTCCAATGATACTTCATATGTCAAAAGTTTCTATAATAATGTTTGCAATGAGGCCTATGAGATTGTGTCACAACTTCTGAAAGTTGTGGTATGGGACGCCAAAAGTGCAATCTTGCTGTTATTTCAATGGAAAGCACGTACTGTATGCTATGTTACTGTAAATTCAAAGCTGTTACAACCTGAAAATTTCAATGATACTTCATGTGTCAAATGTTTCTTCAATAATGTTTGCAAGGAGGCATATGGGATTGTGTCACAGCTTCTGGAAGTTATGGTATGGGTCGCCCAAAGTGCAATCTTGTAGTTTTTTAATAGAAAGCACATACTGAATGTTATGTTACTGTAAATACAAAGCTGTTACAACCTGAAAAATTCAATGATAATTCATGTTTGATGAGGTTTTACAATACTGCTTGCAATGAGGTATATGAGATTGTGTCACAACTTCTAAAAGTTATGGTATGGGACACCCAATTAGCAATCTTGCTGTTATTTCAATAGAAAACATGTACTGTATGCTATGTTACTGTAAATTCAAAGCTGTTACAACCTGAATAATTAAATGATACTTCATGTGTCAATAGTTTCTACAATAATGTTTGCAATGAGGCCTATGAGATTGTGTCACAGCTTCGGAAAGTTATGGTATGGGACGCCCAAGTTGTAATCTTGCTGTTTTTTTAATAGAAAGCACATGCTGTATGTTATGTTACTGTAAATTCAAAGCTGTTACAACCTGAATAATTCAATGATACTTCATGTGTGATGAGTTGATACAATACTGTTTGCAATGAGGCATATCGGATTGTGTCACAACTTCTAAAAGTAATGGTATGGGACGCCCAAGTTGCAAACTTGCTGTCTTTTCAATAAAAAGCACGTACAGTATGCTATGTTGCTGTAAATTCAAAGGTGTTACAACCTGAAAACTTCAATGATACTTCATGTGTTAATGGTTTCTCTAATAATGTTTGCAATGAGGCCTATGAGATTGTGTCACAACTTCTGAAAGTTGTGGTATGGGACGCCCAAGTTGCAATCTTGCTGTTTTTAATAGAAAGCACATACTGTATGTTATGTTACTGTAAATTCAATGCTGTTACAACCTGAATAATTAAGTGATACTTCATGTGTGATGAGGTTTTACAATACTTTTTGCAACGAGGCATATGGGATTGTGTCACAACTTCTAAAAAATATGGAATGGGGCGCCCAATTTGCAATGTTGCAGTATTTTCAACAGAAAGTATACACTGTATGTTATGTTACTGTAAATTCAAAGGTGTTACAACCTGAAAACTCCAATGATACTTCATATGTCAATAGTTTCTACAATAATGTTTGCAATGAGGACTATGAGATTGTGTCGCAACTTCTGAAAGTTGTGGTATGGGACGCCAAAAGTGCAATCTTGCTGTTATTTCAATGGAAAGCACGTACAGTATGCTATGTTACTGTATATTCAAAGCTGTTACAACCTGAAAACTTCAATAATACTTCATGTGTCAAATGGTTCTACAATAATGTTTGCAAGGAGGCATATGGGATTGTGTCACAATTTCTGAAAGTTATGGTATGGGACGCCCGAAGTGCAATCTTGCTATTTTTAATAGAAAGCACATACTGAATGTTATGTTACTGTAAATGCAAAGCTGTTACAACTTGAATAATTCAATGATACTTCATGTGTGACGAGGTTTTACAATAGTGCTTGCAATGAGGCATATGAGATTGTGTCACAACTTCTAGAAGTTATGGTATGGGACGCCCAATTAGAAATCTTGCTGTTATTTCAATAGAAAGCATGTACTGTGTGCTATGTTACTGTAAATTCGAAGCTGTTACAACCTGAAAACTTCAATGATACTTCATGTGTCAATAGTTTCTTCAATAATGTTTTCAATGAGGCCTATGAGATTGTGTCACAGCTTCGGAAAGATATGGTATGGGACACCCAAGTTGTAATACTGCTGTTTTTTTTTTAACAGAAAGCACATACTGTATGTAATGTAACTATAAATTCAAAGCTGTTACAACCTGAATAATTCAATGATACTTCATGTGTGATGAGTTGATAAGATACTGTTTTGCAATGAGGCATATCAGATTGTGTCACAACTTCTAAAAGTTATGGTATGGGACGCCCAAGTTGCAAACTTTCTGTCGTTTCAATAAAAAGCACGTACAGTATGCTCTGTTACTGTAAATTCAAAAGTTTTACAACCTGAAAACTTCAATGATACTTCATGCGTCAATAGTTTCAACAATAATGTTTCCCATGAGGTCTAAGAGATTGAGTCACAATTTCTGAAAGTAATGGTATGGGACGCCCAATTTGCAATCTTGCTGTTTTTCAATAGAGAGCACATACAGTATGTTACGTTACTGTAAATTCAAAGCTGTTACAACCTGAATAATTCAATGATACTCAATGTGTGATTAGGTTTTACAGTACTGTTTGCAAAGAGGCATATTGGATTGTGTCACAACTTCTTAAAGTTATGATAAGGGACGCCCAATTTGCAATGTTACAGTATTTTCAACAGAGAGCATACACTGTATGTTATCTTACCGTAGAATCAAAGCTGTTACAACCCGAAAACTTCAATGATACTTCATGTGTCAATAGTTTCTACAATAATGTTTGCCATGAGGCCTATGGGATTGTGTCACAACTTCTGAAAGTTAGGGTATGGGACACCCAAGTTGCAATCTTGCTTTTTTCAATAGAGAACACATACCTTATCAAATGTTAATGTAAATTCAAAGCTGTTACAAAGAGGGAAATTGAAAATATTGTATAGTAGCAAAATTTGATGGCTCTGAATGACTGTTCTACTTCGAGGCAGTGACTAATTGTAGTTTAGTGATAAAATCACAGGCAAAATTATTCTCTTACTTACTTGTTTTCTTACTCAAGAAACTGCAACTGAATGGTCAAGAGAATCCCATCCGCTGATTCAAGAAGGGCAGTTGTCAGTTTATGGCAAAAGAAACTGCAATGTATTGTTAAACCAATTTCATATATATAACCATACCCAAGACAAGAGTGCAAAGGTCAACTGACCAGCTGGATATAACCCGAAAAATGTGAACTGGGTTGTGAAACTCCAACAAGACTGCCTATATGTGAAAAGTGTGGATAGCTTATCTGACAGCTCGATATGTTCTGAAAAGTGTTGACTGGACTGTTAAACTAAAAAGATACATCGGTGGAAAAAAATGGTATGGCTGAAGGTGAAAAGTGTGCATAGGTAAACTGACCTACTAGATATGACCTGAGTATTGTTGAACGGGTCATTAAACTCCAAAACTATCAATGAAAAAAACAATAACTGAATGTAGGCAAGGCGAAAAGTGTGCATAGGCATTATGAACTGAATAGTGTGGATTTGGCCTTTAGACCATAAAATTCTTAAAGAAAGCCAAGGACTGACTATAAGTAAAATTAAGTCTCTAAAGCCTATGCTTCATTCCAAAACTGCATCTCGATCTCGGATGCTTCTATAATATTTTGGGTAGCCTACATCCCATGACAAATGTATGCCGTCAAATGAAAAATTGTCGGACAGCCATAATCATCTATGGTGCCACAAGTAAATGCCTACATAGAGACCTCTCTGCATAAGATACTCTATATATTCATTCACTATAACAACCTTATTGTTGTAACCAGGGTATGGCTCTTTTGCCCTTTTTAGGATCTGTGTCACAGCTACCACTTTCACCTCAAAATCAGTCTGCAATGTTTCCACATATTTTAGCAGCTTATCAACAAAGGTCAAAACACCTATGGTTGGGTCGCAAAGGCAGTTGGAACCCAAATCTAGAATTAATATATCACTGCCTCGAAGCCTTCTCATCATACCTGTGCAAACGGTTGTCGGTAAAACGATTTAAACCCCCGATACCGTAAACACCTACTGCAAATTCGGATGGTGGCAAACCTAGATTTGGGCATGTTGGATTATCAGCAATGAAATAATTGAGCCTTTTCACGAAACTATGTCCAAACACTGAAACTTTCAGAGCGCCACTTGTAGCAATTGCAACGATATATTATGACCTATACAGTGTTGAAGAGGTTGATAATGAGCTAAATCCTTAAAAATAATAATCAGTGTATTTCGTTACGAACAGTAGACAAAGTAACAGCGGAGTCGGAATGAAAAACAATAACATAAGGATTTAATACACAATGAAAAGTTCGGTCATTTAGTACATTGTGTCGATAGCGGCGGATCTACTGCCATACTGTAGGGTAACATGCAATACGATCCGTCGTCGAAACATTCTCAACATGTTAAAATGCCCACATGCCCGTTGGCATCATAGTATTTATTTTAGCTGAGGTTACGGCCAAGTGTGACCGACTCAGTATATAGATTGAGACGCAAATTACGGTCATTTTTTTTTTTTTTTTTTGCGGGGGGGGGGGGGGGGGGGGGGTGAGGTTTTGGGTAACGGTGGTATCGAAGTTAGTAAAACAAACTTGAGATTACATTGTAACAGGAAAGTAGGTGTGGGTTTAAATGGGAAACAACAGAGGGCAATGCATGTGTGTCAAAGCCACGATGGCCGGGGCTATATGTTTGTTTTTAGGTTTAACGTCCCTGTTTAGAAGCCTCCGCGGTGTAGTGGTTACGCTACTCGCCTTGTAAACCAGAGATCGCAGGATCGACCCCGGGCTTCTCCAGACTTTCGGATGAGTCTTTAGCTGTTGGTGAGACGTAAAACGCAAACACTCACTCACTCAACGTCCCTGTTAACGCTATATATTGGTCATTTTGGAGACATTGCTTCCAATTTTGTGTGTTAAATACCCAACATTGAGATGAAATGACATCTCATCCCCTGCCGACCAATGAAACCAACCACCTGTTGCAAAACCCCGGGACCGGCCCCGATAGCTCAGTTGGTAGAGTGTCCGCTCCGGGGAACGGGAGGTCTCGGGTTCGATCCCGGGCCGCGACATACCAAAGTCGTTAAAAATGGTACTAGCTGCTCCTCGTTTGGCACTCAGATTTACGGGGTAGAGTTAGGACTGGTCGATCCAGTGTCAGGATAATGTGACTGGGTGTGGTATCATGTAATGTGTCTGGGACATGATACTTCAGTGAGGCAGCACTATAAACGTGAGCATTGAGCTCCCTGTCGCAACCAGACACCGTCGTGATATGACTGAAAAATTGTTGAAAGCGACGTTAAACCCGAATTCACACACACACACACAAAACCCTGGAGGATATATTAGTAAGCAACATCAACAAGCCTTTAGCCTTTGAGAGCATTCTTGCTGACTGTCAACATGGTTTCCGAAGTCAAAGGTCTTGCGAAACGCAGCTTGTTCAATTTAACCGTGACATTGTGAGCAATCTGGATGGGGCCATAAACCGTGGCCACAAACAGACAGACTTGATCATCATGGACTTCGCTAATGCCTTTGGCACGGTACCTCACAGAAGGCTATTACATTAACTGGAGTACTATGGGATAAGAGGATCCACACATAGGTGGATTAGCTCATGGCTCTCTGGGCGCTCACAACAAGTTGTACTTGATGGCCAACCGTCTGATCCAGTCCCTGTTTTATCTGGAGTCCCCTAAGGTTCGGTCCTTGGACCGGTCCTTTTCTTGGTTTTCATTAATGATCTCCCCGATAATATCAGGTCATCGGTCCGTTTGTTTGCTGATGATTGTGTCCTGTATAGGAACATATATTCTTCTTCAGACTGTCTTATTTTAAAAGATGACCTGGATCAACTTGCACAGTAGGAGGCCGATTGGCAGATGAAGTTCAATGTCACTCAATGAGGGTGTCACGACACCCTCCGGACAAGCAAATTCAGTTTGACTATACACTTCACCAGCAAATTTTGGAGCATGTTCAATCCGCCAAATATCTTGGTATCACCATCACTTACGATCTTGATTGGGGTCAACATATCTCTGAGATTACATCTAGAGCAACTAGGACTTTAGAATTCCTAGGACGGAACTTGGCCTTTGCACCTAGGCAGACAAAGGATGTTGCATATGAAACATTGATTCGCCCTCAACTTGAATATGCATCACCCATTTGGCATCCCTATGTTAAAACTCAGACTCAGCAGGTGGAGAAGGTGCAGAGGACAGCTGCTCGATGGACCTGTAGGCGATGGCGAAATAGAAGTAGCGTCGGTGACATGCTTAATGAGCTAGTGTGGCCGTCCCTGGAAGCCCGTCGTGAGCAGTCCTCTTTAACCTTCTTCTACAAGATACACTCTGATTCAGTGTCTATTAATAAAGATAGGTACTTGACCCCTGTAACAGTGTCGACCCAAACAAGGGCATCAAAAGTAAACGACTCACAATATCGTAGATACCAGTCCTATAGTGATGCCCTGAAGAACTCCTTCTTTCCTAGAACTATTCCCCCAATGGAATAGTATTCCCTCCTCTGCGGTGAATGCCAAGTCCGCAGAAGAGTTTAAAGCCCATACAGTGTAAGATTGAGACTCAGAGGTGGGCGTTTTAGGATACCTCTGTTATGCAGATTGTAAATAGTTTTAAGCACCCAGTGCCTCTCTCTTTTTTTTTTTTTTTTTTTTTTTTTTTTTTCTTCTCTTTTTTTAGCTAAATTCTAAATTTAGCCACCCAATCAACTGAGGTAATGGCCAAGTATAACCGACTCAGTATAAGAAGATAGATAGACAGGGTTTTGCACGGACGGTCCGACTCGTACCACATTTGCTTGATAGGCGGCTTCGGTAGCTCTGTCGGATACGCGTCTGACTGGTGATCAGAAGAATGCATGTTCGATACCTGCGGTATCGGCTACATTCTTTCGTGGAGATTGATCATTAAATATCTTCTACGGTCATTCTCTCCCTTTCGCTGATTCAAGAAGGGAAGTTGTCAGTTTCTGACGAAAGAATGTGCTCTGTACTGGTCAACCGCTTACGTATAAGCCTGTTCAGGAGAAGAGTTGATAGGTAAACTGACCTACTCAAAAATGACCTAAAATAGTGTTGATTGGGCCGTTAAACTCGAATACAAACAAAACCACGCTTTCCTGCAGTCTATTTCTTTAAGCCACGATGGGCGGGGGCCGACAGAAGGCAATGTAAATACGTTTTAATTAGTTAAAACAGGGTGAGTTCTTATAACTGATGTTAATTTTAATTAAGTGGTGTTACTTTTGATTTAGTCTATTATGCTAAATTCTATATTAGCGAACAACATAACAAAGGTAATGGTAAAATTAGATAGATAGATAGATAGATAGATAGATAGATAGATAGATAGATAGATAGATAGATAGATAGATAGATAGATAGATAGATAGATAGATAGATAGATAGATAGATAGATAGATAGATAGATAGATAGATAGATAGATAGATAGATAGATAGATAGATAGATAGATAGATAGATAGATAGATAGATAGATAGATAGATAGATAGATAGATAGATAGATAGATAGATAGATAGATAGATAGATAGATAGATAGATAGATAGATAGATAGATAGATAGATAGATAGATAGATAGATAGATAGATAGATAGATAGATAGATAGATAGATAGATAGATAGATAGATAGATAGATAGATAGATAGATAGATAGATAGATAGATAGATAGATAGATAGATAGATAGATAGATAGATAGATAGATAGATAGATAGATAGATAGATAGATAGATAGATAGATAGATAGATAGATAGATAGATAGATAGATAGATAGATAGATAGATAGATAGATAGATAGATAGATAGATAGATAGATAGATACGTTTTCGGCGAGTATGTCGATTTCAAAAGTGCCATGTTCATTTAAAAAAAGTGCCATGTTCATTTATCGCTCAAATTATCCGCATAATTTCTAACAGGCAGTTTTTTTTTTTTGTTTTTGTTTTTTTTGCAGTCTTGAACGATGTATACCAAAGTTGCATCTGATACAATGTCCTTTCTTTCCATTACGATAACACACCCGTGCGACATAGTGCATGCTTCTCATCTCCAACATGTCTACGTACTTTTCTGATGAAAATCCCTGATATTTTTCTTATAAATACTGCAAACATAGGTTGTGGGTGCTCGTTAGAACCCGTCTCATTGAGGCGGTTCTAACGAGAGGACCCCAACCTATGTCTTGGAGCAGAAATAATGTATACCGCTTAAACCCCAGTTTTCTCTATATAAAGTGGGGTTTAGTGTGGGGGGGGGGGTGTCTTCATTTCACGGACTTGTTCACGTGATGCGTTCTTTCTTTCTTTCTTTCTTATATTACGATTGACATGGTGGATCATTATTCGCAAACACTCACGATTAACAGGAACAAAGCCTACACAGTAATTATGTAGTAACTGTAGGGATATTTACGGAACGCGAAGTGCACCTGCCTCTGATGCTAGTGGGGCCCCGGTTCGATCTCGGTAATACAATTTCGGTGTCCGAACACGCTCGACTGCCATCATTTGCATGAGTGGTTGTCATAAAGTACCGTCCTACAGATCGGGACATTAACTGGAGGACCCCCTGTGCAGGAAATGTCACCCCTTCTGCTGGTTAACGACCCTACCGCAAGGTAGGCTTTCATCATGCACATCTCTGCAGTGCATAAAATGTACACAGGCTTTGTCCACTCCAGGGATTAAGGCAAAGAGGTAGAAAGAAAACATTTAAGCTGCACATGCAATAACTAAACATGAACATACACGGTGTGACATTTATCTCGGTAAATGATGTCAGTGTTAGAATAACTCTATATAAGAAACCTATAAGCACAACTCTATAAGCGCCATAAGTACTGTCGTTGAAATACATATGAAATTTTATCGCCTGTGCCGTGGATCAAATCCACAACCTCTAGCATCATAGGCAAACCGTGCTATAAAAAATAATGCCCAAACAGTATTGTTACGATCCGCCAGGTCAAACTGGGTACACCGCAGCGTACTCGGACAACATCGGCACATTGTCGTAAATAGCCGAATTTTTATAGCTCGATAAAAATTATCGCTCGATGTTATAGCTCGCCTCCTTGATTTTAGCTGAAAAAACGTCATCCATGTAAAGTCGTTTTCAGCAACGTCATTAGACACATACAACTATACAGCCACCTTCTTTATACCGACATTCGATCATCTGATGTATTTATAACATTACTATAACACACCCATGCAACATAGTGCAAATTTCACATCTCAAAACTGGCTACTTTTCTGATAATTTGAGATATTTTTTTGTTATTTATACTCCAAACATAGGTTGTGGGTACCCATTAGAACCGCCTCAGTGAGGCGGTTCTAACAAGTACCCACAACCTATGTCTTGGAGCAGAAATAACAAAAAATAATGTGTAACCCCGTAAACAACAGTTTTCTCTATATAAAGTGGGGTTTATTTGGTGTTCATTTCATGGACTTGTTTACGTGATGAGTTAAATTTTCATGTTAATTTGGGTTTTCGGATGTAAATCCCAGATAGTGTATAGCAGCAAAGTAAACTTCAACGCCTCTTATAGTCAGAGCTAGGTTCTGAATGTATTTTTACGTTACAGGGTACAATAATTTCAAAACTTCTCTTTATGTAGCTCCTATTTTGGTATTCATTGATGACTTCATGTGAACACAGTGCACTGATCAGTGATCATAAAACATATTGACTCAATGTTCGTTTCTGTTTTTGTTCATCGTTAGTTTACCTTTTTAATTGCACGACCCGCAGAAAAAGCGACCGACTGAAGTCGGTTGATTTTCTAAGAGTGCCCTAAAATCACCGTGTCATTCTGTCATTCGGTCATTCTGTCAGTCTGTCTGTCCGTCCGTAACCCGTTTGTGAAAATGGTGATAGTGACTTAACCGCTTAGAATATTTAAACAATTTTTGGCATACTGATAGATATCAATGAGATCTAACCAATGAATTTGCGAAATATTACATTCCATTTAGTATAGCCTCGCCGAGGCGAAAAATGTGAAAATTTTCGAACTGCTTCTCCTCGGAAACCGTTGGGCCGATTGAAGTCAAATTTCACATGGAGCCTCTATTGGATGGGGAAACCAAAATTTGCTAATGGGGTCCAGGTCATATGACCAAAATGGCCGCCAAGCCATATATGGTAAAAACCCTTCAAAAATAGTCTTCTCCAGAACCACTGGGCAGATTTCCACGAAACTTGATAAATAGTATCTGGGGCGTAGGCCCATCATAAATTGCTAAAATGGTGACCCTGTGTTGACCTTGACCTTCTTTGTGCCTAGGTCAAACTTTGACACATATACTTTTGTATTGGAAAAGTGAGAATGCATTTTATCCTGCTAACGATTCAGAATACAGTACTAAAGTATAAGATATAGTTTTGCTCCTTACGATAAGGCGCATTTATTGGGGGAACCGTTTTAGGTTCAGGTCACATGACCAAAATGGCCGCCATACCCATATATGGTAACACTCATAAAGCTAAAAGCATCCGGCGGGTCGTGCACTTCAGCTGAAGCACTGGTTATATTTGATCTTCTACATAACGACAAGTCCCATCGTGTAAATAAGTCCGTGAAATGAATAACCCTCTAAACCCAAGTTTTTGTAGAGAAAACTGGGGTTTAGAGGGATATTCATTATTTTACTTATTTCTGCTCCAAAACATAGGTTGTGGGTACTCGTTAATGGTGCTCGTTAGACGAGCACCATTAACTAGTGCAAATAAGGAAAATGTCGCAAATTTGCATCGTAAAATAGAAGTGAATTCAATTTTGATAATGGAAGAATGCACTACGTCACACGGGTGTGTTTTCATAATGGTTATTAGGAAAAATATGAACGGAGCAAATAATTGTTGCACATGGGGAAATTCAAGTATATTATTTGAAATACTCCCACACCTTGCGAGATAGTGCATTTTTCATCTCTCCAAAATGGCTTCTTTTCTCAACAAAACCCGTGATATTTTGTTCTTATGTATAACGCAAACATAGATTTTGGGTTTTCGTTAGAGGCGGTTCCAACGAGTACCCACAACCTTTGCCTAGGAGCAAAAATAAGAAAAGATAATATATAACCACCTAAAGCGCAGTTTACTCCATATAAAGTGGGGTTTAGGGTGTTCATTTCACGGACGGATTTGTTCACAAGATTTAAAAAATCATGTGTGAACAGTCAATCTGTACTAAACTACGATAATTATATATACTGTTTATTTAAACTTTTATCTCATTTGTATACTTTAAAAAATTCAATTTGTAGAAGAAAAAAAAAACATATAGAAAAATAAGTACATACAAATGGGATCCAGAAGAAAGTCAATAGATGTTTGTAGAATCTGTATCCCATAGAAAAGTATATTACAAGTAGTGATCTGAGTCACTAAAATGTAGGAAAGGGCTATTGCCAGTTAACTGTCAATGGCCACTTCGTAAAATGTATTGTGATGTAATACTAATTGTAATACTAATTGTAATACCTTTTAGGTCAAAACCAAATAGCAGAGAATAGCATCACAAAAAATAGAACACATGTATAAATGTTTGCCTGGCTCCACGGGGAAAGGGTTGAGCATAAATTGCCATATTCAAGCTTAGTCTTTACCCTTATTAAGAAAAAGGTATGTTTTCAATCACCGTTTCAAAGCGAGGTTATAAAATTATTGAAAATATACTGGCTTCAGTGTATCGACATGTACAGACACACGATTCAATAGTTCTCGTCAGAGTTTGGCATACAAAAAGATAGTGGTGCGTGTCTTCTACGGATCCACAAATGAAACGAGGATAATCTACAATATTCCTGGAGAAAATGTGCTGATGTAAAGAGCTACATTTAGTTCTTAGCCAGGAATGATAAATTTGACGGAGACTTTTTCCGCTGAATTAGTGTCGAGGTGGTACAGCAGTTAGCACTGTGGATTTATTCAGACTGTTGCACTTTAGAGGTAAACACAAAAAGAAGTTCACATTCATTTGAATACTGCACAAATCAAGCCCGTGCAATGCATTACGTGACTTAGAGCAATCTTTCATTTCAAAAAAGGGTAATATTTCTGATGACAATATGTGATATTTTTCTTACTTTAACACCAAACATAGGCTGTTGGTGCCCCCATAGAACCGCTTCATTGTAAACACAGTTTGTGTAGGGAGAACTGAGGATTTATAGGGTACTCGTTATTTTCATTATTTTACTTCAAAACATGGAGCGTGACCGCCTTTATACGGCGGCTGTAGCAAGACCATCAGAACAAATAAGATTTTGTTGTTTATTAAATGCACGCCACAGGACCATGAGAAAGATAGCTTCACCTGCTCTTGATGTCATTGGTAGTCGGTGATCTGTGTATCTCCTGCATCAAGAAAACACGCCTTTATATTTCTGACCCCCTCGAACCCCACTTTTATACAGTAAAACAGAGATTTACAGGTGGAAACCTTATTTTTCTTATTTCTAAAGATAGTGCTTATTCGTTATAAACTCTGTAAAAGCCAACGTAAAGAAATCCCTCTAAACCCAACTTTATGTAAAAATTGGTTTACAGGGTACATATGAGCCCCGTCAAGCGAATTTGTGTCTTCGAGCATTCCGTCATGACAGATTTTAACTGCGCATGCCCAGCCATTCAGAGGGGCCAGGGATATGGATTTCTGTCTGAAGATTCCTCTTGATTTACCACTTGTATGAGCGAGCAGCGAAGGTTATGGTGAGACTGCGCGGATGCGCAGGCTCGCCTGAACCTTCGCTGCTCGCATAGGCGATAAGTATCAAAATCGCTTGACGGGGCCCATGTTACTTTCTTAAATTTTTATCTAAAACATAGATTGTGGGTATTCGTTAAAACATTACGATAGCACACCCGTGTACGGGCCTCCGTGGCCTAGTGGATAAGAGCGCTGACTCTTAGTCATTAGGTCTCTCACCGCCGTAGGTTCGAGCCTCGCTCGGGCCACGTGTGAGACGCCAAGTTCTGCAACGGAAGGTCAGGTGGTTTTTCTCCGGGTACTCCGGTTTTCGCCCACCTCTGATTAACGATCGGCTCGATATGAGTGAAATAATCTTGAAAGGGCCGTAAAACCCAAACCAAAAAAAAAAAAAAAAAAAAAAAAAAAAAAAAATAGCACACCCGTGTGCTAAGATGGCAATTCTTCTTATCTATGAAACTAGCATTTTCGGATGGAAACGTTTGCTATTTTTCTTATTTCCAGCCCAAATACAGATTTTGGGTACCCACAATCTACATTTTTGACCACGAATAAGGAAAATAATTAATGCCCCCGTAAATCCCACTTTTCTCTATATAAAGTGGGATTTAGGGGGGGGTGTGTTCATTTCACGCACTTGTTAGCCTGATGAATACACACACTCTGTGTTTGGACTAGAAAAAAAAATCAAATTTTTTTCATTGGACAAATGCGAGTTATAGAAACAAGGATGGCGCCATTCAAGTTAGCCGTGACAATACTTGAAACCATTGAAACTATCAGTTCATGAACTGTAGAAGATATTAAATCGGCTGGTATGAAATTGAAAGACGCATTACGGAAACACGCCTTTACAAATGCATTGTAAACTTTATCGCTGAAAAGCCAAAACGAAAATATTAAGATGAAAAATTGTGATATTTTTTTCTTATTTCTGCTCAAAATATAGATTATGGGTAGTCGTTTGAACCGCCTCATCGAGGCGGTTCTAACGAGTACCCACAATCTATATTTTAGAGCAGAAATAAGAAAAAAGTGAATCCCTGTAAACCCTAATTTGGAGGGGGTCAAAATTATATAGGCGTGTTTTCCAGATGGTGTTCTCTTTACAATTATTTCGCCGTTAGTGCCGTTACAAAGAAAAGAAGCCTAACTGAAGACAAATCCCGCCAATCGAATCGATCTGGTGACAGTGCATTGCCTTAACCACTGATCCAAAGAGTCGACTCTCTGACGTGGTAAAAAATTTCTACCAAGGTAGATACGTAATTGAAGGGAGGCAATGCGGTCCGTATCACAGTGCACCACGTTAGCAACATCTCTGTAAACTCGACTTTATCTCATTTACAGGGGGTTATTCATCACGTTCCAAGACATAGATTTGGCGTACCCGTTGGAACAGCCTCGTTGTGTTGGGTACTCGTTAGAACCGCTTCAATGAGGCGGTTCTAAAGAGCATCCACAACCAAAGACGTGAGAAAAATAGCATACGTTTTCATAAGAACATTAACCGTTTTTGGAAATATAAAGGAATGCACAATGTCAAACGGATCTGTTATCGTTATTAGTGTCACACGCATCACGAAAACACACCTATATTATTTTGACCCCCTTGAACCCCACTTTTATATAGTAAAACTTGGGTCTACAAGGATAACCCGTATTTTTTCTTATTTCTGCTCTAAAACATAAATTGTGGGTACTCGTTAGAACCACCTCGATGAGGCGGATCTAACGAGTACCCGCAATCTATTTAAGAACTGAATTTTGTTTGTCTGCTGTTCATGAAATTATGAACGCACTGGAAATGTAAATATACTTTATAGCAGAAATAGGAAAATAATGTTTACCCCTGTAAACCCCAGTTTCACTATATAAAAGTGGGGTTCAAGGGGATCAAGATTTCGTGATGTGATTGTGTGAACACTTGGATGCCCAGCATTTTCAAGGTATAATCTTACCGTTTGC